>JABFTP020000185.1:21698997-22898997 GCA_013387265.2 Cryptolaemus montrouzieri
TGATATCAATTTTAAACGATTCGGTTAAGAAAACATATTTTGCACTAGTAAGTAAATTATAATAATCTTGAGTATCCAGTTTATGTCCTTAGGAACGAACTTTAATTGATAACACAAGATAAAGCAGTCCTTCCGATGTTTTGTTTTGATAATTTCAAAGGATAGATTTAGTTCTTAATTGAGAATATATCTCGTATTGATGAAACATTTCCGGCGGTAAGAAAACTTCTGTTGGTTTCTGATTTCAACCTTCTACCATCTGATGTAGAATTTGACATCCCTGTCGTTCAAATATCCATTAATTTCGTGGTGTATTGTTAATTGGTTGATTCGATAGGACCTGAAGCTATAGTTGTTCCATCATAGTTTATCTTAAGGTTGTCGTTGGCTCTGGCTAATTTTGTGAATTCACGTGGCCACGATTGCTAAAGTAAGATTTAAAGTTTAATGTACGACTTGGCAACGCCGATTTCGTTTCATTGATTGTGAAGGCTAACGTTTTTTTTCTGAATTCAGAACTTGAACAATCAAGTGACCTTGAAAATTTTTTCTTTGGTTTTATACGTTTTTCGAGCTCTGGGATATAAAGGAGTTTTGATTATGAGAAAATCTCTATTCTGTAAATATGGATTTGCTTGGATTGGATTACTTGCTCTTATATTCTTCTTTTTATTTTGTAGCTTGAAGAATACGTCTTGCATCATTTCGAACTTGAAGAAAGCAGATGGTTCTCCTACATTTTAGGGAAAGAAATGATCCTTTAATTGATCATTCTTTGGCATTTGTTTGGTCAAAATAGATTTCGTGATACTATTGGGATATTCTCAAATTTATAGGAACTTATAATTGGCGAGAGAATCTAGCATCGGATATAGAGCTTAAGATGGGCTAGATGATTTGGGATTGATCTGAACTTCGAATTGGTTTATAGATTGGTGTCGGTGTCATAACATAGGAACGACTTAATAGATCGGAAGTAGAGGATTGATTCGCAACACAGGATTGGAGCCTGGAGATGCGATTAGATTTGAAAAGTTAAGCTATACACCTGTTAGATAGATTCAACCACCACTTTCACCTTGTGTATATGATACAAATCAGATACATTCTCAAAGAAATTTTCTTATTGAAACTGATTAACCGAATTTCAACTTTTTGTAGTTTATTTTTAATTTTAACATTCTTCATGAGCTTTCAGCACAAATATTCGAATTAACTCTACACATAACCTGTGCGCATCTTGTGATCACAATTCGACTGGTTGATAGGGTAGTAGATCTCGAATATTGTTTTGTTTATATTGTCTCAGATATAAGTGGTTGAGATACCACTATTTTATTTATATCGTTCTATTCGCATCAACTGAATCATCTGTCGTATGCGGTTTACTTATGCTGAAAAATAATAAATTCCTTTCGAGTAAACGGGCTTTTGTGTTTCTATTGTAGCTTCACAGACATCGTGACGATTTTTCCACGTTTTAGTCGTTGATCAAACATGGTAGCGCCGAAGAACTCTGAGCTGAGTTGGTTGCCCACGCCTTCTCCACATGAGCATAGCTGGACGCAACAAGTCATATGCTTGAAAAGCGCATTGAAACTCAGGGAAGTTAGAATTTTAATATCTTTTTCATTTTCTTCTTATTAATAAATTTGGCACAAGGGTTAAACCCAGTGTTATAACTTATCGACTATGAAATCGATAACTCTGTGGTTTTGCTTCAAAAACCTGAATTAATTGATTATTGATTCATGCAGTATCAATTTTTATTTTATGTTTCAGACATGGAAGAATGACGGCTTTCATCAAAAGTTCGCCCTTTTCTTCTCAAAGGTGCAACTCGAAAATCTATCTGCAGCGAAATACGTTTTGAAATAAATTGAGTTTCAGTTTTCTGGAGAACTTCTGGTTAGGAAAAACAATTTTTCAATGCTAGAAGAAGAACGTTTTAGCGAATCTCCTAAAGTTAATTATTCCTTCATATACGTTTTTGTTTGGCGATTTCATTTGAGATTATGTCGAACAGAATACAGGCAATTAATCGGATATCGTAAAGCAATTTCGAGCTGCCCAATCTTTGCAACCATTCGTGTACTGTATATCACCAAATCTTGTCGGATTCAAATGTAAAGTTAGTTATCGACGCTTTTCCATGCTTTCGGTTATACCGCTATTTCCAATGTCGTGCTTCGTATTATCATTTGAGCTTGATTTAGTAGAAAATGTGAATAAAAAGTGTATCTTTTGCAGATATGTTTATGGGTAGCTGGTATCGTACACTATGCCATGAAATTAAGGCACATAATCGAAAATTAAAATTTATTCAGAAGAATTTTAGGAACGTTGAAGAATTATTTTCCAGCAATCCGCCAGCACTGAGGATGCTTGAGAATAATCTGAATGAAAATGTTACTCGTGAAAATTGAAATAGAACTAGTAATGAAATATCTTAAACTTTAAATTAAAGACCTTATAGCATCCAAACCCCATTCACGGTAGTTGGCAGGTTCTGGTGGCATCCTTATTGTCAATTGAGAATGTTATAGACATATTTGATGGTGTTGCGGTCTGGATTTCGTGAAGGCTACTCCACTGAAGTGATTTTATCATCTTGTGTGTATTTCCTAATTATATAAGCTTGGTGAGGTCCGCCTCAAATATATAAATCTTTAAATAATACCTGCTTTTATCATGAAATACTGAAATTTCTATGCATTCAGTAGTGTTCAATTATTTGATTACTAATTTCTTGCTTTTGTCTTTTGGATACTTGGATTTTATTTTCTATTTCATTAATATACTTGAGAAGTAATTCTTCCATCTTGCTATTTTGAGCTCATATTTAATGATTATTAAAATTCATTAATCCCATTCAATTCTCATCCGATCTAATATAAATCAGAAATGTTGAGTAAAATTGAAAATTTGAAACTATAGATCTGCATATATCGGTGTTTCTGAAGTATATATTTTATACTTTTGGAACTAAAAATTTGGAATAATGTGAATTAATATTAGAGTTGTTGATGATTGAATTTCTATGCCTAAAGGGTGATTGAACAATTTGTATTTTTGAATCCATGTTGGAATGTTTTTAATTTCATCTTATACTAGCTCAGATGGAGAACGTTGACATTTTCAAATTGAATGTATCTCTTTAAATTGGGATAGTAGTGAATAGTGTTGAAATGTGTATGGTTGATGAGTCAGTATCCATAAAACAATACTGGAAGCTGCGTTACCCTAAAGATGACTGAGGTAATATATGAGGAGTTCCATATAAAGAACTATCAAGTATAAATATGAATAATGAAGTGAAAATGATAAGGCCTTTAGTATAGATAGAGTTGATTTTGTAAAGGCGTCCAGTATATTTGAGGTTGAGTATATTAGGCGTTTACTATATAAGGCGTTCAGTATATTAGGCGTTTAGTATATTAGCTATTTAATATAAAAGGCGATCTTAATGGGCTCACTAGTTTTCAATAAACTTCTTGTGATAGTACAGTACATAATTGAATTTTCTCATTATCATATGTGAAACTGATTTTTCACAGTAGCTGTCTTGAAATCAAAGCATCTCGCTTAGTGATTGAAAAGGATCTGAGAACCGCGATTTCTTCAATGGTATCACGGCTTGAGGAAATTGTGCTGAAAAACAAGCTCAACAGTCGCATTGAATTTTTAAAATGTTGTATTAATTATATTTTATTTTTGTAAGATTTGTTTTTTTACCACATTTAAAATTATCATTTCTTATAATTGTTTTTATGTATATTTTACCTAATATTGTATATTATTTTGTAACTCATCAAACAAATTATAATATCGATTCATTGGGTATTTATGAAATCAACAATTTTTTCTCAAAGGTGGGTGCAGGTATAAGAAAGTTGGAAACCGCTGAGATATGAAATGAATATGGAAAATGTGAAATATTTAGAAAAAATCAAAGTGTCCAAAAACCTGCTAATGTTCCGAACCTCATCCACCGAATCTGATTGCCTTTGGTGGCTTTTAGTCATCTATTGAGAATGTCCTAGATATATATTATATTAGAGGCCACTCTTTTGAAGTGATTTCGTGATCTTGAAAATTGTCCCTATGAGTTTGGTGGGATCTGGTGTTATCGTGAAAAAACAAATACTTTTCATGCATGTTTGCCATAAATGGTACAATATGTTCCTCCAGATATCTATAACTCACCTCTGAGAATTCAGGATTCTATTGTTTACGATGACAATATCAACACGAGCATTTAAAGATCTTCTTCCCCATAACATCATTGAACTTCCTTCAGAATACGTAAAATGTTGCACTCATTTCGACGTCCGTACACTAGCGAACGTCAATCGCAGTGAAAATGATATCTCAGCTCTTCTGTAAAAAACTTTTTCTAGATAGCTTCCAAGCAATAGACATGTTGCCTAGCTCTCCGATGTGATGCGGTTAGAGCTGGCGCCTCAAACCAAATGCCATGAGACGCTGTCGTATCATTTTACTACGAGTTTGCATACTGCTCAGGTTTTCCTTCATTAATACCAGTCGTCCTGTACTTGAGGGCATATTGGAAACAGTTGAGACCTCCAAGGCTTTATCCTTTTCTTATAAAGGTCATCTAACACCACTGTTTCAGTACATTACGTCGGGATCAAATTTTGTGATTCGCTTTGCATTCTTGCGAAGAATTGAATTTGTCTAAAACAACACGAAAAATTGTTTTCACTAATGTGCATGAAGATGTATTTGTTTTATTTCTAATGAGAAGAACATAATTCCTAAGAAATAATTTTTTGGCATATGTCCATTTGACTTTTGATGACCTTTCGTTGCTAGTGAATACAAAATTTCCATGAAAATCATATTCATCTTGCTTTCTTTATCATTATGCATTGTCATAGATTGGTGCTCCAATTGATAATACTGATCCTAACTATTTCGGTTCAATATAATCGAGATAACCTAAAAAACTGCATCTATTGCACTTGCGGATTTAATCGTTGACTAGAAGGATTTCTAGTCATTTACAGATCAAAATTTCAATGAAAAAGTTATTTAGTAATACAGAATGACTTGTTACAAAATTCACGTCAAATAATGGAACCTCAACTTAATCTTTGCTAAGAGAATATAACTTTGAACGAGGATAGAACAGTTTACGAATATAATCTCGTTGTCAGAATATATCTCTTTCTGCCCACGTCATTTCTCACTTCTCTCTCAAGTAGCGAAATTCACTCTTAGTACTGAAACAAAAACTTGAGGCGTTTCAATACTCGACTTTGTAACGTTTCAAAATGACCAACTACAGACCTGACAAAATTTTTGACGATTCAGTTAAAAAACATATTTTGCACTAGTGATTAAATTATAATTATCTTGTGTATCCAGTTGATGTTCTATTCAGAAACGAACTTCGATTGTTAACACAAGATTAAGCAACAGTCCCTTTCGGTGTTTTGTTTCGAATTTGATAGGTTAGAAGAAGTTGTCAAATGAAAATATATCTAACCTCACGGTCTACCTATGAGATCACCATTAAACCCTTTACTAGCTGACATTTTCATGGCGTATATTGAAGAAATCATATTCAATTTTTCCGAATCAAAATTAGTACATTTTTGATATAGATATGTAGACGTGTTTCATGGAAACCGCTAGAAAGCTAGATCATTTTTTAACTCACATCAATAGCCTTTATCCCAAAATTGAATTCAAAAGAGAGAGAGAAGTCGATGATCAGATTCACTTTTCAGACCTAACAATCACTTATATAAATAACTCACTAAAATTCCATATATATCGAAAACCCACTTTTAGTGATATTTGTATTCCTTATGTCTCAACACACCCAAAATCTCATAAATACGCTGCGTTTAATTCAATTGTTCATAGGGCTTTCTCTCTGCCATTTCCGAAGAAAATATGTTCAGAGAAGTGCCAACTATCAAGGAAATGCTAAAACAATAATTATCCCTCAAAAATAATAACCGAATGTATCAGATCAAAAATATGAACCCAAAAATATTTCATAATATTTGCCCAACTAATACAGATAAATATATTTCATTAACATATTTTAGACCTATCAGCGAAAAGATTGCAAATGTCATTTCAGAACAGCATAAAAGGAGATTCAAAGACCCACATGAAACTATTCAAGGAATTTTTCGATAGTAATGATGAAACTGATAAATTTGACAATACTGGAGTTTAAAAGTTGTCCTGTATGGATTGTGAAAAGTCTGTATGGGTCAAACTGGTCATTCATTCAAAACTATATACAAAGGGCATCAATGAGATTAAAGTAACCAGAGAACCGACGAATCTACTTTCAATCCACATTGTACCAAAAAGGACCATCATTTTCCACCCGTAGATCAATTACACATTAGTCACAGAATACCTAAGCGAAAAAAGTTAGATTTCTTCAAACCTATCGAAATTTTCAAACTACAACAAACCCGCCATAGAAATAATCTTTTGAACGACCCGATTTATTCAATTTATATTACCTGTTCAAGTATGTATTTTCAATTTTAGTTCAATACTTGTTCTCAGCTCAAGATCTCTTGTGATAGTATAATACATAGTTAAATTTCTTATTGTCAGTACATCATTTCTTTTAACTGTCAGCCCTTGACACTTGAAAATGACGTAATAGTCGAAACAGTTCGTGTGTAAAAAATAAACATTGTGGAAATGAAACAAAAGTGTTTCGCTAATTTAACTGAATTATCGTCATAGCGTACTTGACATTTAACAAAAAGCTAGTTCAATGTGTTTGAAATCAAATGGAAATAAAAATGACGAAAACTGGTATTTTTAGCATGTTTGCATTGATATTGCAACAGCAGCTACTACAAGTCGTACCATATATGCGGACCTTTAGCCGACACTCGTTACAATAGATAAGCCAGGCAACCATCTTAGCGTCGCACCTTCATAAAGTGACTCTTATGAATCACGTGCAGCGCAGTCAAATAGAATTTCTGATCACCGTGGAAAGTGAACCGTTTCATCTATGTCGCACATCCCTATTTTGAAACATGAAAATCTTTGCAGGGGAGAATTAACTGGAAAGAACTGCTATATCTTAGAGCGTCCGATTAAATCTATTTGAATGGAGAAGAATCAAGTACCAAAGCAGACGAATATATTACCGCCAAGCGAATCTTGTAGTTTCGAGAGAACAATTTATTTTTGTCAGTTCATTTAGATTATTGAACTCTTACTTCGTGGAATAAAATAAAATTGAACATTTTTGTACGAAAGGCGAAAGTCTTCGAGTACATCGATGTTTCGTGACATACGCCCCAAACTATAACCCCTACAATTAATTAAGGATCGATTTCAATGAAACAAAAATCGAATTGTATCCTAATGATTCCAACAGCCCAACACATTTTCATCGGTCTTTCACTTCACTTCATATTTTCGACAAAAATGAATTATCGAAAAATTTCATAGAATGGGCGACTGTTGGAATGTGCGATGAAATTTTTCTGTCCTAGAAAGCGTTTTCATCATCATTCCAGTTCGAATAACTCACACTATTTCGTATTTCAGGTAAAAAATGGTTCCAAACGTAACAGAAGATTCTGATGAAGTGTCAAGTAAGCTCTGTGTTATGTTTTGTTTGTTTGTTATTCCTTTAACGTGGTGTCGAGGGAAGAAATCTTTAATGTTCAACACATCTCTGTTAAAGAGGACCTACGGCTTTATATCTCCTCCGATAGATTGACACCCTAGCGATTCCCAGAATACGAAAAATCGCACCGACTTTGTGGGGATTGAATCCAGGTAACTCTGCGCAGAGGATGAGCATCATATCCTCTACACCACCGAGCCGCTTTTGTGTTATAATAATATTAAAAATCACAGAGGAATCTTCATAGAATTATAATGAATATCATTCGCAATTATCAAAGAGAAACCGTAAGAGATTAGGTACCTACCCACTAGTTCTTCCTATTGCTTCATTGAAGGTTTTTTCACGCAGGTATAATAAGTCTAAAAGACGAAAGCAAGTGAATACAGACATGATGATAGTTAATTTTAAATTTAATAGAAATAGTGCTCGAGCGTTTCGACTCTTTCTTGAATGATGTTCCGATTATGATGAACCAGAGCGCTGTAACTTCAACAAACTTGAAAAACAACGTAAGAATCTGGATACATCAATTTCACAACGCTCACCAGTTTGCCAATATAGTATAAGCTCTTTATTCGCGGGGTATAGATAAATAGATAGATATAGATTTATTTGTTTCATTTAGTATTGTATTAATATCACAAAATATGCCATAGGCGTAGAACATGTCACAGAAAGAAATTACACGATATAAACACAATAAAATACCTAAAGTTACCAAACAAACATAGTAAAAAGAAAAGTGGGGAACAGGAAAATTTTTGTTAAGAGAATTTGTTACATGGCTTTTAACACAATCTGAGATCGAGAAAATCCTTTATGCTGTATGGAGCTTGCTCAAAGAGTAGTACTTGAATATATTTTTGAGTATTCTTGCCGGTTGGAATCGTTGCATGACTGGCAGTTCTATTGTATTTGATAGTTGTGAGGTTTTCTTTGTTTTGAGTGATATAGCCGTGTCCATTTTCGTTGAAGAGATCGAGATTGTTCCTCACAAACATTACTGCCTCATAAATGTATAGGACCGGTAGGGTCAGTATTTTGTAACTGATAAAATGGTCTCTACAGCTCTCCTTATTTTTCAAATTTAGCATAGATCTTAGGCAGGAGTTTCCCCAGAATATGATTCCATAACGAATACGAGATTCGACGTGCCCGATATGATATTAGGGAAGTTTCAAAGTTCACCTGTGAGCTGATCAAACGAAGGGCATAAGGATAACTCGCTATCCTCCCACCCACTCGTTGAACGTGATTTGACCAGTCGAGTCTAGAATCAATGGTAACACCTAGGAAGCGCATATCTCTAACTGTCTCAATGTTTTCGTTTTGGTATGCAATATACATTTCTCGCGCTTTTTGCGGAATGAAAATTTTAAAATCTGAGTTTTTTCGGTGTTAAGTTTAAAATAATTCGTATTGAAGTATTCTTCTAAGACTGTAAGATTGCTGGAGACTTTCTGTATGAATTCATTTTCATCAGCAATTTTCATGATAACATTTGTATCATCTGCAAACTGGACAAGCTAATCATAAATGGGGCCTGACAGATCGTTAGTGAGTGTAGAGGACCAAGAATCGATCCTTGCGGAACTCCACGCTTGGTAATTTGCATTCAAGATGTATGGAGATTTCCATCACAGTCTTTCATGGCTACATACTGATTTCTATCTGATAAATATTTTTCTACTAATTTCAGTGCAACTCCTCTAATACCATAGCACTCAAGTTTTCTCAACAGAATAGGTTTTTCAACGCTATCGAGGGCCTTACTCAAATCCAATGCCATAGCTACTACAGGTTTATTGTCGTTCAAAGATTCCAAAACAGCACATATCGCTGTATATATTGCTCTGATTGTGCTTCTACCTCATCTAAACCCAGGAGCATCGATTAGCAGTTCAGGGGGTTTGGAATGACTTAGGCCAAAATGTAATAGACGATTTAATATTGAGCATGCCGCGACGATGCCAAAGTGTCATTAATAACAGAGGTAAACCTTCTGGGTACTGGTACAAATTTCGTCATTTTCAAATTTCACATTTTTTGTAATAGATGCTTCGGAGAAGTCAAATATTATATTGTTTACTCGAGAATACATTATATACAATACACCCTACCAAAAACCGAAAAATTCTATAAACTCGAATCATCAAATTCATATTTTGAAGATATTGGTAAGTGTTCCCTAGACTTTTTGAGGTGTTTATATATATATATATATATATATATATATATATATATATATATATATATATATATATATATATATATATGATGGGACAAATATCTTCCGCGATGAACTTCATGAGGAGTCTACATATGTAAACTTGAGACAAGAAGAATTATTCAAAAATCCGTAAATCAATGGATAATCCTTATTGACAAGTGCTAGTTCCAAATCTGCCTGCTGCGTGCATGGCATTTATATATATATATATATATATATATATATATATTTACAAAATTTGAATAATTGTATTTACAATAAATGCTTATATCTATAATTTTGGTGTGTGTCAGAAATAATACAAGTGTGAGCTCAGGAAGTGTAACACGGGAACCATACTATCATGTATATGATACAATAAACGAGTGAAAAACCTGAGGAAAAACTCGTTTCCTGTCGCTATTGCACTAGCAGTAGTTTGTCTGTTTGTTGTGTCAGTATCGTGTGTACATAAAGAGTACTAAAGATTTTTGTGCTTAGCCGCTTCATTGTCTCTTGCATTCCATGATTTCCAAACGAAGACAAGGGTGGAAGTAAGGGGTTTGGGACAGGAATCTCTAACAATGGAAAAAGAAAACCAGCAGAAAAAATATTACAACAATCATACTTTTATATGTCTAAACAAATATAAGAAAGATTCTACGTAGCATCATCTTTCGAAATATGTTGTAGTTGTTCAAATCAAAGTTTACGGGCTAGAGTTAAAGTACTACAGAAGCGTTTTATGAAATTTCAAGTCGAAAGAATTTGTAGTTAACTGTAACCTTTACAGCAATATCTAAAGGAAAAGAATCATGAAGCATCCTTTTACATTATTATCTTGTCGATTTGATACCAAGATTTATTATATGTTGGTATTTCTTCGAATTGATGTTGTCGACAAAAATGCTAGATTTCGCTCCCGGACAAAGATGAGTACACAAAAACTAGTTATTAAAGATAAACACGACACCTAACACTTGTCTTTCAACCAAACGACCTTGTGAATACTACCTTCAGAATCATTCTCTTCATTCGACCTTTCTCCGTAATGGTCTTTAAATAATGAATAAAGATTTTCAATAATAAGATGAATTATTTCTCACTGAATATGCAAATTACTCGAATCTACACCTGTTCTCCAATAGGCAGCTGTGCTATGGATACCGAAAAGCTTTCTCGACTTACCTACCGACGACTAGCTGATTTCATGAATAATTCTGCAATTAGAAAATGTGAAACAACTCACGTTATTCAATAATCAATGCGATTCTATCCATTTCGCACATTTTTCATGAAATTTTCATGAGTTTTAACGAGGATGAAAGCATGGATGCTTACTCTTTAATGTGTTCTTAAGTGCATTGATATGATAATACAGGGTGTTACATAATAGTATGTCACAACTTGAGGGGTAAATCTGCTTGCAATTTTAAGAAAAAAGTTCACATAAACTTAGGTCCGCAAAAGCTTCGCTACGGAGCTACGGGGAGTTGAAATTTCTGGAAAAAATTGGTTTCTCTTGAAAACTCTTGCAGTTTTTGAGATATTCAGCCGAAATTTGGAACGCATGCTATTTTCTACAGCTTCCATCATTACACGTCCTGAATTTTAACTGAAATTTACAAGGTGTTTTTCCGAGGCCATGTCTCTTTTTCCCCTTCAAACATTTTTGCAGTACGCCACTGATCAGCGTACAATCAATTTTCGTCATCTTCGTTCAATTTAGAAACTTTTTGGCCCTGTAATTTGTTCGTATCTGCAATCGTTTTTGAACACCCTGTAGCTCCGTAACGAAGCTATTGCGGACCTATGTTTATATGAATTATTTTTCTTAAAATT
This sequence comes from Cryptolaemus montrouzieri, assembly GCA_013387265.2. NCBI lineage: Eukaryota > Metazoa > Arthropoda > Insecta > Coleoptera > Coccinellidae > Cryptolaemus > Cryptolaemus montrouzieri. The sequence continues at coordinate 21,710,703 of JABFTP020000185.1, forward strand.
GCACGTAGATTCACCCCTCAAATCGTGACATACTATTATGTATTACCCTGTATATCGTGCCTAAATTTGAATGGATAACTATTGGAATGGAATTCTAATGTAGCAATGAATTGGTGGAAATCGTCATGTAACGAAACTATGAACTTAACGAGATTATGTCTGACGTATGGTATTTTCTATTTATAAATAATTCCCATAGAATTTGCTAGTATGAGAAAATTAAACAGTTTTATCTGCTCACGTCATTCTCAAGTGCTTTTCAGTAGATCTCGAGAAGAAAAATATTTTCGATAAGTCGGTGACTAAACTACAAAACTTCATTATGTAATAAAATAACACTCTGCTAGTGGCAAAAGGCGGCTTTATTAAAGGAACACGCGGTACTTGTCAAAGAAGAGCCGCGTTTTTTATTTTGCCGCTTTTCTAGAAATTTAGTAGTGAAGAAAGAAAACGAAAAGTACGTGATTTTATGTCTTTTTGAAAAAGAACAAATCATGTTCACAAGACCTACTAAACAATTAAACGCTGCTACGATCGCGTCATTTATAATATCTCATATATTGGCGAAACACAAGAAACCATTCGAAGATGGATCGGTTGTGAAGGAATCATTTATTGAAGCGGGTGAGACTTTATTCGGAGATTTTAAAATGAAACAGAAATCATCTGCTATTAGAGAACTTCATTTATCTCGTCCGACTGTCACAAGGCGTATATTGAAGTAGCTGAGACTTTATTTGGAAATTTTAAAATGAAACAGAAATCATCTGCTATTAGAGAACTTCAGTTATCTCGTCCAATTGTCACAAGGCGTATTGATGTCATGAGTCAGGACATGGAAGATACTGCCCAGCTGTATATTTTATTCGGATGGTATTCAATGACATATTGGCTAAAAAGAATTTTTGACAATCATTCCTCTGAAGGGAAGACCCGTAGCGAAGATATATATGACGTTTTGTTCATTTTCATCAATTCAATTTACAAGCTATCAATATATAAATTAGTGTGCATTACAACCGATGGAGCATCATCAATGACTGGAAACAAAAACGGTTTAGTGGCATTGTGTCTAGCTAATGAAGATTACCCTTCAATTTTTTCATTCCATTGCATTATACATCAACGAGTTCTGCGTTCAACAGTTTTAAACACGGAGAAAATTATGGGTATTGCAACAAAAATTGTGAATTCCATCCGTCCACGTAGCTCGCAACGGCGGCTTTTTAAGTTTCTGTTGGAAGATAGAGTCAGCTGAGCACAATGATTCAGTTCTTCACAAGGACGTCTAGTGGTTGAGTCGCGAAAAATTCCTAGAAAGAGGTTTTGCCCGAAATAACTACTTTTCTAGACGAAAGAGGTGATGATACTCAGATGTTGAAAAATGAAAAATTGCTGACTCATTTGGTATTTTGACAGACATCATAATGCACTTAAACACCATTAACTTGGAGCTTCAAGGTAAAGGAAAACAATTATTAAGATGATTAGCGCAGTGAACGCATTCAACAGTAAATTGCAACTTATGATAGATCAACTGAAAATAAAGGATCTGAAACATTATCCGTTCTTGAAAGCAAGGATTCCTCAGTTTAATTTCGATATGTATGAGGCTGAATTATCTAATATTTAGGTCAATTCGAAATGCGTTTTTTGATTTTAGTAAATTGGCAAATATATCATCATTTACGTGTTTCGTGTGAAAACATTTAGGATTAGCTACTGAAATAGCAAGTCTATTTAATATGAAATCATTTTCTGTTGAAAATGAGTTGATTCAGATTATATCAGATATACATCTGAATGCTACAGCATCTGATACAAGCTTCTGGTGTTATATCTGAAGATAAGTGTCCGAATCTAAGGCAAATGGCCCTTTAACTGACGGCAATGTTTGGGTCAACTTATTTATGCAAGTCTGCATTTTCTGAAATGACGATAATTAAGTCAAAATATCGCAATCGCCTAACTGACAATATTATGTAATCATGATTGCGCTTTGAACTCAGTGGTTACGTACCATCTTGTGAAAAGTATGCTGAGGACATGTAGTACCACGCTTCAACATCCAAAGTCATTCCTTAGTTAAGTTTAATACCATATACAACTCTGTTATTTTGTAACAACCAATAAACTCGCAAGTTTGAATAACTATGAGTTTTTTCATTGATATTATAGAGAAGAACCTAACTAAACCTAACCCAAAGCTTGACTGAAATGATGTATAATTTGCGGAGAGCTAATAACTATATATATATGATACGATACACCTTACCTAGGTAAGTAGGTAGGTAGGGTGTATCGTGTATGTATGACAAGCCTGCATCACACATACTTTCAGCTTCTCAGAGTCCATCGTAAGTGGTCTAAAAATATTGAGGTAGATCGCCAGCTGTTCAAGTTTGGGCACTCCTGATCTAGAGCTAACAATTTTGAGAGAGAATGTGCTAACTACGCCTATTTTAAATGTTGAGTAGTGGGGACCGATGCAATTTCAGTAGACTATCGAGAATGGTGAATTAAGGATTTTAACTAAGTTAGTTATTTTCCAAACTATTAATCATTGCATTTGTGGAGAATTTCAAAGTTATCTAATGTAATTATCATATATGATTATTCAGTATGTTTAAAACCTGAAGATTCGATAGATGAGGAGAGATGGTCTTTGAGTCTTTATTCAAAATTTTGACTTGATTGTCCTACGTAAACTGTTGGCCATTGCACTCAATTCTGTTTGAATATATTACTTTTTGTTTGACGTAGATTAGTAATTTGCTTCTGTTGGGACAAGTGGACCAGGAGATTGTTGAATATATTGGAGATAAAAGTTCAAGATCCCAGGGCGATAAGATATAACTCATTTTCACTCAGATGAAACATTAGGTTGTCAGTAGCGTCTTATGTTCTTGAATACCTGCGAACTTGAAGAGTTCGCCCTGTAACTCCTGGATATATATATATATATATATATATATATATATATATATATATATATATATATATATATATATATATATATATATATATATCTGTCTGTCAAAAATACCAAATCAGTCAGCCATTTTTCGTTTTTCAACATCTGAGTATCATCAACTCTTTCGTCTAGAAAAGCATTTATTTCAGGCAAAAGTTCTCGAAACCTTTTCTAGGAATTTTCCGCGACTCAACCACCAGACGTCCTTGTGAAGAACTGAATCAGTGTGCTCAGCTGACTCCCTATCTTCCAACATTTACTTAAAGAGCCGCCGTTGCGAGCTACGTTCACAATTTTGTTGCAATGCCCATAATTTCCTCCGTTTTTAAAACTGTTGAATACAAAACAAAGTTGATGTATAATGCATTGGAATGAAAAAATTTAAGGAAATCTTCATAAGCTCGACACAACGGCATAAAAGCGTTTTTGTTTTCAGTCATTGCTGGTGCTCCATCGGTTGTAATGCACACTTATTTATATATTGGTAGCTTGTAAATTGAATTGATGAAATTGAAGAAAACGTCAAATATCTTAGCTACGGGTCTTTCTTAGCCAATATGTCATGGAATACCAACCGAATAAAAATAAACAGCTGGGCAGTGTCTGTCATGTCGGTGGATTCGTCGAACTGTAAAAAAAGTATGTACATTTCATGATATCATGTTGTAGTTAATTTTCCATGTCCTGACTCATGACTTCAATACGCCTTGTGACAGTCGGACGAGATAACTGAAGTTCTCTTACAGCAGATGATTTCTGTTTCATTTTAAAATCTCCAAATAAAGTCTCAGCTGCTTCAGTAAATGTTTCCTTCACAACCGATCCATCTTCGAATGGTTTCTTGTGTTTCGCCAATAAATGAGATATTTTAAATGACGCGATCGTAGCAGCGTTTAATTGTTTGGTAGGTCTTGTGAACATGATTTGTTCTTTTTTTCAAAAAAGAAATCAAATCACGTACTTTTCGTTTTCTTTATTCACTATGAAATTCCTAGAAAAGCGGCAAAAATAAAAAACGCGGCTTTTCTTTGACAAGTACCGCTTGTTCCTTCAATAAAGCCGCCTTTTGCCACTATCAGAGTGTTATGTTATTACATGATGAATTTTTGTAGTTTAGTTTCCGACTTACCGAAAATATTTTTCTTCTCGAGATCTACCGAAAAGCACTTGAGAATGACGTAACCAGATAAAACTGTTCACTTTTCTCATACTAGTAAATTCTATGGGAATTATTTATAAATCGAAAATACCATGCGTCAGACAAAATTTCGTTACTTTCATAGTTTCGTTACATGACGATTTCCACCAATTCATTGCTACATTAGGAATTCTATTCCAATAGTTATCCATTCAAATTTGAGCACAATATACGGGGTAATACACATAAATACATAATACACACAACTTGAGGGGGTGAATCTACGTGCAATTTTAAGAAAAATAATTCATATAGACTATTAGTCATTGCATTTGTGGAGAATTTCAAAGTTATCTAATGTAATTATGTGATATGATTATTCAGTGTTCAAAACCTGAAGATTCGATATGAGGAGAGATGGTCTTTGAGTCTTTATTCAAAATTTTGACTTAATTGTCCTACGTAAACTATTGGCCATTGCACTCAATTCTGTTTGAATTTATTTCTTTTTGTTTGACGTCGATTAGTAATTTGCCTCTGTTGAGACAAGTGGACGAGGAGATTGTTGAATATATTGAAGATAAAAGTTCAAGATCCCAGGGCGATAAGATATAACTCATTTTCACTCAGATGAAACATTAGGTTGTCAGTAGCGTCTCATGTTCTTTGAATACCTGCGAACTTGAAGAGTTCGCCCTGTAACTCCTGGATATATATATATATATATATATATATATATATATATATATATATATATATATATATATATATATATATATATATATATATATATATATATATATATATATATATATATATATATATATATATATATATATATATAAATCATAGAATATTCTTTTGAAGTATTATTATGGTTTTCAGACCACAGAACATTAGTCAGACGCTTTTAAGCTCAACAAAAATAAATGAACTTCACTTCTGTTTACATGTCTGATTTTTTAATATGTTATCGATGTTACTATTTCGAAAACGAATTGTAATGACCAAATATCCGCAAAACAGAAAAATATTCAGCCAAGAGTACGATAGGAGAGCACTATGCGCATGCACCTCAGAGTAAAAATGTGAATGGGTGGTTCACGAAAGACCGGAATTGCTTTCACAACCTTTAACTTCCACAATTCGTAGAATAGAGCTTTCATTTCAGATTCTTTGGAATGGCAAAGGATGATGGAATAAAAGAATTGACATCAAATTTAATTTTCGGTACAATTCAAAATGACCGACAGGCGCAAAGGCTACATTTTCGATTAGCTGGATTTTTTTTTCATAGAGCATTGAATTTGATCCTGAAATCAAAAATTAAGTTCTTTTCGATTATTATGAGGATCAAACATGAAAATCCATCTAAAATTGATGCAACTGTTAGAAGAAAATTCCTGTTTCGTATGTGAAGCGCATATCGAAATTTTTGTTTCAATCGAGAGTATGCTTATGTTTCAACTTTTTACTCCCGATTGATTCTAGAAGAAAGACGATCACTCAAGGATCTTCGGAGTTATGAAGTGAAACAAGAATTCCAATTCACGTTTCGCATAAAATCTGTCGCTTCACAGTTTCATGTATGCTTTATGGATTAAATTATTATATTTAATCCCTCATAATAACAAAAAATTGAAATTTTGATTTCATGGATCATATTCAATATTCCATGAAAAACAAATTCCAGCGAATGTCGAACATTTTAATTGAACCGAAAATGAAATAAAATGACAATTCTTGTATTCCATCATCCTTTGACCTTTCAATGAATCTTAAATGAAATGTCTAACTTAATAATTGTGGAAGTTATAGGTAATAAAAGCAATTTCGGTTTTTCTTGGACCACCCTTTATATTATATTACTGCTTTCGATCCAAGATGCATTTCACTTCACCTTCTATAATCAGTTGCAGTAATCGATATTTATCGTGCCTCTTGTTTCCGCTTTTTTATTGTATTCACGACTCATTTTTCTTCATCTACTCTTCGTAAAATTTCCACATTGGTAACATTTTCTGTCCAAGACACCCACAGCATGCGTCGGTACACTCACATGTCAAATGCTTCGAGTTTCCTCATCATCGTCTCTCTCACCATCAAGGCCTCCACTCCATACAGTGAAACAGGAAATACGTAGCAGCGTATCATTCTTATCTTCAGTGACAGCGAGATTCGTTCCTGACGAGTAAATTTTCGATTTCATTGAAAGAAGCACGAGTCTTTTCAATTATTGCCCTTATCTCGACAGACTGATCCCATCTAGCATCCACGACTGTTCCTAGGTAATTATATGATTCAACCTTCTCTATATTTTTTGTTGTCAAGTGGGAGCTGTGTAGGTGGTTGTCTATTCTTACTTATCACCATCCATTTAGTTTTAGATGCGTTGAGTTCCAGACCGTACTCTGAGTGACTGCATGTATTTGTTTCATCATATCCTGAAGTTCTTCAATGCTGCTTGCAAGCATTACAGTATCGTCAGCGTATCTTATGTTGTTTACTACCTCCTCGTTTACTGATATACCCACTGTTGTATCTTCTAATGCTCTCTTGAAAAGTTACTCAGAATATAAATTGAAAAGGAGAGAGACAATATTCAACCCTGACGAACGCCTCTTCGGATCTCGATGTCATCAGTGTATGAGTGACCAACCTTCACCCTAGAGCACTGACTCCAATACAAATTTGCAACAACGCGGATATCTTTGTCATCTATTCCAACTCTTTCGAGGATCTCAAGTAACTGCTCATGAAGAACTTGGTAATGCTTTGGTAAAATCAAAAATGATTCATATTCATATTCCTGCAGCGTTGAATAAGCACTTGAAGACTGAAAATAGATTTTCTCGTATTTAGGGCGCTACGGAACCCCAACTGTCACTCATTGATGTTCTCTTCGCATTTTTGTAAATTCTGTTATGGATGATTCCGGTGAAGGATTTCGTTATGTGATTGATCGAACTGACAAGCCGGTGTTGGTCACATATTCTAGTATTCGGCTCTTTGGTATTGTTATGAAGGTAGAGCGCAGCCAGTCGTTGGGGACTTCACCCTTATTGTATATGTTATTGAATAAAATTGTGAGAGTTTGAAGGAATTGATCCTTAGTCGTACACATAAACTTCAGTATTTCGGCATGAATATCACCAGGAGCGGGTGCTTTATTGTTCTTGAGAGTTAATGGCTTTCTTCCTCGGATTTCAGGATAGGAGGTTTCGTTACCACGTTTTCTGTGACTGAATATTTTTCTTCGACATTGAGAATCGAATCGTTTCTTCACATATGATTTCCAAACTTCTCCTATTCTAATAAGATATGTTATTATGTTTCCGCCTGGATCAATTATGCATATGCTCAATCTGTGCCTCTTTTGTTTTTTTCAGTTCTTTTATCCTTTCATATAGGTTGTACGAGTCAATTTTTTTTTCACATTCCTCAATTTCCCTGCACTTTTCGGAAACCATTTCTCTTTCACCTCTCTGATTTTCCTTTTATTGAATTATGTATTTGTCAGTTCTTCTCTCTGTTCTTATGCAGTCGCCTTTCTTCGATCAGATCGAGTATGTTTTGAATCATCTACTCTTTCTTCTGAACTTTAAGCATGTTTCTTGCACAGCTGTTGTTATTTTTCTTCCATTTTTCCGTATCCCCAGTATCGTATCTGTTTCATTGATTCCCCTATTTTTTTCAGTATTTTCTGTACCTGCTCTCTGACAGCTGAATCAGAGAGCTTTTTGATGTTTATTTTATTCATTTTGTTCTGATTCTCGAGACTTTTCAGTTTAACTTCATAAATACTTTGGTTTTCTCATCCTCTGTCATGAGGAGAGAAATTCTTCATATGTTCTTGAGAGTTTTTACTTCCCTATCAAATAACTCCACGTAGTGTCTGTGGATATAGGAGAGAAAGTGATATCTCCCATTTTCTATGACACATTTGCTCTTCATCATATAATTTTTTCACGAAATCGCTTTTATCGTACGCATTCAATTATAGTCCTTTCAGTTTATCCTCTTAAATCTTCTGGTCACAATATAAACATGTGTGGATAACGTCAATATTCACAACACATTCAAATGAAACATTATGAGAAGAAGAATCAACGTCACACAAGATTCTTCAGAATTATATGACAACGGTTCAATTGATTCTGTTTCAACACTTGGCTCAGGTATTACAGTATATTCGGGTAAAGTATCAGAAGGAATTAAATTTGATACTACATCTGAATCAGAAACTGTGAAATTATTTTCTTGACTCGAGGTAGATGCTGTACATAAACCATTATTAGTACTAGGATCACTTGGTAGGCTCGAGGTCGATGAAACTAGTGTTAACTAAAAAGCTCTATAAATTTTTCTTCGTAATTTTTTCTGGAATGGCGAAATAGAATTTCTTCGGTGAAGCATTAAAATTTCTGTAACATTCTCGATGATAACCATCTAACTTAATCATCCGGTGAAACTACATCTTTGAATTTTAGGTTATAGATTGTTCGCTGTTCTGAAACGTTTATACACCTCTTCAATGTCTTCCTTGAATAACATTGATTAATGATGAGATATTTTACAGAGTGAATATTTGAAATTTTCTTTTCCTGTGATTTTCACAACTGAAAATAACTTAATAACTCACAAACTACACGATGAAAACAACAAAAACATGTGCTCTCACAGACCACAACTATACTGTCTACTGTTGGTTATGCGCAAAAGGCACATACACAGTAGATTCAGATTGTGAGTTTAAAAAGGAAAACGAGTTATTATGGGCGTCTCCTCGTCACTCGTCACTATGCATAGTGCTCTCGCGCTCGTACTCCTGACTGAATAACATCTGTGGTTAGTGGATGCTTGATCACTGCAATTTGTCTGACTGATAAAACAACTTCGAAATAGTTACATTAATAACATATTTAAAAATCAGTTAGGTAAAAATGAGTTAAGTTCATTTAATTTTTGTGGAGCTTTAAACCGTCTGACAAAAGTTCTCATCCCTGAAAAGTCTCTGGCACTCATAATACTAATTCAAAATAATATTCTAAGATATGTATGTAAAAATCAGCCACACAAATTTAAGTGAAATAACACATACCTTTAGTTACTTTCATCACGTGATACCAGCCTAGATGTCACAGGGTGAGCTCCACAAGCCCGCAGGTATTCGGAGCACATGAGACGCTACTGCCGACCTAATGTTTCATCTGTGTGAAAATAAGTTATGTCTTATCGCTCTGGGATCTTTCTCTATATTTGCTGATGTGATTAGAGAAGGAGCCTATGTAGGTTAGACAAGCGTATTCATTTCCCGCTTTTTCTATAATAGAATACAGTAATTGATTAATTTGTTTTTCTTATTTGCGTTTACTAATGTTCATGCAATTATATGGGAGACAAATATTATTATTTGATTCAATTTTTTATTAATATTGATTTCCGTATCGAGGTCGGAACGAAAAAAGCTTTATGAACTATGAAATTCTAACCGGCAATTTACGAGTAATGTGGTAAGAAAAACCTATTGGGATTGTAGTAAATGTTTCGTTTCTTCATATGTTGTAGGTGAGATTATTATTGAGTTTAGTGATGGATATGTCAAAAAATTAATTGAATCGTTCTGTTCAATTTTAGCAGTGAAGGTTATTTTATTACGCATTATAATTAGTTAATTAAGTGACTGATCTACCGCACTGAAAGAATAAACATATTTCAACCAAATTACAAAACGAAGATCTAATTCTTACGGAAGCTGATAAAGGAAATAGTAAAGTATACCTCGATGAAAAGTACCAAGAAAAAATGCAGAGTATTATCGATGCAACAGAAATCTCAAGACATCCCACCAAATAAGTCCTTAAAGAAATCAAACAAGAATTGGAACAATCGAAATATGTAGCTTATTCAGAAAGGGACAAAGAGAAACTCATTCAAATGAATAGTCAATATTTACATGACATTTCTCTGACTTTGACACAGTTGTTCTGGAAGACATCCTTAAATGACTGTTGATTGAATTTCAATGGAGTAAATAGAAGAAAATGGATCAAATGCTGTAAGGTCTTTAATTTCGACTATGAATCGTATCGTAGATGTCATGCAGTAATGAAATTTTCGCAAGGGATAGAAATATTCGGTATTTGCAGGTTGAAAGGGATATTTTTCTAAAAGTTATAAATTTTCCATTATTTATGAGTACCATTTTCATTCCGGTTAGTCGCAAGTATTTCTTGTTCTGGTGGATCATAAGAATGGTATATTCTGTAAATAGGTTAGAATGAAAAAATTCGATTCCAGTGTATAGTATGGAAGTATGGATTCTTTTTACCGAGTAACAGAGTGTATTTTCTCCACGACGGAAAACTATAGATCAAAAATAAATGAATCAAATCTGAAAAACAATAAAGCAAGTTATTTCTTGAGACGTTTGTATTTACATATTTTCAATATTTATATTTATCGTACTTGAACAATTATTGATTTATATTGTGATTTTAGAAGCTTTGGCGTATGAACAATGAAGACACTATATCACCACTAGACCAAAACTTCAACCTCAACACTCGACGCGCGTTTCGCTAACTGTTAGCATCATCAGGAGATGATAATATACGTACCTATTTTGTTCCGTTGATCGTGAAGCCATCTCAACTTTGTTGTGATTCTGAACCTCACCACTACACCAAAACTTTAACCTTAACTCTCAACGCGCATCGAGTTGAAGTTTTGGTGTAGAGGTGATATAGTGTCTTCACAATTATTGAAATTTAAAATTGGTGCATTGGACACATTTTCAGTTATATTTTTCAAAACGGATTAATTATTTGAGATAGATGGAACAGTCGTGTAACATGAAGAACTGGAAGATGAAGGGATGGTTACTGCTAAATTAGCTCGATTAACGAAAATAATTGATTCCCAATATTTGTTCGATATTGCAGACAAGTTCCTTTGTATCCTCCTGCTACTTGAGGAGATTTGTAGTCTCCATGTCTTTTTAGTGTTGTAATATCCGCCCTTTCCCAAGTATTGGTTTCGTTCGGTTTCAACAGCTCATAATGAATAACACCGACTTAGTCCCACCAAATACACAGCATAACTTTCGCAGCGTGAATATTCGGCCGAGGCGATGACGTAGAAGCATGACGGGGAGTCCCCAGAAATTTTTTCTTTTTGGATTGCTGTAATGAATCTATTTTTCATCACCCGTTACGATGCGATGAAGAAAATCCTTTTTTGCCGCTGGAATAATTGTTCATAGTCGAAAAACGACGTACAACGTCTCTTGGCTTCAAATCATAAAAACGCAAGTTCCTTGCTTTTGAATCATGCCCAACGCATGCAATCACTTGCAAATGGCAAGGCGGATATTTCCTAATGTTGAGGGACACTCTTTTTGCGTTTGGCACGGATCATCATCGCGCAAAGCTTCCAATTCAGCATCTTCGAAGATTTTGGCCTTCCTTCACGGGGAACCAATCCCGGCACGCTGTTTCATTGAGAGCAGCATCTTCATAAATTTTGCAGCTCTCTATGAGCTTCAGCATTGACAAACCACGAGAACTTAGTTGCGCACCTAATATGAAAAATTAGATATTTCATCTAAATAAATTCAAATTATTTCAAGTGAAATGTGGGGATCTTTCATGCCCAACATATCTCTGTTAGACAGGACCGATGGCTTTACATCTCCTCCGACAGATGGACACTAAAGCGATTCCCAAAATCCGAAAACTCGCACTGACTTTGTTGGGATTGAACCTAGAGAACACTGCATAGGGGACAAGCATCATGCCCTCCATGCCACCGAGTCGGCTTATGTGATCGTCTTATTGAAAAAGGAACAGTTCATTACCTAATATAATTGAAAATCTGCCAAGTAGAATATTACACGAGCTATCAGAGTCTTGTTAATGACAGAAAAAGTTTCATCGTTTTCATTCGTACTGTGCGCTAAACATTTTCCGAGACATTATTTGCTATAGAAAAATATATCATTTGAAACAACGAGATCCCACTGAGGATATAAACGAGATTTATATTGGCAATTAGTTTTGAAGTATGAGAGTTTTGTACGAGTTGGGTTGACAAAATTGCACGTTGTCTATTAAACATATTTTATATTTTCGAGCACATACGCATCTAACGAGGGTGTAACAAAAAATATGGTGTAGTATGTGCCAATTCTTATTCCGCCGTTTACACTTGCTTCATAAGAAGTACACTCTGCACAATGTTTTCGCAAAATAGAGAAATTTCCTGAAAGAAAATGACTATTTGTTTGTTAGACGTGTTTGGTATTAATTGGATGAAAATGAGAATCAGCTATGATATCAAGTTAACGAGTTCATAGTTTCTATATATAAACGTGAACGACCCGTATAGCATTTAAGCATCACACCTAAATCACAGCAAAGAAATGCGTGATAATGCTCACAGTTATTGATTAACTATTAAGGAAGGTTACACAAATGGTTCTATATGCGTTATCTTTCTTTTACATATCTGGGCGACAAGGAGTCATGATTCAAATAATTACAGATTTAATCTGAGGTGATCATAAAGGGTGACTTCAAGGTCACAACTTGATTCAACTTGTCGATGAGCCGACAAGAATTCCTGACAATATAACCGATTTTACCAATACTTTCGATCTCTTGCTTGATTCAGATACAGATGATTTCTGTTTACAGACCTTAGCACCTTTAGGCAACTCATTCCATAACCTCGTTTCTGCTACTGGTAACTTCGTACAGCCACATACTGAAGATCCAACACTTTCCATGAAGACATTGCACTACAACTGAGCCAACTGGGAGGAGCTATCGAGATTTTCACTTATATTTCCTTAAATGACGTCTGTTTTTCACATCTTGACATCGATGTTCGCACTGAGTCCGTCACTGAAGTTATTCTTCTAGGCATGGACCTCTAGATTCCAAACTCCACGAAAAAAATATCCGAACAAATGCTGTGATTCACCAGAAGCTGCCAAAAAGCTATCACAGTGAAAAACAGAGCTATAATAACTGAATGAAAAATTCATCAGATGCAAGTAAAGCTGAGAATTTGTGTTTCTATAACTTTTGCAACTCAATAATTGGTGAAGCGAAAACGCACCTCGATGAAAGAATGAGGAGCAGACTAGTGGAACTCGAGAGGTCTAGTCTATGGCAAAGGCAGTCGGATACATCGAATCCAGTCCCACGAAGAACATTCCACATATTCAATCGAATATGTTTGAAATGAAATTCAGTGCACACTGCGAGGCGAGTTTTCATACAACTGAAGTGTTTAGGAAACAGTGGGTCTTGATGGAATGTTTTGAAGAAAACGGTTTCCATCCATCAACTGTTGACCTACTTGGATGCGTTACGGATTTGTGGTCATTAACAATCGAAAAGCGTGGCAAATCAGAAGCCATTGCTTTTGATATCTCTAAGTCCTTCGACACGGTTTGGCACACAGCCTTCATGAATAAACTATCGCATTGGGTGGATTGATTAGTAGCTTTCTCTTCAGTTGATCGATTCGAGTGTTAGTGGATGGTGCAACGAGTGAATATTTTCAGTATAATTCAGTAGTACCTCAGGGCTCCATACTGTCTACTGTCAATAATAGGGTGTATCGTTTTGACTTTTTCGAAATTCAAAAAGTATGGTGCGGAAAAGTTGCATTTGGTGGCACCGAGCATCTGTGATCTTTTTCAGAATTTTTGAACAATGCCTAGGGTCGCGCAATGTCCTCAAAGTTTCTTATGTTGTGTATAGGCAACCTGCACAACAATCTTGCGTTTTCAAGCTGTTTTAGGGTTCTTAAGTCACATTTCTGAACTCTTTCTCTTGTTTTCAGTTGTTTTCTTTATGGAGTATAAATGAAAGAAGGATTTCGCTGTATTGTTAGGCTCTTTTTCTACTTTTATTGTACAATACAATATTAGAGTTAAACATCATTATAAATTAAAATTTTAATTATAATATTTGCTTTGTTGGGATTGAATCATAATGGAAGATTAATACAATTAAAGCCAATTCAATATTATTACAAACAAGTGTTAATAAAGCATGGATACAATTTAACGTTAATCCAGCTTTGGTAAAATTAAATTTTGAAAATCAAAATTTCCTATGGACGCTTACGCTCTTCTTGTGCAACGGCGTAGTCCTTTTTGGTATGAGGAAGAAGCTTCTGTTACTAATTTTACCAGCCTTTCGACAGCCTGAGTGTGGCAGCGGAAAGCAGTTAATTCCTCATCACAGAATGCTCGACTCCTAATATTTCCTTCTATTTCTTCGGGTGATAGTGATCGGGTTAGAGGGGCTCGGTCCCAGGGTGCGAAGACCAGTCTATGAGATTGCAGTAGTGCTCAGCGTTGAACTTTAGTTTGGGCGATTCGAAGGCGCGTATTCCTTCCGTGTTGTCTTCGTCGATCTTGCCTTTTTATTCTTCTCCAAGCAAGAGCTCTCGTGTCGGGATTGCCATCGTTGATCATAGCGAACGGTACATTCTCAGGGTGTCCAAAATAAGCATTGTTCTGAATAACCTTGTCCACAATATTCAGCAGTTTGAGAGGCAGGTAGCGTGGCAGTCGAATCAACTTCCATAAATGTATTGGACCCTGGGCAATAGAGGGTTCTTTTTACTGAGTACCAAACGGGAGCGTAAACTTTCATTACATACGAAGGCAACTGGCGAAGCGCCTCCGAAGGCTTTTCGGTACTAATGTATAATCGTAATACTCTACTAGCTGTTGTTAACCACCTAGATTGTACAACAGGGCCTGTTTTATGCTTGCTGAGTTCTTTTGGACAATGTCCACTTGAGACAGCGGTACATAAACGTAGGAGGTATTTCTGATCGGTGCTAATATTTGTCAAACCTTCCGTGTATTTTATCCAATCAACGGGGATGGCGTCAAACTTTGTCACTCGTCGATTTTCGCATTGTAAAATAGTTTCTCCAATGGGTCCACCGGTTGCTTGTGGATTTTAGTTTCTCCGTCTAAATATGGCATGAGATGTCGGAAAGGTAGCTCGTTCAAATGGAGTTGACAAACAACATGTTGCACAGGAGCGTTGATAGCTATCTCTATGAGTCGCATCACACCTTGGATCCGACCAGTATTGACGTTAGTGCAGTCACATCCCAGCACTGTTGATTTAGAAATATCGATTTTCTGTTGATCAAAAAAAATCGCATACTTTTGACGACATCATCAGCGGACCCTGATGAAGGTGAAACATGGCCAAGAAACAATGCAGCTACCCCACTCCCAGTGTTACCAATGCTTGACATTTAATAAGAAAAGAGTAGCCTGTTCCTGCTTGACGCACTTAGTATAAAGAACCTTACCTTCCTCTTATTCGTTGCATCGTAGTCTTTTATTCCTTTATACCACGAAGACAACAAATACACATAAACAAACTGCAAGAAAATCGACTTTAGACCTCTGAAAACACTTGAAATCGCAAAATTGTTGTGCGGGTTGCCTATATACAACAGAAGAAACTTTAAGGGCATTGTGCGTCCCTAGGTATTGTTCAAAAATTCTGAAAAAATCACAGATGCTCAGTGCCACCAAATGCAATTTTTCCGCACTATACTTTTTGAATTTCGAAAAAAGTCAAAAACGATACACCCTAGTCAACAACCCTTTTTCTATTGGAGATTAATGATTGGCTCCAGTCCACCCAAAATAGAATATTTGAGTTTGTGGACGACTGTTTTCCTCAGAAAAGACATGCATTCCCTCGAAGCACAGTCAAAACAAGAGCTTGCTAGCATGTTTATGTGTCACAACCATTGCCAAATCTTCTTCTGTTAAGCTCAGTTTTCCTTTCAAGTCTTAGAAGTACTTCAAGCATTCAGAGCTGATGATTTCATACAGAGCACAGGTGCGATCTGGTCTGGAATACTGTTCCCATATGTGGGGCTCCATACCAAAACATTCAATTCATCTATTGTTTACTGGCAAGAGGAGAGCCGTGCGCCCAATCGACCTCCCAGAGTTCGCTTGTGATCTACAGCCACCCGCTCGAAGGTGGCAGGTTGCTGATCTTTCTTTTCCACAGGTAATTTTATGATAAATGCTCTAAAGAACTGAATAACTTGATTCCAGGAGAAAACTAGTTTCAGAAAAGAGCCAGATCTGCGAGAAACTATCCCAGCGGATGGTCCAACTGGCTACACCATGTACCTCTATCCTTAAAAATTCTTTTATTCACAGGGTAAGTGTGCTGTGGAACTTGCTTCCATCGAACACCCTTCGGATAAATGAAAATTTTGCCTTCTTCAATAAGCGAGTAAATATACACATTAGATCATCTTGGACGGCCAAACCTGTGAAAAGACAAGCATCGCTTTCTCCCATGAGTCAATTAAAAAAAAAAGTGAATCTTGAAATTCCGTACACTACAAATGGTATTCAACACTTAAAAGGCATAAGAACACGTTAGATAGTTAAACTTAGCTCTCATTAAGGAGTGGGCGGAACATCACAGTAGATAATTGGTTTACCAATTTTGAGCTTACTGATTGATCACCTGAAAGACTTAGGCTCACTCACATGAGCGCAGTTATAAAAATTAAAAGAGAGATGTCAACAGTTTTTCTAAATAAAGGAGGGCACATGATAATGCCATGAATGTTTCATTTCGATAGAACAGGAAACAGAAAACCACCTTCTTTCACAATTGAACTAAAGTGGAGTGGATACCACAGACCAAATGTGTTCAATCTATGATGAATTCAGAAACAGCAAGCGCTGGCCAATGTTTATGTTCTATGCAATGATGATATAGGGTAGAATGAATACTCTTGTGCTTCATATCGGCAATAGGCTTATGCGTTTGAGCAGAAGAATGTTCCTTCAAAATTGGCAGATGAGCTTACTTTTCCAGAACGGCAAAGATGAAGCCATAGGAGACATAAATGAATTCCATCACCGCCCATAATAATTTCTGGTACTAAAGGTGACAACAAATCATCCTTTAGGAGGATAGGGTGCATACCTTTGGCGATTGAAACTTGTTTCAGAAGGTTCCTTTAACTTCTGAGGAAACTGAATCCAGAAAATCTGATTCTGATGATATAATGCATAACAAGATATGAAGTATTTTATGATAATTTAATGTTAAGATCACTCTTTAATCCACAACTCTAACTGAAATTGATAAAAAGGAGATAACAATATTATTTCGAATATTTAGCTACAAATAGATTCAGTTGGATTGAGAAATTTGATCATAACTGAAAGGTTGATTGATGTAGCTCATTTCTCTTGTTCTTCTTTCTGCTAAACTAGTTTACCATTTCATCTCATTTTCTCAATTATCTTAGTGTCTAAGGCTGATATGATTGATAAATTATGAAGATACAATACAAGTATTTGTATCCGTAACCTGATGAATGTAATGCATATTACCTATTTACTTTAGTAGTTCACAAACTTTTTATGTACCTATACGATATAAACGAAGAAATATCAGAATAAAAAAAAAAAAAGGAGAAAATTTCAAAAATTTTTTCACATTCATCATTTATCTGGATCAGCTTCCATATTATCCAATATGATTTTGAAGGTTTGAAGAGCTGAAAGGCCTGAATTATTCATTGGTTTATAGGTTGAAGCTAAGACGTCATGTTTGGAGGTAAGAATGTCAATTTTATATTTGGATGCGTAGTTTCAAGTTCGCGAGGATGACCTGGTGCATTGTCCTATAACAGCTTTTAAGTCTAAATTCTAATCCACGTTTCCTTATTAACACACCAGAACACTGGCAGGTCGGTCTCGTTTTGATTTTTCAAAGCATAGGGATTTAACGATCTCTAAAGTATTAGCAGTTTATTGACACAATCTTCAGATGCATTAGAACATAGCAGCAGTGAGACTCTTTATGTCAGAAATGAATGTTTTGTCGGTCCCAAAATATTGCAGTTGCGTCTGTACTGAATACTTGCTCAGGTTTGTATTCTCAATCAGCTACTTGGCTTTCAAATTCTTTTGGATATCTTTCAACAGTAGTAGTGTTTGCATGTGCAGCATCTCCAACGATTTTAATTCTATGTAATGACCGCGTAGATTCTTGAATTTTGGTAAGGGTCAAATTTCTATCCTTTTTCTCTTCATCTCGCTTGTTTTACATCTCCTTGGTTCTACTGGTTGGTTATCCTCCTTCTTTTATGTTGTGGAGCATCTATGCTGGCCTGTTGTTTCTCTTCCATTGTACTAGAGATGTCCTCTTTCCAGATTTTCTCGGTTGTAGTTCCATTATTTGGTTGATCTCCTTGTTTTGTAGTTTTCCATCTGGTCGGTTGTTATCGTCGTTAGTTGTGTGATGATTTCTTCCAGTGTGTTGATTTCCATTTCCTTCCTGAGATGGTCGTTGCTTATGTACAATGGGGCGTTTGTCGCTGTCCTGATGATCTTGTTGAGTGCTGCTTGTAGTTTCCTCTTCTCGAATCTGTCCTCTAGATGCTTTGACGTTTCTATCTCGTAGTTCCATGTTATGTTCTTCATGAGTGCGATGTCCAGTATGTCCATGGTTCCTGTGGCTGCGTGCAGGTGTGTTGGTTCCTTGGCCCTATTGCGATGATGTTGTTCCTTTCTGTGATTGTCTTCAGTATCCTTCTGATTTTGTTCGTTTTCTGCTGTTCCAGTCCGAATCTTCAAGTCCCCAGCTGCGATGGTTGGCGTGTTGCTGTTGAATATGGCTTTGATGTCTTCTTCCTTCATGGCGTTGTTAGGTGGTTTGTAGACTGCGTAGATGTTCAGCTCTCCCTCGTTGTCTGAATATTTATTCCTGTCTCTTCTATGTTCTTTGAATTGGTGCGTGGTAGCTCGCCGTGCCTTGTCTCTGTCTTCACTAGGATCGCTGTTCCTCCTTGTCTTCCCTCTAGTCGGTCGGTCCTGTATATCGTATAGTTCCTGATATTGAAATCCTTCGTTGGTTTGAGATGGGTTTCGCTGACGAACATCACATCGATTTTCTTCTCCTCTAGGTAGGTCGTCAGTTCGTGTCGTTTGTTGGCAATTGAGTTTGCGTTCCAGAATGCTATTGTAAGTTGTCTCTCTATAAATCTATTTCCTGTTGAATAGCTGAAGGAGCTTGCTTTGTTCTTCTAAAAATTTCATCTTTTGTTCTGTCGTTGCATTTGTCGCATTGAATTGGATGGCCATTCGTCCTAAAATCATCGCTAGTTCGTCTTCGCTAGTCATCTGGGGTCCTCTTGTTTCAGTCGTTTTCCTACTTTGGTTTCTGGTCATCTTTGTGTTTGATGCTCTTCGCTTAGTCGGCAGCCTTCTTCCATGATCGTTGCATGTTAAGTTTATTGAACCAACCTTCTGATGCTTGCCTTAGGCGCAAGGTCCTTCGCGTAGCGAAGCCGTAGCCTGTGACCCACACCGCCCATACCTTACGCCGCCTCTGCTCAGAGCTATAAGAACGCCTCCGCCAGGAAATGTCGCAATCCCTGAAGTGACTTTAAACCTTTTCTTTTTAAAGATTCGTCGTATAGCCAATAACATTCATGCTTTATGTTTGATTAGTTTCATATTGACGCAAGAAGTTACTAAAATTAACGGAGGAATAAATGATAATTTTTAATAGTCTAGACGAATTCTCATAATCCATATTTTGTGAAATTAAATTCAATATTTCTTCAAAACTTGATAAAACTTCAGAAACTTTTCAGGTAACTTGGCGATTCAATAACCTCTGCAACCATCAGACTCTGTACCTACATCATTTTAAATGAAGCTCACGGCCAAAGTCGAGGAATTTGAGATATTAGTTAAAACAAAAGTTCAGCATAAGTGGTAATGCTTCAAGGTATAATATTCGGGCAAGTTGTGTTTAATATGGTCGAAATTAAACTCTGTGGCGTGGAGGAACGCCAGAAAAAGTATCAGATTCTCGGGAGCTTATTAGTCTCCACCTTTCGCAACGTACAGTCGTTCCATGAATTTATAGCGTTAATAAATTACGGTTAATCCTCCGTAAAAACGAAACTTTCCAACAGAGGACGGCTCCATTGAAAAGCGTTAATGAAATTGCGTGCTTCCGTGGAATGATTCTGGATAAAATCGAACTACAATGTTTCCCTATCGGCTCTTTCAAAATGGAAAACTGAAAATTTCAGTTGCAGAGGGAAATTAAATGCGCCCGATGGACGAGCATAGATTGACTCCATATTGCTGCTGCAATAGATGGAATTGAACTAAGACCATTAAATTTACACTCAATCCCAAAAATTAATTGAATGGCTATAATCACACGAAACAGTTAACATAAAAGCAAACGAGTAAAACAATCCTTTAGTGTAGAGAGTGCCTCGTTTTTGATGTTTTAGTATAGTTGATATGTGCGAAACTGCAAATGTTGATCCTTCTAGGCTTATTCTCGATATAATATTATAAATAGTATTTATGAAGAGGTAACGGGTTTTTCGTCTGGAATACCTCGAAAGCCAGTTTATCGTTGTATTGTTGGGAAGAATAATCTGTTACACCTTTCTTTCCAGACCTGGCACTGGTATGCTGCAATTGGAGAATAGATCCTTGTTATATAAGAAGTTGGCAATAATCAAGAGTATCAGTTTCCAAGTGGACTTTAAGTGAGTAAGATTTATGCTTTATTTATTTTATGGAAATTCATTTTCGACGATGAAATAAAATAAATTTTATACTTTACACCATTTTATTTCACAAAAAAAAAACAAGTAATATTTTTGTGAAATAATTGTTATTCGTAACGAGTTTCACTACACCGTAGCTTCTCCAGGCGAATGAATAAATGTTAAGAAATTATTACTACATATAGATACAACTGAGAATATAAATACAAATGTTCTTAAGTAATTAAAAGCTTATGGAGTTGCTTATTCTT
Source organism: Cryptolaemus montrouzieri (assembly GCA_013387265.2). Taxonomy (NCBI): domain Eukaryota; kingdom Metazoa; phylum Arthropoda; class Insecta; order Coleoptera; family Coccinellidae; genus Cryptolaemus; species Cryptolaemus montrouzieri. The sequence goes on from JABFTP020000185.1 coordinate 21,731,704, forward strand.
AAGTGGTTATTCATGAAGGATATATCCCATAAAACTAAGGAAGAGATTCAATAGAGACGAAGGGATTAAAGCGACGTCTTCATTGATGAGTCTACCTGAGTGTTTGTGTTTGTTGATTTCTAAAGTTTACTAAAGATCTACGATCCAATATTTATTATCGGAATGCAAAATTTCAAGCTGTGAGTCGAAAGAGTGATCATTTTCTCGGAGATGACTCGCTAAATTTGAATCTGATTTTTTAATTGAAAAACTGCGTTTATGTTCCGATATTCTAATATTGAAATTTCTATGTATTCTACCAATGTAGAAATTCTTATAGTCATTGCAGTTCAGTCTATAAACACCTGATTTATTATTTTTATTGATTTGGTTTCATTGTTTCTTCAACATTTGCCTGAGCTAGTGTTATTTTGGAAAAGTATGTTGAAATTATTTTTACTCAAGAATGATTTCATTTTTCACCTGTAATGCCAAAGTGGGTTAAGGTTTGGAATTTTTTTCAATTTATCGAAGTGGTAAACTTCATTCAATGCGATTCCACTTTGGTTTTTATTCAAAATATTATTAATTATTTTGGGATTATAACCATTTCTTTTTAGCTATTTGTTTAATTAAGTTTAACTCTTTGTTGAAATTTTCTGGTGATAACGAAATTTTAATCAATCTATGAATAAAACTATTGAATGTTGACATTTTATGTTGATACGGAGGACACGAAGAGTTTTCTATTATTATATCTGTATGTGGCGACTTATGGTAGATCGCAAAAACATGTTTTCCATTCTCATTCGAAATTGTTGAACATCTACATTATACCAGTATGATACCAGTATGAACAATATATACTAAGTGTATGATTATAAATTAATTTTTCTAAATTATTCAAGAATATTTCTGCTAACAAAGGATTGCACATAATCAAGTCTTCTTCACTATGATAATATATTGAAGTGGAAATAATTATAATATAAACAAATTTGTAACAATGAAAGAATATCTGATTTAATGATCGTATTGACATGATTCTTTTCTAACAATTCTTTAATTAGGTAGTACGTATCCTTCGGGGAATGTTAGCAAATAGGTTTTTAACTTCGACAGAAATGAGTTTGGAGTTAGGTGGTATAATGGTATCTTTGATATTGGCAATTACTTCGTATGTATTCATGACCGAAAATTCAAATTTAAAATTGCAATGTTTTATTAGCAAGTCGTTAAGGAATTCTGAAAGTTTGAAAGAAAATGCCGTTACATAAGAAACAACAGGTTTAATAGGGTAATTATGTTTATGAAGTTTTATCAACGAATACAATTAGGGGATTGTAGATTGGAGTTAATGAATTTATATATGTCGTAGTCTAAAATTACTGATTTTGCTGTCGAAATTACGTTTTTAACTTTTTCTGAAATTTAGCGTTAGGATCCTTAGTTGATGTTATATAGTTTCTGGCTGTTAAGAATTTTGCTGTGTTTGAAATATAGTCGGTTTTACTAATCGCGATGACGGTGTTACTTTTATCTGCTTTAGTGAATACTATATCGTTATTGGTACTATTTTCATGAATTGAACTTATTATTTTATAATCAGAATTGCAATGAGGAGATGTTTTGGATGTAAATTATGTTTGAATCCTTTTTTTCTAATAGATCCTCTTGCGGTTGTGGAAAATCGGTATCAGTTAAATTAGTAAATCTGTCAAAAGTTTATGGTCTGAAACTTTATCAGTGGGAGGTTTGGGTGGGGAAATTTTGAATTTAACTTTTTCTGTTGTTGCTAAAACTTTTTATGAATTAAAATTTTGACATCGTATCTAGATTCAGAGTCTAAAATATCAAACTCAACAAGGTGCAATATAAAAGATAATTCTGTATGGATGAACTTCAAATAATGTTGGCAACGTCCCTCTTGTTATACTGGTACTTCATATCCTGTTTGATACATAAACACCCCAAAAAAGTCTAGTGAACACTTCTGAATATCGATGAATCGTATCCAGAACGATCAATATGGATGATTTTTGTTAAGAAATGAACACCTGCATCAATTTCTCACCAAATTATGTAGAGTGCTGCAACAGATTTCAGTTTTTTCTATGAAAACTAAATATGCAGCAGATGCCACCCTGCTTTATAATAATTTCATGAATTCAGTGTTTGGAATCAGTTAGTTGGCACTTTGTTTCTGTTGTAAGCACAAATAAAAGATTCAAGTTTTGTGACTCGACCATGGAAAGACGACATTTGACTAGAGAAGAGATGTTACGAGCCGTTGGCATGCTCTAAGCTGGGAGCTCACAACGGGAAGTATCCAGGCTTCTTGGAAGTAGACCAAGTGTCATAAAGGGTTTATGGTCGCGTTCCAATGAAACAGGTAGTGTGGAAGAACGCCATACAGGTCGTTTCAGGATCACTACAGTCGCCCAAGACCAATTTTTGGTTTTACAAGCCAGAAGAGATCGTACTATCACAGCATCTCAATTAGCTCAAGAGCTATCACGAGTTCGCAATGTACAAATTTCCGAACAAACTGTGAGAAATCGACTGCACGAAGATCAACTCCACTCCAGACGTCCTTTAGAAGTTCCACAACTGACCCATGGAAATCGCGCTGCTCGTTTAGATTGGTGCAAAGAACACGTAAACTGGGATCAAGAGAGGTGGGCCACAGTTCTCTTCAGTGATGAATCTAGATTAAGTTATCATCCCGATTCGGGAAGAATTTGAATAAGGAGGGAACCAGGAAAGCGAAACCGTCTCCAGAATGCTCGAGAAGTTGTTAGACAGGGAGGCGGAACAGAGATGTTTTGGGGAGGTATACGCCTTGGTATAGAACTGATCTCGTTTTCATACAGAACAACCTCACAGTAAATTCTTACGCAAATGAGATAGCTTTACTTGTAGTGGTTCCGTATCTCCAAACAATGGGTCAAAATCCACTCTTCCAACAAGATAATGCCCCTCCTCATCGTGCAAGAGTTGTCTTGAACATTCTTGAAGAGTATGATATCGATCTTCTACCGTGGTCATCCTATTACCCATATCTGAATCCCATCGAGCATATGTGGGACACCCTAAAAAGAAATCTCCTGCGTCAAACTTCTTCCATCATGAACAGGAGCTTCGATTAGCAGTTCAGGGGGCTTGGAATGATTTAGGCCAAAATGTAATAGACAATTTAATATTGAGCATGCCGCGACGATGCCAAAGTGTCATTAATAACAGAGGTGGACCTTCTGGGTACTGAAAAATATAACTGCTTCTTGAAGTGTTTATATACGAAACTACAAATGTTGATTCTTCTAGCCTTATTCTCGATATAATATTATAAATAGTATTTATGAAAAGGTATATATGTTGTAACGGTTTTTTCTTCGACTGGAATACCTCGAGCGCCAGTTTATTGATGTATTGTTGGGGACAAAAATCTGTTACACCTTTCATTCCAGATCTGGCACTGGTTTGTTGCAATTTGAGAATAGATCCTTGTTATATAAGGAGTGGCAATAATCAACAGTATCAGTTTCCAAGTGGGCTCTAAATGAGTAACAATAATGCTTTATTTGTTTTATGGAAATTCATTTTCGACGAAGATGAAATAAAATGTATTTTATACTTGAAACCATTTTATTTCATAACAAAAACAAGTAATATTTTTGTGAAATAATTGTTATTCGTAACGCGTTTCACTACACCGTAGCTTCCTTAGATGAATGAATGTTAAAAATTATGACTACATATAGATACAACTGAGAATATAAATACAAATGTTCATAAGTATTTAAAAGCTTATGGAGTTGCTTATTCTTAAGTGGTTATTGGTATATCCAATAAAACTAAGGAATAGATTGCTCCTGAAGAGATTCAATAGAGGTGAAGGGCTTAAATACACTTGTTCACTGATGAGTTTTTGTGTTTATTGATTTCTAAAGTTTCCCAAAGATCTACTTTCCAATATTTAGTTTCGGTATGCAAAATTTCAAACTGTGGGTCGGAAGAGTGATCATTTTCTAAGAGATGATTCGCTAAATTTAAATCGGATATTTTATTTGAAAAACTGCGTACATGTTCCGATATTCTAATATTCAAATTTCTATGTATTTTAATAATGTAGAAATCAATACAGCCATTGCAATTCTGTATATAAACACCTGATTTATCATTTTTATTGATTCGGTTTCATTGTTTTTTAATATTTGCCTAAGCTATTGTTATTTTGGAAAAGTATGTTGAAAATATTTTTACTCAAGAATGATTTCGGTTTTTCACTTGTAATGCCAACGTGGGTTAAGGTTTTGAATTTTTGTTTCAATTTATCGAAATGGTGAACTTCATTCAATGTGATTCTAGTTTGTTTTTATTCAAAATATTAATAATTATTTTGGGATTATAATCATTTTTTAGCTATTTGTTCAGTTGGGTTTAATTCTTTGTTGAAATTTTCTGGTGATAACGGAATGTTAATCAATCTATGAATAAAACTGTTGAATGTTGACATTTATGTTGATGTATTATTATATCTGTATGTGACGACTTATGGTAGATTGCGAAAACATGTTTTCCATTTTCATTCGAAATTGTTAAACATATACATACATAGCGATACCAGTATGAACAATATATACTGAACAGATGATAATAAACTAATTTCTCTAAATTATTCATGAATATTTCTGCTAACAAAGGACTTAACAGATTGCTCATAATCAAGCCTTCTTCACTATTATAATATTTGTTATTGAAGTGAAAATAATTATGATATAAATAAATTTGTAATAATGAAAGAATATCTGATTTAATGATCGTATTGACATGATTGTTTTCCAACTAATCTTTAATTGAGTAGTACGTATCTTTCGGAGGAATGTTAGGAAATAGATTTTTAACGTCGAAAGAAATGAGTTTAGAATTAGGTGGTATAATAGTATCTTTGATATTGGCAATTACTTCGTATGTATTCATGACCGAAAATTCAAATTAAAATTGAAATGTTTTATTAGCAAGTCGTTAAGGAATTTTGAAAGTTTGAAAGAAGGTGCCGTTACATAAGAAACAACAGGTTTAATAGTGTAATTAGGTCTATGAATTTTTATCAACGAATATAATTAGGGCGATTGTGGATTAGAGTTAATGAATTTATATATTTCGTAGTCTGTAATTACTGATTTCACTGTCGAAATTACCTCTTTCTGAAATTTAGCCGTAGGATCCTCAGTTGATGTTATACATATAGATATTAGCCTAATTATAGATTAAGTAGTGGAGAAGTAATAATGTCTAGCTGGCAACTATGAGTGGTTTCACTTAGGATTTCACAAAGTTTATTGATTTCCGAACATTCCAACTCATCAATATTCTTGAAAATATGAAACTATTGGTCTAATGGGATGCCCTGTTTTATGGAGTTTGACGAAGAAATAAAGTTTTGGTGATAGCCGGTTGTCAATGGAAAGTTTATATTTTTGGTTGGTAGGTATTCCCATTATACCTGTAGTTTCATATTTTTAAGCTCCAGCTGCGAAACTTTCACGATTTCTCATAGACATCATTTAACAGTACGCTAGTTTTGAACATTAATTCTCAATAAAAACTCTTCAGTCCTAATAAATAAAATTCAGCACACGATACTACCAATCTAACCGAACGCTAAACTTATGTCATGGGATGTAGTAAATCTCTTCCCTAGTAGTATTTCAATCAGAAATCTGTCACCTTTTAGAAATTTGTTTAGAACAAAATTATTTTAACTTCAATGGAGTATTATATAATAATAAAAAGGTAGTTTCTGGATTCAACCATTAGTAAAATTAACGGTAAACATGATTTGTCTATTTTTCATAAGCCATCGCATACAAATATTATTATTCACAGCTCATCTACACATCCTTATCCACATAAATTAGCTGCTCACAATAGTATGGTACATAGACTCATTGATATCCCAATGTCACAAAATAATTTTATAAACGAGCAAAATATAATTGGACTAATAGCGGTCAATAACGGTTACACTCTTAGTATGATTGAGAACAAGATTTCAGGCGAAAAATTTCAAAAAGCAATCCAAGAAGTATTTCCAAGAATAAAAATTTTTAACACAAAATACAACAGCTTTACTCTATTGGTAATCCTAGTCTGTAATTGAAACCTGTCCTCTCGCATTAAAATTTCAATATAGCATTCCTAACTGATAATTCTTTAGGCTGACATATCAAAAACTGCAAATCTAAAATTGATAAAGGTAATGAATTTGGTGTTTATAAACTGTCTTGCGGGTATTGTAATAAAATTTTCATTGGTATACTTTCAGAAATTTCAAAGTTGGATTATCCGAGCACAAACGTAGTTTTGATTATTATAAATCAGATTTCTCAATTCTATTACAGTGTTCACTGGAGTCGTATAAACTAAACTTTTGAGATATCCCCATAAGAAAAAGTGGGGACCTAGGAGTCTATGGTTCTGGCCCACCCGACCTATCCGTCGTTTGATGAATGTATTATTCAAGAATTCCTAGCTTCTCCACTAAAATGTGCTGATGGCCCCGTCATGCATGAACCACACTATATTTCTCACCAATAGTTGCCCTTCTTCGAGCAATAAAGGTAACTTCTCATCAAGAAATTGCCGATAAGCGGGACCGTTTAGTCTGTTAGGCAAAAAAAATGGCCCAATCAAATAATTTCCAATTATTTCGACCCAGATATTTAGAGAATTGTTATTGATGATGACATTCTTCAATCAAATGAGGGTTTTCCTCATCTCAATAATGATCATTGTGAAAATTTGTGATAGCAGTTCTCGAAAAGTTAGCTTCGTCTGTGAACATTATTTCACTATCAAAATGAGAATTTTTTTTAATCATTGGCAGAAATTCAGTCTAGAAGGAAAATCTCGAGGAAGTAAAGTTTGGACGCGTTGAATATGAAACGAGTACAATAAAAAGTCGTGGAGAATCCTCCAAACTAAAACCTGTGAAATATTCAACTGATTTCCAATTTTTCTTGTACTCACATGTGAACTCAAATCAATACAATCCAAAACTGCTTCCTCAATATCTGGAGTTCTCATAGTTTGAGTTGCACCTTTTAAATGATTATTTGCAGTAAGAGTACCAGTTTCCTAAACCTCTGTGGATATTTGAAAATGTTCGCCTGTCTGGTGTTACTCGATTTAGAAAGCGCACCCGATATAATCGCCTAGCTTCTGTTGTGTTTTCTTCAGCCAGACTGTACATGTAATGGAAATCAGTCAATTCGGCGTTAGTAAAATTAGACATGTTTTCTTACAGCAATACCTTCAAATTTTTGAAACTAATCTTCGAGCCGACACTGGTTCAAGTCTAGCAACTGTCAAAATACATATAAATAAAAAAATTAAAGCCTACTAGTCATTTTTTCAATTAGAAGAGCTATCAATTCAGCGATTGCATACAATCGTTTAATAATTTTTGTGCTTGAACGGTTGGAGATACGAAAAATTACAGGTGTCAAAAAGTTTCTAAATTGAACGAGGATGACGAAAATTGATTGTACGCTGAACACCCTGTAGAATTGTAGGCGGCGAGTTTATGATTTGAATGACTGAATGAATCCATTGGGATTGATCGGGCGTGTATTAACAAATAAACGCAAAAACTGACAAAATTGTGTTTCCTTTTCATATTTGAGAATGGATTTCCACAAAATTAAAATCATCAATATCTTCCAACAAGTATCTTATAATTTATTTATTCATGATTAGTTCAATAGCCCTTGGTGAAGCATACACTGTATAAAACTTAATAATAGAACTATACATTACCCCAAGCAAACAGGATTAAGTTAATGTTTAAACAGAAACACAAAACAAGTTTAGACAACATTAGCTTCCCCTCAACACCATTTTATCGGCATAATTTATTCATTATTATCATGGCGCAGTCTCCGAAAAATAATTTATACGTCACCTAATGGAAAAACAGTGTCCATAAATTATGTTTCTGAAAGAAAACTCGATCCTTTCCCGATTAAAATTCGACCCTGTCGCCCTTGAAAGTATACCTTAGGGCTTGAAGATCGATGAATTAGTGCACTACGAGTATAATTGAACAATGCGACAGGAACAATATGTTGACGTTCGAAGAATTAATGGATTGTGGACTATTGTTCTTAGAAAAACTAGATAAAACGGCATTCTGTTCATCGGAAATAATTTTGTTCTTTCCATTCATTATAATCATGAGAATTCAAACAACGTCAATTAAATGAAAAGTAACATGCGCGGTCGGGGGACCCCCGTCAGGAACGCTGTTTCTTACGCTATTCTTCAAACTGGGAATTCTTGTGTCCCAATGCAAATTCTGAGAAGTATGGAATCGAACAGGATAATTTCAGTTTTGGAAAATAAGATATAAGATAGTGGACCAAAAGTAGAATCTCATCACCATGTTATTTAATGTTATTTATTACAACACCGGTCAACACGATTTTTGGGCGTGACTTCTATATATGAAATTTTAGTGTCTCCTACGATAAAAATAAGAGAAATTTTTTTCCTATTAAAGTTTGCTTTTGTAGTAACTAGAGCAATTTTTCTGTGAAAGATACTGATTTTCATATTTTTCCTCTAATTTCATTTTAAAAATTATGATTAGAAACAAAATGCGTTTTTATTCAAGATTTGTGATAAACAATAACACATAGTATTTATTATATATTATTATACATAATATTTATTTTGTATGAGCGCTCTTGTGATGATTGAAACTATTCAAAAATTGCTGAAAATTTGTGAAAATAATTGAAAAAACGGGGTTTTTTTGGCATATTATTGAATGGTGAATCGTTCAGACAAGTTCGGAAGAACTCTTAAAGGGTTCCTTACACTTGGAGAGTTTTTGCCCTTCTATCTCTTCGGATGACCAAATGGTCAAAAATAGGGTTTTTCGAGCTTTTGAAAGTGGTGAACCTCTCAGAAAAATCTGAAAAAAAATTCACAGATATACTTTGCAATAAAATACATAATTCTACGCCGAAATAGGACCTGCACCTGCTTATTTCGATATTCGGAAAATGATACAAATTTTTAATGATTTTTTAGGTTATGTAGAATGCTCTGATAATTTTAAAAGAAATCATGTGTATTTGTCATCCAAAGATACACCTCTCTGATTTTTTTTCAGATTTTTCTGTCGACTCAAATGATTTAAAAAATAAAATAAAATGTGAATAACTTGATTTTTGTGGACTATGAGGGGTGGAGTTGGGAAGGATGGGGGGGTTTTAATATCCTGACGTGGGTTATTTTTTTGAACCTCCAAGTTTGTTTATAAAGAAAAACAAATTTTCAGGAACTAGTGGATTTCTTAACCCAGGATACCCTTTAAGAAATGGAGATTGATCTCCGCTAAAAATGACGGAGGTTTGTTGCTATCCAAGAAAATGATTGAACTTCTTCATCCTGGCCAATTAGTGCGGTTGAATCCAAAAAAAGTATGGCTGGTGTTTTGTCCTCTCCAAAAAAAAATATGGCAGGTGTTTTGTCCTCTCCAAAAAATATGGCTCTTGTTTTGTCCTCCCAAAAAAAAATATGAATGCTTTGTTCTCTATGGAAAAATAGGAATGTTTTGTATACATATAAAAAGAACATGAAATGGTGATTGAACACACCAGACTTGCTAATCAATTATAAGAAGAAAATCTAAATATCACGTTTAGAAAAAAAATCACTTATTTTCTAGGCTATTCAAATAAAGCCGGAGGGATGTCAGCAAGTAGTGAATGAAGTTAATAAGCAAAAGAAATATAAGACGAATATGAAAGAAATAAAAAATTATCAAAAATCAATCTTGGGTAATGCTGAAAGGAAATGAAAGTAGCAGTAAAATATTCCTAATGAAAATTGAGAATTAAGAACGTAGAAACCATAGATCCATGCTGTAAGTAAATGTGACCTAAAGAAAATATAAGATTATCGAGGATGGATATTCAGAAATCTATGCACATGTTGAGAATATGAATTTAAAGATAGCAATTGAAAATACTTACTTAGTTGAGCGAGGGATCTAGGTATTGATTCAATGTGGGTCAATATTAAAAGAAAATTAAGAAATAAAGCGGATGACAATGGATTATTTCTTGCCCTTCTATTTTTAAGGATTATTAAACAGTTCACAAATTATTATGATTAATTAGTTTCGAGTTGTCTCTACGAGGAAACTAATGAACTCCGGTGTTCTCTTAGTTGTTATTCTTCAATAGTCGCCGATGGTAGAAGGTATTCTTCAAGGAACCGTGTCAATCCAAAGATTATTCAGTTAAAGTAGTAGCGGCCACTAAGCACGCTACAGCATTAAGAAGCTTCGTAAAGTCATTACTTTTCATTATCTGTTTTATTTGCGGTCCAACGAAAATACCGCCTTTACCTTCACCTTCAGATAATTTGGGGAAAAATCCACTGAAGTACTCGAAATCTTAAGAGTTTGGATCAAGAGCTTTTACGAACTGCTTCGTCAACCCTTATTTTATATGTAGTATTTATTTGGGGCTTTACGATTGGTTCCGTCTATGCGTTATGTTTTTCTATTTGAAATTCGACGTGAACAGGACATTTACGCTGTTGATAATATAGTAAGTCAGCTCTGCTGTCCCATAAACAAAGGTGACAAGGGTATTTGGTATATCCATCTTGCATTCCCATTTTAAAATCACCGATCGTTTTTCAATTCTTCTAGTATAGTTCTCACACTATCATAGCTTTCTTTCAACAATATAGAGTGTGCTAGAGTAAGACTAGGCAATAATAGGTTTCCGTTGTGAGGCAGAACTGCCTCTAAGCTTTTCGAAGATGGTATTCCAATTTCATTAAACAAAACCGTCACATTGTTAAAGTAACAAATATCGTCTTGTTTTGTAAAAACTCATGAAGAAATTTATAGCGCTCTCTCTATTCAATTATTTTTACATCATCTTCAAGCAAATTCCATTGCTTTAATCGTGAACCTAGAATTTCCGCTTTCCGCTTGGACAAGTTCAGATTTTGCACTAATTCATTAAATTCTCTCGAACTAATAAATGTGGCCCAAATTTTTGCGATTTTCTCGGAGACGATATTGAAAGAAGATTAGGATAAGAAATCTTTTCTACATTTCAACGAAATCGCTTACTTGGATTAACCATACAAAATTAACAGTCATGGAGGTAATCATTTGATTCCATCCTAATCCTTGACATCGCAAACTGCATGTGTCGATTTTCTCTTCGACACCATTCAATTTAATTCAACAATTTTAAATATCTTGTATTTTGACTTCTTACCTTCCGAAGTATTTCTACAACTTACACAGACGAAGTGAATAACCATATTTTTATTTCGATTACTGATTTTCAGGTTGAAATAGGCTTTACAAAGTTTCAAATTTGTTGATAAAGCGAATTTGTTACTTATAGCTTCAACAAATTCACCACAAATGAAAAAGAATAAATCAACATGAATTTTACACTGTCTTGATGCCATTTTTCAACCGAGTTATACACGAACATTGTGTTTACAGCTGTAATGAACAAGTTAACATTAACTACTGTGTCTCTTATAAACAATAAAATATTTTACTTCCAGATTAATCGAAGTGCTGCCATCTTTCGTTTATGAAATGGATTAAAATATTCTTATCAAAGTAAATAAAACAAAGGCAAACTTCAAGATAAAAAAGAATAAAGAAAGTTTTTTTTTTGTTGACCGGTGTAATTAAAGGAAGTTCTTCAACAGTGATAACTTATCTGAGTCTGAATACAGTAACATGCTATGTTGGTATCTTTATCGGTGTGACTACTCAGTAGTTATAGAAAGCTGACTTAACCAATTAGGAACCAGAGTGCCTTGCAAAGGAACTGCTTTGGAATATTGTTGCCATGAATGGGGATCTGTGTCCAAACATTCGTTGAAGATATTGGATAGTGTGCAATATCGGTCTGTGCGCCTCATCGACCACCCGGAGATCACCCGCAAACTCCAATCGTTGGCTCTCAGAAGACAAGTTGCTGACCTTTCTCTCTTTACAGATACTTCCACGGAGGATGCTTCAAGGAGCTAAAAGACATTGTTCCAGGAAAACTTATGTTTTACCACAACACTAGGCTGGCAAGGAGTTCTCATCATATGGCGGTATATTTAGCGACTCTCGAAGCTCTATCTATAGGAATTCGTTTGTTTACAGGGCCGGTGAGCTGGGAAACCTGCTTCCGTCCAACATCTTCTCAACATTATATGATTTGTCCTTCTCCAAGAAGCGAGTGAACAGACACCTCAATTCTTCCTAGGCGCCCACTCATGTGGTGTAACAAGTTCGCTTTTTCCTGGGAAGCGTGCATACAAAAAATGTGTTCTAGGTGGAATAGAGCAGATCATTATTCTGTAAAAGAGAAAGAGCAGGTGAGATTATGGAGCTGTTGAGTACTATTCCATTTAGCTGAAAAGATTCACTCGTTACACCATCGACTACGACCTGAATCAATTTACGGCAGGAAATCAACAAATCCAACCGCGTAATAGTGTCTATATTTTTTGTTCATTAAGGCTATTTGCCAAACGCTGTCGAAGGTCTTTGAAATGTCCAACGAAAAAAATTATCATTTGAAAGTCATTCGTATTTTATTCCCAAAGGAGAATATTCAGCAGAGGTGTATCCTAGAAAAAGAGGCGAGTTCTATTAGATTCCAGCAGATTGCTTTCTTATTCTGGAGCACCCCATATTGATTTTATTTAAATTTTATCATGCGTGCTTCAACTAATTTTATCGATAATACAACTAACATTTGAATGCTCAAAAATATTTGCTCGAACGAGGCAGTGGAAATGACGGGTGTTTAAGAAACACCCTTTATGTTCTTCGTATTGCCGAAATTCTTACTCTCATAAAACTCACTTTTAAAAACACAGGAGAAGTGACTACACAGTACATAATAAGGGAAGGTTAGTCAAGAAGCCCTCTGAAGACCTTGTAAACGTCAGTTTTCCCTTCTTTCGTGAAACTAATGAAGAAATACATTTGGCAATACGCCCCGAGAGGCGCGTTTCTGCGAAAGATGCTGATATGACAGCAAGTCCTCCTAGGCGGTCGGGACGGAATTTATGCGGGAAAATGTGGAAACAAAGAGGGATAGGCAGGAAACGGAGCTCATTGAGTAGCGCTCCTGGCCTACTTTGGTCGTGTGAACGCTCACCCACTCCTCAAGTCAAGCGGCTCTCGTCAGTGATGTTTATTTGCTTTCGTTTAACCTTTTTTATGATAGAAATATTTCGTGGAGAATTACGCCCTACGGGGGAGTTTCGAGAGTTAGCACGCGATTGGTATTTTTCATGGAACTTTATAGTATGGTTTTCAAAATACTGGGGCTTATTGAAAACGTTTCATTCCTTAAATTTTTTGTACGGTTCACTCGTTGGGTACGATCGTCGAAAATATTCCATAGAACAAAAAAATATAGTGTTTCCAGATTTGCACGATCTTAAAGGCGGAAGTATTTATCTTAAAATGAACATACGCAGAGGCCAAGGATCTAAAGAGTGAAAAGGAAAGTGTAGCAAAGTACGTAATACTTGTTTAATAATATTGTTGATGGATATTCATTGTTAAATAAATAAAATGAGACATTATTGTGTGATTCCCATAATGTTTGTTCTTAATACACAACACTGGTTTGCACGTCATTTTTACGTGTTGTAGACTACAACTGAAAAGAGTCACTAAATCTATGGCTTAACGAACAGTGATCCTAAATTACATCCCATTCAAGTTTAGTGTCAATAGTGAAACCACCCCCCAATCTAATAAAAGTTGAACTTCTGTGGATAAAGAAAGAAATCTGTACCGTGCTTAGGGGCCGCTACTACACTCGGAGGCAAAATTAGCGGAACACTCGAAAATTTAACCAAATTCGAAGTCCGATATTTTCCTAATTCTCAACCGATTTAGAGGATTTCTTCGGCCAGTTATATATCAACTCTTCTGCTTTGTAGAAATTATAAGAGAAACAGAAAAAGATTGAAAAAATTTTATACGGGGCAAAACTAAAAGTGTTTTTTGTCAAAATTCGTAACACCCTGTGGAATTTCGTGGTCCGAGTTGAAACGTACAATATCATGGTCTGCCAAGACACATCTTCCTACAGTAACGCCCTTCTTTTTTCATGCGTTTATCTCTATTTTTGCAAAATATATTTAATTTCAAGTGGAAAATCACCATTTTGGAGAAATTCCATTGAATCAAGAAATTGTCATTAAAATTCGTCTATCAATTTGGAATTTTCTTATTATCACTCAGGCGTGTCGAAATTGTCGTTTGCGATTTTTATGTTCGAATTGCATTAGTTGTTGATGACAATTTGGTTAATTTGGTGAAAATTAGGAACTCATAGGAGATAACTTAAACACGGACTCTATGATCTTAATTAAAGCTGAGGTGGTGCACTTATGTTTCCGGATCGTTATGAAGTGAATATGACTCCAGATACTGCATCACAGATTAGAAATGGCTGGGAGAATAGAGATTGGTCTTTAGTTTTCGCATATATTCGGCTTATTTTTTTTTGTATAGAGGAACAACTTTGGCCACTTTCAGTTCATCGGGAAAGTAGCCACATTAAAAGCGGAATTTAATAGACCAGATAATGGCTCGGCCAAGTACACAATCGCTCGTTTTAATTGTTGTACGTTCCAGCTGTAGATATCCTGGGATTCTTTGATTTTCATCTTCGAGATTACTTGGATAATTTCTTGGGGGGTTGTTGGAATCTGAAACATAGAGTTGGGTGTTTTTATCTGATACATCGTCTGCAGTTCAATAAATTGTTCATTCGTTACATCCACATCCCACAGTGACAGACTATTTTCTATTGTTGCGAAGAAAGTATTCAAGTCATCTGCAGTCAGTTTAAATTCATCGTTTTCAGGTTTCTTTTTAACCTTTGTTTTAGATAATATCACTCTGTAAATCGCTCTACTTCTATTCTCAGATTCATTCATATATTTAAAATGATCATCTCTCACTTACATCTCTATGGCATGTTTCAGTTTCTTGTATAAATCCATGGATTCATCGTTCCTACGCACCATTGCGATGGTATTCATACTAAGGTCAATTGTATCCTCAGTCCAGATTGGTAGAACTTTTGGGTTATTTTCCATTATTTTTTGTTTCGTGTTATCCATTCTGAAAGAGGTATATTGTCATCATCGTCTCTGTCTCGAAATTTGTCATAATGCAACTAAATTTACATCTTGCGGCAGGTCGAAAGGATCGCATACATTTTCATCTATATTCTCCTCATCCGTTGGTTCATCTACTTCAGGAGGTATTTAATCAATGATGATTGTTATTACAAATATCTTCAAGTGATTTGTCAAGTATTTTCGAGCGCTTTCCATAAAAATATGTTGTACTAAGTGCACCAAATTTATCAGGATACATTATAAACTTATAAATTTGAAAAAATTTTATACGGGGGCAAAACTAAAAGTGTTTTTTTTGTCAAAATTCGTAACACCCTGTGGAATTTCTTGGTCCGAGTTGAAACGTACAATATCATGGTCTGTCAAGACACATCTTCCTACATTAACGCCCTTCTTGTTTCATGCGTTTATCTCTATTTTTGCAAAATATATTTAATTTCAAGTTGAAAATAACCATTTTGGAGAATTTCCATTGAATCTAGAAATTGTCATTAAAATTCGTCAATCAATTTGGAATTTTCTTATTATCACCAGGCGTGTCGAAATTGTCGTTTGCGATTTTTATGTTCGAATTGCATTAGTTAATGATGACAATTTGGTTAATTTGGAGAAAATTAGGAATTTATAGGAGATAACAGTCGGTAGGTATTAAAATAGACAACCGAATTCTGGGACCATTGATAAAACTTTTCATTTACACATGTGCACACCTTTTTTTATCGAATATGAAATACAACACACGTTTTTTTGTATATGACCACATTTGCACTTGTTTAAAGAATGAGAGTTTTCCATTCTTTGATTTGATACAAATTCGATCGGTTGCGGTGTTTTGTGATTCTTTTACAGTTCACGATTCGAAACGGTATTTTTCATTCAGAATGAAAGATTTACCACCAACCTCAGTAGCAAGGGCAGTTACATTGATCGAGGAAGGGCGATCCTACCGCTCAGTCGGTACCATGTTGGGTGTCTCGACGTCGGTTATCCATCGAATCTACCGACATTACAGGGAAACTGGATTGTACGTGAGGAGGCGAGGACAAGGAAAAAATCGGGCAACCCGCGCTATACATGACGGTTTCATCGTCAATCAAACCATAAGAAATTCTCGTCTTACTGCTGTTCAGGCACGTAACCTTTTACAAGCAGTGGATAACATTAACGTCAGTGTGAGGACAGTCAGAAGACGATTTAATGAAGTTGATCTGAGATCATACACGCAAGCAGGAGCACCAAGACTCGATAGAGCCCATCGGGTAGCAAGATTGGCGTTTGCTAGGGAGCATGTAGCATGGACGATCAATTAGTGGAGACGAGTTTTATTTAGTGATGAGTGCCGATATTGTGTGAATTTCGTGGATGGTAGAGATAGAATATGGAGGCATCGAGGGGAACGGTACAATCAAGCGAACTTCGCAGGAACTCAGCAATACGGTGGAGGGTCAGTTATGATATGGGGTGGCATATGCTTGGGAGTACGAACAGAACTGGAGATTATTGGCAATGGATCACTTAATGCCCATCGGTATATAACAGAAATCTTGGAGCCCCATGTTGTGCCTTTTGCTCCTTACATAGGGGAAAATTTCCTTTTTATGCACGATAACGCGCGCCCTCATACTGCGCGCATAGTGATAGAATATCTCAATGAAGTTGGGATCACACGAATGGACTGGCCGTCGCGGTCACCGGATTCAAACCCGATCGAACACGTTTGGGACATTCTTGGAAGAAGGGTTCGACAACGGAATCCAGGCAACGCTGAAGAGCTGACATTGGCTTTGGTGGAAGAGTTGGACAACATACCTCAACAGATGATAGACAACATCATTGGGAGTATGCGAAATCGTATGCGCGCTGTAATTAGAGCTCGGGGGTCATACTCGCTACTAAAATCAAATTTTTTTTTTGTGGGTTATCATGAACATTTTCTCAACATGTTCATTTCATTTCACGAGTGTATCGCCAGGATACACACCTGCTCTCAATTTTGGACAGGAATGATAATTATTATAGAGTGTCACACAAAAAATTCAAAATAAATGTGCAAAATCAACGATTTTTCCAGTGTACTTCGAGTTCTCCCGGAGCGTGAAATTGGCCAGTGAATTTCAAAATTTTCATTTCGTTAGATTTTCGCTTCTCTAATTTTGATTTTAATTTTTGGCTAACCTCCGATGTTATGCACCTACGCAAGATTAAAAATAAATTCTTGAAATTTTTGACTTTTCGCTTCAAATTGGATATCTCTTGATCTCTTGCAAAAATAGAGATAAATGCATAAAACAAGAAGGGCGTTACTGTAGGAAGATGTGTATTGACAGACCATGATATTGTACGTTTCAACTCGGACCACAAAATTCCACAGGGTGTTACGAATTTTTGACAAAAAAAACAGTTTTAGTTTTGCCCCCGTATAAAATGTTTTTCAGATTTTGTTGTTTTCTCTTATAATTTCTACAAAGCAGAAGAGTTGATCTATAACTTGCCGAAAGAATCATCTAAATCGGTTGAGAATTAGGAAAAATATCGGACTTCGAATTTGGTTAAATTTTCGAGTGTTCCGCTAATTTTGCCTCCGAGTGTACTTTAACTGAATAACCTTTAGATTAAGACGGTGCAAGTTTAACACAGTGCTTTGATTCTATGACCATTCATTCCATGAAGAATCCCCTCTACCATCGGCGACTTTCGAAGAATGACAACTGAGAGAACACTGGAGTTCATTCATTTCCTTTGAAGAGTTCGTTGAAACCACTCGAAATTAATTAATCATAATAATTTGTGAATTGTTTAATAACCCTTTAAAATAAAAGGGGTAAGTAATAATCCATTGTCATCCGCTTAAGTTTTTATTTTCTTTTAATATTGAGCCAATATTGAAATAATACCAGATCCCTCAATTTCCATCTTTAAATTAATATTCTCAACATGTGCATATTTCTGAATATCCATCCTCGATAATCTTATATTCTTTCTGGGTCACATTCACTTACAGCATGGATCTATGGTTTATACGTTTTAATTCTTAATTTTCAAATAGGAATATTTTACTGCTTTGTTCATTTCCTTTCATCATTACGCTTTTTTATTATTTTTTTGTTCCTTTCATGTTCATCTTATATTCTTTCTGCTTATTAACTTCATTCATTACTAGCTGACCTTTCTCTGGCATTATTTGAATGGCCTAGAAAATAAGTGAATTTTTTTTATCATGCTATCTAGTTTTTCTTTTTATAATTGATTTGCAAGTCTGGTGTGTTCATTCACCATTTTATTTTCTTATTTTATGTATATCTATATATTTATCTTGGCTATTTTCCATTTTTAATTTGTTCAAATCATTCAAAATTCGAATAAATTCAGAGGAGAGATCACTTGTACTCATCGAGCACATGGTGATGTATGAAAACTTTCACAGTTTTCCGGAGAGGACAAAACATTCCCATATTTTTTAGAGAGGACAAAAAACCAGCTTCATTTTTTCAGGAGAGGACTAAACATTCCAATTGATTTTGGAGAGGACAAAACAAGAGCCATATTTTTTTTGGGGAAGACAAAATACGAGCCATATTTTCCTGGAGAGGACTAAACATCAGCCTTACTCTTTTTGAAGGGGATAAATTCAACATCTCCATTTTTGCTGGGGACAAAAATGACTTCTTCATTTCATTTTTGAAGAGAACAATGACAACATCTGGTCCCACAGACTTATTTTTGGAGAAGTATGGATAACCATTAACCTCCTGAGCTACGGTCCATTTTATGTGCTAGCGCATCACTATGAAGTTGAGTCCATTTCTCAAATTTTGTGAAGCCTCGATATTTATCAAATAGATAATTGCAAATGTATTGTGTTCATTTTATTGGGGAATAACTGTCAACATTGGATGCTTGAAGGGAACTGAAATCCACGACCCATCTAAACGACTGACCAGGGTAAACCACAAAATGTGAACCTATTGTGATTAAAGTCATTATTATTAGATCCTTTTAGTAAAATAAATCAAGATTTACAAAATACGAGACAACGTAAGTTTATATTACTGTGTCCAAAAGTGAGGAGACATTTGAATTTAAACTGCGCCCGCAAATGGATTTGAGGCAGTGCTCTTATTTTTATGTTGGTAGGACTGGCTTTGATAATTGTGCCAAGGTTCACATCAAAATATTCATTAGTGTTTGAGATACGCTTCGTTTCGTGAGTAAAGCGGAGTTACAATAAAGAGCTCATACTTGCAGAGACTCCTTAAGAGGTGTCAAGGAACCTATTTCTCAGAGTAGCAAGCAAAAAACTCTTCGATTTTTTGACCCGCCCTAATGAGTATGTTATGTAGAAAAAAGATCAACTCGAGTAGAGCTTCTATAAGATATTGTGGCAATCTTGTATGTGTGCAGTACGACTATAAAGGATGATATCGTCAGAAAACTGGATAACTTTAATATTCGAATTTCTAAATAGATATTAAGTAAAGGGGATAGAATGCCACCCTGAGGAAGACCTTGACTAGTAAAGTTTGGACCTTTGAGCGTATTTTCGACTTTCAATTATATCTTCCAATTCATATACATAGTGCATATAATGTTTGCAACTCTAGTACCCAAACTTTAATAACAAGAGAAACACAATATTTTGCTTGGAGCGTCTTAGTGTATACTAGTGTGTATGTGCTACCGACATCATTTCAAACGACAAGTTTGATCACAGAACAACTACGGCTCAAACATTCGTACTCAGGGACCGGAAAAACCCCCCGAGTTAACGGACTTCAATCATTTTTATAAAACTCTTGCCAAAAACTCCAAGAGACGACCTGATACCAGTCACTTTGGGTATCAGATACATTGGGGACACTTGTCGTCGTGAAACTCGCAACGAGTGACCTCAAAAATCCCTGAGTTGACGACCTTAAATAATTTTCATACAAATTCAACCCAAAACTCCAGGAGGCACCAGGTACATTGGAGATATTTGGTGTTGTGTAATTTATGTTCCACTTCCTTTTTTGATCCTTTAACGTGCTCTATTTCTACCTTTCGGCTAATTACACGCCAGGGAATTCTGTCACCTCACTAACCCGAGAATGTTTTCGAACCTCTGTCGTAACTAGGGAAGGAATCTTCAATGTCCAACACATCTCTGTTACATATGACCGGCTGATTTACATATCTACCAAAATAATAATCGCTCAAGCGATTTCCAGAATCCGAAAAATTACACCAACTTTGTGGGGTTTGAACCCAGGTAATTCTGCGCAGAGATCGAGTGACCTAACCTCCACGCAACCGAACCGGTAACACCCAAGTTGATGGGCTTTGATGTTTGTATCACAATTTTGCCCGAAACTCCAGGAGATGACTCAGATACTAGTCACTCTAGGTGTCAGGTGATTTGGAGATCTGTTTCAATCTCATATTTATGTTCGGCGACCCAAAAAGCCTCCGAGTATCGAAATTGAATTTGATTTTGCACTTATTGACCACGCTTCAAATTTTTCATCATATAGCCAATCGAAATGCACTTGAAAAAGTGTATTTTCTATATGCAGGAATGCAATTCGTCGAAAGTATTTGATGAAAACTGTTCACAAATTTTCTTGAGGCCTTTACAAATCAAACGCGAGTTTACGCAATAAAGTCCATCTCATTCTATGAAAAATCGAGTTCACTTACGATAAATATACAAGAGACATTATGGTCAACGCAGATTCAGAAATTGTATGATGTAAATGGCGTGGTACAAAAAAATGTCAGTTGCAAACAAAGGAGATTAGAAATTACTATCCTGTTGATAGTCATTGATAATCATTTTAAAATATGCGCTCTATGGATCTAAGTCCTGCTATAATAAAAAATATAGCACATTGTGAACAAGTTTTGGCGTAACACTTGGTATTTGAATATTCTAATAAGGCTTTTTTCCTAAAGTATACAAAACCCCTGAAACAACAGCAAGTTCACTCTTTCCCAATAATAATTCATACTAATCATCTTCACCTGCAAGACCGCAAACAAAACATTCCATATTCCACATGTGAACTCAGTGGTTTTAATCAAACATTAATTATAATTACGTCGAAAATTAATGCACTCACATCGTTTAATATTCTTTGATGTGTGGAGAGAAATGAAATTTCTGAGCTTGAACATCCCACGTTGTCATTTGCGGTTATAAACAAACATTTTCCCACTCATCGGAGTGATATCACCGCAACCGCCCGTGAAAACATTTCTTTATCGATGTTTACATCAAAAACAAACCAGAAATAATCAAAGCGGTGAGATCGCGTACGGATTACATGGAACCCCCATATAAGTATTATAGACAAAAAGGTTGATGCTCCTGAAACGAGAGTCGTGTTTTTCTGGGATTGTTTGTTTAGATATTTATCTACGCCCCGTTTATATCGTATGCAGAGTAAAAACTCCCCCGTGTATTTAGGTAGTAGTCAGGGGCGTAACTACTAGAGCAGTGGGATAGGTTGTTACTTAGTTTATTTGATATGAACCACATCGAGAAGAATTTGTTACTTGTATCATAAAGGATCCATTTCACATAGTCTTCATTTTCTATTCCAGACTTCTTTCGGCCGAATCCATGATAGTCTTAATCTATTCTAAATTAAAAATGTTCATGAGAAGAAAGGAATATTTCGCTATATAAAACCTGGATGATGAGTTGCGAAAGTAAATAAGATTTCATGCTCAATTCATCATGATTAACTTCAAAGTGGACAGGATGTTCGCGATAAGGAGCCCATTACAAGTATCAAGGGAACGGGTTCATCGTTCAATTTTAAATTTTGGGATTCGAGAAAATGGAAGCTAATCTCCGTTTGTAATTGTTTCCACAGCGGCATCGCTTCCGATTGAACCGGACAAAGGCTACAACTTTGCTATATGAAAGAGCATTGAATATTCTATAATTTTTTTATTTAAGGGCATCTTTTTTTAAGTATCTTTTGTTAAGATCTATTCAATCAAAAATGAATTACCAATGAAATATGACTTTTTTCATAAAAATTTGCGGAATTATACAGCCATTTTCTTTGCCCAAAAATTTTTTTTCAGATTTATCAACATCCGTCCTGGCGTTGACTTCCTTTGGTTCTTTCTGAATTTCTATCATTTCAAGAATCATTAAACTAAACTCAATAGCAAGAACCTACGTATTGTTAAGTCAAAATTGTGAAGATTTTCTATACTATATTTGGGTAAATCTGCTTGATTTTTATTCGATCGTATTGAATATTTATGCTCATAAACTCTTCTATGTAAGTACTGTTTTTTATTTCGAATATATGTTATGTCACATTCTTGAGAGTTGAATTATATGTACAGTGCGACTTATTCTTGGTTCCAATCTGTGGCTTCTTCAATTCAGTTGAAAAACTTTTTGTGGAGCTATTAGGTTTGTCACCTGATTTTATGCTCTAAACTCTACCTGTCTGTTAGGACAATTGGGGAATGTACACAAGTACGATGTGTTCAAACTCGCCATTGTCTTTTGTTTTTTCTCCAGAGTTGGATATTTGGTGTACTCTCTTTTTGAGTGGTCTATGAAACGCTTTAGGTTATGCATTTTTTACTTAGTATGTTTTCAACATACTTCAAATTTTTTTCTCTATATCTTGGATGAGAAAGCTTCATTGTTCTGTCAACTAGACCATTTATTATGCTCTTTTTATATCTGTTTGGTACTGAAGAATTATAATTCAGATATCGTCCCGTGGATTTTGGTCTTTTGTACCAACATTTGAGAATGCTCATTTTGCTAATGAATAATAAAAAACAAGTACTGTGTTTTAAGGAATTTTACTCAATAATTGCGATTCGTAACGCGTTTCACTACACCGTAGCTTCTTCAGACGAATGAATATACAGAAAATTATAAATGAGAATATAACTATAAATGTTCTTGAGTAACTGAAAGCTTATTGGGTTGCTTCTTCTTAAGTTTATTATTTATGACAGGTATATCCAATAAAATTAAGAATAATTGCTCCCAATAAGATTTCAATAGACTGAAGGGCTCAAATCGACTTGTTCATTGATGAGTCTACCTAGTGTTTGTATATATTCATCAATCAATGAAGAAGCTACGATGTACTGAAACGCGTTACGAATCGCAATTATTAAGAAAAATTCCTTAAAACACAGTACTTGTTTTTTATTATTGATAATGGAATTTTACCAAGTAAAAGCCTCCTAAATTCAAATCTAATTTTGCTAATGTTTTGTTTGCATATCTAGGAACTTTATTATTCTCTCTTTACCAATCTCGTTTATGAACTGAATTTTATTGTGGTAAGAGTTGAATACTTTATCATTTGGGATGCATGTAATGTAATCTGCCTTAACACATTTGAAAAAAAGTTAAATTGCATTTTGATTTTTGATAATATCTCGCATTATAGGTTCTCGTGAACCGAACTTGCTATAGTGGCTGATCCATTGTTGTTCCGTGAATTTGGGAAAATACTTGTTTCTTGAAAATAAAATCCCACCGAAAACATTCTATAAAAAGCTAGCCAAGTCTCGATAGAGCTGCTTATTTCTAAAAGTAATGATATCTAAAAATTTGTGTCTAGTATAAGGTTCCTTACTGAAATTTCTTTATTGTTATAGTAAATGTTGTGGGACTTGGCTGTTGAACATTCTTAATTCGTTAGTGGGTAGGTACAAGTCAATTTTCTTTACACGTAATCTTGTAAGTACCTATGTTTGTTGAGTGAGCTAATAGCCCATGCCGGTATTGGTAATTAGACGCAAGTGTCTTATTTTAGGCTGTTGTTTATTGTGCAACACATGCATTCAGCATTAACAATGCTGATTTCTGCTCTTTCTTTTCTGGAACGTTCAATCAGCCTACGATCTAACATAAAATAGATGTACAGACGAACTTATATCAATGATTTGAAGTCCGTCTGTACTGAAAATATTTTTTCACACTGTTTGTTTCAGGCTCGCCTATGCATTATATACAACTCTTATTGAAATACGCAGTATTTTATTGTTTTTATTTATTTATTTAATATCGTACATACAAATATTATAAATGTACATACAAAGAAACAGACTGGTAACCCCCATTTAGCATAGTTTGAACTAAATAAAAATATATAGTGAAATATAGCACTTAAAAATAGCTCCTGTATTAAACTTAAATAAAATGACATGACAAACCATAGTACAAACAATAAGCTGAAACCGGAAAATCACTAAAACAAAGGACGATCGGAATTATACAAAATGGAATGAAATCGACTTCTTGAACTAAGAGAAGGCCGAGGAGAAGAAGTCCAATTGAAGCATTAAAAAGCCTATCAACCCTATAAATAGAGTGATTGTTTGCATAAATAGATCTATGCAAACTGACATTGAATAGTGCGGTATGACGAGTGCGCTTTTCAGATATAATGAACTTTATTAATTCCAAAAGTGCAGGACAGTTCTCCTCGCCAATCAGCAATTTGTAGAGAAAACACAAATACGACTGCCTTCGTCTAGCCACAAGAAGCAAAAACTGAAAAACATTTGCGACAATAGTCAAACACTCTCAACGCTCTTCAAACTTTCACTCCCAACGTGATAATCGAATTCAACATAATTTTCAGACCTACAAAATGTTATCACAATGCACTTATTGATATTCGATTGTAAACAATTTGTATCAGCCCAGCAACCAAATCTGTCAATCTGTGACTGCAAATAGATGACATCTGAATTATTACGTACAATAGAATACATCTTCAAATCGTCGGCAAACATTAGAAATTTAGTAGATAAGAAATCCTTAATATCATTAACAAAAGAATTAAATAGAAGTGGACCAAGGTGCGATCCCTGTGGAACTCCAGACGTCACTAAAATTTCACGTGAGTTAAAGTTTCTGTACTTAACTTTCTGTGTTCTGCCGCAAAGAAAACCTCTGAGCCAGGAGAACAATGGGCCAAACACACCCAAAGCTTCAAGTTTAGCTAAAACTAGGCTGTGATTCACTTTGTCAAACGCTTTGGAAAGTCTGTGTAGACTGAGTCCAATTGATATCCCGACTCAAATCAATAAATAATGTCCTTCAGAAACAGAACGAGGTTAGTCACAGTGGATCGCTCCTTGCGAAATCCGTGCTTCTCATCAATTATAACAGGATAATACTTCCAAGACAAAAAGCTACAAATTAAGCTATCCAAAATCTTTGGCAAAGCAGATTGCAAGCATATATCTCTGTAATTTGAAATCTGGGACCTCGAACCGCTCTTGAAGAGAGGGATAATAAAACGTCTTTTCCAAAGTATAGGGAATTCCCCATTGCTCAAGGAAAGATTAAACAATCGACTAATAGGGTTTGATAGAACGAAAGCGCATCTCTTCAGAACAATACTTGGTAAACCATCGCATCCAGCTGAAAAACTAGGTTTCAAGCTATCAGTTACCTCCAGGATCTCTCTCGGAGAAAACTGACAGCCACTCACACTCAAAGGAGCATCAGACTCAAATTTATCGGGAACAATTATTTCTTTACTGAAAATCTGTGAAAAATAATCAGCAAACATATATACTATCACATTGCCATCTGTACTAGACGTATTCTTGTATTCCATATAGTTAGGAATCTCAGATGAATTCTTCTTACAGTTCATAAAGTCCCAGAATGACTGAGGATCAAAGTGTATGTTCCGTTCTATATTACTCAAGTAATCAATATATAAATTATCACATAATATCAATTAGAACAATTAGAACGCAACTCGCTAAACCTCGCATAGTCAACTGGGATTCCGGATCTTCTATATTTGCAATTGGCTCTCTTTTTTTGACTGATAGCTTTATAAGTTCGTAACTGAACCACGAAGGATACTTTTTGTTCTTCTGAATTTTCTTTGGAATAAAATGACTGAAACCGGCATAAATATTATTTGGGAAAGGGAAAGATCAATATTATCTGGGTCAAACATCCAATTCCATACTGACCAAAAAACATTCAAACCAAAATAATCACCTCTTCGAAAATCGAAGCACTCGTCCGAGAATGTTAAAGAAGGTTCTGATTTCTTCATTGACAAGCATAAATCCATAGTTGTATGGTAAATACTATTCCCATACAAAGGATCAGCAGCAAGATATACCTGTATCGACTCTTCATGAGCAGAAACTAAGTCTAAATACACGCTACGAGAGTTAGCGACCTTACAAACTCGAGATACATTTGCAAAACTAGCGCTATCATTAAAAGTAGATGCTGAACCCCCTCCCCCCATCGCATGGGACGAACTCATCTCCAGTCCACTTGGCTTGGGCAACATTGTAGTCACCGCATATACACATTTTCAAATTTGGATACAGCAAAGATATTTCTTCAATAGCGTACCCATGGGAAGAGTAGATAATCTCATCCGAGAGCGGTGGAATATAAACACCTCCCACTTTATTATTGCAACCATGTATAGACAACATAAGGAATAATTGTTCTAAATTGTCAAAAGAATGATCAATCACTTTAGCTCCAATAGATGAGCGAACCAGTATGGCAACACCGCCGCCGTACAATTTAGCACTATTTTTACAATTTCTGTCTATTTCTAAAAACATTGAATGCAGAAGAGCAGATCTCTAAATCAAAATAACTAGAATTCAACCAGCTTTCCGTTAATATTACGACATCATAAGAACACTTATCAAGCCTACACTCGACTGGTTATTCAATCAACGTTTTTCAAGTGGCAATTTTCCGTCGTCAATAGGTAGTTTTTCTGGGGACATATTGGTGCAATGGTGTCATGGAGCACCTGGTTTTGTAACCTTGTGTACCTTTTGTTGTGATTTCACTTCTTTCTGTAGAAACGTCGGCATATTGTTTTATTTTATTAGATTATCTTATTTGACAATTTTTTTTCTTTTAGGAGTAGTTTTCTTGTTATTACAAATATTTCTTTTCTTTTTTCCGATTCTGATTATTGTACATTAGCAACTGTTTTTCGTATTGCCCGTTCGTAATTTTTCTTGGTATTTTGTAAGTATATGTATAAAAGACAGTCTAGTGTCATCCAGAGTTTTCCTTTAATTTTATTTAGATGCGTATTGAAATCAGGAGGAGTGGCATTCGCCCAGCAGTGGCTGTGGGACGATGTAGGCTAAATTAAATTAGAAGATATGTCCCGCTACACTTGATTTTTGCAATGACAGTAAATTTTTTTCAGCTCAGACCAGCCGAGGGTTCTTCATCAGATACTTTAGACCTTCGAATTTTGACATCAAATGAATATTTCTTGGAGAGGCGGTATGTCGATCTCTAATAGTACGGTTGGACTCTTGTGTTTTCTAACCAGGGTCACCAGGTACTCCAGATCTTCGATTATCCTAGTTTTTATAGTTTCCCCTTATGTTGCCATTGAAATCTTACTTTGTACCAAATTTCAGTTCTCTGAGTTGTGAAGTACTAGTTCTATTCTGATTATCATGAGTGAGTGAGTGTCATAAATGCAAAATTTTGCTTTCTCTTAACCTTGGAACTAAATGACCTACAGACTCGAAATTTTATATTCTAAGTATGTAATTATGGCTCACTGGATGACGAAAATTTCTGCATTCTGGTCTTATCCAGAGATTCTCATCAAATGGGGGCCTGAAAATGCGTCGAAATAGTTCCGGTAAAGAATGGTACGACAGTGCTTGCTTCGCGCTTCACTTTGGAGGCGCTATCGCGCCCCTGATGAGTTGATTGCATGATTTGTTGCTTCAATGAATTGACTTGACGGTAAACTGAGATATTGTTCCCAAAATTTGATGTATAATTTTGAAGCATGATAAGTGGAATATTTTGTAAATAGAGACAAATAAATTTTCTTGGAATAGGTAGAGTGAAAACTCCAAGAGTCCTTGATATGGTTATCGGTTCTACATAGGACGTTATTGATAGTGTTATATAGATATTTTGCCAAGTTATAGGTTAGGTTAGTTTCAGTGTATGGATGTAATTCACAATAGTATTCAATGGAACTCCTTTCTTGTGTAATTTGGGTAGACCATATATAAATGAGGCTCTTCCATTATGATATATCAGCTTATTTTTGGTTTCCTTGTCGATATACTTTTTATTTAACCAACTGTTGATCATTTTAATACTTTGTTGCTGTATTTGGTTCATTAGATCTCTTTCCCTTTTAAGTATGTAAATGTATGCTTCAGTCACTCGTTCATTTTGTATTCGTAGCCTCTTCCATTCATTATTACTATTTAATTTGCTTTGTCAGAATCTATATATCATATGTATGCTCTGCTAGATAAATTCTCTCGTCCTCTTATTTCCAAATATTTATTTATCTTCAAAAATAATTCATTTCAATCAAAGAATTACCACGATCGAATCGGGCATGTATCACAAAACGAATGAAATAAACAATGAAATCGAGTAAATGAGATAAAAACACAAGGTTTAACTTTAATCTACACTTTATTTGAAAAATTCGACGACGTTTCGCTGACACAGCAGCTTTATCAAGAATGAAAAATAGAATGAAGAGTATGGTATTATAAACAAATCGTAGAACAAGTTGGATGAATAACAGGAAAATCCACACCGAGCCATTGTACAGTTAGTATGAAAGGTAATAAAAACTAATTAAACAAGTTAGGTAGGGTGAGTAATTCAAATCTACCTGTTCATTCAAAAGCTTGTCCGAATGTTTGTATCGATTTATTTCTAATGCTTCTAGGAGATCTAATTTTGTACTTTTTGATTTTATATGTAATATGTCAAAGTTTTTATTGAATGAATGGTTTTCTTTTATTAGGTGGTTTGAATAATTTGAATCAGATTTATTTTTATCGAAGCTACATTTATGTTCAGATGTTCTTATGCCAAAACTCCTATAGGTCTTACCGATAGAAATTTTATCACAAGAACCGCAATTGAGTTTATAGATTCCTGATTTACTTGATTTTTCAACACGAGATTTATTATTTTTAATATGTTTACCTAAGTTATTAGAAGTTTTGAAAGCTATATTAAGATTTTGTTTGACGAGAAAGGATTTAATATTTGTACTTGCAGAACCGCAGAATGTTAAACTGTTGAATATTTTATAGTCTTTATGAATAGGATATACTTCATTTATTGCTTTCTGATAGAGTTTTTTACGAATGATTAGATCTATCATATTTGTTGCAGCTTTAAACAGCATGGTACATCGGTTACTCAATTTACCTTTATCAGTAGAAGATTATAATAAAGAGTTAAACACCATCAAACAGATAGCCATTAATAATTCATATAATCCGGATATGATAGATCTAATCATTCGTAAAAACTCTATCAGAAAGCAATAAATGAAGTATATCCTATTCATAAAGACTATAAAATATACAACAGTTTAACATTCTGCGGTGCTGCAAGTACAAATATTAAATCCTTTCTCGTCAAACAAAATCTTGATATAGCTTTCAAAACTTCTAATAACTTAGGTAAACATATTAAAAATAAAAATAGGTAAAAAACTTTTTAAGTTAAACGGTTTTATGTTAAACATACATTGCACTGTTTAAGATAAATGTACTAAAAACCAAAAATAATAAAATAGATAAAGTCGTGGGAATTATAAACATATGCATAGACTAGACTAAAATAAAACCGTGGGGCACGTCAATTGTCTACAAATTATCGACTTAATGTGCGATAGAAGAATCGTTTAATTCGTCGTTAGGCAGTTGGCTCGCAGACGGTGAGGAAATTATTTACTATTTTCTTGCTCATGGAAATTCTAATAGTTATACACTCCATGTAAATAAAAGAGATGTTTTAACTAGTTTATCGTTGGACATTCACACTGCTGGCTGGCGAGGAATCCTTTCACTGCATGTTGTTTGTCTTTAATCGACAAAACATATGACAAAAGTACTACTCGCTCACCACTATGAAACCCTAAAACTCGCTTATAATCGAGCTTGCTAGCTTGTTTCCACATTCTAGCCCTACTTATCACACGTCCATCGTTGTCGGTTGCACAACTGCCTAATAATTATAGTGTAACATTACAAAACAAACATTTTAATCAACGATTGTAGACAATTGACGGTTTTATTTTAGTCTAGTCTATGCATATGTTTATAATTCCCACGACTGTATCTATTTTATTATTTTTTGGTTTTTAGTACATTTATCTTAAACAGTGCAATGTATGTTTAACATAAAACCGTTTAACTTAAAAAAAGTTTTTTTACCTATTTTTATTTTCTAGTTTTTAGTTTTTATTTCGCATTCTTTTTAATTCATTTAGTGCTTCATTATTGCAAGGTTTCTTGCCCGTTAGTTTAAAACGCTAACGACATATCATTTTTATCCACCCTAATGCCATACAGTTCTCGGCGCGTTTTAACCTCTCACCTTAACTTGGGTGGTGTACCGCTAACGACGTATCATTTTTATCCACCCTAACGCCACACAGTCCTCAACGCGATACAAAATCTTGACTTGGGTGGTGAATTCAGGCTGGATACATTGTATTCTACTGGTTGAGCACTTTCATTTGATACCCATATTGATAGGATTGATAAAACCTACGTTATCCGCCATTTTGTAGCGGCCGCCATCTTGGATTTCAATTTTTTATAGTATATTGTATTCTGATTGTTGAGCCCTTTCATTTGATACCCATATTGATGGGATTGATAAAAGCTATGTTATCCGCCATTTTATAGCGGCCGCCATCTTGGATTTCAATTTTTTATAGTACATTGTATTCTGCTTGTTGAGCCCTTTCATTTGATACCCATATTGATGGGATTAATAAAACATAAATTATCCGCCATTTTGTAGCGGCGGCCATCTTGTATTTATAATGATAATGAATAAATATATTTGTATTGTCACCAAAATCCAAAGTATATACAGAATTTCAGATTAATCGGTTGATAGGAAGAGGGTGAAATTTGAATTACTAAATTTGACCCAAGAATAAATAAAACAAACGGGGTGAGCTAAATAAAACCGTTTAATAATAAATCTCGTGTTGAAAAATCAAGTAAATCAGGAATCTATAAACTCAATTGCGGTTCTTGTGATAAAATTTATATCGGTAGGACCTATAGGAGTTTAGGCATAAGAACATCTGAACATAAACGTAGCTTCGATAAAAATAAATCTGATTCAAATTATTCAAACCACCTAATAAAAGAAAACCATTCATTCAATAAAAACTTTGACATATTACATATAAAATCAAAAGTTCAAAATTAGATCTCCTAGAAGCATTAGAAATAAATCGATACAAACATTCGGACAAGCTTTTGAATGAACAGGTAGATTTGAATTACTCACCCCTACTTAACTTGTTTAATTAGTTTTATTACCTTTCATACTAACTGTACAATGGCTCGGTGTGGATTTTCCTGTTATTCATCCAACTTGTTCTACGATTTGTTTATAATACCATACTCTTCATTCTATTTTTCATTCTTGATAAGGCTGCTGTTTCAGCGAAACGTCGTCGAATTTTTTCAAATAAAGTGTAGATTAAAGTTAAACCTTGTGTTTTTATCTCATTTATATCATGGATCTACATCAAGTAACGGCCTCCACAATTCAAATGAAATCGAGGACAGTGGATTCTCTGAGTCAATCTATTAACTACGCCCCTGCTTTAATGCATTTCGTCTTCTACATGATAGGCAATATGCGGTGCATGTGTGGTTGGAAACTTTATCTTTTCAAGGTATTTCAATACTGCTCGAGTTCTGGTTTGGTTTTCGTTGAAGATCTGGTAAAAACTCAAACTTAAAATAACTATCGTAAGTGCATTTCTCACTATGTTTGTCTTTGATTCCCTGTGGAACCGGCAGGCTTAGTATATGTCTTTTTTGTGGCTACGTTCCGAGTTTGAAGAACTATTGGTTTCTGTGGAAGTGACGAAAAGTTCTGGAACTGCATATCCTCAATGCAAAGGTGAATTGTTAAGAATACATTAAGCAATTTCTTTGAGAGTCTCTGCGATATTTTCGTCTTTTCAGGCCAGAGTTTGTAGTATGGTTATCTTGTACCCTGGAAAATACAAGGATGAAGTAGGCTTTCACTATTACTATCGAATAAAATTACTCATGTAGAATCTCAAAATTATCACAAAGATGCAAAAATATTTACCATCAAACACTTGTGGCAAATACATTTTGAGCCACACTTAACTACTTTTATTATTACCTGTGCCTTCATCAGACAAAAACAAAATGAAAACTTAACTGAGGTATAACAATTCATATATAAGCAACAACATTGGAGTAAGTGAGTGAAACTGATTTATGAAAATCTCAACATTCACAATTATCCAAATCACACATCCAGAAATTAATTGTGTTCTGTTTTCATAAGCTACTCCATTCGATAATATGTTCGAAAAATTATACCTATTGATTCCGAGGGATTCCCAACAATTAATATCGAGTTTTTTTATTAGATGTATGTAAGATTTTATAATTTTGGTTGAAATTGTGTTCTTTTTCCAACTGAGTGGTTCGCGTAGAATTATTTTTTCTATTGAAGAAAGTACGATAATGTTCATTGCCTTTAATGTTGAAATTCCTGAGTTCAACCAATATATATCTTAGTTCAACTACCGAAGCTAAGTTTATATATTTTTTTTATGTGCACTCTCCAGAAATAGGCGAACCTGTTACTCCAAGGGTGTTCAAACTTGAACTGCTGGCGACCAGCAGTAAGCCAATTTTCGTTTTTCAAGATCTGAATGTCATCACCTCTGTCGTCTAGAGAATCTATTATTTCGGGCAATAATTCTTGAAACCTTTCTAGGCATTTTCAGCGACTCAACAACCTGACGTCCGTGAGAAGAACTAAATCAGTGTGTTCAGCTGACTTCCTATCTTCCAACTGCAACTTAAAGAGCCGCCGTTGCAGGCTACGTTCACGGATGGAATTCACAATTTTTGTTGCAATGCCCATAATTTCCTCCGTGTTTAAAACTTTTGAACACAAAACTTGTTGATGTATAATGCAATAGAATGAAAAAAATTATGGGAATTCTTCATGAGCTCGACACAATGCCTCAAAACCGTTTCTGTTTTCAGTCATTAAATTAGCAACAACATTGGAGTAAAAATGGGTAAAACTTAAATATACAAATTCACAACATTCACAACAATCACAACATTCACAATTATCCAAATCACACATCCTGAAATTAATTGTGTTCTGTTGTCATAAGCTACTCCATTCGATAATATGTTCGAAAAATTATACCTATTGATTCCGAGGATTCCCAAAAATTAATATCGAGTTTTTTTATTAGATGTATGTAAGATTTTATAATTTTGGTTGAAATTGTGTTCTTTTTCCAACTGAGTGGTTCGCGTAGAATTATTTTTTCTATTGAAGAAAGTACGATAATGTTCATTGCCTTTAATATTGAAATTCCTGAGTTCAACCAATATATATCTTAGTTCAACTACCGAAGCTAAGTTTGTATATTTTTTCTATGCGCACTCTCCAGAAATAGGCGCACCTGTTACTCCAAGGGTGTTCAAACTTGAACTGCTGGCGACCAGCAGTAAGCCAATTTTCGTTTTTCAAGATCTGAATGTCATCACCTCTGTCGTCTAGAGAATCTATTATTTCGGGCAATAATTCTTGAAACCTTTCTAGGTATTTCCAGCGACTCAACAACCTGACGTCCGTGAGAAGAACTAAATCAGTGTGTTCAGCTGACTTCCTATCTTCCAACTGCAACTTAAAGAGCCGCCGTTGCAGGCTACGTTCACGGATGGAATTCGCAATTTTTGTTGCAATGCCCATAATTTCCTCCGTGTTTAATACTTCTGAACACTAAACTTGTTAATGTATAATGCAGTAGAATGAAAAAATTAAGGAATTCTTCATGAGCTCGACACAATGCCACAAAACCGTTACTGTTTTCAGTCATTAAATTAGCAACAACATTGGAGTAAAATGGGTTAAACTTAAATATACAAATTCACAACATTCACAACAATCACAACATTCACAATTATCCAAATCACACATCCTGAAATTAATTGTGTTCTGTTGTCATAAGCTACTCCATTCGATAATATGTTCGAAAAATTATACCTATTGATTCCGAGGGATTCCCAACAATTAATATCGAGTTTTTTATTAGATGTATATAAGATTTTATAATTTTGGTTGAAATTGTGTTCTTTTTCCAACTGAGTGGTTCGCGTAGAATTATTTTTCTATTGAAGAAAGTACGATAATGTTCATTGCCTTTAATATTGAAATTCCTGAGTTCAACCAATATATATCTTAGTTCAACTACCGAAGCTAAGTTTGTATATTTTTTTATGCGCACTCTCCAGAAATAGGCGAACCTGTTACTCCAAGGGTGTTCAAACTTGAACTGCTGGCGACCAGCAGTAAGCCAATTTTCGTTTTTCAAGATCTGAATGTCATCACCTCTGTCTTCTAGAGAATCTATTATTTCGGGCAATAATTCTTGAAACCTTTCTAGGAATTTTCAGCGACTTAACAACTTGACGTCCGGGAGAAGAACTAAATCAGTGTGTTCAGCTGACTCCCTATCTTCCAACTGCAACTTAAAGAGCCGCCGTTGCATGCTACGTGCACGGATGGAATTCACAATTTTTGTTGCAATGCCCATAATTTCCTCCGTGTTTAAAACTTATGAACACAAAACTTGTTGATGTTCAATTCAGTGGAATGAAAAGATGAAGGAAATCTTCATAAGCTCATAATTAAGTCTAAGTCCTATAGAAAAGGAATTGCAATCAGAACATGTTAATTGGTATACCCTGATTTTTCGAATTTATCGTTTTTATCTTTTCTGTTGAAAAACAGGCCTGACAATTTGCTAACTGGTTTGAATGCAATATGGGCTTTTGAAAAGTATACCAATTAACATGTTCTGAGTGCAATTCCTTTTATATAGGTCAAACAGGACGCTCTTTCAAGGCTAGATACAAAGAACATTTCCGGTCATTCCTACATCAGAAATATGATTCAGCTTTAGCTGCACATTGTCTGAATGAATGCCATCCTTTTCCAGAACTTCAACAGCTAAAAATTCTTCATTCCTGTGATAAATCTTATAAACTCAATTTTTTTGAATCGATGGAAATTTTCAAGGCATCTAAGGTAGAAAGGCTTAAGCTCCTTAACGACCAGGTAGACTAAATTACCTACCAATCACCATTATTCAAGTTACTGTGATCTCTACTAGCATTTTATTGATGGTAATTCCTGTATTGTACATGAGTATTCAGATTTCATTAGCTAGTTGTTGATATTGGACGTACGTCCGAAACCGGTCCAACCAATGTAAAATTTTGTCATTCTTTACATCAATAAATTAGTGATAGTTGAAACATAGTTACTTGTTTTATTTTATTATTTATGATGAATATCAACTATCACGTAGTTCAGGCTTCATCGATCAATTTTTAGTGTAAATACAATTATTCCAATTTTGTAAATCCTCTCTTTGACTAAGTATAACGCCCAAGCTGTGGTAGGTAGGTACAGTAGGATGTATATTAGTGAGAGAAAAATTTCGAAATTAGAGTTAAAAAATATAGCAGTTTCATCAATGAGAACTCTGAATTGAATTCATCATTTCATTGAAGAAAACCATAATTTCAACTAAAATTATGAAATTTCTCAATCATTTAATGGCAAATTTGATTTTACTTTTGGAAATCCCTTGTATCAATAGATACACACTTTCTAACATTATTGAATGAACAGACAGATTCTGTTGAAAAATTCTCTTCATTTAATTTGTTACTGGCTAATTGATTCAGATAATACTTCTATTAATTTGCCTAAGGCATTTTAACTCACTTTCAATTCGATTGTGTAGTTCATACATAATAAGTTGTACCTTAAGTTCGCTCTTTATCGTCGTTACTAATATGAAAAACAAGTGTTAATCAAAATTTATTTAATTTATATTATTTACCATCAGTTTCTCATTCATGCACCTCACATATAGTCACCATTCTTTCCTAATTTGATTCAATATTCCTTTCAGAATTCAATTCTCTCTGTACTCCGTGAAGTTCTCTAACCTACTTTTTCAATTTTCCAAACAGATGAAATGTTTTTCTTGAACTTATCTGACCCTAGTTAACCTCTCACAAGCAAATTCAAACCTTTTCTCATTCACTCAAGATAAACTTTACAATCTGAAGAAAACACGAAACTTCTATCCTTTCAAAATAATAGCCTGTCACATGTTGAGTAGCTGGAAATCTACTAAGCTTTCATCTGGATTCAGCGTAGATGTTTTCATCCACGAACGAGAAGGGTTACGACAGAATACAAATATCAGTATTACAAAAGTAATTGCAACTTTTAACGTTCCAGATAATCTCCTACATGACCCTTAAATACGAACCCGAACACTTGCAAAGTCGACAAGACATCTATTCCATTTGTTTAATGGCTGACACCAGGCGACCCGATAAATTTTAATTGCAATTCGTTTCATCATTGTTGTCATTGTCGTTTTCTGCTTTCAGGCCGTCAAAGCGGAAATTAAAAAGGAGTTTATTACAGTTTGTGCCTTTTGTTGACTTGAATTGTGTGCACAAATCATATTGCTTTGATGTTCTGAAATCATCTGCAGAAATTTGTTTCAACAAATACAACTTCTGCACGAATATGACAGACAAGTCCTCGTTTTCGATATCAAAAATCCAAACAATTTATATTTCAACAAGCTATGAGACATTACGACATGACGGAAAATTCAGTTGCAGCGAAACAAATTGAACAAAACTTTTTATTTCAATTAGAATGCAGCAGTACTCAACTTGTGCGGATATTCAGTATTATATATTTTCCAATAGATTACCATGATTTTTGACAAATTTTGGGATTGTACGTCGAAACCAAAGGGAAGTTCATTTTAATTTCCTCATACTTAAGTCTTGCTATTCGAGTTATTTCGAACTTTTCCAAAATTTAAGGCTGAAAGATTTCAATTTCGTGAACAATTTCTGAACCATAAAATCTAGAAAATTTGGACTAGTCAAGGCCACAGTGCGCAAAATATTGCCGACATTCCACAAATTTTCGAATAGCTATAACTCGAAACGGACAAAATTTATAACGCAGGGTTAAGCCCCAGCTGCACATCTGAAAATATTATATGATGATTTCAGTTTGAATAAACATTTTCAGTGAACGAACTGTTACCTTCAGCTATACACATGTGGAGAAGGCGTGGGCTAACCAAATCTTCTTAAGGTTTTTCGGCGCAACCACGTTAAATAAACTATTGGAACGTGGAAAAATCGCTACGATATCGGTAAAGCTATTATTGAAACACCTAAATCCATTAACTTGAAAAGGAATTCATTAGTCTATAACAATACAAGTTAATCTCGTCAGATGACTCAGTTAATGCGAACACATCGATATGTTTAATATACCTATATCAAATAGGAAATTTTAGGAAAAGAATCAAAATTCGAGCTCTACGACAAACCTAAATAGTCAAATTGTTATCGCAAGATACGCATAGTTCAAAATTACCTTCATCTAATATATTGTCACTAAAAGCTATTAAAATTGAACAAGATAAAACTTAATGAAAAAGGTAGATTCAGTTACTTCAGTGTCAATAGGAAAACTCTCTCTTTATCCTTGAGCTCGGAAAACTCTTGAAAATATAAAAACTTTCAGAATCACTTAATTGTTCGAGTTCTGATTTCTGAGAGATCAATGGCCTTCAAAATTGATGAAACGAAATCGTTTCTGTCAGGCGTTGTCAAGTCTAACATTAAACTTCGAATCTTACTATCTGCGACAGTGGGCCCGTAAATTCACACAATTAGCTGAAGCCAACGACAACCTTAAGATAAACTCAAAGTTCTATCGAATCAATCAATGAAGAACACACCAAGAATTTAATGGATTACCGAACGACGGGGCGTAAATAGTCTACGGTGTATGATATAAGAAACCTACAGAAGTTTTCTTACCGGCGGTAACGTTGTAGTGATTCAAGATAAATATCTTTATTTTTGACAATTTAAATTAACCTATAAAATTATCGGAATATAAAATTGAAGATGGGCTGCTTAATGTTATGTTCCTTCCTATGAGGAACACAAAGTGGATATTCAGATATTTGTTTTTTTAATTCAATTAATATGTCTCGACATCGTAATGGTCATTGACACATATTGGTAAAAGTTAACAATACTAGAGAAACATTAAATAATATTCATCAAGTTAGATATACGTAAAGATGTTTCTAGTTTCGTGATTTCATTCTTTGAGCACAGGATTTCAGAGTGTCCTCTTGAGTTTGGTCTGGTTTCGAGCATTTTCGTAAAATGTACAGGTGGTCAATATGTGTGTGGAGGTGATGCGGTAGTCTGGGCAATGTCGCAATGGGGAGGATTATCGGCGGTCATGAGGAATCCGTGAGTTAGACGTGTATGTCCTATTCTCAGTCTGTCGCGTACCGAATCTAAACAAAAGTGAACCGCTAACGCGACAAAATTGGATAGACACAAAATGTAATAGATCATTAGTAGTACTGATTTTCAATTTGTTCCGAATCACGAAAATCAATTTTAGCTAACTTCATTTGTTAAAGATTGATGAATCTTAAGTTTCATAACAAATTGAATTTCTGAACGCAACCATAGTATTTTACATTAGATTGTCAATCCATCCTGTCGCATTTCAGAACACCGAAAACAGTATTACGATATCTATGAGTGCATCTTTCTATCTTTGTGAGTGAAGATTATCGCTACTCTTTACTTTTGTGATCCTTTGTTATAGTGACACTCCAACTAATGTGCTTATTTTTGTTGATATTCTGTGATAGTGACACTTTACTGCTAAGTTAGCGCGAAATTTTCCTACTTTGATCAATTACAATTTACGATACCGAGGAGAAGAAGACCTGACTTAGGTCGTCGCAGTCAATCAAATGTGCGAAGAGCTACCTCACGTGCTAACCGCACTGATGACCAGAGAGAGACAGATCAAGAAAATAGTCGTATTGCTATGTCAGAATTGCGTTATTTAGTGAGTAACAATGAAGTAGATAGGCTTAGAATGCAACGAGTTCGTGCACATTAAACACAACAACAGCAGGCACGGCATAATGAAATTGAGTGACTCCGCAGACGCAGTGCTCCTGTGATTCTTGAATGAGCTGCATTCCACTATCATCCAGCAATTGATTTTTGTGCCGACAAATCGCTAACATTTGGGAGAATGATAATAATTCGTAGTGTAAGGCTCATAAAGGCAGCAACCAAAGAAGAGAAGGTATATGAACTATTGTCCCTCGATAAAAAGTCTATTGGGATGGTAGTTGGCCTATTGACGGAACATCAACTCAAAGAACATCAACACGTCATTAGACTATCGAAAACCCCACGGTGCCATTGTTGCCTAGAAATTGACGAAACTACGGAGCACATACTCTTCGAATGTCCCGGTCATAAGATGACCAGACTGAACACTGGGGGGCACTGAAACACTCAGCGCCCAGATAATCCAGGAGGCCAGCAACAACAGTCTTGCAAGTTTCATCAAAACAAAATGATACAACACGGCAAGCAC
Source organism: Cryptolaemus montrouzieri (assembly GCA_013387265.2). Classification (NCBI taxonomy): domain Eukaryota; kingdom Metazoa; phylum Arthropoda; class Insecta; order Coleoptera; family Coccinellidae; genus Cryptolaemus; species Cryptolaemus montrouzieri. Next base: position 21,771,506 of record JABFTP020000185.1, read on the forward strand.
AATTGGCCAAACAGCCTGAGTGCTGCCCATAAAGGCACCGGGCAAGAAGAGGAAGAAATAAATGGTGAATCTAGTGGCAAAACAATATTTCCACAATTAGTCTCACCACCAGATCCTTTACGGCCATTAATTTCTGGGATTGGAAATGATTCTAAGCACTTCGTGAACAGCATTCAGAAATATAGCAGCTGTTTTCAGATTACATCGTTTGACGCTACACATATTATACAGGACTATTAAATGCCCACTTTCAAGGTGTTATACCATAATATATTCTTATAATATTCAAGTTTGTATTAAAATATATATCGAAAAGAATTATTGGACAAATCTTCAAAAATTACAGATACAAGGACAAATTTATTTAACTTACAGGGGGCGCTGTTACCACTACCAGATGCGTATGATCAAATTTTACAAATTCATGTACAATTCAGATGCGAAAGTTGAAAAGCGTAGTGCTCACAATCCAACAATGAAGAGAACCATTGTCCAAGAATTACGAATGTTTTTTCATCAGAACTACAATTTAGTAAACATGTTCAAAATATCATTGGATCTCATTAATTGCGGATTTCTTTTGTTTGCTTCATGTTGAGTCGATACAAAAGTATGGGTCTTTTATTTACCGATTGAGGCCGGGTCAGTATATAATAATACTTTTGTTTATTCAGCATTACAAACAATAGTAATATTAATAAAATCATTTTTTAGCTAACGTTCCTTACTCCTATAAATATTGACATGACTTGTCTGTGGGACAGAATTTAAACCTAGACTAACCTAGCAAGTGTAACTGAAATGATTGTGTTACGAACTTATTATTATAAAATAACAGATAATCAAATAATTTCAACATACAAATGTAAAGTTACTATCATTAAATGGACAAAAAATAAATGAAATGAGATAAAAAACACAAGGTTTAACTTTAATCTACACTTTATTTGAAAAAATTCGACGACGTTTCGCTGACACAGCAGCTTTATCAAGAATGAAAAACAGAATGAAGAGTATGGTGTTATAAACAAATCGTAGAACAAGTTGGATGAATAACAAGAAAATCCACACCGAGCCATTGTACAGTTAGTATGAAAGGTAATAAAAACTAATTAAACAAGTTAAGTAGGGGTGAATAATTCACATCTACCTGTTCATTCAAAAGCTTGTCCGAATGTTTGTATCTATTTATTTCTAATGCTTCTAGGAGATCTAATTTTGAACTTTTTGGTTTTATATGTAAAATGTTATTATTGAATGAATGGTTTTCTTTTATTAGGTGGTTTGAATAATTTGAATCAGATTTATTTTATCGAAGCTACGTTTATGTTCAGATGTTCTTATGCCAAAACTCCTATAGGTCCTACCGATATAAATTTTATCACAAGAACCGCAATTGAGTTTATAGATTCCTGATTTATTTGATTTTTCAACACGAGATTTATTATTTTAATATGTTTACCTAAGTTATTAGAAGTTTTGAAAGTTATATTAAGATTTTGTTTGACGAGAAAGAATTTAATATTTGTACTTGCAGAACCGCAGAATGTTAAACTGTTGAATATTATATAGTCTTTATGAATAGGATATACTTCATTTGTTGCTTTCTGATACAGTTTTTACGAATGATTAGATCTATCATATCCGGATTATATGAATTATTAATGGCTATCTGTTTGATGATGTTTAACTCTTTATTATAATCTTCTACTGATAAAGGTAAATTGAGTAACCGATGTACCATGCTGTTTAAAGCTGCAACTTTGTGTTGAATTGGATGTAGTGAGTAGTTATGTATAATTGTATCAGTATGTGTTGGTTAACGAAAGACCGAAAAACATGATTATTATTTTGTTCAGTGATTTTAAGTCCAAAAATTAATGGAATCGTTCTGTTCAATTTCTATCGTGAATTTAATGTTCAAATGGATAGAATTAATGAAATTAAGAAATAAGTCTAATTGACGAGTAGTTCCAATGAAACATACTAAGATGTCGTCAACATATCTATACCAATAAAGAAATTTGGAAATGAGTGGATGTGTATAAATTTTCTGTTCAATATTATTCATAAAAATCTCTGCTTAAAGTGGACTCAAAGGATTTCCCATGATCAAACCATTTTCACTACTGTAATAGATGTTGTTGAAAGAAAAATAATTTTGTTCAATGCAAACGTCCAACAGATTCAATATTTCTGATTTAATTATGTGGTTAACATGATTCGAATTCAACATGTTTTCGATTAATATTTTGACATCACCTGGAGGAACACTTGTGTAAATTCTCAACATCAAACGAAATAAGTTTTGCGTTAGGTGGTAGGTTAACGTTTTTTATGTTATTTATCAATTCGAAAGAATTTTTTATAGAAAATTTTGATTTGTATGAACAATAATTTTTAATGATATCTATAAGGTAGTGCGACAATTTCACGGCTGGGGCTGTAACGTAAGATACGACTGGTCTAACGGGGTTATTTACTTTATGCAATTTAATGAGTGAATACAGTTGAGGTGGTTGAGGGTTTGGTAAAATTAATTTGTGTTTATCTATTGCTTTAATTAAAGATTTTGCGTCATTTATTGCAATTTTAATATTTTCTGGAATTTAATAGTTGGATCTTTGTTTGAAATTGTATAGTTTCCGGACGAAATGAAATTTAGAGTTTTAAATAGGAAATCATTTTTATTTAACGCAATAACAGTATTACCCTTATCTGCTTTTAAAAATTACTTCATTTAGTTGAAATTTTTGTTATATCATCAAATCTAACTCAAGTGTTCCTCCAGGTGATGTCAAAATATTAATCGAAAACATGTTGAATTCGAATCATGTTAACCACATAATCAAATCAGAAATATTGAATCTGTTGGACGTTTGCATTGAACAAAATTATTTTTCTTTCAACAACATCTATTACAGTAGTGAAAATGGTTTGATCATGGGAAATCCTTTGAGTCCACTTTTAGCAGAGATTTTTATGGATAATATTGAACAGATAATTCATACACATCCACTCATTTCCAAATTTCTTTATTGGTATAGATATGTTGACGACATCTTAGTATGTTTCATTGGAACTACTCGTCAATTAGACTTATTTCTTAATTTCATTAATTCCATCCATTTGAACATTAAATTCACGATAGAAATTGAACAGAACGATTCCATTAATTTTTGGACTTAAAAATCACTAAACAAAATAATAATCATGTTTTTCGGTCTTTCGTAAACCAACACATACTGATACAATTATACATAACTACTCATTACATCCAATTCAACACAAAGTTTCAGCTTTAAACAGCATGGTACATCGGTTACTCAATTTACCTTTATCAGTAGAAGATTATAATAAAGAGTTAAACATCATCAAACAAATAGCCATTAATAATTCATATAATCCGGATATGATAGATCTAATCATTCGTAAAAACTGTATCAGAAAGCAATAAATGAAGTATATCCTATTCATAAAGACTATAAAATATGCAACAGTTTAACATTCTGCGGTTCTGCAAGTACAAATATTAAATCCTTTCTCGTCAAACAAAATCTTAATATAACTTTCAAAACTTCTAATAACTTAGGTAAATATATTAAAATAATAAATCTCGTGTTGAAAAATCAAGTAAATCAGGAATCTATAAACTCAATTGCGGTTCTTGTGATAAAATTTATATCGGTAGGACCTATAGGAGTTTTGGCATAAGAACATCTGAACATAAACGTAGCTTCGATAAAAATAAATCTGATTCAAATTATTCAAACCTCCTAATAAAAGAAAACCATTCATTCAATAATAACTTTGACATATTAGATATAAAATCAAAAGTTCAAAATTAGATCTCCTAGAAGCATTAGAAATAAATAGATACAAACATTCGGACAAGCTTTTGAATGAACAGGTAGATGTGAATTATTCACCCTACTTAACTTGTTTTATTAGTTTTATTACCTTTCATACTTACTGTACAATGGCTCGGTGTGGATTTTCCTGTTATTCATCCAACTTGTTCTACAATTTTTTATAATACCATACTCTTCATTCTGTTTTTCATTCTTGATAAAGCTGCTGTGTCAGCGAAACGTCGTACAATTTTTTCAAATAAAGTGTAGATTAAAGTTAAACCTTGTGTTTTTTATCTCATTTATATCATGGATCTACATCAAGTAACGGCCTCCACAATTCAAAAAAATAAATGAAACATATAAAACAAAATGAAGAACGGAAAACCAGGGGAAAAGAGAAAGTTACAGATAAAGCCTGAAAGAGGTATATCATGTAGATCATGCTACATTTGACCCAATCAGAATCATAGTTCAGTACGCCTATTGTCTTCTGAAATATATTTATTGAAAAGATCTTTCAATTTTGAATTTCTCTTGTTTCATGGTATTTTTTGGAAATCACTACCTTTTCCGAGTAAAGCAATGATTTACATGAAAAGGCATGCGTTTTTTGAATGAACTGTATGTAAGGGGCGATAATTTATAATTTAAAGGTGGGAGCGAATTCCATAATATTGCATAATTATTTACAAGAACTAGGAAAGTAGCTTCTCGAAGTATTTTTCACCTCATCTAGAGTTTGAACAAAGAGAGTCCTCTTTTTATCTAGTGGAAATTAAAACACTCGGTTGAAACTTGTATTTTCATGTTATTTAGACGTATAGAAGGAGAAAGGGTTATTTTCCAACTCTCAAGCACACATTTTCAAAATTATGATGACGGATGCATTTGTGCATATATTTAACGACATATAAACAACTGTGCTACTTTTCAACGTTCTGTTCATGATCAATACTCTCTAAGAAACTCTGCGGGTTTGCATGTGCAATGTTTTGATGAATTGAGATCCATCGCTATATGATGACAGCCAAGTTGTGGTGTCAATTTATTAGGAAAATCACGTTATTGATGCAGCGTGCTTGAGCTAGTAAGAAAATTTTCAAGAATCATTTCTCTAGTATGCCAGAAGTATAATCACCAAATATAAACGTAATTAAAACAAGGCATCTCAAATTAATTTTAGAAATAATTTTAATTTCCACACAACCGCCCACCGAATTGGAAATGCGTATTGAAAGCCTAAAAAAATTCGACCCTTTATTCGGTCACGATTCTTTCGCGATTTTGATTCTGGAGTTGGCATGGCAACAAAACGTTCGTTTCCGAATTAAATTGTTGGGTGAAAGCTCGCCTTTTCTGTCCTCGCACCCGAATAATCAGCGAAAGATTTGAAACATGCAAAGCAATTTGAAACAGCGTTTTTCACGTTGTCCACAGAAAATTGAATTTTCGCAGGGACTGTTGGATACATTCATCTATGTGTTATGTTCTCAACCTGTTTCTTTCGTTTCAAGATTTATATACAGGATATTTAATGGGCGATCGAGAAGTATTCAGAATGTAATTTTTCAGGTAATTTCGGGCATTAGAAATTAGACAAGTCTTTCAACTAACCATTCTCTTGGTGAAAAAAAAACGCAAGGATTCGAAGGAGAGTTGCACAGTTCTTCCTTCTGAAGATGAAAAAAAGATTATAAGTTTTGAGTTATTATATTTCTGCAAGCGATGTACTTTCGTTATGAAAGTTTATTAAATAAAATAATATCCTAATAATTTATCAAAACTATCCAGAATTCATCATGCGAAAATGGTGATGTGGATTCCATTCTGTCAAAAAAGTGCCACAGGAATTCAATATATAAAAATCTGCTTAAAACCTTCGTTAGAGTTTTTATTCCTGCTAGGTTGGCATATCTGTCATTTAGGTTGTTTACATTGCTTGATCTTGTCAGTTCTGACAAGTGTCTTTTGCGATTTTTACAATGGATGAAAATATCGAACAAAGAATTTGTCTCAAATTTTGCAGATGGAATTTCACGTGCCGAATCGCTGAAAATATTACAGAAGATTGACGGTAAATCGACTTTGTTCAGATTTCCCTCGCTCTGGTCGTTCATCAACATCTTCAACTGAAGTTAATATCGATAAATTGAAGGTATTGGAAATTGTACTTCTTGTACTTCCTACGTAGTTCTTGTCACTAAATCAATTTGTACCATTTTTAACGATTGCTTAGGCAAGAAACGCGTTGCCGCGTAAATGTCGCCAACGACCTCATTCATAAAACGCATTGTAACTGACGATGAGACGTAGGCTCATAAGTTTGACACGCAAACCAGTTAACATGCTTCGAAATGGCGCCTTTTTACTGACCCGAAATCGAAAAAATTATGTCAAAGTCGATCAAAAGTCTAGGAAATGTTGACTGTTTTCTTTGATTATCGCGGTGTTGTGCACTCGGAATTGTTGCGAATAAGTCAGATGATAGATAATGAATATTAGTTCATTTTTATGCGGCGTTGAATAATAAAGTTTCAATATACAGAATTATATTTGTCTTTTGACTTGGCCGGTAGTAAATCTTCTGTTGCATTAGCTGGTAGTTCCGACAATTCGGACGGTGTACAAGATAAAACTCATTTTTCGGTCATTTTAATCTAAACACCTCAAAAAAGTCTAGGGAACACTTCTGAATATCGATATATCGTATCCAGAATGATCAATATGGATGTTTTTTTTCAAGAAGTGAACACCTGCATCAATTTTTCACCAAATTATGTAGAGTGCCGCAACAAATTCCAGTTTTTTCTTTATAAAAAACTAAAGCAGCAGATGCGATGCTGCTTTATAATCATTTTATGTATTCAGTGTTTGAAATCAGTTAGTTGGCACTTTGTTTCTGTTGTAAGCACATATAAATGATTCAAGTTTTGTGATTCGACCATGGAAAGACGACATTTGACTAGAGAAGAGATGTTACGAGCCGTTGTCATGCTCCAAGCTAGGAGCTCACAACGGGAAGTATCCAGGGTTCTGGGAAGTAGCCCAAGTGTCTTAAACCGTTTATGGTCAAGTTTCAATAAAACAGCTAGAGTAGGAGAACGCCATACAGGTCGTTTCAGGATTACTACAGTCGCCAAAGACCGATTTTAGGTTTTACAAGCCAGAAGAGATCGTTCTACCACAGCATCTCAATTAGCTCAAGAGCTATCACGAGTTTATAATGTACAAATTTCCGACCAAAATGTGAGAAATCGACTGCACGAAGGTCATCTCCACTCCAGACGTCCTTTAAGAGTTCCACAACTGACCCATGGAAATCGCGCTGCTCGTTTAGCTTGGTGCCAAGATTACGTAAACTGGGATCAAGAGAGGTGGGCCACAGTTCTGTTCAGTGATGAATCTAGATTTAGTTATTATCCCGATTCGGGAAGAATTCGAATATGGAGGGAACCTGGAGAGCAAAATCGCCTCCAGCATGCTCAAGAAGTTGTTAGACAGGGAGGCGGATAGTGATGTTTTGGGGAGGTATACGCCTTGGTGGAAGAACTGACCTCGTTTCCATACAGAACAACCTCACGGAAAATTCTTACGCAAATGAGATAGTTTTACCTGTTGTGGTACCGTATCTCCAAACAATGGGTCAAAATCCAATCCCCTCCTCATCGTGCAAGAGTTGTCTTGTTCTTGTCATGTGTGGGACACCCTAAAAAGAAATCTCCTGCGTCAAAACGTCTTCCATCATGAACAGGAGCCTCGATTAGCAGTTCAGGGGCCTTGGAATGACTTAGGCCAAAATGTAATAGACGATTTAATATTGGACATGCCACAACGATGCCAAAGTGTCATTGATAACAGAGGTGACCTTCTGGGTACTGAAAAATATAAGTGCTTCCATATCGTTTCGAAAATATTAATTCCGGATTTTTTCTTGTGTTTCACCAAATTTCGTCATTTTCAAATTTCAAATTTTTTTTTATAATAGGTGCTGTGGAGAAGTCAAATATTATTTGGTTTTCTTGAGAATACATTATATAAAATACATCCTAACAAAACCGAAAGATTTCTATAAATTCGAATCATCAAATTCATATTTTAAAGATATTGGTAAGTGTTCCTAGACATTTTTGAGGTGTTTATTTTTAGCCGAAATAATCTTATTTTACAATCTCACACAATTTTCTGACTGAATTCTATGGAAAATAATACTGAACAATATGACACTCTATAACATTTGTGACAAACAAGAACTGTCATCGGGTTAGAATCACAGAGGAATTCAAACAAAACTGGACCACAGAGTGAGCGAACTCATAGAAATTATGCATTATTGATGTAATTTTGACATATGCATTAGATAATGGGCTTATTACTCTATGTATATGTCATTATTACTCACGGCTAAATTTAGTTGACGTCATTACGAACCGAAAATATTTGTATATTGCATATATTACTGGTAGGTTGTAGATGAAGAGTTATACACACTGACATGGATAATGGGTGGCATTTCACTTGAACGTCCGAATGTATAATGTTCTTAATATTGCACGATCGTGAATAAAACAGTTTTTCAAATTAGGATTAGTCCGCTAAGAGATAGATAGATACATAGTTCATTCATTCAAACTTGTGGGTATAAAGGTAAACAACGAATTATGCTAAAGGCGTAGAACATGTCAAATAAAAAAAAATCACGTTATAGATAGTTCAGACTTACAATCAACAGAAAAATTTCAATTCATAGGTAGAAAAAAAAATTGATGTATGAAGGTTGGACTATAAACAAGAATAACGTGGACAAGGATTTGAAAATCGTGTACATGAGTTTTAATTTTAGTCAAATTTGGCATTCAGGAAATCTTGTATGCTGTACGGAGCTGCTTCTACTAAAAGTTTATTTACATGTTTTTTTTCAGAATTGCTGGTTGCTCGTTGTGTATTTTAGGTGGTTATACCATAATTAATTTTATTTTCATCTGATGTGCATTTTTCTGTATGTAAGTACGATTGAATATCATAGATATCAAGTTCTCTTTTTTACGGGTCATTCAATCGTTTTCACTTCCATTGAATAGATCAGAGTTATTTCAGACAAACATGACTGCTTCGTAAATGTATAAGGAGGGCAGTGTGAGTAAGTTATTTTTGATGAAATAGTTCTACAGCTTTCAGTGTATCTCAAGTTTAACATCGATCTTAGGCATCTCTTTTATTGTTTGAAGAGACGAGACGCCTCTCTAGAGTTGCCCCACAAGACAATTCCGTATCGGATCCGAGACTCCACATTAGCTCGATAAGACACGATGGCAGTTCGAACATTAACATGTGATGTAATCATTCTCAGGGCATAAGAATAGCCCGCCAATGCATTCGCCAGACGTTGTACATGGATGGACTAATCAAGCCTACAATCGATGGTAACACTAGGAATCTCCCCAACAGACTCAATTCCTTCTCCGCTTTGCGCTACGGAGATTTTTTCACAATATTTGTTAAACCAAAAATGTAAGAGCTTCGTTTTCTTAGTATGTAATTTCAGATTATTCATGTTGAAGTATTTTTCCAAGGCTATCAAATTATTAGAATCTTTAAATTTTAGTTGTTCTTGACTACTACCACTCATTGTAACATTTGTATCATCTACAAATTGCACCAGCAAGTCATCCACGATGACAGGCAGATTATTGGTGTGAAGAATATAAAGTAGGGATCCAAGAATCCATCCTTGAGGAACTCCCCTTCTCGTTTTCAACATTTCGGAAGCTTGCATGTTTCCAGCATCATCTGCCATTGCAACATATTGAACCCTATCTGAAACTGAAACTGTCCAACAGTTTCAATGCAAGTCCACGTATTTCACTGCATGCGAGCTTTTTTAAAAAATACATTTTTCCACGCTGTCAAGAGCCTTATTAAGGTCTATAGCCATTGCTATCACAGGATGTTTTCATTCAGGGACTCCAAAATTGCACAAGTTGCCATGTATATAGCTTTGATTGTTCCCCTTCCTAAAGCCGTTTTAAGACTCTGAGTGAATCATTTTTTCCCCAACTGATGAAGCAATCTATTATAAATTATTGTTTATATCAATTTACTAAAGTTATTTAGGATTGCAATAGTTGTTGATATAAGTATTGTCTCCGGTCTTTTAAATTGGCACATTTTGGCACATTCTAGTTTTTTGGCAATATTCTGTTCTGAATGTTTAGATTTACAATATGGCACAGAGGAGTCCATTATGATGTGAGCAATGTGTTTGATCAGTTGCACTGGGATTTCATGGAAACCCAATGAAGCTGTATTCTTTCAAGATTTTAAGGTGTTATAAATCTCTAAGGGTGTTGCAGGACTAAGGAATATGGCATCATGCATGTTTTTGTCTATCGGTTTGAAGTATGTCCCATTGGTTATCCGTTGGAATATGTCAATGAAATGTTGGTTAGCTTTATTCAACCCCTCACATGCACTGTCAGTTCCATTTCTCAGCTTATCGAAAACACACTGATTTTTCGTGGATTTATTTGTATATTTATTTATGACCTGCCAGGTAGCTTTCCCCTTATTGGTTGCATTCCTTATGAAATTTTGATCCGCCATTCTCTGAGCCTGTTATACAACTTTTTTCTTAAGCCGGAAATAAATATTGTACTGTGATCTCGATATATATCCTCTGTGGAAGTCTCTAAAGAGTTGTCGCTTTGTTTCACAAGATGTTCCAATTCTAGAAGAGATCCATGGTTTTTTACGAGGGTGTTTATTGCACAATTTAGGAATGAAGATCATCCTATCCAAATCTTGGATCTTTCGTATAAAATAGGCAGCATCAGGATCATTCTGATTACAAACATTTTCTCAACTTTCAGAAGCAAGGTGCTGTGAGTGCTGACTCATTTTTGAATCTGAATAACACCCTTTAAAAGGGAACGCAAGCCGATGACTCAGCCCCCAGATTCAGCTCCAAAAGCTGGCCGTGATGATCCGAAAGAGTGGTTACAATTATTTCACTTTTAGGTCCATCTATTTCATTTACGAATATATTGTCTATTAAGGTTTGTGGATTTTTCGTTACACGTGTTGGCGTAAGGATTGTTTGAACTATATAACCTTCGTGAATTATGCTTGGGACATTTGTGGAATCACGGGACCAATTCGACAAGCATATGTTGAAATCTACGCACGAGACTATTTTATATTTTTTCGTATTCTCATTAGTTTTTAGTAATAGTTGAATGAGGTTTTCACAAAATATATCAAGATCATTGAGAGGTGATCGACAAACACACAAAATTACAAGTTTATTTAGTATGCCTACTGCACATGTACATTCCACATTTACATCTTCGCAATATTGTTAAAGTTCCTAATATTCGACTATTGCGTTCATAGCATCATATACGTGACGTATAAACTAGGTTTTTTTCTGAAATCATCCTCTAGAATTTCAACAGATAATTAAAACACAGTCTGTATAAAACGCCGGAGAATTAAATCATTAATTCCATAGAAATTCATGTTATGTTTCAGTTATATTAGCAAAATACGAAACAAAACATCCGAAGGATATTTCTCAGCTTATCCTAGTCTAAGAAAATTTTACTTTTATTCTAACACAATCTGAACCACATTGTGAGAACTTACAAAGTATTCCTCGCCCTTCTCTCATTCCTTCGATCTAGGAGCCCACGAGTTCGGCAACACCTAGCAACAAAACTTTCCTGCAGCGATAAGGCCGAAAATTTCGGAATTTCTCAACATAGTTCGAATATAATAGGACTTCTGGAATGGAATGTTATTCCAGCCTCGTTGCAGTAGCAGCTGCTTCTGAACTTTTTCCAAGTTTGAGACTTGCAAAAACCTTAAAAGCGGTCAACTATTACTAGGTTCCGGGAAGAGGTCAGCAGGCAACTTGCCCGTTTTAGATTTCAGACGGCCAAAGTAAATTCTGCGGAATTGCCTTCGAGGGATTCATTGAATCGACTGCCAAATCATATTGGAGTTGAAAAGTTCACGCTAGTTCGTCTGATGTTATTTTGCGAGTTTCAGAAAGTTTTTATATCGTAGTTTCTGTTCTCTTTGATCGAAATATTCATTTCCGATCATCTTGCATGCGGTATTCATACGAGCGGTTATTGATATACAAAGTGGAATAGAACAAATTGATTAACCCCTTTATATAAACGTAAATATTAGTATTCCAGCTTTAAAATTTAGCTACAACTCGAAAAGGCTCAACCCTTATCTGGTATGGGTCACTTTGCTGACATGAATTAAGAGAGTAAAATAATGAGAGTACAGAAAAGAATTGGAAAATGATTTTGTTACATCATAGGATCGCAAAATGATGATTCAACTCAAAACAAACAACAAATTGGATACTTAATTCAATTTAAAATTCGTTTGATATAGAAAAAGTTAGATCTGTACAAAAACATACAAGTCATAAAAGACAGGAAATTCAATGAATTTCATCAGTTTTATAATTTTGGCGAACTTTTCCTCAACACTGTTAGCATATAGTCCTAATATAGTAAGTACAGGGTCAGTTTTCATTTTATTCTCGATGAACAAAGGTAACATGTAACGTGCTAAAATCGCGTAACAACAATTTGAATTAAAACGCCTGATTCCAGTCAACCTTCCATATCTGTCACGCCAGTGGCTAACAAACAGTGTGATGCGCATAATCCGGCTATCGGATGATATGTCTTACCGGCTTCCGAACCTTCCCCAGCACTTTCTTTCTGCCACAGACCTTCAAGCTAATTAGTTCTTGAAAATCCTTTTTAAGTGTCTTTGAAATAATTAAATTATAAAAAAGTTCTGTATTGAAAATTAGAGATATATCTCTATCTTGAATACTGTGTAGTGACCTATATCTAAAATGAAGGTCCTATCTGTAGTCCAAAATCCAGATGAATCCGAAGCTGAAATAGAGATTTTCCCACATATGCAGCAGTAAAAGACAAGAACTTTCTGATTTTAACTCCGTAAGTGATTGGAGACTATAACATAGACGACCTCTTTCTCATCTATGTCACCAATATATATATATATATATATATATATATATATATATATATATATATATATATATATATATATATATATATATATATATATAGTTTTACCCGACGAGTTGCCCATATATCTGTTCATGCAACCAAACTGATTTCATGAAAAATATAAATCCACCACCCGGTAATTAATACCATTGCCAGGCAATGATTATAATCAAAACATATCCTGGAGTAATTATATATTAGGATAACGTTAAATGTTATGAGAATATATCAATCTACCAGAATATATACATACTATAGCATCATCAGACAATGATATCAATGTACCAACGAGTAGTGTCAGAGGCTTTCTCCCGGAAAAATCCAGTGTACGGACCTTAGTCAAGTAACACTGAATGTTACTCATTAATAGTTTCCTTTGTGTGAAGTGGTGAACGATCGAATAGAATACTGCTCTGAATATAAATATGACAAAATTGTCAGTTAATTATATTACATTTATATAAACAAATAAATAAAATATGAAATGAGATTCTGAGCAGTATAAACTAAAGAGAAAACCTATGACTCTACCTCATTATTATTTTCGGAAAGAAACCTACGAAGAATATTACAAGATTTGATGACTGTTATCTTTTGTAACTGTTCAAACAAATTTTCTTCAGACCCAAAATCTCAATACTTTTGTGAAGATTTCTAGGAATAACGCCTGTTGTAGAAATAATAATCGGTAGAATAAATATTTTCTTCATTTTCCACATTTTTAATCTCGTCGCCAAGCATCATATATTTAGAAATTTTTTCATTGTATTTATTTTGTATATTATGTGTGTCGGGTATAGCAATATCAATTATATATGTTATTTGATTCTGTTTATCATTAAGAAAGATATCTGGTCTATTGTGTTTTACAGCTCTGTTGCACAGAATTGTTTTATCAAAATAAAGTTTATATTTGTCATTTTCACAAATAATCTCAGGTTCATATTTTTGAAATTTTTTTCTTTTGGGAATTAGGTCATGTTTAATTCCTAGATTTAAGTGAATAATATTAGCGACGGCATTATGTCTTTCTAAATAATCTGTTGAAGCAAGGACTGAGCAAGATGATAATATATGAAAAACTGTTTCTGAAGAACAGAAACATCTACGGCAAGAATCATCTATATTTTGTTTGATGATATGTTTTCTATAATTCCTTGTGAAAACAACCTGGTCCTGGATCGCAATTGCCAAGCCTTCTGTTTCAGCAAACAATTCTCCAGATACTAACCATTTATTCGATGCAATTTCATCAATATAATCATTTTTCAATTCTTTAGGGTGCTTTCCGTGTAATTCCTTCTGCATCCAACTTTCTCTTTTAGAATTATCATCAAATATATCAAAATCTACCTTTTGCATTGTCAAGTTCAGAGGTGTAAGATTATAATCTGAAGCAACAACAATACCATGTAATTTAGACGTTCTCTGTTTATCATGAAAATGGGAACGTAGATGAAAAATCTGTTTACTATGAAGATTATTCAAATCAATTAATCCACGACCTCCAAGATGTCTAGGTAGTGTAACTCTCTGAACAGCTGACTTTGGGTGGTGCTTATGATATTTACAGAGCATTTTCCTCGTTTGACATTGTAATTCATTTAGATCAGTTTTAGACCATTTAATAATTCCAAAAGAAGATGTAAGAATAGGAACAGCATAGGAGTTGATAGCTCTGAAAAGGTTTTTACTAGTTAAATAACTTTTGATGATAATTCTTAGTCTTTTGTAATATGAACTTCTAATAATTTCTTTAGTGCTGCTATGGTTAATTGTCTTCTCTTGACAAAATCCAAGATATTTATATGTATCTCCTTGATGCATTGGTTCGATTTCGATATTGGAAATCTTTATATAATCAGAGGTGATCTTTCCTTTTCAATAGAAAGATTTTTACATTTTGGAAGCCCAAATTTCATATGAATATCATTGGAATAGTTGAAAGTAATCTCAAGTAGACTTTTTAAATGAGATCTGGTTCCGGCATATAATTTAATATCATCTAAATAAATTAAGTGACTTAATTTGAAATCAGTTGATAAACTCTTTATTTTGAAGCCGAAACTAGTAGCATTTAATTCATGAGATAATGGATTGAGTCAAAGACAAAACCAAAGAGCACTTAAAGAATCACCTTAAAAATGCCTCTTTTGATTGGAATTACTTCGGATTTTAACGATTGTTTTGAAATATTTAAATGAAGATTGGTTCTCCAATTTTCATTACGAATTCAAGAAAATGACGAAGTGTCTTATCAATTTAATAAATTTCCAAAATTTCTTGTAGCCATGAATGGGGAGAACTATCAAAAGCCTTTTGGTAATCAATGAAGGCTGTATGAATATTTCTCTTCTTAGTTTGAGCTTGATTCAAAGCAACAGAATCAATTACAAGTTGCTCTTTAGTACCAAGGTGTTTTTTCTACATCCTTTTGATATTCGGAAAGAATATTATAATTCTCCAAATATGCATAAATTTTTGGGTAATACATGCAGTTAGAATTTTATATATTGTTGGAAGGCAAGTAATTGGTCTATATTGAGACGGATCAATAGTATTATCACTTTTCGGTTTTAAATAAGTAATTCTTTGTGTGAAAAATAAAGGAGTAGCTGAGGGGTTCTTTATTATAAATGAAAAATATTCAGCCAATTTTTCATGAACGCAAGAGAATTTCTTGAACCAAAAGTTATGAATACCATCAACACCTGGAGATTTCCAATTTTTTGTGTGTTTAATAACTGATGTTATATCTTCGTTTGAAAATTTTTCAAATTGCATGCATTCTATTTTAGAAAATCGAGACCTTTCATTTAAAATCCAACTTGCATTGGAATTATGTTGCCTTGGCACTGCCCAAATTGAAGACCAATAATCAGTTAAAATATCAATTTTAGGAACTCCATTTCCAGAAATATTTTCATTTGAACCTGAAATAAATTTGTAAAAATGTTTTTCATTATTTTTGAATAGTTTGTTTTGGAATTTTCTATCTGAATTTATTTTATATTCACGTAGTCTAATGGAGTATAATGAAAGTTTTGTTTTAAAGTATCGATGTATTCTATCAATTGTTCATTACTTATCTCATTATTTTTATGGGTTTTATATTTGAGGAATATTTTTCCAATATGTGCCATAAGTTTTTTGATCGATTACCTCTGGAATATTGAGTCAATCTTATATATATATATATATATATATATATATATATATATATATATATATATATATATATATATATGGAACTTTTCTATGATATATTGAATTTATTGGTCATTTTTATCTCGAAAGCTATATATTGAGTTAAAATATTTATCTCATTTATCTTTATCTTTATTTATCACCAGTTACTATTTCATTTATCCTCAAAATTTCTTGAATTTAAACCTTTATTTCAATATATTGAAATTATGGCGACAAAATGAATTCAAATCCTCTCAAAAGCGAAGCATTAAATTATGAAATGTATAGTGTATATGTATAGTGTGTATGTATAGTGCATATATATAGTGCATATGTTCTCTCCCCGCTAATTTATAAGTTGAAGGATCTCTATAGGAACGATTTGAATATTTTTTGTAAGGGATATATTGTTAGATATTTCTGATAATGTATCTGAAAGTGAGAGTGATACTGAAAGTGTCTCGGAAGAGTCTATTCATCGAAAAGTTTTCGTATCTTCAATGGTCCTTAACTTTCTTACTTACATGTGTTAAAAAAGTCTCTAAATTGAACGAAAATGACGAAAATTGATTGTACGCTGATCAGTGGCGTCGTCAAAAAAGTTTGAAAAGGCAGAAGGAGACATAGCCTCGGAAAGGGAAACACCTTGACAATTTCCGTTTAAATCTAGGGCGTGTAATGATGGAGGCTGTGAAATATAGCTTGCATTCCAAATTTGGGCTCAATATCGCAAAAACTGCAGGAGTTTTGAAGAAAAAACCAATTTTGTTCGTCTAAACTATTTAAGTCTGTGGACCTAGGAGACCATGGTTCTGGCCCACCCCGACCTATCCATAGGTTGTTGAATGTATTATTCAAGAATTTACTAGATTTTCCTCTAAAATGCGCTCGTGCCCCGTCATGCATAAACCACTTTATCTTTCACACCAAAAGTGGCACATCCTCGATCAATAAAGATAACTCCTCCTCAAGAAATTGCCTATAAGTGGGACCGTTTAGTCTGTTAGGCAAAAATAATGGCCCAATCAAATAATTTGATGATGAGATTTTTCAATCGAATGGGGGTTTTCCTCAGCCGAATAATGATTATTGTGAAAATTTGTGATAGTAGTTCTCGAAAGTTAGCTTCGTCTGTGAACATTATTTCACTATCAATATGAGCATTTTCTCTAATTTTATCTAAGAACCATCGGCAGAAATTCAATCTTGAAGGAAAATCTCGAGGAAGTAGAGTTTGGATGCATTGAATATGAAACGGGTGCAATAAAGAGTCGTGGAGAATTCTCCAACCTAGAACATGTGAAATATTCAACTGATTTCCAATTTTTCTTGTACTCACATGAGGATTCAAATCAATACAATTCAAAACTGCTTCCTCAATTTCTGGAGTTCTCATAGTTCGAGTTGCACGAATGATTATTTGCAGTAAAAGTACACGTTTTCCTCAACCTTCTGTAGATATTTGAAAATGTTCGTCTGTCTTGTGTTACTCGATTTGGAAAGCGCACGTGATATAATTGATACATGTAATGGATATCAGCCAATTCGGCGTAAGTAGAATTAGCCATTTTTTCTTACAGCAATACCTTCAGAATACTTAAAATTAATCGTTAATTTAATAAACAATTGGAGCAGACACTGGTTCAACTAGCATTTGTCAATATAAATAAATGAGTGAAAAAAATCATTTTTCTGATTGAAGTGCTTTCAACTCAGCGAATGCATGCAATCGTCTAATATTTTTTTGCTCGAGTACGATTGGTGTTACGAAAAAATTTCAAGTGTTAAAAAGTTTCTTAATTGAACGAAAATTGAATGCACGCTGATCAGTACTGTAAGTTTAAAAGTCAAATCAAGACATGGCTCCGGAAAAGAAAACACCTTGTAGATCCTAGTTGAAATTCTGGACAAGTAATGATGGAAACTGTAAAAAAAGACTACAGAAATT
This sequence comes from Cryptolaemus montrouzieri, assembly GCA_013387265.2. NCBI lineage: Eukaryota > Metazoa > Arthropoda > Insecta > Coleoptera > Coccinellidae > Cryptolaemus > Cryptolaemus montrouzieri. The sequence goes on from JABFTP020000185.1 coordinate 21,789,562, forward strand.
CTCAAAAACTGCAGGAGTTTTGAAAAAAAAAACAATTTTTTCCAGAAATTTCAACACCCTGTAGCTTGTAACGAAGCTTTTTCAGATCTATGCTCATATGAATTTTTTTCTTAAAATTGCACGTTAATTGACCCCCTCAAATTGTGACTTATTATTATGTAACACCCTGTATAAAAATTTAGTTAATTAGGTTTTTAGGTTGTGATATCTGTTGCCTTTTATTTTCTTCATATTGTTGAAGTGTTTATTTTCAACCATTTTTTCATACAAAGCATATTTCTGATTATTAAGTTTATTAGAATGTGATATATTTAACTTAATTCAAAGTTCGATATTTTTCCTAATTCTCAACCGATTTAGATGATTTGTTCGGCAAGTTATAGATCAACTCTTCTGCTTTGTAGAAATTATAAGAGAAAGCAAAAAAAATCTGGAAAAAGTTCATACGGGGGCAAAACTTAAAGTGATTTTTTTGTCAAAAATTCGTAACACCCTGTGGAATTTCGTGGTCCGAGTTGAAACGTACAATATCGTGGTCTGTCAAGACACATCATCCTACAATAACGCCCTTCTTGTTTCATGCGTTTATCTCTATTTTTGCAAAACATATTTAATTTCAAGTGGAAAATCACCATTTTGGAGAAATTTCATTGAATCAAGAAATTGTCATTAAAATTCGTCTATCAATTTGGAATTTTCTTATTATCACTCAGGCGTGTCGAAATTGTCGTTTGCGATTTTTATGTTCGAATTGCATTAGTTATTGATGACAATTTGGTTAATTTGGTGAAAATTAGGAATTCATAGGAGATAACAGTCGGTAGGTATTAAAATACACAACCGACTTCTGGGGCCATTGATAAAACTTTTCATTTACACTTGTGCACACCTTTTTTTCTATCAAATATTAAATACAACGCACGTTTTTTTGTATATGACCACATTTGCACTTGTTTAAAGAATGAGAGTTTTCCATTCTTTGATTTGATACAAATTCGATCGGTTACGGTATTTTGTGATTCTTTTAGTGTTTACGATTCGAAACGGTATTTTTCATTCAGAATGAGAGATTTACGACCAACCTCAGTAGCAAGGGCAGTTACATTGATCGAGGAAGGGCGCACCTACCGCTCAGTCGGTACCATGTTGGGTGTCTCGACGTCTGGATTGTACGTGAGGAGGCGAGGACAAGGAAGAAATCGGGCAACCCGCGCTATACATGACCGTTTCATCGTCATTCAAACCACAAGAAATTCTCGTCTTACTGCTGTTCAGGCACGTAACCTTTTACAAGCAGTGGATAACATTAACGTCAGTGTGAGGACAGTCAGAAGACGATTAAATGAAGTTAGTCTGAGATCATTCGCGCAAGCAAGAGCACCAAGACTCGATAGAGCCCATTGGGTAGCAAGATTGGCGTTTGCTAGGGAGCATGTAGCATGGACAATCAATCAGTGGAGACGAGTTTTATTTAGTGATGAGAGCCGATATTGTGTGAATTTCGTGGATGGTAGAGATATAATATGGAGGCATCGAGGGGACCGGTACAATCAAGCGAACTTCGCAGGAACTGAGCAATACGGTGAAGAGTCAGTTATGATATGGGGTGGCATATGCTTGGGAGTACGAACAGAACTTGAGATTATTGGCAATGGATCACTTAATGCTCATCGGTATCTAACAGAAATCTTGGAGCCCCATGTTGTGCCTTTTGCTCCTTACATAGGGGAAAATTTCTTTTTTCTGCACGATAACGCGTGCCCTCATACTGTGCGCATAGTGATAGAATATCTCCTTGAAGTTGGGATCACACGAATAGACTGGCCGTCGCGGTCACCGGATTTAAACCCGATCGAACACGTTTGGGACATTCTTGGAAGACGGGTTCGACAACGGAATCCAGGCAACGTTGAAGAGCTGACATTGGCCTAGGTGGAAGAGTGGGACAACATACTTCAACAGATGATAGACAACATCATTGGGAGTATGCGAAATCGTATGCGCGCTGTAATAAGAGCTCGGGGGGGTCATACTCGCTACTAAAATCAAATGTTTTTTTTGTGGGTCATCATGAACATTTTTCTCAACATGTTCATTTCATTTCACGAGTGTATCGCCAGGATACACACCTGCTCTCAATTTTGGAGAGGAATGATAATTATTATAGAGTGTCACACAAAAAAATTCAAAAATAAATGTGCAAAATCAACGATTTTTCCAGTGTTCTTCGAGTTCTCTGGGAGCGTGAAACTGGCCAGTGAATTTCAAAAATTTTCATTTCGTTAGATTTCCACTTCTCTAATTTTGATTTTATTTTTTGGCTAACCTCCGATGTTATGCACCTACGCAAGATTAAAAATAAATTCTTGAAATTTGTGACTTTTCGCTCCAAATTGGATATCTATTGCAAAAATAGAGATAAATGCATAAAACAAGAAGGGCGATACTGTAGGAAGATGTGTCTTGACAGACCATGATATTGTACGTATCAACTCGGACCACGAAATTCCACAGGGTGTTACGAATTTTTGACAAAAAAAAACATTTTTAGTTTTGCCCCCGTATAAAATTTTTTCAAATTTTTTTTGTTTTCTCTTATAATTTCTACAAAGCAGAAGAGTTGATCTATAACTTGCCGAAAAAATCATCTAAATCGGTTGAGAATTAGGAAAAATATCGGACTTCGAATTTGGTTAAATTTTCGAGTGTTCCGCTAATTTTGCCTCCGAGTGTAGTTCATTTTACGCTTTTTATATTGTTACTAAAATATGTTCATTGTTCAACCATTGTCGTTCTTTTTTATCTTCATCAATAGCAATTAATTGATTTCGATGTTTTAGAGTCAAATAAAATGCTTCAATGAGCATCGCTCTCAATTCATACACTGAAGCAATTCAAATGAGATAGATCCAAACTGCATCTGATGCCTTAAAATTCCGCGCTACTCCTGTTGTTTATGGTAAACGCAGACACAGGGCGCGAATTTTTGATGTGTTTGCTACACTACCATGGAGTTTGTATTTCTATTTAGGGACTGTTCTGTGATGGAAGCAACCAAACCTTATTGGGGAACTCTGCGCGCCGACCGTGTCACGAAAAAATAGAATCGACGATCGAATAATGTTATGTGAATAAGTTTGTGCTTAACTGAAAAGAAATTTTGAAGAGACTTTGAACACGATTGTTAGGCTTACACAGTTCTACTCATAGTTTTCTCTGTAGTTGAAGGCATTTAAGAAGCGCCGTGAAGTGGTACATAGTAAACCTGACCAGCCCCTGGGTGGTCGTCAACCAGCAAAACTGGCACAATGTAGTTCGTACATGTCATTTATCAGACTTTCACTGTTGATTGAGTATCAAGACGGCTGGCAATAAACTGAGTTTGTCATCTATTGTTATTATTTGCATTGCTACTTAGCAATTAGCGATGAACAAAGTGTTGTCAGACGACAGAATGACCAATCGAGCGGTAATTTCAATTGAACTATCGCATGGTGTCGGAATTGAACTCTGGACGAAACCAAACGTCAAAGCTACAAGTGGCACATCGATCTGACTCTGGGTCCAAACAATCAAGAATGAGCGAAACAAACATGTAAGCAAAGCTCATTATTTATTTCTATAGTGAAGAAGGCGCCTGCGGAAAAGGATTGTTAGCAAGCGGAGAGAAGTCTCTGTTACTTAGCAAATCTATCACGACAACCTGCCTCTGCAAAACACCTTAGAGTCCTCGAGTTCATGGCCGAGATGCCAACGCTGCCCCTTCTCCCTCTCCTGACCAGACTCAGGCCCAGTAGACTTCACTTTATTTCTGATTAAGGCAACCTTGAGAAATTTTTCCCATAAAATGAATCCAATTAGAGGTGACGAAGGCCTTGCGAAAGGTCTCTGAAGATGCCTTCCAGAACGAGAACCGGTCATGGCAGAGTCGCTGAAACGTGTATAGCAGCCCCAGAAGTGTACTTCGAAGAATAATAGGTGTTTGTGCATGAAGTTATTAAATCTTACATTGAAGCTTACGTTTGAAGGTGAAATTACAGTTCTTTGAAAATGATTCATCCTACAAAACTATTAAGAAATCTAACGGCAACAGCGTTATTTTCAAATAGAGAGCTGAGTGGATCGTGAAACAGAATGCCTTAACATGTCGATGTTTGAAGCATTCCTTACCGTTTATTTCTGCACGACACTATCTTAAATGGAGTTGTGTACGCGTTAGAATAATAGACTATTGGAGCAAAACCATGGGACACATTGCTTGGTAATGATTGTGCAATTGTTTAAAATCATGCCTCGACAGCGAATGCCTCCTCGCAATGTGCTCTCAATCAAGCGGACCTACACAGACCTCTACCTCTCAAATATGTCCACTCTTACCATCTTCAGGTAAACCATCACTCTAAGACTCGAAAATAAAGTGGTTTATTACAATTTACCTTCAAATTTCATAAGATTTCCACAAATTCCTTTTGTTTTCAACTTCTTGAGACTGTTTCATTCATTATGCAACAGAGATGAAAAGAAACCAAAAACAAAAAGCAGTCGTGGAATATTACCCTCGGGAATTCCTCAAATCTGGTTCATAACGGCCTCCCCAGTTATTTTTATAATTCGACGAAAAATATAGACGTTTCTCGTAAAGTGAAATCGATACTCGTTTTGTTTTTCTCCGAAATTTTGCGGTAACTTTGTGTACCGTAGGATCCATGCCGACTGAAGTAATATAATAAGCCGAAATCATTTGACTGTTTCTCTGTACGCTTCAGTCGAACAGGAAAATGGAAAATACATTATCTCGCGAATAAGTCGAAGCAATGTAGATTGCTTCGATATAATTCGGTCGCTATAGAAACCCAAAGAAAAGATAAAATGTTGAAATTGTACGGATGCTTCTGTGAAAAGGGAATATCTCATTTCAGTCTGAAGAAACTTTGTGCTGTCTTACTACTACAGAATTATTTCGGTTCTTTGAAGTATCCTTGCATTTGTATATAAAATTCATTAAATTTTAACTATTGGCTAAATGAATAATTCACATTCAACGAAATTTCTCATGCTGAAATTGTATGTCTGTCGGAAATTATCTATAAGCCTAAGATCACATTTGCGTTTTTTTTTCGCAGAGTTTGTGTGTGAAAAAGCGCATGTTACACTTGAAATGTGTAAATAAAGCAACACTGGTTTATTTTCCCAGAGGTAAAATATGTGCAAAACGCGGAGCGGTCATATGGCGTTCTTGTTCCTGCTTGTTCTGTAGTTGGTTAGTTATATAGAGTGTGTTTTAGAAAGCGCCAATCACAATCACTCCTCCTTTTTGATTCGACTGGAAAATTGAAACAAATAGTTGAATGGTTTTGAAGGGAAGATTGAATTGCTTCAGCTTTTGTACGGAGTGAGGAAATATAAAAAAAAATGGGTTTATTATTCGAAAACGCATATTCCCATTTGTTATTACATTCATGATAATACTAATTCATGTTTGCATTTTCGTTATTATCTGTTTTATCATTTTGATACTTCAAACAATACTCAAGATCTATGAATTAATAGGTATCAATGTCATATTCGAAATAAATTGACATTTATGATAATTTATTGATTTTCATACTCTCATGGTTTCAAATAATTGAAATTCATTGAAAATGGTACTTTTTTAATATAATTTTGAATATTATTGATGCAAACAGACAACAGTAACTGATAATACATCACTGTACAATAATTAATCTTCTAATTGATAGTGTTGATGATATATTCATTTTTAAATTAAAACGAATTGAGACACTTTTGTCACTTTTCCAACATTTCTTCGATAATCACGGCCGGTTTCGACCCTACGGTCATTTTCAAGTGAATAACAATATAATACATGAGTAGGCAAGTACAAGTACAGAATGAAATTTATCCTAAATATTGAGAAGTGGGAATCCATTATGCGCTAGTTGGCTGTTGAGGGTAATAAATTGTGGGTTTTTACATAGTTTGTTAATCTCCAACAAATTCATCTCTCACCCTTTGTTGCATTTATGAAGGATTTTAAGATTTTTCAATGATATCGAGTGGTTAGTTGATTTTATGTGTTCAAATATTGGCGAATTTTTATTTGAGGAAATATGTTCCTTGAATCTAGCTTCAAAACTATTCCCTAATTGTCCGACATAGGCTACCTGACATTCATTGCATTTGATTTGATAAATTCCTGATTGCTTGAGAATGTATCGTTCTTTTGTTTGGCATTGAATAATAATCTTAAATTGGAGCCGCTTGAGAACGAAGTAGTAATGTTCAATTTGTAAAAGTAATAACTGATTTTTTTAGAAAGTTCGCCGGTGTATCTGAGACTAAGGTATCTTTTTTCTGGGGTTTTCACGATGCTATATAGTAATTGAGAGGTAATATGTTGTTCTTTGCGTTTAATGATTGTATTTAGAAAATGTTGTGGTATGTTGCTATTTGAGGCAATATTTCTGAAGATACTAATTTCAGTTTGAAAATTTTCTGTCGAAAGGGGAACAGAGAAAGCTCTATGAATCATGGAGTTACTTCTGAATCAGAAAGTAATAACTCAATTAATTTCCTCGACTTAACCATCACAATTCAAATGAATTAACTCACTTTTAATGATAATATAATTATAAAATTTATAGAAGAAAAACATTCACAGAAGCATCGATTCCAAAGGACTCGTTCAGTCATTTAAGCCACAAACTAGCTGCATATAACTCCATGATTCATAGAGCTTACTCTGTTCCCCTTTCGACAGAAAATTTTCAAATTGAACTTAATATCATCAGAAGAATTGCCTCAAATAACAAAATACCACAACATTTTCTAAATACAATCATTAAAAGCAAAGAACAACGCATTACCTATCAATTACTATATAGCATCGTAAAAACCCCAGAAAAGAGATACACCGGCGAACATACGAAATCAGTAACAACTTTTCCAAATTGAACATAACTACTTCATTCTCAAACGGCTCCAACTTAAACAAATTATTATTCAATGCCAAACAAAAGAACGATAACTTCAAGCAATCAGGAATTTATCAAATCAAATGCAATGAATATCAGGTAGCCTATTTCGTACAAACAGGGAGAAGTTTTGAAGCTAGATTCAAGGAACATATTTCCTCAGACAAAAATTCGTCAATATTTGAACACATAAAATCATTTAACTACTCGATATCCATGAACAATCTTAAAATCCTTCATAAATGTAACAAAGGGAGAGATGAATTTGTTGTAAAGTTCGGAGATTAACAAACTATGCAAACACCCACAATTTATTACCCTCAACAGCCAACTAAAGCATAATGGATCCCCACTACTCAATATTTAAGATAAATTTCATTCATTTCATTCTGTACTTGCCTACTCATGTATTATATTGTTATTCACTTGAAAATGATCGTGGAGTTGAAACGGGTCGTGATTCTTGAAGAAATTGTGGAAAGGAGACAAAAGTGTTTCATTTCGTTTTACTTTATTCAATCAGAATAGAGTATGTTATGATTTAAATAATTTTTTTGGGGCATGCCCCTAACTAAGAAAAAATATGGTTTTTCCATTTAATAGATCCTTAAAAACTATCTAACCATGCATAAAGTTTTTTTATTAGAAGAAAAACAAAGAAGTTATTGCGATCGGAGTTTTTCTGCAAGAACCCTGTATATGTCATAACGTTTTCTACGGAAGCATAGTACCTATGAACAGAATCAGTGTATTTGAATATGTAAATTGAATGAACTTTCTTCGAAAAGTCCTTGTTTTTAAATCTAGTTATCATGCATGTCGCCTTTAAAAGCCACAAAAGTGCAACTAAGCGGGATACCGAAAAACAAAGCGGCAAGCTGCAGTTTATTAGGATCTCATCAGGGTCGCTATACCGCTAGCTACATCTAAACACTGTTACGACTCCAGAAAAGACGTATTAAGTAATACTCACGAGAAACGCTCTCTATGGATCGAGAAAAACGAAGAACATAGCAAACAGACGAGGAAACGTAAAATTTCAACGCTTGTTGACCATCTTTCGCTATATTTTGAATTTTGAATTCAATCATCTTTCGCTATATTTTGAATTTTGAATTCAATCACAAATGAACGAGTGAAATTATTATGTTGATTTTCCCAGTTTTTAGGCATCAAGGTTTTCAGGTGAATTACTTGTCGGTCAATAGTTAAGTAACACAAATATATTTTCGAAATCCTTTGCGTAGAGTCCACATATGTACCTTTAACTCTTGAAAAGGACAATTAGGACAATTACTCAATAATCCTCAGATAGATAAATAATTCTCTTAACACCATAAACTGTTAAGTGTTAAGCGGCACTGATGACTTTCCAAGAAGGACAGAACTATAGTCTGCTATTCCAGTTTTCAGCATCGGACTTGATTGTACTATTGTGGTTTGTGCTCAGGTAGATTTGGAACTAGCTCTTTTCAGCAAAGTTATTCATATATATATATATATATATATATATATATATATATATATATATATATATATATATATATATATATATATATATATATATATATATATATATATATATATGACATTATCAAACAATCAATAATATAGGCTGGATCATTACATGAATTCTCAAAACTTGTTAAGAGAATATCTGCTCGAAATTGTTATCTTGAGGGTATGAATCATTATCCCTATAAAAGAAATGGTATCTTCTGGTACCAACTTGCAAATCAGCCGGCTCGGTGGCGTATGGGATATGATGCTCGTCTCCTACGCAGAGTTACCTGGGTTCAATCCCCACAAAGTCGGTGCGATTTTTCGGATTCTGGGAATCGCTTGAGTGTCCATCTTTCGGAGGAGATGTAAAGCTGTCGGTCCTGTCTAACAGAGATGTGTTGGACATTAAAGATCCCTTCCCTCGACACGAGAGGGGTTCGGCAAAATTCCCGGGTTAGTGAGGTGACAGAATTCCCCGGCGTGTCATTAGCCGAAAGGCAGAAATAGAGCACGTTAAAGGAAAAACAAACAAACAAACAACTTGCAAATCTAAAAGCGGATTGTCAATTTTTGTCAACCCTTAAGTATATGTGAATCAAAATATAGAGTTATGGCATGTTGACTTTATTCTTCAAACATTTGAAAGATAATGTCACAATTGCTAGATGCTTGCCATAGAGCTAATTTTCTAATGGATTGATATTGAAACATCATTTGAAAATTTTATAGATTCACGGGAATCTATAAACTCAATGATTTAGTGATATATACTTACTCAGGCATTCAAGAATTTAGGTTACATTTTCTTAAAATTCTTACCTGAAAAAGAAAAACAGTATTATATATAAAGTATATATACACCAGTGCATAAATATTTATATGAATCCATCAAATTAAGTTATTTTAGTCGGAGTAAATAACAACTTAACGTGACTAGTTAAGGGGTTACATGGGTTTCCTCGGGCAAAAACGGCCTTTTTCAATAATTTTTTACATATAAAAATGAAATATTTTAATAAAAATTTTCTTTATTTAAAAGATACATATCTAGTAAACATTTTGTGAAATTTAAAACAAAAAATCAAAATGGCGGTCATTACGACGCCATTTCCGGCAGTCCTCGGAAAAAGGTGCCTTCGCGTTGTCAGCAGAACTTCTTTCAGGATCATCTGAAATAAAAATAAAAAATACGTGTTTTAGTAAATACAATAAACTAGGTATTGGACGAAGGAAAACAAAATGAAAATTGGATATTTGGCAGCCGTTTTTATAAAAAAATGCAAATTTCGATGAAAATTTCTCGACATTTTTTTTAAATAGTTGTAATTAAAAAAAAATCCTTCGTTCAACACCTTGTAAATGATATCTCGAAGACCTGTGTAAAATTTTATTAAGATCGGTTGAGTAGTTCGCGAGAAATCTTGACAACCGACTTTGAAAACATAGTTTTGAGAAAAACGCGTTTAAAGTTTTAAGAGACAATAAAAGTGGGAAATTTTTTTTTTTCTAACTTACATTGAATCGTCGATTCCTGGGCCATAAAGTAGAGAACCTGCTGCAGCTGCAATGTCCAGGGCATCCTTTTGCTCCAGTCTATGAGGAATCCTGGCTTCACGAGTCTCGCTGGTAGATTTCTTTTCGGCTGCGGTCACCCGGTTCTCATCCATGTTTCGGGAATATTCATGGGAATTTGGACCAAGTTTTAGGTCCATACCGTGCATAATTAATAATAATGCTGATATCCCTTCATTGAAAACACAAGCTGCGATCAATGCAGCATTTTGAACGATTATCGACCCAGCTGGAAGTATTTTGGGAGTAATTTTTCAAATCAACTGATTGAAACTTTCATTGTTATTTTGTGTAAATCCTCCAACACACCGATCATAAATTGGTTTCATTGCAGTCAAAACATCATGTGATAATGGAGTATATTGGTGTTTGAATGATGAGAGACTACCTGATGCTGATGCTCGCTGCCAGGAGCACCACGTGTCTGGATCTTCAGGGCAATTTTGATGCTGCGGGTTTTTGTCTGTAGAACTGTACTGGTAGTAAGTTGCCCATATCGCATCCCTCATTTTATCAGCTGAGTCACTGTTTCTTCTTATCGCTAAGCCGTAATATACAGTTAATTTGTCAATCAATTTACTAGTCAATTTACCTTTACCAAAAAGAATTTTTTTTTGAGTTTTTTTGCCATTGACTATTTTTTCCTCAACAGTTTTCTTCACTAAATCACGCAACCGGGTTCCCGTCCTCATCTGTACGTGGCCAACGCATTCTTTCTTGTTGACAACAAAACTTTCACCATAAGGTTTGGCTTTGAGAATACCAGAGTATGTTTTAGAATGTGATGCATAACCACGCTTTTTCCACGTCCCATCACCGGAGACAGTCACATCTGTCGTATCTTCCATGTTGTTTGTTAAACTTGTCAATTGCAGTTTCTCAGTAACTATGGTAGTATATTCATGTATTTTATTAATATAAAAGTCGTATGTTGATTGATTCAAAAAGGAGCTGCTTAGATCCATCAAACCGCAAAACTTCTTGCATCCAGCAAGACCCAAACCCAATACTCGCATAACAAAAATGAACCGCCGATTTAGTTCATACATTCTGCCAATTTGTTGACATGATAAAATATATTTTGGCATACATCGTTCACATTCTACTACAAGTTTAAATCCCAGACCGAATTTGGAGCATTGTTTAAAATTTACTTTTCCATTACAAAATTTTTCTTCACCTCCACTTTCAATAATGTTTGAACACCGTACAAAACACGAAAGTGTAGAAAAAACCAGAGCAAAGTCAATGATCGAATATTGTAGCGTGGCTTCCTTTGGCACGTGCTGTTTGTCATCGCCTTTTAATTTTTTTGCCGACGTACTCGTGAAAGAATTATCATCTACCTCAGGATTTTTTGGATTAAACGATTGTTTCCTCTTCTTACGTCTATCTTTTCTACGAACACCTTCTGTTATCTGGGTTCAAGACACTTTAAACGGCATTTTTTATCGAATAAAATTCACAACAAACACTTATAAACTCAAAATGAACTTCGTAGTTTAACGAGAAATCACCAAATGAAATATTTTCCAGTAGTTTACCTTATTATAAAGAAAAAACGGGACAATAATTACGGCTAACAATAGATGAGCTGCAGCTGCGCTATACCTATTGCGCCCTCAGCCTATACCTGACCTCAAGCGTCCACCTTTTCAAGGCTGTATCTCCGAAACTATTAGTCGGATCAACTTGAAAATTTAGGACAATATTCTAGAGATGTTATAGAATTTAATAAGACAAAAAAATATTTCGATTTTCTGAAACCGTGAAACCCATGTAACCCCTGAAGGAGAATAAATAGAACACTAGAGATTGGTTCAAAAGTCTTGGCACAGTGGTTCAAAAAGTTAAAGAATTCAAGTTCTGTCTTAGTAATCAATGATTCTCCCATCAGAATGAGTTTACAGTACGACCTTCAAATTGAGGGTGCAATACTGCTTCAACTTCTATCATTGTCTTCTTCAAAGATAAGATACAGTGATTTTTAACGTTGGTGTAAAATTAAGATGATTCTTAAGGTGAAATCTTGGATTAGTCACAATGAAACATTCAAGTACAAAATAAGTGAATTGAATATTTATAAAACTCAGTTTATGGTACACTAATCGAAGGTGATAACATAGCTTATTGGATCAGTTTGCATAGGGATCAAGCGATTCGATAGAAACAAAAAATTTACTGAATCCGACCTTCTTTCTCCTGATTCTATTTGAAAATAAATGATTATCTTATACACAGCAAGGTTAGGAACTTTTTGGATCTTACAGCAGACTACTTTGTTGAAACAGTCAAACAGAGTAAATAAACGAAATACCTGATTTACTCAATCCATATTTTTATTTTCACACTACCGTAAAGTTGATTTAGTAAATGGCAGAAAAAATTTTGAGGTTATGATGAGAATGATATTGTTCTTGTCTTAACACAGAGGGTGTTACATAATAGTATGTCATAGTATGATTATAGCTGCAATGGAAGATGATGGCGAAAACATCAGAGACTACAAGGATAGTAATATTCACTGTTATCACTGTGGAGTATTTTCTAGACTAATATTAGAAAATCATCAGACACTCACATACAACATTAATCTGTTAGGTATGTTCGATAAAAATCGATCTTAACATCAATCAATCAAAACAATACTAAGACCCTCTTTTCCTCATTTTAGAATACTAAAATACAGATATTAGGCAGTCTTAATTTACTTATCGATCAATCACTTAGTTTTGTTACCACTAAAGATACAAGTATCATAATTATCTTCATAATTATTTTCGAAACATTGTTTACATTTTTCAAGCTAAGATTCATAACACATCTTATATTGCTAAAAGTGTATAATTTGAGTAAATGAAGTATTCTGAGTTAGTTCAGCATTGAAAATTACAGTACACTCGAAATATTCAATTATTCAAATGTTCGCATTGGATTCCAGGATTTTTTTTGACTGAGTCAAGATTTCTTTCTATCTAAGAAGTGAAATTGAAACGTAAACATGAAAAAAAATTCTTTTCAAGCCATTTTAACTAAAAAATTGGTGGACTCTTTTGAGTCCACTGGGACATATAGGACGTGTGATATATAGGGTGCGCCGGAGAAAACCGGATGTTTTTTATTCCGTTATTACTTTCGCAATTTCAGAGCTAGACCATTCGCTCTTGCTTCACTAGAAAGCCAAAGGACTAAGTTTTTGCGAAATTGTATTGAAATTTCACTTCCGCTGAAATCCAATATGGCTGACTCATTCGAAAATGAGTAATATTTCAAGATCGCTAGAACGTTTTTTTCACTCGATAATGTAGTCTTTTCAGAACAATTTGACATATTGATCTTAAAAATATTCCGAATATTGGTGAAAAAGTAGCGTGGAGAATTTTTTTATTCTGATTTTCATCTGAAATCGAAATATTTTTTTCACCTCATGGCGTTGGCACTCCTCAAGTTTTTGTGTTTTTCATGGATGTTCTAGGAAGACATAAAATAATTTTTTCTAAAACCAACCTAATATTTGATTTCCGTTCGAATTCGAAATGGCCGACTTCCTCAAACATTAACAATTTTCCCCGAGCATTAAAAAAATTGCCGTGGTCTTAATGAATCAACTGCTTAATTCAATCACTAGATTGAACCTTTTCCATCATTTTGAAGGGGTCGAACTCGAATATTTATTCAGAGTTGTGCCAATTGTCGTCAATAAGATTTCTCTTTTCCACCATCATATGCACCTCCCATTGTGAAACCTCTGAACATAACTGTATGCATTAACTTTATGATAAACAAAAAATAATGAAATGTAATCGAGGTTTGGACGACATCTGGTTATAACTCGAATTTTATCTTGGTGTTGCTTGTTTCTGACGTTTGAAATTGTCAACAATGGTTTTAACGAATGAGTACAAGCGTTTCATTGAATGTTTATTTCTGCGTGAATATACTGCTAGGCAAATATTACGCCAATTTCCAGCCACTAATTACAAAAGAAGTACAATCTATGATCTTGAGGAAAAATTTCGGACAACAAGGTCATTAGGAAGAAGAGCAGTTACTGGTGCAGCTAGAACTGTTAAAACAGAGGTACTCGCCTTTCTCATAATCTGTTTCAAGCATCAACTCCACATTTTTTGAGTTATAATCTCAATTGACAATTTCAGGATAACATTCAGCGAATTTCTGCATCAGCATCAGCCCTGTAAGAACTCCAGGAAACCGCTTGACTGTTTCCCAAATGTCTCAGAGATGCAAATCTCAAAAACCTCTGTGAGAAGAATGATAAGACACGATTTGGGCCTTAAGTATTTTCGGAGGCACTTTAATTTCAATTGACTCAAGCTGTCAAAGAGCGCAGATTCGAGGGATGCAGACATTTATTAAATAGATTTAGAACACGTAGACGAATGGAATTGAGAGGAATATGCCTTAAATCGTTTGCAGTGGGTAAGATAAAAATTTTCTAGGCATGTAATGGCCTTCATTTCGAGGAATTTTAAATCCATTTGAATTTGGGAGGCTTTTACTTGGTAAAATTCCATTATCAATAATAAAAAACAAGTACTGTGTTTTAAGGAATTTTACTTAATAATTGCGATTCGTAACGCGTTTCACTACACCGTAGCTTCTTCAGACGAATGATTATGCAGAAAAATGTAAATGAGAATATAACTATAAATGTTCTTGAGTAATTAAAAGCTTATTGTCTGCTTCTTCTTAAGTGGTTATTTATGACAGGTATATCCAATAAAATTAAGGAATAGATTGCTCCCCGAAAAGATTCAATAGAGGTGAAGGGCTTAAATCGACTTGTTCATTGATGAGTCTACCTGAGTGTTTGTATTTATTTATTTCTAAAGTTTCCCAAAGATCTACCCTCCAATATTTATTATCTGTATGCAAAATTTCAAACTGTGGGTCGAAAGAATGATTATTTTCTAGGAGATGATTCGCGTAATTTGAATCTGATTTTATTTGAAAAACTGCGTTTATGTTCCGATATTCTAATATTAAAATTTCGATGTGTTCTACCAATGTAGAAATTATCACAGTCATTGCAATTCAATCTATAAACACCTGATTTATTGTTTTTACCTGGTTTGGTTTTATTATTTTTATATATTTGCCTAAATTATTATTAGTTTGGAAAGCTTTGTTGAAATTATTGCTACTTAAGAATGATTTCAGTTTCTCACTTGTAATGCCAACGTAGGTTAAGGTGTTGAATTTTTGTTTCAATTTATCGACAGGGTAAACTTCATTCAATGCGATTCTACTTTGTTTTTATTTAAAATATTATTTATTAGTTTGGGATTGTAACCATTCTTTTTGGCTATTTGTTCAATCAAATTTAGTTCTTTGTTGAAATTTTCTGGTGATAGCGGGATGTTAATCAATCTATGAATAAAACTATTGAATGCTGACATTTTATGTTGATATGGATGACACGACGAGTTATGTATTATAATATCTGTATGTGACGGCTTATGGTAAATTGCGAAAACATGTTTTCCATTTTCATTCGAAATTGTGACATCTAAGAAATTTATCGAATTATTGCTTTCTATTTCGGTTGTGAATGCAATTTTTGGATGTAATGAATTTATATGATTTTCGAAAATTTTCAACTGTGTATCTGTTCCTGTGAAGCAAATAATGATATCGTCTACATAGCGATACCAGTATAAACAATATTTACTGAGTGGATGATTATGAATTAATTTCTCTAAGTTATTCATGAAAATTTCTGCTAACAAAGGACTTAACGGATTGCCCATAATCAAGCCGTCTTCAATAGTATAATATTTGTAATTGAAATGGAAATAATTTTGATCTAAACAAATTTTTAATAATGAAAGAATATCTGATTTAATGATAGTATTGACATGATTCTTTCTAATAATTCTTCAACTAAGTAATACGTATCTTTTGGAGGAATGTTGGGAAATAGATTCTTAACATCGGAAGAAATAAGTTTGGAATTAGGTGGTATAGTGGTATCTTTGATATTGGCAATAAGTTCGTATGAATTTTGACCGAAAATTCAGATTTAAAATTGCAATGTTTTATTAGCAAGTCGTTGAGGAATTTTGAAAGTTTGAACGAAGGTGCCGTTACATAAGAAACAACAGGTCTAATAGGGTAATTAGGTTTATGAAGTTTTATCAACGAATATAATTCGGGGATTGTGGATTGGAGTTAATGAATTTATATTTTTCTTGGTCTGTAATTAATGATTTTGCTGTCGAAATTATGGTTTTAACAACTTTCTGAAATTTTGCGGTAGGATCCTTAGTTAATTTTATATAGTTTCCGGCTGTTAAGAATTCTTCAGTTTTAGAAATATAATCGGTTTTACTAATCGCAATGACGGTGTTACCTTTATTTGCTTTAGTGAATACTAAATCGTTCTTGGTACTATTTTCACGAATTGTTTTTATTATCTTATAATCGGAATTGCAATGAGGTGATAATTTCGAAAAGTCTTCTTTGATGATTTTTGCTGTTTGATGTTTGGCTAAAATATTATCTTTGGAGTTTTGAGAATAATTTCGGAATCTTTGCCTAACTGTTTCATTATGTTTTGGATGTAAATTATGTTTGAATCCTTTTTCTAATAGATATTTTTGTGGTTGTGTAAAATCGGTATCAGTTAAATTAGTCAATCTTTCAGAAAATTTATGGTCTGAAAATTTATCAGTTGAAGGATTGGGTGGAGAAATTTTGAATTTAAGTGAATTCAACTTTTTCTGTTGTTGCTGAAACTTTTTATGAATTAAAATTTTGACATCGTATCTGGATTCAGAGTCTAAAATATCAAACTCAACAGGGTGCAATCTAAACAATAATTCCGTATGGATTACCTTCAAATATATGTTTGCAACGTCCCTCCTGTTGTACTGGATCTTCATATCCTCTTTGAGCCATATGCGTTGGCCTTTCTCAATTGCTCTACTTGCTGGTCCACTGTTGTTATGTGTCTTCAATCGTATGTAATTGGGAGTCAACCTGTTTTTCAAGCACATTGAGTAGAACCATATATTCTGAGTGTGAACTGCACATCTTAGTAGTATTTTGAAATACCACAAAGCCAGAAAGCCGGTATCAGCTTTCTTTAACATTTGAATTTGGGAGGCTTTTACTTGGTAAAATTCCATTATCAATAATAAAAAACAAGTACTGTGTTTTAAGGAATTTTACTTAATAATTGCGATTGGTAACGCGTTTCACTACACCGTAGCTTCTTCAGACGAATGATTTATTGGATATACCTGTCATAAATAACCACTTGAGAAGAAGCAACCAATAAGCTTTTAATTACTCAAGAACATTTATAGTTATATTCTCATTTACATTTTACTGCATAATCATTCGTCTGAAGAAGCTACGGTGTAGTGAAACGCGTTACCAATCGCAATTATTAAGTAAAATTCCTTAAAACAGAGTACTTGTTTTTTATTAATTTTAAATCCAATATGATTTTTATAAAACAAGGCTTAAGATTAGATTCGGAAAATTATTGTCACATAATTCTCGATCATATGTTACCAACTATCGGGGCGTCAACTCCTCAGTTCACTTTCATGCAGGTGAGTGGTTACTGTTCTTTAAATGACATGAATAAGTACAGTTGCCACCAGCTGAAAATGAACAGTTGAGAAATCGAGTAATTTTTTGGATGATTTTTATTGGTTCAGATCTTCTTAGGAATTCTACAATTTTTTCCATATTCTTCTGACAACGTTTGTCAAGCAGGTTCCTGGAGTTCTGACAGGGCTGACTGCTAATGCAGAAATTCGCTGAGTGGTATCATGAAATTATCAATTGAGTTTGAAATACAACAATTGTAGAGTTGATGCTTGGAACAGATTATGAAGAAGGCGAGTGTTCTAACAGTTTTAGCTGCACCAGTACATGGTCTTCTTTGTAATGACCCTCTTGTCCGAAATTTTTCCTCAAGATCTTAGATTGTACGTCTTTTGTTATTAGGGCCTAGAAATTAGCGTAATATTTGCCTAGCAGTATAGCTACGCACAAATGAACATTCAATGGAACGCTGATCCTCATTCGTTAAAACCATTGTTGACAATTTCAAACGTCAAAAACAAGCCACACCAAAATAAAATTTGAGTTCAAACCATATGTCGTCTAAAACTCGATGACATTTCATTATTTTTTGTTTATCATAGAGTTAAAGCATGCAGCCTAGGTTTAGAGGTTTCACAACAGGAGGTCCATATGATGGTGGAAAAGAGAAACATTATTGACGACAATTTGCATAATTCTGAATCGATATTCTAATTCAACCCCTCCAAATGATAGGAAAGGTTCAATCTAGTGATTGAATAACGCAATTGATTCATTACAACCGCGAAAATTTTTTTAATGCGCGGGGAAAATTGTTAATATTTGAGAAAGTCGGCCGTTTTGAATTCGAACGGAAATCAAATTTGAGGTTTGTTTTAGTAGAAAATGGTTTTTTGTCTTCCTAGAACGTTCATGAAAGACACAACAACTTCAGGAGTGCCAACGCCATGATGTGAAAGAAATATTTCGATTTCAGCTGAAAATCAGAGTGAAAAATTCTTCAAGCTACTTTTTCACCAATTTTTGGAATAATTTTAAAATGAGATCAATAAGTCAAATTGTTTAGAAACGACCGAGTTATCGACTGAGTGCTCCGTTTTAATTCTTCAGTGAAAAAAAAACGATCGAGCGATCTTGAAATATTGCTCATTTTCGAATGAGTCAGCCATTATAGATTTCACCGGAAGTGAAATTTCGATTCAACTTATGAAAGGCCTAGTCCCTTGGCTTTCCAATCAATTAAGAACGAATGATCTACTTTTAAAATTGCGAAGTTATAACGGAAAAAAAAAGTCCAGTTTTCTCTGGAGCATCCTATATTTCAATATTTCAGAAGAGCTTCGTTCTAAGCATGAGGTGACATTACATTTGACCCATCTCCAACGTGGTTTGAACTTCACAGCGTTATGTTATTCAATTTTTCTGAAAAAATACCGCCTTCTGTGTTGAACCGGAAAGTCTGCTCCTCGAGTGTGAAATGAAGGAGAAATTAACAAAAGTTAATAAATCGACTTTATCTTCACAAACTACTTTTTCCAAGCACTGACGACAACCACGTTGACACTATGTGAGACTACCATCCCCATGATTATATATATATATATATATATATATATATATATATATATATATATATATATATATATATATATATATATATATATATATTTAGAGCAGAGCAATATTTAGTTTTCTTATTGAAGACCATCTTTTCATTATTGCCAATAGTTTAACCGAATCGTAATATGTTCTCATTGTCACAATATTATTGTCTTTCTATCTGACAAAGAACAAATTATTTGTTTAGTTGCCTATGTATTGAAAATACCCTCGCTATACCTTTTTTAATTTGGGGAACTGACGATAAAGGTCTTTTTTGAGACGATTACCACAAACGGTTGCTGTTGCTCTAAAATCTCTTTCTCTCAATGTTTTGAAAGGTCAGGGCTAGTAGAATAATTACCAAAGATAAAATGTGATCTGACGGATCAGATACATACATATACTCTAGAGCCAAGAGGTAATGAATTTATCTATACATTTTATTCGCTAACAGTATATGGTTTTAACTCAGAGTGTTTAGAACTTGCAACAATATCAAGTAGAGCTGCAGATCATCCAGTCTTCAAATCCAAATTGCACCGACTTTCCTCCAATAAACTGTTTTGCAGATTGACAACTGAGAATGAAAAATTCCCTACTTTTGAAAGTTTCTATCCAGAATTTCTATGAGAGATTTAAGTATGTCAATTTTGTCATTTTTATCAAGTTTTGAATTATCAGCAAAATTAAAGAATTTTTAACAATTTGAGAGCGATTTCTTGCGAAAGCGTAGGACACTCATGGTTGAGACGGATCCTCATCTAGTCTACAAAACAAACGTTCCCTAGGTAGTATGTGGTAACCACTACAATCTTACCCAACTATACACAATACTTTTTTGTTTGGGTTCAATTTAACGGCTCAAAATTATGAGTGAAGTATTCGTCCAAATTATAAAAACTAGCTTGAAGTAGTATTCTTTTGATAGTGTTCCTGAAACGACTATTTCTTAGTTTCCTTTAGCCACTTGGGAGTTTGTTGTATGCCTTGATCTCGAGGTATTAGTGCGAGTGTTGCGTAATTTTCAGACGTTGTTAGGATACAACACGACGTTTTGTATTCATGCTGTTCTGAATATTTGCAATGGCTGTTATGGTTTTTATGAGTGTAAGTAAGGAAGTCCAGAACGTAGCACCCTGTCAGGGTTAGTATGCCAAATTTTCGGAATAGAACCCTGCAACTAGCTGTATTAGGCACTCCCGCCAGAAACTTAACCAACTTATTTTGCTTTATTAATACTCCTTCATCCTCCTTGGATGATTCCCGCAACAAAACGCTATATATCATTGGACTATTGAAGTTTGCGTGGTAAGCACGTAACGAACGCTTCGCGTTCGCCCAGGGGCTGTTTAATCCTCCTGATAGTAGTGGCGGCTGATAAAATTTGGCACAAAAGGTCTACTTTTCATCCCTAGTAGATGTTGCTCTCAATAGTTAGACCTAGCACCGTTCCCTCTCTTACTTCAAATAACCTCTTCGTACTAATAGGATTTATTGTGTCTTATTTCTGTTCAATGAAAGATTGTTTGCCTCAAACCATAGATGTGCCTCTTCAGAAGATTTTCCAGACTTAGAACAAAGCTCCTCCTCGCAGGCAATTCAATATGGTTCTGTCATCAGCAAATATGACAGTTTTGCCGGATTCTACACTATACATAAGATCTTCAATGTATACAATGAATAAGACTGGTCCCAAAATCGATCCTGCGATATTCTACATGTGATCTCTCTTTTATTCGATCTATTTTTCTTCCAATCGACTACCTTGTATCTTTGTCTCACACATGATTTAAAGAGTTTTAAGATGGGACCCCGGATTCCGATGTGTTCTTGCGATCAAAGCAGTCGAAGTCACTTAGAACCAAGCATGATATAATGGTGTCTTCTATATCATCAAAAGCCTCAAACACGGACTCTATGATTTTAATTTAAGCTGAGGTGGTGCACTTATGTTTCCGGATCGTTATGAAGAAGTGAATATGACTCCGGATGCTGCATAACAAATTAGAAATGGCTGGGAGAATAGAGATTGGTCTATAGTTTTCGCATATATTTGGCATATTTTTTTTTGTATAGAGGAACAACTTTGGCCACTCTCAGTTCTTTGGGAAAGTAGCCACATTAAAAGCGGAATTTAATTGACGAGATAATGGCTCGGCCAAGTACACAATCGCTCGTTTTAATTGTTTTACGTTCCACCTGTGGATGTTTAGATGATTACCTGGATAAATTCTTGGGGGGTCATTGGAGTCTGCAACATAGAGTTGGGTGTTTTTATCTGATACATCTTCTGCAGTTCAAGAAATTGTTCATTCGTTACATCCACATCCCACAGTGACAGACTATTTTCTATTGTTGCGAAGAAAATATTCAAGTCATCAGCAGTCAGTTTATATTAATCGTTATCAAGTTTCTTATTAACCTTTGTTTTAGAGAATATCACTCCCTAAATCGCTCTACTTCTATTCTCAGATTCATTCATATATTTAAAATGATCATCTATCACTTAAATCTCTATGGCATGTTTCAGTTTCTTGTATAAATCCATGGATTCATCGTTCCTGCGCACCATTGCGATGGTATTTATACTGAGGTCTATTGTATCCTCAGTCGAGATTGGTAGGACTTTTGGGTTATTTTCCATTATTTTTTGTTTCATGTTATCCATTCTGAAAGAGGTATATTGTCATCATCGTCTCTGTCTCGAAATTTGTCATAATGCAACTAAATTTACATCTTGCGGCAGGTCGGAAGGATCGCATTCATTTTCATCTATATTCTCCTCATCCGTTGGTTCATCAACTTCAAGAGGTATTTTATCAATGATATTATGAGGATTGTTATTACAAATATCTTCATGTGATGTGTCAAGTATTTTCGAGCGCTTTCCATAAAAATATGTTGTACTAAGTGCACCAAATTTATCAGGATACATTATAAACTGAGTACTATAAATTGATTTGAATTGTGGAGGCCGTTACTTGATGTAGATCCATGATATAAATGAGATAAAACACAAGGTTTAACTTTAATCTACACTTTATTTGAAAAATTCGACGACGTTTCGCTTACACAGCAGCTTTATCAAGAATGAAAAATAGAATGAAGAGTATGGTATTATAAACAAATCGTAGAACAAGTTAGATGAATAACAGGAAAATCCACACCGAGCCATTGTACAGTTAGTATGAAAGGTAATAAAACTAATTAAACAAGTTAAGTAGGGTGAGTAATTCAAATCTACCTGTTCATTCAAAAGCTTATCCGAACGTTTGTATCTATTTATTTCTAATGCTTCTAGGAGATCTAATTTTGAACTTTTGATTTTATATGTAATATGTCAAAGTTTTACTGAATGAATGGTTTTCTTTTATTAGGTGGTTTGAATAATTTGAATCAGATTTATTTTTATCGAAGCTACGTTTATGTTCAGATGTTTTTATGCCAAAACTCCTATAGGTCCTACCGATATAAATTTTATCACAAGAACCGCAATTGAGTTTATAGATTCCTGATTTACTTGATTTTTCAACACGAGATTTATTATTTTAATATGTTTACCTAAGTTATAAGAAGTTTTGAAAGCTATATTAAGATTTTGTTTGACGAGAAAGGATTTAATATTTGTACTTGCAGAACCGCAGAATATTAAACTGTTGAATATTTTATAGTCTTTATGAATAGGATATACTTCATTTATTGCTTTCTGATAGAGTTTTTACGAATGATTAGATCTATCATATCCGGATTATATGAATTATTAATGGCTATCTGTTTGATGATGTTTAACTCTTTATTATAATCTTCTACTGATAAAGGTAAATTGAGTAACCGATGTACCATGCTGTTTAAAGCTGCAACTTTGTGTTGAATTGGATGTAATGAGTAGTTATGTATAATTGTATCAGTATGTGTTGGTTTACGAAAGACCGAAAAAACATGATTATTATTTTGTTTAGTGATTTTTAAGTCCAAAAATTTATGGAATCGTTCTGTTCAATTTCTATCGTGAATTTAATGTTCAAATGGATGGAATTAATGAAATTAACAAATAAGTCTAATTGACGAGTAGTTCCAATGAAACATACTAAGATGTCGTCAACATATCTATACCAATAAAGAAATTTGGAAATGAGTGGATGTGTATGAATTTTCTGTTCAATGTTATTCATAAAATCTCTGCTAAAAGTGGACTCAAAGGATTTCCCATGATCAAACCATTTTCACTACTGTAATAGATGTTGTTGAAAGAAAAATAATTTTGTTCAATGCAAACGTCCAACAGATTCAATATTTCTGATTTGATTATGTGGTTAACATGATTCGAATTCAACATGTTTTCGATTAATATTTTGACATCACCTGGAGGAACACTTGGGTATAAATTCTCAACATCAAACGAAATAAGTTTTGCGTTAGGTGGTAGGTTAACGTTTTTTATGTTATTTATCAATTCGAAAGAATTTTTATAGAAAACTAAAAATTTTGATTTGAATGAACAATAATTTTTGTTTATAATACCATACTCTTCATTCTATTTTTCATTCTTGATAAAGCTGCTGTGTCAGCGAAACGTCGTCGAATTTTTTCAAATAAAGTGTAGATTAAAGTTAAACCTTGTGTTTTTATCTCATTTATATCATGGATCTACATCAACTAACGGCCTCCACAATTCAAATGTTGAAGAAAGCGAATACGAGCTTTTTGGCCCTTTGGTATTTTAAGTTGTTACTTAAAAATGCTATAACATCCCAAAACCTGTGGTTTTTAACCACGTGTTTGAAGAGTGAAGTGTGTCCTAAATACATCAAACTCAAGACCAACAACAACAGTTATGCAGCTATATATATATATATATATATATATATATATATATATATATATATATATATATATATATATATATATATATATATATATATATATATATATATATAGACACGAAGCTTATCTGGAGGATGCATATAGATCAACTTACTAAAGAACTTAGCAGAAATATTTTTGTATTGAAAAGTTTGAGGACTTCTGTATCATCTTATGTATTGAAAACTGCATATCATGCGATCTGCGAATCACACCTAACATATATTCTTCCGGCCTGGGGTGTTGGAGGTGAAGTCGAGAGAATCTTCATACTACAGCGGTGTGCATTCAGAATTGTCGCTGGTGTAAAAAATAGAGATTGCTGTAAGGAAACCTTCAAAATGAAATTTTAACACTGCTAGGTGTTTTATTTTTCACTGTCTTATCTTTGCACATAAGAACATCAATAATATTGAGTTGCACAGTGATATGCACTCATATTATACGCAATTCAAAGACGATCTCTGCATTCCTTTCGTTCGGTTACATAATTCGCAGAATGATCCCAATTTTCTTTCCTATAAATTCTATAACAAATTACCCGTCGGTTATAGGTCCCTTCCTATAACGAAATTTTTAAATTTAACTGTTTTATTGAATGGAGTTTTATATAATATCAAAGAATATTTTAATTTCGATCTCACTAGTTTGAAAGATAAAAGAAGGATGACTAGTTACTAGTTATTTTATGCTATTTATTTATCTGTTTTTATATATAAAATCGTTTACTCTCAACTAGTGTTGAGTATGTATGTGTTTTCGTTATATTATTATAGCATTTTTCTATCTGACAACATATCTATATATTTTGACCTGTGCAGATAACGAGATACTTTGTATAAAGTATTAATAAATTTGAATCTTGAATCTTGAATCACATAAGGTGAAGAGTCAGAAAGACAACAAGGCAACATCGAAGTGGACCAGAGCTACGATGGAAAATAGGCAAATGATCTCAACAAAAAAAATCTAATAACATATGACCTATTCAATAGGCTATTAAATGTAAATTCTAATATATGAGATGTATTGCACCGATCTTGTAAATCGTTAAATTGGTACTTGTGCATTTCCTTCGTAAAATAGCGTGCAGGATGATTCAATCGATTTTTCAAAGAAAATAAATGAAAACCTCCTACAATATTAATACTATTCCATATCTGTTGAAATGGTCATAAAAAGTTTAATAGGTATGAAAAGTAACGATTTTAAAAGTGAATAGAAACGACTTATTCTCACAAACTTTCGATCATCCAACGTCGGAGAATTAATATTCAGGATCGCAAGTTCATAAGAACCCCGTAGTTTTAATATCCACTAAATTTTGTTTTAATAGTGGATCGTTTGGCCGTAAACGTCTTCTCTACATTCTATTAAGCCTGATTTATCAGACTCCCGGTTATTCCGAAGAAATTCGCACATTCGTCACCCCAGAGTTGGAGAATTGAAAAGCGCAAAATGATAGGAGAAAAATAAGAGGAAAAGTACACAACTTATCCTGTGTGGAAAGGTACGGAGTATTGTAATAGTGAAGTTTTTACAATATCGGGTGTCAATTTTGTGTGTAATCGGTACATAACTTTGATCCTGCTGAATATATCGAAAACAATATTTTTTTTTTGCCTTTATTTAAAGTCGCATCTACATCGAGGTCATTAGCGACTGCTCATTCAACAGTATCACAATGGTTTATTCATACAGTAATAGGATAATAAATACTTAAGCAATTTCTTGTAGATTGTTTTAAATGAGTGTGTATAATCTTATGGATTTGAGAAACTGTATCGTCTTTAGGCACTGCTGTTGTTTTTTCAGGTTGTCCTTGAAGTTGTTGGTCAAAAATTGGTTACGCTGATTATAATACTTGAGGCATGTTGATAATACGTGTTTCACCGTTAGTGGTTCTCTACAGACGTCGCAAATTGGTGGTTCTTCGTTTAACAATAGGTGTAAATGTGTTATGTTTGTATGTCCTATTCGGAGTCTCTGGATGATTGTTTGGTGCCTGCGGATTTCCAGATGTGGAAAAGCTTCGTGGACATTGCTTCTAACTTCAGATATTCTACTCGGCATGCCTTCACCCCATTTTCTGTTCCATAATTCATTAATTTCAGTTTTATTTATTTTTTGTAGCTCTTGTATTGTCCTATCTACCCCTGCCCTTGTCCCATGTGTTATGGAAGTTTTAGCCCTGTCATCCGCTATTTCGTTTCCTCGGATACCCATGTGGGACGGGACCCATACTAACCTAATTTGTTTGACCGTCTGATATTCATATAGGATATTCTGGATTTTTTTTATTAATATATTCGTTGAGTGATAATTACCTATGGCTGATAGAACACTTTTCGAATCGGTGAGAATTAAGAATTTTTTCTTTTTCACGCGCGATCTCGAGAGCTTTTAGAATGGCGAAGGCCTCGCATGTAAATATTGCTGTGTCACTGGGTAATTTGAAAGACCACACCTGTGGTTCAATGGTGTCGAGCACTATTGAGCATCCCGCGCCTTCATTGGTTTTTGATCCGTCAGTGTAATAGTAACTGTGGTCTGGATGGTTTTTGCGGATTCTGTCGTGCAAACGTTGGTAGTGGCTTGGTTTGGTGTTGGCTTTCGAGCCGAGTGCTTCCAGTTGCAGGTTTACTTTAGGTGCTTTCGTCGTCTAATGAGGCCGAGTTTGATGAATATTTTCATTTGTTAGGGGTAAGGTAATGCTGGTCTTGCTCAGGTATTTTTTCAATCTATAATTGAGTGGTTTAGGTGTTCTAAATTGTTTATCGTACAGATCATGGAAATTCTCTTTGAACGTGGCTTTATATGCCGGATTTTTTGATTGTCTTGATATCCTTATGCCATATTTCAAACATAATTCCATTCTCCTGAAACTTAGAGGCATCGAGTTTGATTCAACCAGAATGCTGTAGGTGGGGCTAGTTCTAAATGCTCCAATGGATAATCTTAAAGCCGTATTAATAACCGGGTCTAGCATATTTAAGGTGCTCTCTTTTGCTGAATCATATATGATACAACCGTAGTCTAGTTTCGATTGTATGATAGCCTTATATGTAGTGATGAGTACTTCCCTGTCTGCGCCCCAGTGAAGTGAAGATAGCGTTTTAATGATATTAAGTTTTTTTTGGCATTCGGTTTTAATTTTCTTTATGTGTTGGACCCAAGTGAGTTTGTCATCGAACAGTATTCCACGGATTTTCAGAGTTTTCACCTGTTCTATGTGTCGTCCGTTGAGGTAGAGTGGCAGAACTTGTTGGTTTGAATGAGTGCGTGAAAAGTTCATATGTTTTGTTTTAGTGGGTGAGATTTTGAATCCGGATGTCTTTGTCCATTCAGTAATTTTATCAATGGTTGACTGCATAACGGTGATTAAACTTGCTACAACTTTGCCGCTAACAGAGAGTGTTACATCGTCGGCGAATAGTTGCGCTTTGACCGGCGCCTCTACTTTCGCTATTATTTCGTCTATGGCAATTAAAAACAACAAGATGCTCAATACTGACCCCTGAGGTACCCCGTTTTCCATGAATGTTGACTTAGAGAGCATGCCATTTATTCTAACTCTTATAACTCGATCTTTAAGGAAATTTTTAATAAAGTTCAATAATTTACCTTCAATTCCCCACTTGGACAGTTGAACTATGATGCGTTGCTTCCAAACCATTTCGTAGGCTTTTTCAATGTCCATAGATACCACTACTGTGTGAAACCTGTTGGCTAGTCCTTCACATATGTTGGTTTCCAGGTCGACTAGATGATCCATCGTTGACCTTCCTTGGCGAAATCCATATTGTTTGGTAGACAGAACATTATTTGTTTCAGAAACCATCTCAATCTTTGACTCAAAACTTTTTCGAGAATTTTGCAGATCGTACAGGTGAGAGATATGGGGCGATAGTTTCGAGCATAACCACTCTCTTTGCTTGGTTTGAGTATGGGTATAACTACCGCCTCTCTCCAACCAGTAGGAAATTTATTTTCAGTATAAATAATGTTAAACAGTTTTTGAATGTGTTCAAGGCCCGCTTGAGGAAGCTTTTTAAGAAGAATGTTTGGGATTCCATCTGGTCCAGGGCTTGAGTTGTTGGTTTTTTTTAGTACCTCTAGAATTTCTTCTTTTCGGATTTCGTTATTCAGTTCGTTTAAGCCTATATAGTAATTGTCGTTGTGGTTAAGCGGGGGCGGGCTGAAGGAAAACAATATTTTACTACATGTTCTGAAATTATTTTTGAATATATAGTATCTTCTGAAGAGTAATATAGGTGCTTCATTTTATGGAAATTCATTTTCTACGAAATTGAAATAATATATATATTTTTTATTTTCCACAATTTTATTATGATTTCATTATCAGAAGAACGACTGGTTTCGACTGTCGAGTCATTTTCAATTAGGAGTGGGTTTACTTGGGTTTTTACAAAGTTTATTGATTTCCAAACATTCCAGCAGTCGTCCTTTGTCGCAATTATGAAGAACTTTGATATTATCCAATGATATTGAGTGATTTGTGGTTTTATATGTATATTTTGGAGAATCATTACCATTCATTGTAATTGTGAATTCTTTTGACCCAAATACACCATTTTCAGTTTCACTGATTTTGTACAAAAATTTTCTAGGCTCGATAATACAGAAAATCTCGAATCAGTTTCATTTGATATAAAGAACATGTATCCAAATATTTCAACAGATGAATGCTGTAACAAACCGTTTTGTTTTATTTTCTAATTACTTCATCGATATGCCAAGAGACCGGTTATCAGAAACAAAAACAAAAAAAACTCTACCGAGAGACCAGACAGAAACAGAAAACAAGGAAAAGTAACATCTAGTTAGCTGGCAAGATCAAGAGGGTTTCGAATAAGAAATGGGTCACTATCGAGTTTACGGCAGCCTGCGGATTGTTTCATTTTTTTTGGAATCCCGGAACCATATAAATAAGCGTGTTTCAGTAGATACAGAAGAGTACAGTGCGTGCTCCGCTATCGACTTCCAGACCTGACTCCAGTTCCAGACCAGGCCAGATCTTTAGGGAGAGAACCAGCCAGAAATTGCGTGTGAATTCCAGAGACCACCGTTTTGCTGAACTGCCATGTGTTATACGGAGTGTTCCTGGTGTGATTCGCCCGTTGTGCTCTAAGTATGATAATCCGCTCCCGAGTAGTTGACGATTTCCTAATCGGGGTATGTAGACGCCCTACATAGTTGCTGTATCCTAGTATAGAGAACGTCTCATGCTTTTATCATACCTAGGAGATGTCGAGAGTGGTGCAGCACACATACTTATGCGGGCGGTTTGTGATTCTCTCACTCTAGACTCTCGCACATTGAATACATTGCAAATTTTGTTTCAATCATTTTTACCTGAATTTCAATCCGATTCTCAAATTCCTTATAATTCACGCACGTTACCAGTAACTTCTGAAATCACGCATTCCTTCTGATCATTGTTCAATTCCGTAAAGTAATTATTCATAATATAGTAATCAACCATATTACCTGCAAGACAGTGGCTACCAGTAAACATAAGAAAATCTACGTATCAAACCCGACATCTGCACTCATCGTCGTAAATAAACCGCTACACTAACTGTAGAAATAACTGATCGCTTTCCCGGCGCTGCAGTTTCCCGACCCTTCCACTATCCGTCATCTTTCAAAACTCCAGAGTTTTCCAGAATTGAGTTTAATTTTATTTTGCACTTTGGGGCTATCCTGGCAGTAATATTAAGTTCAAATTTTCAATTTATATACTCGTGAGGCTAGTGTATGTGGTATCTTTTACGAGAGATCTATTTCGATTTCCTGCACCTGTATTGAATTTAAATATTTCTAAGTAGAGTTAATGTTCTCTCTCTGAAGCATTGTTCCTGATATACAGTGTGTTCCAACGAAAATTTGACCCCCCCTCTAACTCCGAAATGAGTAACATTAGCGAAAAACACCAAGACACGTCGATTTTTGTTTCGAGGGGGAGCATTTTCGAAATAATTCGAAACTTCTCAGATCAACCCCCTACCCCAGCAACCCTAACTTTGAAATTCATCATAGGAATAAGGGTCGAGTGGCACCTTACTGAAAAGGTCTGTCAATTCTCCACCTTGATTTGTCATTTTAGAATTTTAAATTAACATACAGGGTGTCCCAACCAAGGGTGAAGTTGAATTCCTGGAAATCCCAAATACTAAATGAAATAGATTTATTTTGGCATAATGCAAGCGCAGGTTTATGCTCGGTCTAGAAAAACGACCTACACTTGTGAATTTGGAGTTGGTGCAATCAACCCCCTATTTCCAGCATCCCCAACTCAAAAATCATTCGATCGATAATAGGTCAAGTTGGAAAGGTACTGCAATTTTCTCTTCGAATTTGGTATTTTCGAAATTCAGAATCATCATACAGGGTGTCCCGAAGCAGGAACATTGAAAATCCAAATAACTTTTTGAAACTGGTTCATTTCGGTATACGAGAACATGTTTGATCCGAGAATAGGACTTTCTTGTGTGATTATAGAATTTTTGCAATCAACCCCTTCCATTCAGCATCCCCAACTTGAAAATCATACAAATAATTGAAGTGGCATATCTTCAGAAAGGTTTTTGAATTCCAGAATGATTAAAGCATTTCATTCAGTTCGGCTCTCCATACAGGATGTCGCTTTCGAAAATTCAATATCGTCATTTGAAATTATCAACTAAAATTAATTCGAAACTGTTAAAAGTATTGGGGTACGATGTGTTGAGCATCAATTACGAAGAAATAAAGCTGATTTCTGCATTGAAAATGTTCACATTTTTTCATTTCCATCTGTCGTGCAGTCATCTGTTATTTCTCATTTTGCAATGAAATATTATTATTATTCAGATCAGTTCCTCATTATTGTTGTTGTTCGTCAGTTGAAATTAATCTGAAAATGGTTTATTCCACTGAGGAAAGGGTCGAAATTGTATCGACGTATTTTCGAAATAACAGTTGTGCCAAAGAAACGGCAAGGATATTCGATAGGAACCATCCTGAAAGAGAAAGGAGTCAGTCACCAGTACGTTGAATATTTGGTTGACAAATTCCTAGCTACGGGTTAAGTGGCAAACAAAAAACATGAAGTGGCATGTCCTGTCAGAAATGAGGCAACGGAAGTGGCAGTAGTGGGTCATCTACAAATGGAGAATACTACTTCGATCAGAAAACTATCTCGTCTGACTGGTGTATCAGCTACAACTGTCCATAGAATCGTGAAACATCACAAATTTCACCCTACAAGGTAAAATTAGTGCATGAAATGAACGAAGATGATCCAGATCGTCGTTTACAGTTTTGTGAAAATCTAAGTGAAAACCTAAACGCTAATCCAAATTTTCTGAATAACATCTGTTTTCTGATGAAAGCACCTTTATGCTCAGTGGTGAAGTGAATAGACATAATTGTCGATATTGGGACACACAGAATCCTCATTGGTTTAGAGAGGCCTACACGCAAAGGCCTCAGAAGTTGAACGTTTGGGCAGGAATTTTTGGCAATCATCTAGTTGGGCCTTTCTTTATTGAGGGTAATCTGAATGGAAATGGCTACCTACAGTTGTTAGAGGAACACATACATCCTAGATTGACAGAAGTTTTACAGAACGATCCAACTCTATCTGAGGACGAAATGCGTTTTCAACAAGACGGTGCTCCTCCGCATTATGATGCTCGGGTGCGCCAATATTTAGACGAAAATTTCCCAGGAAGGTAAATTGGTAGAAGAGGACCTGTTGAGTGGCCAGCCAGGTCACCAGATTTAAATCCCTAGATTTTTTTTTGTGGGGCCATCTAAAATCTAAAGTTTATGCCACAAGACCAGAAAACCTGGAGGAGCTGCGGATGAGGATTATCACAGAATGCCGACTTTGACTCCTGAAGTTTTCGCTAATGTGAGAAGAGAGTTCGAAAATCGTCTGTATAACTGTATGGAGGTGGGCGGAGGTCATTTTGAACAATTGTTGTAATAATCAAGTTAGTTTTTTGTTTTCAATTGAATACAAGTTCAATAAATCTCGTTTTCCTGTTTAGATGAGCATCCAATCAGTTTCTCCATCATCCCCTCATCCTGATCCTCACGCCAGAAAACCTCGATTGCCAAACTGAAACCAATGCCTCAGTGATTCAGAAAATAGAAAAATCTTTCTGGAACTTTGCCACTCAACCTGTAATCACTTGTATGATTTTTGAGTTGGGGATGCTGAATGGAAGAGATTGATTGCAAAAATTCCATATTCACGCAAGAGAGTCTTATTCTCGAATCAAACATAAACATGTTCTCGTATTATACCGAAATGAACCAGTTTCAAAAAGTTATTTGGGTTTTCAGTGTTCCTGCTCCGGGACACCCTGTATGCTGATTCTGAATTTCGAAAATACCAAATTCGAAGAGAAAATTGAAATACCTTTCCAACGAGGTGCCACTTGACCTATTTTCGATCGAATGATTTTTGAGTTGGGGATGCTGGAAATAGGGGTTGATTGCACCAACTCCAAATTCACAAGTGTAGGTCGTTTTTCTAGACCGAGCATAAACCTGCGCTTGCATTATGCCAAAATAAATCGATTTCATTTAGTATTTGGGATTTGCAGTAATTCAACTTACCTCGGTTGGGACACCCTGTATGTTAATTTAAAATTCTAAAAATGACAAATCAGAATGGAGAATTGACAGACCTTTTCAGTAAGGTGCAACTCGACCCTTATTCTCTATGATGAATTTCAAAGTTAGGGTTGCTGGGGGTAGGGGGTTGATCTGAGAAGTTTCGAATTATTTCGAAAAATGCTCCCCCTCGAAACAAAAATCGACGTGTCTTGGTGTTTTTCGCTAATGTTACTCATTTCGGAGTTATAGGGGGGGTCAAATTTTCGTTGGAACACACGATATAAATAAAATTTGTTTGATTTTCCTGATTCATTTCAAGAATAATGTTGGATATATTTTGAGTTGAATAAAGAGTTATTTTACCTGATATGACTAGATATCTAGTGTTTATTTTGAATTATCCTTACTACGAACTTTGAATTAACTTTCTCAGGCTAGAGTAGATACCCAGAAGTAGGTTCTTGCTTCTTTAAAATACAAGAATGGCGCTCGAGAGGCAACCATGGAAGATAAGGGCGTATTACTGACCCTTGTGACTGAGACTCCGACGAACTAGCGTCACAATTCTCTCCGATAATCAGAGAAATATTTACCGACAAAACATGCTGGCACACGTTGCTGATGATGTTTGTAACCTTCTAAAAACCTGTCTACCTCGAAATTATTTTCAATTTCAATCAAAATTTCAACTAACGGCAGGACTTCCCATAGGACCACCTCTCAGCTCCCTTCTAGCCCAAATATTCATGGATGGCGTAGTAGTTTTTCATGGGTCAAACAGGAAAATCGAAAAATTCTACAATTTTGAATGAAGTTCATACCAACATTGAGTTAACAGCAGAAATAGAATTCAATGACTCAATGAATTTTTTAGACCTAACAATAACAAAATCGACTAATAATTTCATATATAACATCTACAGAAAATAATCTTTCACAGACTCAACTATTCCCATCAACTCGAATTCAATCATTTAAATGACAAATTAGCAGCTTTCAATGACCCAAAGAGCCTTTTTCCATTCTACTATCACCGACGAACTTTAAATATGAAATAAATACTTTCGGAAAATTTGCCGTTATCAACAAAATTTCTCTGATTTTTATGAATAAAATTATCTAACGTAAAGAAAACCATCAAATAACACAATTATTATATTCCATAAAAGACACTTGCTTAATATTGCATATCTTCCGTATTTATTTTCGACCCTCTTACTCTCTGTAAGAAATTATGGAGTGCAAGATGAGAATTGAAGCTGCTAAGCAGAAAAATCTTTGGTACTCTTTATGTACAAACGACACTAACACAACATAAACAGACAAGCTATTGCTAGTGCAAAAGCGAAAGGGAAACGAGTTTTTTCCTCAGGTTTTTCCACTCGTTTATTGAATCATACGCAAGATAGTATGGTTCCCCTGTTACATTTTCCTGAGCTCACACTTGTGATTTTCTGACACACGCCAAAATTATAGATATGAGCATTTATTGTAAATACAATTATTGGAATTTCTGTGAATCCTCTCTTTTCAGAAGAATATATATATATATATATATATATATATATATATATATATATATATATATATATATATATATATATATATATATATATATATATATATACTCTCAGTTTTTGCCTACTGGTAAATTTGAATATATAAAAAGACTAGAGGCTCAAGTTATAAATCGACATATTACACGAAGATGGCTTATTAGGTACATGCCATGATACAAAATTGTCTTATATAATTCCTTTATTTTCCGTTACACTGAAGAATTTACTTCCAAATTGTTTCGAAGAAATTAGTTAGTGGTTTAATGAACTGAAATATCCATGCAAGAAAATGTATCGAGTAAATGTTCGAAAAGAGATTCGGTAATGAATAAGAAACCATCCATGTGAAATATATGTATAAGTAAATTATTGTAGAGACATATCATCAGAAAACAAAGGTACTTTCAATATAAGTAACATATTCGTCAATCTCATATTCTATGTTGTCCTTATCATTGTTACGCTTCAGATTTATATTAGGTTTCAATTTTATTCTATGGTTCACAGGCAAAAAACATAAATTCAATTGACGAGGCTTTTACGTGATGCAATCCATTTACACAAATACAAGTAAACGATGATTTCTACTAAAATTTATTATTGAATGCTCGACAGGTTTCGATACACAGTATCTTTATCAAGAACGAATGAATACTAAAAATATATCTTAATAACAAACTTTTATTTATACTAATGAGGCAATCCACTAAGAGTACTTGGACTAATGTTTAGGAAATAAATTCAATAACGGTGAGTTATTTATGTCAACCCGATCATAAAGAAATTTCGGTGAATACCTGAATCAATAAATTTAAAATACTTTCAGCAGGTTGAGTTTTATACCACTATTCTCAGAATGTAGTACTTTAAATTCTTAATTGAAAGCATGACCATTTTCCCCAAGATAATTTGAATAATTTGAATCAGTTTTTCCATTGATGAAACTGCGTTCATGTTCAGAGATTCTAAGATTAAAATTTCTTCCTGTTGTACCTGTATAAAAACAATTGCAATCTGCACAATCCAATCTACAAACATCTGATTAATTTTTTATTAATTGGAGATTTATAATTCCTGATAAATGAACCTAAATTTGTTGATGTTTTTAACGCTATATTTAAACTTGGATTTTCAAGAACGGATTTCACATTATTGCTAATATTGCTAATATATGTTAAACTATTGAATTGAATTGAAATCAACGAAGGTCTATCCTGGTGTAGACATTGCATCAGACCACGACCCTGTTATTTCTCAATTTCAGATCGAAGTCAAAAAGCTGAACAAAGCTCTCCCAAAGAACCGCATTGACATCAGAAGGTTAAGAGATGAAAATATCAGAGAACAAGTCAGGAATACAATTGGCACATGCTTGAGAAAACTAATGGAAGAACAAGAAACAACTCCAGGAGACAAGTGGGAAAACCTAACCAAAATGATGGATTCAACTTGCAAGCTGTACTTAAGAACATGTTTGACAGAAGAAAAACTGTAAAATAGAACCTCACAAGAATATAAAAATATCAACAAGGACATTAAAATCAGAATAAGACAAGCAAAGGAGGACAGGATGAACCAAAACTGCTGGGAAATAGGAGAACTGGAACAAAAGTACGACAATGCTGGTGTACATAAAAAGGTAAAACAGATGATGGGAAATAGCAACCTTAAGGTTATTAAAAACGACGCTGATAAATTAGAAATATGCAAAGACTACTTCAAATCTATCCGGAGACACTCGTTCTGAAATACGTGCATCACAAGCAACCACTGGACCATCAATAACTCGCGATGAAGTACTACATGCTCTGAGGACAATGTAAAGTGGGAAGGTGCCTGGCCCAGATAACATCTATATAGAATTGTTAAAGCTCTTTGATGACAATGACGGACTCCTGGATCTTTTGACAGGACTATTTAACGACGTCTATGATACTGGCCAAATTCCCAGAAAATGGCTTATTTCGACTTTCCTGACCATCCCAAAGAAGACGATATCTAGGAAATGTGACGACTACCGACGAACAAGCTGAATGGATCATATAACTGAGCTATTTTTGAAGGTTATCCACGGACGAATATACAGCAGATGCGAGGAACATATCTCTGATAGCAGTTTGGTTTTCGTGAGGGTCTCGGGACCAGAGAGGCCATATTATCGTTGCAAGTTCTAATCCAGAAATGCAGAGATATGAGCCAGGATGTGCACATTTATTTCATTTACTTCTCCAAGGCGTTCGACAATATCAGGCACGAAAAACTCATCCATATATTAAAAACATCTAATATCGACGAAAAGGATATAAGATTTATCACCAATCTGTACTGAGAACAGCGTGCGACAGTAAAATTGGATTATGTGAACATCTCGGAGGAAATGGAAATATGTCGTGGAGTACGACAGGGATGTGTTCTCTCTCCAACACTGTTCAACCTGTACTCAGAGGGAATCTTTCGTGAAGCCCTAGAAGGTCAACAAGATATAAAAGTTAATGGACTACCTATAAACAACATCCTCTACCCAGATGATACTGCTATCATAGCCAGTAGCTTAACAGATCTGCAACAACTAGTAGAAAGGGTTAAAGAATACTCAGAACGAAGCGGCCTGAATCTAAATATATCAAAAACAAATTATATATTCGTAACCAAAAGAATAGGCATAAAGGGATATCTCACTGTCAATGGGGGGAAAGTACAGCAGGTCGACACATTCAGCTATTTGGGAACGACTGTGTTCGATTCCGTGGGACTACAAGGGAGAGGTATTCTGCCGAATTGAGAAGGCCAGAGTGATATTTTGAAGAATGAAAAAAATGTTTATTGCCAGAGACCTAACACTTAATCTTAAGATCAGAACGTTCAGGTGTTATGTTTTCTCTGTTTTGTTTTATGGAAAAGAGTCGTGGACTGTCAATGAGACAATTATTAATAAACTGAACGTTTTCGAGTTGTGGTGCTACAGACGTATTCTCAAAGTTTCATGGACGCAGCATGTTACTAACGAGAAGATTATTAATAGAATGGGCAAGAAGAGGGAAATTGTTCAAACACTGAAGGAACGGAAGCTTCAATATCTTGGCCAAATAATGCGATACGACAAATATCGACTACTAGAATTAAACCTTCAAGGAAAACTTGAGGCGAAAAGAGGCCCAGGAAGAAGACGTCACTCGTGGATGAAGAACTTGCGCGATTGGTTCGGATTGACTACAACTCAGCTGTTTCGAGAAGTAGTTAACAAAGTGAGAATTGCCATGACGTTAGCCTATGTCCGAAACGGATAAGGCACCGCAAAGAAGAAGAATATTGAGAATTTCATCATAACCATTATTTATTGCGATCTGTTTTATCAAATTCAATGCTTGAAATGATTATCATTAGACAACGGTGTGTTCAAGAGTCTATGTATATAGCTATTAAATGCTGCAACTTTATGTTGGTAAGGATGTGCCGATGTATGATGAATTGTGATATCTGTATGAGAAGGCTTATGATTAATTGAAAACTGATGTTTATCATTTGATCTTGTTATTGTTAGGTCTACGAAATTGATGGAATTGTTCTGTTCTATTTCAGAAGCGAATTTTAGTTTTGGTGTAGGTTGTTGATGAAATTTTCGAATACATGGAACTGTCTGTCTGTTTCTGTGAAAGACAATAATGTAATCGACATATCGATACCAATATAGGAAATGTTTACTGAGCGGGTGTTTATGAATAGCTTTTTCTATGTTCTCCATGAAAATTTCTGCTAAAAGAGGGCTTAAGGGGTTTCCCATTATAAGTCCCTCATCACTCTATTAAAACAATCGTTAAATGAAAAATAATATTGAGATATGCAAACATCTAATAAAGCCATAATGTCGTATTGAATTCGTGGATTCGTCATATTTTGTGTTGACAAATTACTTATTATATTATACGGATCTTTCGGTGGAATACTTAAAAAAAAAATCTTGACATGAAGAGAGACAACTTTGCATTACTTGGAATGACAACATTTTCTATTTTTCTTCTCAAATCATTTGAATTACGAATAGGAAAAGACAGTTCAAAATTAGAAATTTTTTCCAGAATATGTATTAGAAATTTGGAAATCTTGAATTCTGGGGCATGTGTGAATGATACCACTGGTCTTATTGGATAACCAATTTTGTGCAATTTAACTAAAGAATAAAGTTGTGGTGGTAAAGGTTTCGGTAAGATAAGTTTAAATTTTTCGCTATTTGTAATGATGGATTTTGAATTCTCAATGACCGTCTTCACTTCCTTATTGAATTTATTAGTTAGATCTCGGAAATAACTGAATAATTAGAATCATTAATGAAATCTAATGTTTTGGAAATATAATCTTGTTTATTTATCGCTATAACTGTATTGCCTTTATCTGATTTTGTGAAAAAAATGTCATTGGATGTTGATTTAATTTTTATATTTTTGACTTATATGTGACATCTAATTGGTCTATTAAGTTTTTTAGGTATTCTTTCGTAATGAAGGACGCAGTTTGGTGTTTCAGGAGCTATTGTTTTCAACATTTCTGAGGCAAATTTCAGTATCTAAGTTCGATGTATGATGTTTAGGATAAATAATGAATCCTTTCTTCAATAACGCCGTAACATCAATGGTGAAATTTCTTTCGGTTAAATTTATGAATCTTTTGAAAAATTAATGATTTGACAAGTTGGTGTTAATTTCTTTAATTTTAGGATTATTTTAATGAGGTTCTTAAGTTTCATCAATTGAGTTTAATATTAACTTAATTTTAATGACTTTTTCTCTGATTCCCCGGTCTAAATTATCGAATTCAATTTTATGTAATTCAAGGGGAAGCTCTGAATGAATTACCTTAACATAAGTATAACGAATATTCCTTTTGTTATATTGAATTCTACTGTCTTCTTTCATCCACGACAGCTTTCCTTTCAATCCTCCTTTGATGGCTGCTGCACTGGTGTTTTTGTTTTCAGGTTGATGTATTTAGGGATCGCTTCGTTTTCCAAACACATAGTTATGAACCAAATTTTTTGCGAAGGTATTGCTCCAAGGAGAAGTAATTTGTAGTACCATAAAGCCAAGAAGCTATAGTCAGCTTTCTTCAAAAATTCAATGGACGAGTCTTTTACGCGATAGAAATCCATTTTCACAAATACAAGTAAACGATGATTTCTACTAAAATATAAACACCTCAAAAAGTCTAGGAAACACTTACCAATATCTTTAAAATATGAATTTGATGAATTCAATTTATAGAAATCTTTCGGTTTTTGTCAGGATGTATTGTATATAATGTTTTCTCAAGAGAACAAAATAATATTTGACTTCTCCAAAGCACCTATTATAAAAAAAATTTGAAATTTGAAAATGACGAAAATTGGTACAACCAAAAAAAATCCTGATCTAATATTTTCGAAACGATATGGAAGCACTTTTTAGGGTGTCCCACACAAGCTCGCTGGGATTCAGATCTGGGGAGCAGGATGGCCACGGTAGAAGATCGATATCATTCTCTTCAAGAACGTTCAAGACAACTCTTGCACGATGAGGAGGGGCATTATCTTGTTGGAAGAATGGATTTTGACCCATTGTTTGGAGATACGGTACCACTACAAGTAAAACTATCTCATTTGCGTTAGAATTTCCCGTGAGGTTGTTCAGTATGAAAACGACGTCAGATCTTCAAAAAACATCACTGATCCGCCTCCCTGTCTAACAACTTCTCGAGCATGCTGGAGACGGTTTTGCTTTCCAGGTTCCCTCCATATTCGAATTCTTCCCGAATCGGGATGGTAACTAAATCTAGATTCATCACTGAAGAGAACTGTCGCCCACCTCACTTGATCCCAGTTTAGGTGATCTTGGCACCAAGCTAAACGAGCAACGCGATTTCCATGGGTCAGTTGTGGAACTCTTAAAGGACGTCTGGAGTGGAGTTGACCTTAGTGCAGTCGATTTCTTACAGTTTGGTCGGAAATTTGTACATTATGGACTCGTGCTAGCTCTTGAGCTAATTGAGATGCTGTGGTAGTACGATCTCTTCTGGCTTGTAAAACCAAAAATCGGTCTTGGGCGACTGTAGTAATCCTGAAACGACCTGTATGACGTTCTTCTACGCTACCTGTTTCATTGAAACGGGACCATAAACGTATTATGACTTTTGGTCTACTGCCCAGAACCCTAGATACTTCCCGTTGTGAGCTCCCAGCTTGGATCATGCCAACGGCTCGTAACATCTCTTCTCTAGTCAAATGTCGTCTTTCCATGGTCGAATCACAAAACTTGAATCTTTTATATGTGCTTACAACAGAAACAAAGAGCCAACTAACTGATTTCAAACACTAAATACATGAAATGATCATAAAGCAGCGTCGCATCTGCTGCATTTTTAGTTTTGTATAAAAAAAACTGAAATCTGTTGCGGCACTCTACATAATTTGGTGAGTAATTGATGCAGGTTTCATTTCTTAAAAAAAATCATCCATATTGATCGTTCTGGATACGATATATCGATATTCAGAAGTGTTCCTAGAGTTTTTGAGGTGTTTATTATTAAATGCTCGACGCATTTCGATACACAGTATCATTGTCAAGAGCGAATGAATACTACGAATTCGCTCTTGATGAGGATACTGTGTATCGAAACGCGTCGAGCATTCAATAATATATTTCGAAATTTTCCAAAAATGCAGATTAGTTACAGACTAGTTGTTAATACAGAATAACCCATTCAATTCCATTTAACTTTCATTAAGGTAATTTTAGTCTATCAGAGTTATTGGTAATAATGAAAATGATATGTGTAACATGATGTCAAACAATACCTCAATTTTTGTATTCCTGGATACATGAAATGAATAAATCGATAATAACGAAGTATATGTAGACATAATTACAAGAAAACGATCATGTATTCCATTTATCTAACCGATCTCTCATTTTGTTTCATATCAATATAACAGAAAGTCATTAAGAAACGCATAAATCATTTCGGCTGTTTCTGAATTTGGTCGTTCAATTAACGACCTGAAAGGTAGCTAATGAATTCAAATTCGATATTAAATAATTAATACATATCTTCATACCTGTATGCTATTATAATCACTCATGGATATTTCATAACTTATCGCCGCATTCGTTTAATTCTTGAATTATGACAATCATTATTCTTTTTGAACTAATAATTGGGAGGAGTATATTGTTATAGAATTTGTCGAAAATGGAAATGCTGACCGAAAGATATAAGTGACCGAAAGTTTCATGAAATTAAGTCACTCCATATCTATTTTCTTCAAATATTCTTACCTAAAATTATTAGGTGAGACCTTTCACAAGAAACACAACTAATTGGAGCCTAGAAATTTTGCTCCTCTACATATACCCACAACCAAATTTATATGGAATCACTCGGTATATGGAACTAGATAGTATGATAAGAAATGTTGAATTATCACCACATGATATTGTACTCTATCGTCACTGTGATTTGAAACTGTGAATTTTAAAATTTAAAAAAGTCTATAGTCATAATTGTAAATACTTTACGTTGGAATTTTCGAGGTACAAAGGGGTCGAATAATTGCTCTCTTTGAAGAAGGGGTGACCCAGAGGGATATAGCGGCCACAATGGGGGTATCACTGGGGGTATATTCAAAAACTTACGTGCTATAGGTGGAGCTACAATCTCTGCAAAATAGGCCTAGAAGAAGTCGTACCCCATATTCCAAAGGCAATTTCTGGAAGCAACAGGCATCAGTGTATCAGTGGAAACGATACTTCAAAGACTTCGTTCAAGGGGTTTATACATCAGAAGGCCCTTAAGAGGTCCAGAGCCAACAAGGCAAAAAAACAATTAACAGACTTAATTGGTGCATCGAGCACCAGAGTTGGAATATTGAGAATTGCCGAAATGTTTTTTTTTTTCGAATGAGGCCAGAATTGGTTTCGAACAGATGACCGCCGGATTCGAGTTTCAAGGAGAAGATGAGCTAGACTCCGAGCAGCAAGACAAATTCCGAAATACAGAGGAGCAGTGTGTTGTTTTGGGGTGGCATTATGCTGGGGGGCACAAAAGATTTGATTTCGTTTCCTGCAAAGGAAACGGCTAGAAATTACATCGACCTAGTGCTGGAGGACAAAGTGAGACTCTGACGAGGTGCTCACGGTGAGAATTTCACTTTTATGCAACATATTGCTCCTCCACATACCAGCAACCTTGCGCTACATTATCTCATTATCTTGAAACAGGGGAAGTCGCTATTTTGGAGTGGCCAGCTTGCTCTCCAGATCTAAATCTTATTGAATATTTATGGGATAAGCTCCAGAGGAAAATTAGATAGCGCCAGGATCATCCAAGAACTCAACAACAGCTCATCCCAGCCGCCACAGAAGAGTGGTAGAATATCACCCCAGAGGAGGTCGAAGACCTAATCCAAAGCATGCCTAGACGGATTCAGGCTTGTATCAGGGCAAACGGAGATAAAGCAAACTACTGACGTCCAGAAAAAATCACCTACTATGTGAAAAAAAAATTTTCAATTTATTTCCTACATGCGGAAACAGTCTCTTATTTTCTTCCATCTCTCTCAAAAATCCCTGAGCTAATATTCAAAATATCGGGTTGTGTGTATCTCCTTATTACAAAAAACCGCTGCAGAAATTCAAATCATTTTCGAAAATTGGCATCAAATAAATTTTAAATTAAATTTTTCCAGGTATAGAATCGACAGATTTTGAAGTCTTAGAACTACTAGAAATATTGTGAATAGAGGAAAATGCCCCTCTTCCTTGTGTTCAATAACAAAATCGAGCAAGCTCTTTTCCTTTTCGAGTTTTTCGCAAATTTTGAATATTTTCGAAATAAGTCAAGGGACAACATATCGGTTGGTACTGAAATTATGTAAGAATGGTTTCGACATTTAAAACGCTAACCTGAGTTTGTTACAAATATGAATCATAGACAGCTCTGATTGAATCGAATCAGGTTTCTTCTCTATCAAAAATTTATCACATGAGCTAACAATTTTTTTTAGTTAGGACGTCTTTTCATTAAAAACCGAAAATCGCAGAACTTTTCCGTAATTTTATCTAGTAGATAAATATATAGATTTATTCGTTCCATTTGGTATTGTGTGAATATCACAAAGTATGCCATAGGCGTAGAATATGTCACAGTAACAAATAACACGATATAAACATAAAGTTAAATATCAAACAAACATAGTAAAAGAGAAGTGGGATCAATGTGAAAATTATTGTTTAGAGGATTTGTTCCATTGCTCTTAACACAATCTAAAATCGAAAAAATTCTGTATGCTGT
Organism: Cryptolaemus montrouzieri; assembly: GCA_013387265.2. Taxonomy (NCBI): domain Eukaryota; kingdom Metazoa; phylum Arthropoda; class Insecta; order Coleoptera; family Coccinellidae; genus Cryptolaemus; species Cryptolaemus montrouzieri. The sequence continues at coordinate 21,833,171 of JABFTP020000185.1, forward strand.
ATGGAGCTTGCTCATAGAGTAGTTTTGAATATATTTTTTGAGTATTCTTGGGGTTGGATTCGTTTCATGACTGGCAGTTTAATGAATATTTTCATTATTACATGATTAACATATTTTTGCAGGTAAGTTATATTGTATTTGATAGTTGTGAGGTTTTTTTTGTTTCGAGCGATATAGCCGTGTTCATTTTTGTGAAAGAGATCGAGACTGTTTCTCACAAATATTACTGCTTCATAAATGTATAGGACCGGTAGGGTCAGTATTTTGTAACTGATAAAATGGTCTCTACAGCTCTCCCTATTTTTCATGTTTAGCATAGATCTTAGGTAGGAGTTACCCAGAACATGATTCCATAACGAATACGAGACTAGACGTTTGCCCGATGTGATATCCAAGAAGTTCACCTGTGAGCTGATCAAACGAAAGGCATAAAAATGACATGCACAAAGTGTACACGGAATGATTGAAATAGCTTAAGTATGTTGTGTGCTCTCATTATTACAGTCCAAAAATTTTCCCAATGACAGATAAATTATTCACTGTTTTGTCATCTAGTTACAACTATTCTCTGAGTATAGTATAGTTTGTAATAACGAAGCGACCATGCCCTACGAAAATTTCTAGAAGTCCAATATGATTGAAAATTGATTTCTGAATAATTTTGATGCTGATACTGAAGAAGCTAATGATTTTGATCGTTTATATGAAAGGTTTCAACCTCATATCGAAACAGATAAGAGAAAAGGTGACAAACGGAAATCAAACTGGTCATTAGTAGATCAAGTTCGTGAGCTGTTGAAATTTCTACTTATTCTGATGAATCTAATCTCTTGCTTTTGCTAACTGAATATAAAACTTTTCTTTGTTTTCCGTTTATACAATATTCTGTGAAACCTGTTGTTATTGTTTTGTCAATTTTAATTTCTTATACTCGTGTACTATAATATTGATGAAACGATCAATTTAATTCAATTTTTCAATATAAACAGGGTGTTACATGAAAGTATGTCACAACTTGAGGAGGTTAATCTACGTGCAAATCTTAAGAAAAAGAGTTCATAAAAACATAGGTTCGCAAAAAGCTTCGTTACACAGCTACAGGGTGTTTAAATTTCCAGGAAAGAATTGTTTTTTCTGAGATATTCAGCCCAAATTTGAATACAAGCTATTTTTTACAGCCTTCATCATTATACGTTCTAAATTTTGATTAGAATCTACAAGGTGTTTTCTTTTCCGGAGTGAATGTCTCCTTTTGCCCTTTCAAACTTTTTCGCATACATACAACATACAATGAATTTTCGTCATCTTCGGTCAATTTAGAAATTTTTTTGACACCTGCAATTTTTTCGTATCTCCAACCGTTTTCGAGCAAAAAAGTATTAAACTACTGTATGCATTCGCTGAATTGAAAGCAATTGTAATTCGAAAAATGACCAGTAGGCTTTGAATTTTCTCATTTATTTATTTATTTTGACAAATGCTAGAGTTTAACCAGTATCTGCTCGAATTGTTTATTAAATTAACGATTAGTTTTAAGACTAGTGAAGTTATTGCTGTAAGAAAATATGAGTAATTTTAAGAACGCAAAATTGGCTGATATCCATTACATGTACGGTCTGCCTGAAGGGAAACACAACAGAAGCTAGGCGATTATATCAGGTGCACTTTCCAAACCGAGTAACACAAGACAGGCGAACTTTCTCAAATAATACTAATGATATCACAGAAAGTTGGGGGAAACTGGTAGTTCTACTGCAAATAATCATTAAAAAGGTTCAACTCAAACAGTGAGAACTCCAGATATTGATGAAGCAGTTTTGAATTGTATTGATTTGAATCCTCATGTGAGTACGAAAAAAATTGTAAATCAGTTGAATATTTCATATGTTCTAGTTTGGGAATTCTCAACGACTTTTATATTGTACCCGTTTCATATTCAACCCGTCCAAACCCTACTTCCTCGAGATTTTCCTTTAAGATTGAATGTCTGCCGATGGTTCTTAGATGAAATTAGAGGAAATGCTCATTTTGATAGTGAAATTATTTTTCACAGGCGAAGCAAACTTTTTGAGAACTGCTATCACAAATTTTCACAATAATCATTATTTAGCTGAGGAAAACCCCCATTCGATTGAAGAATCTCATCATCAAGAACAATTCTCACTAAATGTCTCTGGGTCGGAATAATTGGAAATCATTTGATTGGGCCATTTTTTTCCCTAACAGACTCTCCAAAAGTGGCACTTTTGGTGAGAAACATAATGAGGTTCATGCATGAGAGGGCACAAGCACATTTTAGTCGAGAAGCTAGGGAATTTTTGAATAAAACATTCAACACCCGATGGATCGGTCGGAGTGGGCCAGAACCATGGTCTCCTAGCTCCCCAGACTTAAATAGTTTAGACTTTTTTTCATTGGAATACCTGAAAAGTTTAGTTTATACCACTCCAATGAACACTGTTGAAGAATTGACAAATCGAATAACAACCTCCTGTCACACGATAAGAAATACCCCTGGAATATTTCAAAGAGTGCGTGATAATATGCGAAGAACAGAGGCCTGTATTCTTGCAGGTGGAAGACACTTCCAGCAATTTATTCAGTTTTTAATTGTTTTTTTAGTTTGATATTGAATGAACATAAGTTGAGTCTCAGAAGACGAGCTATCAAAATAAAAGCAAATTTTGGGCAAACCTATCGAGTATTTCTATTATTTTTTTTTTGGTTAAGAGAATTTCATACAATTCAAATTTTATAATTTCTGCACTAGAGAACGGTGGGAGATACGAAAAAATTACAGTTGTCAAAAAAGTTCCTAAATAGAACGAAGATGACGAAAATTGATTGTACGCTGATCAGTGAGTACTGCAAAAAAGTTTGAAAAGGAAAGAGGAGACATGGTCTCGGAAGAGGAAACACCTTTTGAATTTCAGTTAAAATCTAGGACGTGTAATGATTGGATTACATTCCAAATTTGGTCTGAATATCTCAAAAACTGCTGGAGTTTTGAAGAAAAAACCAAGCTTTTCCGGAAATTTCAACACCCTGTAGCTCCGTTACGAAACTTCAGCGGACTTATGTTCATATAAACTTATTTTCTTAAAATTGCTTGTAGATTTACCCCCTCAAGGTGTGACATACTATAATGTAATACCCTGTATTTGTTTCATTTTCTTACGTATATTGTGTTGATTTTATGATGTTTCAATATATATCGCATAACTTAGTACTTATTTGTGAGACGTAAGTAATGTTGGGATATTTTATTGTTTCCTGATTCTCTTAGCTATTAATTTGACTATGATGTAATTGTCATAACCATTACACTTGTCGACAAGATTTTCGTAACACAAAGTAAATCTTAATTCTTCAAATGGAAGTAACCTTCTAATAAGAGAAAAACATTCCTAAAGCCCAAACAGGTACCACTTTTCAATAGCTCAATAGGATCCTTTTACAAATGTTATAGAGGGACGGTAGATGGAATGAATTTTATACTTGAACCTTGTTGTTTACAATAGTATACATAAAAATAGAATTATGAGCCAGTCTTCCAGTACGTTTCTAAGTGAGAGATTATCTGTGTGTAGAGAAGAAAGTGTTTTTACTACTGTAATGTCTGGACAGACGCGCCGCAGTTGCAAATTCTCAGAAAAAATATGCTATATTTTTGGAGATTTTTTGATGAAATCACAAGCCAGGCCATTTTCTGTTAATGCTAAAAAACCGGCTGCCATGCAGGTCCGAAGAACAGCGCACCGACACTATGTAACAGTCCGATTTCTCGAATCAATCATTTATATCTTTCAAACTCAGTTTTCATAATATCACTAATAATTCTCATTTCATCAAGTTAAATATTCAAACAGGTTGAAACTCGAATCACGAAACTACAGGTAATGATACCAAATGAAAATTATAGTTATATCCGTAAGGTGTCGCTGGTATAGATTCAGGTTGTTCACCGGTTAATTGTGAAGTCAGTACTTGAAAGCAGATCGTTTTCTCGTTTCTGTGGGAGAACGGAAAGCAATACTCATTCTATGTTTCGTTTCCATTTTATTGTTGTGGAGAGAATAGTTTCGCTTTTTATTAGTTTTTTAAATCGATAGTTTTTCATAGAACCGAGTCTATATAAGTTCGAATTCATTAGATTCGCTCTCTTCCAGTTAGAAATCTTCGGAATCATTTGTAATTTTATTGGAGCTGTGTTGTAGCGATTTCAATAATAGATATTGAGTATTTTTTTATTTTTTGGATAAATTCCAATAGTCTGAGGCGTTATAAGTAGTCGGTAATTTTGCCGGATTTCCTCGACAACCAATTGAATTAGAGAGTGGAGAGATTTCGAATTTTCTTTTGTTATATGAACCTAGATCGATATCTGCTATTTCAAGGGTAAGTCAAATTCATTATGTTCATTTTAAAAATATATATTCGAGAGATATGGTATTGGGAACTAGTCTTGTCACCTAGGGCAGTCACCTTGCGAACCATATTCAGCCAATCAAGTAACTTGTAAGCTGTAAGATACAGAAATAGCAGAAAACTGATGTAAAACACCAAATCCAATCATCGCGGGAATTAATCTCATTCCTAAAAAGCTAAGTGTTTGTCTTAATGATCAAATTCATCTCTTTGTTAATAGTTGACTGAGCTCTACCATTGAGTTTCATTTTGTTGAAAAGCTCAGATTGTTTTGAGTTGAAAATTTGTACTATCTAGTTTGAATTCATCTCGAGACTCCTTTTATTGTAATTGGTTAAACTTTGTAGTCAAGTTTTTTTTTATATTAGCTACCTCGATTAGAGTTAGTAATATATTAATCAGTTACTGTGATTTCGATATTTATCTTATGATAAAGCTAGTTGAATGAAGTGATGAGTATTATTCCTATAGCTATATCTAGGACGTAGGTTCCTGACGATGATCTCACACACTGAGATAAAGGGACTCTGATCTAGCTAGGCATAGGTATTTAATAGGGGTAGTATCATTTGGAATTTTCTTACAACTAGCCTTGCTATAATTTAATCTCTTTAAACTTCTCTATTTGAATTTCTCAGTTCCAGTAGGATTGAAATATTTCTCCAATTTTAGATATTCTAGAAACAAAACCATTACAACCACTCTACTCCAGACCCCAGTTCTGAGGAGCAAAATTCAATTTCACAGAATCAGTTTAATGGTTCAGTACGTGATTAAGGGTTATCGAAACAATAGTCCATAGTCCAATTCTACCAAATCGATTTTGTTCGCATGTTTTTCTCAAACGGAGATCGAAAGGTATCTTGAAAACAGTAATTTTTCTAAACAATTCTCGATTTCAATTTGTTACATGTTACTTTGTTAAGTAAATAACTACGTTGTTGAATAGAGAATATAACCGTTCTTTCAGAAATACATCACAGGACCCCTTTCTCCTATACAAATTTTGAGGTAGACGCGGCCAGGGGTTGACTGTGAGAGAACGATACCTGTGACGAAAATATCTCTGACTATTTGAAATTGATTTGTTTCAGGAAATTTTCATAAAAATCAAATCAGAAGTGTTTTTCAAGAAGGTTCATTTTCATTGTAGCTCACTGTATATATAAAATTTTCAAATTTGTGATAAATCATGGTTATTCCAAACTATAAAATTAAGAAAAGGAAAAATATTCCTCAAATTTGTCTTATGATTGTGTTTTCGCATTTTCATCCAACCGGAGAAATATTATACTCCACATAGGAGCCCCTTACGAGAAACAATGAGCGTTCTCCGCTCGTACAACAAGAACAGTCTCAAACATCCTCAAAATTACGAGATATTTGCACACAATCCCGAATAGTTCAACATTCATTTGTCTAAATATTAGTGGAAGATATTTTTCCTTCTCAGAAATTTCGGAATTTCAGAGAATTCCTCCAGAATTCTCCGACATATCAGCCAAGATAACGGAAACCGTTGCGAAATGTAGAGCAAATACCACGAATTCTTTATGGAAATCGACCCCTCATAAAAATGAATTGAATTTCGTGCCTGCAGCGACGCTCTGTGCGAATCAATCCCACTGGAAATTTTCGCATTGGATTCTGAGTTCATTTTCCTCGTACCAGGTGACTCTCTATCGGGGAAAATTGTAGAATTTCTATCGATTTGTTGTTTACACAAGAAAACATGCAGCGTCGCAAGAAATTGAATCATTTTCAGAAAACAATGACAACTAACTTATGTTTCGATATTTACATTACACTTTTTTTGTAGAATATTTGATAGAATAGAAAGTTTTCAGTCTAAATTACGCCTAAACGTCAAGTGTCATATATGTCAATTTCATCGCTAGCCAAATGAAGAAAAGAATGATAGTGAGAAATTAAAATTTCGTAACTCTTTATCTGCAATTTCCTTGGAAAATATAATATTTATAAATCAATTAAGTTTTTGTTTCTCGAGGAAATTTTCAGTTTTCAATTTTGTTATGATATAGAGTTAGGCAAATATACACTTTGCATTTCATGCATATTTAATGGAAAATGAATGTTTCTCACATATTTTTCCAATAATTGACGTCAACTGCATATTATTCCTCAACCGTTTTGTGAAGATTCAATATCCTATTCATTATATCCTTTCATACAACAATTTCTTCTGAAGATGTAGTTAAAATTCAGCTTTCTAGGCTCTCTCGATTATCCTACGTTGGATGTTTGATGGGTTTACAAGAGTTAATTCAATTTCATTATTTTATTGTCTGTTTGAGAGTATTCCCAGACCCGCCTACGCTTTGCTCGTCTCGTGAACGAGGCTGGAAAAACAGACGGCTAAGTTGGCTCTAGAGAAGCTCAAAGCGCTGATGGTGAGAATAATAATAATATAATATCTATTTATTTAGCAATCTGCTACTTAATCACATACATTACATGAAAAAATCAGCAAAGATTTCGAAAAGATAATTCTAAGAACAAAAAAACATTTTCTTCAATCTAACTTTGAAGATCCTTACAGTGCTAGATGACTTAACAAAAAGTGGCAACGTATTATAAGCTTTCAGACCCTCAATAAAAAGTGACCTTTCCATGGCAGTTGAGGCATATCTCTCAATTTGAAAATCCTGAGCGCCGCGCAACCCGTAACACACTGACTCTAATCTTCGTTTTAGAAACTTTTGCTAATACAAAGGTGTTTTTTTGTTTACTGTTCTGTAAATAAGAACCAGACAAGATTGAGTCACAAGCTGCCGAACGCTCAGGAAATTCAGTTCTTTAAGCATAACATTTATAGAGGTGCGCCTATTACATGTTAACAAAAATCTCATACACTTATTCTGAAGGAACTGTAACTGTTGAATATCTTTCTTATCACAAACACTCAAAAGAGAAGCACAATAATTGAAACTAGGATATATCATACAATTATATACAATTCTTCCGCTCCAGAGTGAAAGTTTATTACACACTCTATAAAAATAACCGATTTTTTTCCCAATTTTTTTGCATAAGACAGACACATGTTGAGACAGATTGGGGATCAATAGTCACTCCCAGATATTTAATTTCAGATACAAAATTGAGAGCCATGTCGCGAATTTTCAATACATAAACTTCACTCTTAAACTTACTACAATTAGCTTTAGAACCAAGTACCATACATTTAGTTTTGTTACTATTCAGTTTCAGTTTATTGAACATCATCCAGTTATTCATGATTTCCAGTTCCGCATTAATAACACCAACTACTTCCCGAAGTCATCCCCAGAGACCGATATCAATGTGTCATCAGCGAACAAATTCACAAAAGAGTGTTCCAAGTACCTATTTAAATCGTTCATGTAAATAATAAAGAGAAGAGGACTGAGTACACTGCCCTGGGCAACTCCATATTTTACCTCCTCTGCTGAGAGAAATTACCATCAATCAGAGTCCTCTGACACCTACCCTCCAAAAAACATGCTAACCATTTCAACACAATTCCTCTAATACCGATTTTTTCACACTTTCTAATGAGCAATACTCTGTCAATTGTTTCAAAAGCTCTTTTAATGTCCACAAAAACACTAATAATGATTTTTCCGCTATCGATATCTTTTTTCCATTGACTGAACACCAGTTGGCACGCTGACTCACATGAGTGGCCACCTCTAAATCCAGACTGATTGACGTATATCAACCCATTTTCTTCAAGAAAATTACTAATCTGCTCACGAACCACAATTTCAACAATTTTGTCGACTATGGGAAGCAAATTAATTGGCCTCAAATCATCAGGTACCGTTGGATTAGACACCTTTGGAATGGGGACAACAGTACTGCACATCCAGTCAGAAGGCAAAGTACCAGTTTCAAGTGAAGTATTAACAATATCAAGCAAAGAAGTGTGCTAGGAGCACGAAGGAACACCCCTACTCCTCACGATCATTAGCGGGGCAGTTTTGACTGCTTATAGGCTAAGAACGGAAAGCTCTCTAGTGATCGAAATGAAACATACCTGGTTTCTTGATGCTCTTAACAGTGATCTCCTCCTCGGATTGAACTCGTATACAACCACGGCGAAGTACCACTTTGGTAATACTATCGGGGTGAAAATCCCATCCAGAGGTAAAAGGAGTGGAAGGATTCCTTGCTAGGCGAAGGTTACATCTGGTGAACGGATATCTCGAATACCAAATAGGGTTCAGGTAGCCGAATTTACAGACATAGAAATGGGAGAAACCTATCATAGATGAAACATGCAAAAGATCATAATGATATTTGGCTATGCTCAGAGGCAGGCAGATTTAGGTACAACTAATGAATGGATTACGTGGTGTTCCGACAGTGGGGCTGCTCTGGGAGATCTGGCGTACACAGTATTATTTCCATGTTGGTCTGGAACTGCGTTCAAGCAATGGATTGAATAGCATTGACTACTATATTCGTCTCTCCTGGATTCTAGTTCACACTGAGATCAGATAAAATGGGATTTTGGGGCTGTCTCGGAGAGAAAGCTGTTGCAGAACCAGATCCCGCGATTGGGATCTCATTCTATTTTGTTAGAGCAAGGCTGGGGGACTGGCTAGCGGGACAACATAGAGTTAAATGCTCAAGATTTTTGATAGCCCAAGACAATGCTAGGTACAACACCAAGTAAAACCCGGACAAGGTCGGCAATCAGAGTCCGTCGAACTAATTCACGGCGTCTGGCACAGACGCAGGTTTAGATATAACGTATGCAAGATAGGACTGCAAAATTAGACTAAATGGTAAGAATTGGATTCTAAGCACCAATTCATTTGAATATCACATGTCTGGCTTAGATTCTCGTTAAGCGTAACAGACTGAACGCTGAAATGCTAAAATAGTGTGATCTGTCAAAGATTCTGTTGTATCGAATAGGAGTGAATATATATATTGTCATCATGGAAAAGGTATATTGAATAGGAACTGGAATATGAATACAATTTCGTAAAAATGTAAACTTGAATAATTGTCATCGGAAACAAATAATGCTAGGATATAACTATCTATGTAACTAGATTTAAGTATCGTTTTGATATTGAAGAAACACAACAGTCTTCCCCACTTGAATGATAGTAACATACACATTGCATCATGTAAATAAAACCGAATGAAACAATAACTATTTTAATTTCGAAAACGCACTGTGGGTTGCTTCACTCGGCTGGATCGATGATGTGGAACTGAAAGTTCAACAGGTCAGAGATCAGAAATACGTAGCTTAGGTTCAGGATTGCTGTTCACACATCTTGGAATCAGAAATGACTAAGTTGGACCAAAAGTCGCATGTCTTTTATTTTAACGAACCAACGTTCATGTAGTTGGTTGATGAATCGAATCTAGTTTGACTATATAATGATACTGACCTATATAAAATACTGACAATGAGCATTGTACGAAAATTTTTCACTAATTCATCATAATTCAACGCTTTCAATGACTTTTCTGGACCAAGCAACAGAGCTAAGTTATTATAATGTGCTGAACAAATTGACGTACATAATAACTGTGCTTTGTTCTCAACGTTTACAATGCTCTTCATTAGACAGTAATTTTCAAATCTCTCCAAATGATATGTGAATTTTTCTTTTCTTGATTCGAGTTCGAAAGGTGTAATATTCACATAATTATCTGATTTTGAATGGCTTCTGTCATCTTGACGTTGCATTTCAAATTTCTTGAAATAAACATCTAATAGTGTCTTTTGCTGCTCATTCATAGTTTTCAGAAGTAGTTGAGATTGTTTTGCGTCTATTCTTGAAGATCTGCGAACTTAAATTGTTTGAATATTTGAATTTGGATCTTGACACTAGCTTTTGTAGACACTTCACACTTTTACTGAATTTCTTGACAGTTTCGATTTCAGCTCGTCGCCAAATTGTTGTATCGAATAGAGTAAATATATATATATATATATATATATATATATATATATATATATATATATATATATATATATATATATATATATATACTTATTATGGAAAAGATATATTGAACAGAAACTGAATATGAATACCATTTCGTAAAAATGTAATTGAATAATTGCTATCGGAAACAACTGTTGCTAGGATATAGTTAACTATGTAACTAGATTTAAGTGTCGTTTTGATATTGAAGAAACACAACAGATACCACCTTGTCCTATTGAAGATATCTTTAACTTTATGAGAGATTTATTCGTTAGGATTGAGCAGAGGATGTAGTTACAAGGAAAGGTTCACATATGATGATATGCCCTGGTCTCAATTTCTTTGATCGACTCTTTGATGTTATCCAACTATAAGTAAAAGACTTGGTCCTTGTATTAGAAAATTCCAATTAATATTATTACTAACGCTTGTTTCAAGTGAATTCAGCATGAAAATAAGTGGAATTATATATGACTGCATTGTATAGAAACATTTAATGGATAAGACATTATATGTTTACTTCTAAGTGAGGTAATTTGTGTATTTGATATTTCTAGAGACATGGTAGAAATGTCAAAAATAAGTGGTGTTCACATCTGAATCAAAATATACATAAAAAATGAATACAATGAACAGATTGTCTGATTTCCACAATGTTTATTTTTAATACAAACTATTAGTTTCGGCAATTACGTTATGTTCAAGTATACAGAGCTAACTGTTAGCACATAAACATTATAGAAGTCAGACAAAAGATTTTTAAAAACAAGATAGTTTCAAAGAAAATTCATGTCAGGCTCTACTTTTATTGAGTTTATTAAACGACAATTTCCTTCCATTTCTCTAAAAGGAATTGCACTCAGAACATGTTAATTGGTATACTCTGATTCTTCAGGAACCAATAAATTCAAAAATCAGGAGTATACCATAACATGTTCTGAGTGCAATTCCTTTTATATAGGTCAAACAGGACGCTCTTTCAAAGCTAGATACAAAAAACATTTCCGGTCATTACTACATCAGAAATATTATTCAGCTTTAGCTGCACATTGTCTGAATGAATGTCATCCTTTTCCAAAACTTCAACAGCTAAAAATTCTTCATTCCTGTGATAAATCTTATAAACTCAATTTCTTTGAATCGATGGAAATTTTCAAGGCATCTAGGGTAGAAAGGGTTAAGGTCCTTAACGACCAGGTAGACTTAATTACCTACCAATCACCATTCTTAGAGTTACTGTGACCTCTACTAGCATTTTGTTGATGGTTATTCCTGTATTGTACATGAGTATTCAGTTTTTATTAGCTTGTTGTTGATAATGGACGTATGTCCGAGGTCTCTCTTTTGATTTGTTTTTCTTTATTTCTTGATGAAACTTCAATTTATCTCAATAATGATAACATGCAAAATTTATCGCTATATGTGTGAAAACATTGAAAACTTCTATTCAAAGAACAATATTGAACCTTCCATAGAAAGTTGAATATCCCTCCCTGAAAAAGCTGGTTCCCCGAACCACTCTTCATAATAATGAGATAGCAGTGGTACAGTCTGGTCATACGTCATAAATAGAAGCACAGAAGAGCAATTTCGGTCTCGTTTGATCTCGTCAGTATTGCACACACATGTACAACACAAAGCCAGACTGCCACCTACCAATTTCAATCCGCGCATCAAATCTATGTATGTACACACATCCAAATTTATATTTAATCACTCAATATTTCAAATTATTGTTTGTTTTTAACCATGGATCTGTGACTACTTGTGATGAATGAAGTTTTTTCTTGTGAGAAACTGGATAGTATGATAAGAAATGTTGAAATATCACCATATGTTCGGGATATTGTACTCAGCCGTCACTAAGATTTGAAACTGTGAATTCCGAAATTTTAAAAAGCCTATAATCGTAATTAGAAGCCTATAATCATGATTAAAAAAGGGGTGACACAGAGAGTATAGCGACCACAATGGGGGTATCATAGGGGTTGATTTCTAAAACCTACGTGGAGCTACAATCTCTGCAAAATAGGCTTAAAAGAAGTCGTAGGAAGGTAATTTCTTAAGAACAAGACCGATTTTTGTGCCAAATTGCAAAAAGAGACCCTAGTGATTCGCACCTGTCCCAAACGTGATGTTTTGGGGTGGCATTATGCTGGAAGGCAAAACAGACTTGATTTCGTTTTCTGCGAGTGTAATAGCTAGAAATTACGTGGTCCTAGTGCTGGACCAATAGTGAAACTCTGGCAAGGTGCCCACGGTGAGTATTTCACTTTTATGCAAGATAATGCTTCTCCATATACCAGCAACCTCGCACGACATTTTGGGGTGGCATTATGCTGAAAGGCAAAACAGATTTGATTTCGTTTCCTGCGAGTATAACAGCTAGAAATTACGTGGACCTAGTGCTGGAGCCCATAGTGAGACTCTGGCGTGCCCACGGTGAGAATTTTACTTTTATGCAAGATAATGCTTCTCCGCATACTAGCAACCTCGCGCGGCATTACCTTGAAACAGAGGGGATCGCCATTTTGGAGTAGCCAGCTTGTTTTACAGACCTAAATCTTATTGAACATTTATGGGATATTCTCAAAAAAGAAATTTGATCGCGCCAGGATTATTCAAGAACCCCACTACAGCTCATCTAAGCCACCACAAATGAGTGGCTGTAAAACTAGGTGTAAATCATATCTCAATAATAATAACTTAGTAATAAATAAAAATTCATCTTATTTATGTGTAAAATCATCAAAGATTTTTATTCACAGAACAATGCCCTCTACTTTCCGTATAATGTTGAATATCCTTCCCCTCAAGAAGTGAGTTTTTCGATGCACTCGTCATAATCATCATCAACCAGGGCCACATAGTAGCTTTATCAGAAAGGGATATTGAAAATTCTCTGGACGATTAAATATTGTTCCTTGAATGAAAGTTATCGATGTGTTCACACATATAGTAATACATTTTCAGATGTAATCAGCATTGAGATATGATGTACACCTGGTTTGAGCAGAGAAGCGCTAGAGCGTTCGCTTTTCTACAAACTGCATTCAGCAGGCATCCACAACTACAGAGTGTAGGCTTGCGGAAGTTTGCTGTTCGATCTACTCTTTGTTTTCATAATTTCCCAGGAGCGCTGGTAGTATTTTCTGTGTCTGTAAGTTGAAGGGCGCCAATTGTATATGTATACACAAACATGTACTTGATGGGTTCCTACGGACAAAGATGAGTAAATGGCAGTCTGGCTTGGTGTTGTGATCTTCCAACCAGACTCTACCATTACTTTGTAGCCCTGGTTGACAATAAGGAGTGAATCAGAAAACCCGTTCTTTAAGGGAGAATATTGTACATTTAATGGAAGTCTGTGGTGATTCTCCTCTCAAGGCATTCCTCTCGGCCAAGATTTTTTTGGTGCATCATTGAATTTCAAAAAAGATTCAAGCCCAAAATTTCATTGGACACAAAGTTTGTTTGCCAAAGATACGCATAATGCTCGCAGAAAAAGCATATTGATGCAGGGATTGCTTATGCAATTATGTAACTATGAAATTTGCAGAAAATACTTGATTTTTATGACATTATTTTTCAATGCTCGATTCCATCAAGTATTTTGATTGATGACCTTTGCGACAGAAAGTCACTCAACCCTTTTTGGCATTTGAAAACACTTCATAGAGCCATATAATGTCAAAGGAAACTCCAGTGAGATCAATGTAGGAATATCTTTTATGGTTATGCACACGCTAACCTCTAATGGTTTTATTGATGTCGCCGTTCGTACTCGGGAAGCCAAAATTCATTTCGAATAGTAGCAATCAACAATTTGCTAATAATAACTAAGCTATTTATGGAACCCTCTGCAGTAATGAGTCCGCCATGAGAACTCACCATTAAGAATTCGGAACGGAGAACACTACTTGATTCAAATTGCGGAAAAATTTGAATGTAAATGAGGCTATGTAATGAATATTGCGTGCGTGAATTGACTCAGGAAATGATTCATTCAAAAAATCGAGAAAACATAAATAAAGTAAGTAGGTACACTAATGTAATTTCAGAATTTATTGATATTTATGTGTGAAAAACTAGTCCTATGAGCTTAACAGCAAAAGTCTCACGAAATATCCGTATATCAACAAAACCATGAAGTTTGCTATATCTATATATATATAAAAGAAAGTCGTGTTAGTTACACTTATTATAACTCAAGAACGGCTGTACAGATATGGCTGAAAATTGGTGGGTAGGTAGCTTAGAGCCAGGACATAGAATACTGTTTATCGCGTTCGACAGCTATCCTGTGGGACTTGGACGACTGAATAACAATTTGATTCTGGTAAGTGAACTACAAAAGAAAAAAAAAAGGGATCTTCAAACTATTAAAGAACCAACGTGTAATATTACAAAACACTCAGCAATGGCCAAAGTTTTATCGGCATCGAGAATCATCATCTGGAACGAATGCACAATGGCGCATAAACGTGCTTAAGAAGCACTTACCGAAAATTGAAAGATTTACGCAATGATTTTACGTTCTGGCGATTTCCGCCAAACAACGCCAGTAATTCGAAGATCAACAGCTGCCCACGAATTAAACGCTTCCTCAATTGTCGAATCTATGGCGCTATATGAAGAAACTGCAACTGACAAAAAACATGAGAGTTACATTGCTTAATGATACATTTGCTGAAGGTTTCTCGGAGCAATTGCTGACTATCGGTTATGGTCAAGTACTTGTCAATGAATTGAGCGGATTGATATCATTTCCAAATAATTTCTGTAATTTTGTCTCATCAAAACACGAACTTATCATCAATGTATTTCCAAACATTATTTCTAACTACAAAAATAATGAATGGTTTAGTGAGAGAGCAATTTTAGCGGCTAAGAATAAAGAAGTTGATGACCTGAACTACATTATTCAAAAGAAGATCATTGGAAAAATGGATTCATTCAAATCTATTGACTACGTCACAAATAAAGATGAAGCCACTAACTATCCAATTGAATTTTTAAACCCCATGGATGTGCCTGGCTCACCACCGCACAATTTATGCCTGAACTTTGGTTCCGTAGTAATCATGCTTCGAAACATAAATTAACCAATTAACCAAAACTCTGCAACGGTACGCGTTTGGTGGTTAGAAAATTGATGAACAATGAAATTTACGCGACGATACTGACGGGAAAATTCAAAGGTGAGGAAGTTCTAATTCCAAGGATCCCGATGATCCCGATGATCACAACCGATATGTTGTTTGAATTAAAAAGATTTCAATTTCCGATCCTTCTTGCATTTGCCATGACCATCAACAAATCACAGGGCCAATCCTTAAAATTTTGTGGTTTGAATCTAGAATATTCATGTTTTTCCCATGGTCAATTATATGTGGCATGTTCACGGGTCGGAAGACCATCTTCGTTTTTTTTTGAGCCTGATACTGAAACAATAAATGTCGTGTATCAAAAGGTACTTAAGTGAAGAGCAACCTACGTACTAAAATGCAGAAATAATAATGATTGACTAATGTAGGTACATAATTTTTGTATTATTTCTGATGAAAAAAAATTTTTAAATTCCAAAATCTGCTTATTTATTGCCTTTAAGGCGGAACAGAGTTCGCCGGGTCAGCTAGTATTTATATATACACTCAACCAAACTCATATGGAATCACCCGATATTTTGAATATTACCTCAGGGATTTTGGAAATTTCGAAAGATTGTTAGAATTGGTCCTTTTGAGATGTTTCTATTGAAAAAAGAAATAAATTAAGGTTTATTTTGAGAAAGAAACGAATAAAAGAAAATAAGAGACTCTTCCCGCATGTAGTAAAAAATTAAAATTGTTTTCTCAAGGGGTAGGGATTTTTCTAGACCTCAGTAGCTTTTTACCTCCTCTTTCCTGATACAAGCCTGAATTCGTCTAGGCATGCTTTGGATAAGGTTTTCAACATCGTCTGGAGTGATATTCTGCCACTCTCCTGTGGTGCCTTGGATAAGCTGTTGTGGGGTTGTTGGATTATCCTGGCGCGATATAATTTTCTTTAAAAGATTATCCCATAAATATTCAATAGGATTTAGGTCTGGATATCAAGCTGGCCAGTCCGAAATAGCGATTCCGCGGAGAAGCATTATCTTGCATAAAAGTGAAATTCTCACCGTGGGCATCTCGCCAAAGTCTCACTATGGGCTCGAGCACTAGGTCCACGTAATTTCTAGCAGTAACACTGAAAGCAAAAGAAATCGAATCTGTTTTGCCTCCCAGCATAATCCCACCCCGAAATACCACACTGCCCCTGTGATATTTCGTAATTATTCTTGCTACTCGGAGTCTAGCTTGTCTTCCACGACTCCTTAAAACCCAAATCCGGCGATCATCTGATCGAACACTAATTCTGGACTCAAATTAACATTTCGGCAGTTCTCAATATTCCAATTGTGGTGCTCGATACACCAATTAAGTCTGTTAATTTTTTGTTGTCTGTTTAGCGCTGGAACTCCTGCTGTATAAACCCCTTGGGCGAAATTTTTGACATATCGTTTTCGACTGATACACTGATTCCTGTTACTTCCAGAAATTGCTTTTGGAGTATGGCGTGCGACTCACTAGGGTTTCTTCTTTCAATTTGGCACAAAAAGCGGTCTTGTTCTTCAGAAGTGATCTTCCTACGGCTTCTTCTAGGCCTATTCTGCGGAGTTTGTAGTCCACGTATCTGTCGGCTTTTTAAAGTTTTAAATTCACAGTTTAACAATATCCCGAACATGAGATGATAATTTAACATTTTTATCATACTATCCAGTTTCTTTTACAACAAAACTTCATTCTTCACAAGTAGTCATGGATATATGGTTAAATGCAATGAATAATGTGAAATACCGAGTGATTCCATATGAATTTGGTAATATTTCCCATATTCTCTCCCTCTGATTACTTTCTTCGATATTTTGATGACCTCTGACAAAAATGTCTTGTAGATTCTTTTAAAAAGTAGCATATAGCGTGAGTTATATCATTGCAGAACTCTTATTTTGGTATGTACATTCTTAGATTTTTGTATTTCTTTTCGGAACGACGTCGCTAAATATTGATATTTCCTCTTAACCCATTTGGTCCCACTAGGACACTTCATGAATAATATAACTAGACACATCTTGTTCCGAAATTTGATACCAAGTGAATATAAAGACTTCTAAGATACAGAGTAATATGTTATAGCTTGTGCGTTTATAAAAAGATGATTTCATTCAATTTTTCAAACAACAGCGGAATCTGGAATTCCCTACTGATACTTTTTTCGTAATGCTCGAAGTCGGGGACAATATGTTTTGTGATGTCAAACTGTAATTCATGTTCAATTTATAGCAGACTCAGTTTAAAATAGATCCTGATGAATTTGGTGCAAATTAAGGTTTATTTTAAGAAAGAAACAAATAAAAGAAAGTAAGAGACTCTTCCCGCATGTAGTAAACAAATTAAAAATTGTTTTCTCAAGGGGAAGCGGATTTTTACTAGACCTCAGTAGCTTTTTCTACCTCCTCTTGCCCTGATACAAGCCTGAGTTTGTCTAGGCATGCTTTGGATCAGGTTCTCAACATCGTCTGGAGTGATATTCTGCCACTCTCCTGTGGTGCCTTGGATAAGCTGTTTTGGGGTTGTTGGATTATCCTGGCGCGATCTAATTTTCTTTGAAAGATTATCCCATAAAGATTCAATAGGATTTAGGTCTGGATATCAAGCTGACCAGTCCGAAATAGCGATTCCTGCGGAGAAGCATTCTCTTGCACAAAGGGAAATTCTCACCGTGGGCACCTCGCCAGAGTCTCACTATGGGCTGAAGCATTAGGCCCACGTAATTTCTAGCAGTTTCACTGGAAGCAAGAGATATCAAATCTAATTTACCTCCCAGCATAACGCCACCCCAAAATACCACACTGCCCCTTTGGTATTTCGTAATTTGTCTTGCAGCTTGGAGTCTAGCTTGTTTTCCACGACCCCTTAAAACCCAAACCGACAATCATCTGATCGAACACTAATTCTGGTCTCAAGTTAACATTTCGGCAGTTCTCAATCTTCCAATTGTGGTGCTCGATAAACCAATTAAGTCTGTTAATTTTTTGTTGTCTGTTTAGCTCTGGAACTCGTTCTGCTTTATAAACCCTTTGGACGAAATCTTTGACGTATCGTTTCGACTGATACACTAATGCTTCCAGAAATTGCCTTAGGAGTATGGCGTGCGACGCATTAGGGTTTCGTTTTGCAATTCGGCACAAAAAGCGGTCTTGTTTTTCAGAAGAGATCTTATTACGACTTCTTCTAGTCAGTTTTTTACAACAAAAACTTCATTCTTCACAAGTAGTCATAGATATATGGTTAGATGCAATCAATAAGGTGAAATACCGAGTGATTCCATATGAATTTGGTAATATATTCCATATTCTCCCCTCTGATGACTTTTTTCGATATTTTGATGACATCTGACAAAAATGTGTAGTAGATTCTTTTCAAACAGTAGCATACAGCGTGAGTTATATCATTGCAGAACTCTTATTTTGGTATATACGTTCTTAGATTTTTGTATGTCGGTATGTATAATATTACTAGACACATCTTGTTCTGAAATTTGATACCAAGTCAATATTAAAGACTTCTAAGATACAAAGTAATATAACTTGTGCGTTTATACAAAAGTTTCATTCAATTTTTCAAAAACAGTGAAATTCCCAAATGATACTTTTTTATAATGCTTAAACTCGGGGATTTATTTTTGTGATGTCAAACTGTAATTGGAGTTCAGTTTATTGTACACTCAGTTTAAAATAGATCCTGATGAATTTGGTGCACTTAGTCATGCATCTCTTTGTGGAAAGCGCTTCAAAAGGCTGATCCAGCCCTTGATATTAGTAATCCCTATGATCATAACTGATATATTTTTATAATACCGCCTCAATCAGATGAACTAACGGATGAAGAGGATATAAATGAAGATGAATGAGATTATTCCGACCTATCCCGCGATGTACCAAGTGAAATTGGGTTTACATTATGATATATTTCAAGATAGACGATGAGGACAATATATGAAGAATAGATTGAACAAAACACAAATTAATTCATCTAAAAAAAGGAATTGACGCAATAGTTCAAACAACATGGACTAAGGATACTATTGACCTTAGTATGAATGAAACGAATGTTTATATCAACCGTATAGATATTCCGAAAATAAAATTGAGAAACAAAACTCATGTGAAAAGCTGAACAATCACAATTATATACAACTCAGAAAAATAATCATTTCTTTTATGTTACTGCACAAGATTCTGTTCGAAATATTATTCTTCAGTGGATACCACTGACTATCTAGGGAACGTTCGATTTGAAATCTAGATAGGGATCTCTCTATACCATTAGTATCGAAATCTAAGTCAAGAAATCGCTTTCTTTAATTAAAACAATTCCTGCATTTAGCTGATAATTCAAAACTGGATAGAGATGACAAAATGCACAAATTTAGATCTCTCATGGAAATTAAGAATAGAAACAGTGGGGAATTTGTGATTCTCAGTTGTTTATAGATGAAGCTATGATCAAATATTTAGATCATCATTCTGCATGTGCGATTTGGCTTCGAAGACTGAATGATATGCAGCCCCACTGGATATTGTAACAAATTTGAAACCTAATGCGGTGCAACACCACGTACTATTTGCGAGGAAAATGTAGTTGAAAGTTCATAACATTTCGACTCCAGAGTTCTTTTGGAAGTATTCGAATTATTTTAATACACCTGACCTTTTGAAAGCATTAAGAGAAAGAGGTTTTAGGGCAAGAGAGGTCATTAGGGATAATCGTCTTAAAATGTGCCCTTTATCATTAGTGCCCCAAATGAAACAAGAAGAACGTGGATGTTTTCAGTACATTTACGATCGAAAACAAATTGTTATTTGTCTAATGGAAAAACAGAAAAATTGTAACAATGGGAATAAATTACGATTCGGTTGAACCACTGACAGAAGTAAAAAGATGTGTATTATTGATTCTTTATTTATTCAATGGAAATTCGTTTATTCAACGAAGATGAAGTGAAATATATCTTATGTTTTCCACTATTTTATTTTCACAAACACGATCGGTTTCGACCGTTAAGTAATTTTCAAGGGTTCAACTACAGAAAACAAATTTACTCAATTTTTTCACGCGCGCTTCCCAGAAATAGGCGAACCTATTACACCACATGAATGGGCACCTGGGAAGAATTGACGTTTTTCTTTTATATGCTTCTTGAAGAGGGCCAAATTGTAGGATCTAGGGAAGACTTTGGACGGAAGTAAGTTCCACAGCTCATTGGCCCTGTAAACAAAGGAATTCTTATATTGGATGATTCAGCAGTGGCGCGGTGCTCTGTAGCTCATACACTCTTGAAGATTTCATTTTTGTTAGAACGGTATTTAGAAAGTAAAAATCTATTTCAGCAATTAATTTTGAAGTAAACAGGGTGTCCCAATTTTCTATAAATAAATCTTGGGAGATTTTTTCAGATTGGAAGACCACATTTTTGTTGAAGATTCAAGAGCGTCCTAAACGCTGCTATAATGTCTTTAAGTAATAACTTTTTTTGGTGAGTAGTTTCGTCACAATATTTTTCTTTGCTTTGAAAAACTTCTAAATAGGTTTATCGAAACGGTGAATATCGCTCACGAAAAACATGAAAAACCAAAAACTGCTACAGCTGAAGACAACCAAATATCAGTTTTGTTAATTTCTCAGTTAACAGATATAAGTCAAACTTCCGTCCAGAGAATCTTGAAAGTGATTAAATTTCATGCATATCATGTACAGATGCACCAGGAGCTGAACAATGAAGACTATGAAAATCGAATCAATTTTTGCAATAGGGCAAGTGACAAAGTAGCGAAAAATGCAAATATGTTTAGCAGAGTTTTTTTCTCGGACGAGGCAATTTTCCACAAGAATGGGCTTGTTAACAGGCACAACTTTCATTATTACGTCACGGAAAATCCTTATCTTATGAGAAAAATAGATCACCAGCATCGTTGGTACTTGAATGTATGGGCCGCTATAGTAGATGGATATCTAATTGGGCTAGTCACCAATGGTACTTGCCGATGTACCAGAACATATAAGACAAGACTTGTGGTTTCAACAGGATGGAGCACAGGCACATTACTCACATCAGGTTAGGGAGCATTTGAATCATGTATTTCCAAACAAATGGATAGGACGTGGTGGTGCTGTTAGATGGTCATCTAGGTATCCTGACCATACAAGTCTAGATTTTTTCTTGTGAGGCTATATTAATTGCATCGTTCATCAGATTCCTTCTACAACACAGTTGGATATGAGACAGAGAATATTCGACGTAAGTTAATCCGGAAATGTTATCGGGAGTTCAATGGACTTTCCTCAGAAGGATTGAGTTGCGTCTACAAAGAAACGGGCTACATTTCGAACACTCGTTGAAATAGTTCAACACCAAAACCGAATGTAATACGTATTTAATACACGACAACCTTAAAATATCTCCATTTCTCTGATCAAGTATAATGATATGTACTAATAAACTCTTCTTTTGCAACCTCTGATTTTACTATTTTAGTTTATTTTTTCTTTCGAAAATGGTCGAAGAAAAAGATGAGGTTACTCCTGCAAAAATATGGCACAATATCCTATGCGTTGACATAAATAATAAAATACTGGATGTTCCATTTGAGAAAAACAAGATATGATATTTTTAAAATTACAATATTCAATAATTTTTTTGACTCTTATGTATATAATGAGGATAATCTATTTCAATTCATCAATGAAGCTATCCTTTTGCAATAAGAAAACGAAAAGAAAAAAGTATTCATCCTCTCTAGCCGAAGGAGCATGTGATGATGTGAGAGCCTATTTTCATGAATTTTTACGGAAAAAAGATATTGTGACGAAACTACTCACCAAGGAAATATATTACCTAAAGACATTATAGCAGAGTTTAGGACGCTCTTGAATCTTCAACAAAAAAGTGGTTTTTCAAACTGAAAAAACCTCCCAAGAGTTGAAAATTGGGACACCCTGTTTACTACAAAATAAATTGCTGAATTAGATTTTAACTTTCTAAATACAATACTGTTCGAACAAAAATGAAATCTTCAAGAGTGTACGAGCTACAGGGCACCGCGCCACTGGTGAATCACCCGGTATAGTTTCAAACAGTATCAGGTTCTAGATCTAGAAGTGTCGCTTATCACTCGATGAAATATTTTCACTAAATAACTAATCAACTGAGTAGAATAACACAAGATTTATCAAAATACAGATAAAGATAAGATTGGTGTTTTATCCAATTATATAAAACAAAGAGCAAATTAAAAATAACAATATCTTCATAACAATGGGACGATTAAGAGAAGCGGAAACAAAGAGATATCAAGCTGGTCGTCAGTTATTGGTGAATTATGTTTTAGTTGATCTTCGACCATTTTCGAAAAAAAATAAACTAAAATAATAAAATCAGAGTTTATTAGTACAAATCATTATACTTGATCAGAGGAATGGAGATATTTTAAGGTAGTCGTGTATGAAATATGTTATAGATTGGTTTTTGGTGCGATGATCTACAAGGTGTTGAACTATTTCAATAAGGGTTCGAAATGTTGCCAGTTCCTTTGTAGAAACAACCCAATCCTTCTGAGGAAAGAACGTTAAACTCTACAACATTTGCGGATTAACATACTGAAAGGCGTCGACTATTCTCTGTCTCATATACAACTGTGTTGTAGAAGGAATCTAGTAAACGATGCCCTTAATATAACCCCACAAGAAAAATTCTAGCGGATTAACAGACTGAAAGGCGTCGACTATTCACTGCCCCATATTCAACTTTGATGTGAAAAAAATTTGGTAAATGATGCCGTTAACAAAACCCCACAAGAAAAAATCCATACTTGAAAGGTTCGGAGACCTAGCTGGCCATTTAACAGGACCATTACATCCATTTGTTTGGAAATACATGATTCAAATGCTCCCTAACCTGATGTGAGTAATGTGCCAGTGCTCCATCCTGTTGAAACCACGAATCTTGTCTTATATGCTCTGGTACATCGGCAAGTAACATTGGTAGATGATTTTGCAGAAAATCTTAATACATTTCACTATTTAGGTGCCCGTCTAAAAAGTGCGGCCCATCAACTATAGCGGCCATACATTCAAGGACCAACGATGCTGGTGATCTATTTTTCCCATGAGATAAGGATTTTCCGTGGCGTAATAATGAAAGTTGTGCCTGCAAACAAGCCCATTCTTGTGGAAACGCGCCTCGTCCGAGAAAAGAACTCTGCTAAACATATTTGGATTTTCTGCTTCAGGAAAACTTTGTGCATAAACTCTACTTGCTAACAAAGAATTTCTATCACACTCACCCAGAATAAAAATCACATCAACGCTTTCTTCTTTGGAGAACTTCATGGTAGTCAATTGAGAAAATTGGGTTCAAACCTCACTTTAACAATGTTCAATAACAGAACACTGATAAGTTCATGTAAAATGCAGAATATGATGAGTCCGGATACCTGACAGAAGGCACAAATAAGAAAAAATGTTAACACATACCTCGACTCACGTTTGAATCGTCTTGATTTAATCATGCGTTAAAAGAATTAGCTTGTTTAGGTCTAATTTTTACTACTATATATAGTATGCATCTTGATAAGTTTGATACGGTTTGTAGAATTTTCATCAGAAATGTTTCAAATAATCGAATATTTCGAAAATGATCGAAGATAAAGATTATGTTACTTCTGCAAAAATATAGCGCAATATTGTATACGTTGACATGATTAATAAAATACAGGGTGTTCCAATTGAAAAATTCAAGATATGATATTTTCAAAATTACAATATTCAATAATTTCATTGAGTCACTCCTGTATGAAATGATGATAATCTATTCCAATTCATCAATGAAGCTATCCTTGGCCAATGAGAAGACGAAAGGAAAAAGTATTCATCCTTCCGGCCGAAGGTGCATTCGATGATGTGAGAGCCTATTTTCATGAATTTTTACGGAAAAAAAAATAATGCGAAGAAACTACTCACCAGAAAAACACTCATTACTTAAAGACATTATAGCAGAGTTTAGGCCGCTCCTGAATCTTGAACAAAAAATTGGTCTTCCAATCTGAAAATACCACCCAAGATTTTTTCATAGAGAACTGGGACACCCTGTTTACTGTAAAATAAATTGGTGAAGTAGGTTCTTACTATCTAAGTACAAAACTTTTCGAACAAAAATTAAATCTTCAAGAGTGTACGAGCTACAGAGCACCGCGTCACTGGTGAATCACCCAGTGTATAGTGTTGGACAGTGTGCATAAACGGGCTGTACGCCTCATCGACCACCCGGAGATCACCCGCTCGAACCACATGCTCTCAGAAGACAAGTTGCTGAACTTTCTCTGTTTTACAGATACTTCCACGGAAGATGCTTCAAGGAGCTGAAAGACCTTGTTGCCAGAAGGCTGGCAAGGAGTTCTCATCATATGGTGGTACCCCTCGAACCTCTCACTATAAGAATTCCTTTGGTTACAGAGCCAGGGAGCTGGGGGACTCGCTTCCGTCCAACATGTTCCCAACATCCTACAATTTGGCCCACTTCAAGAAGCTAGTAAACAGACACCTCAATTCTTCCCAGTGGTGTAACAAGTTCGCCTATTCCTTGGAAGGGCGCATAGAAAAGAAAAAAAAAATTGACGTAACTAAATGTATCTTAAACATGTAAAAGACCCGTCTGTGGAATGAAAGCTTATTTTCAAGTGGCAAATTGCAAATAGCACTGCTGCTTATGATTCTGAATTAACTGAGCTTTTGAGAACTGCATAGCAATGAAAAATTTCGAAATTCTTCAAAACACTGCACAATCCTCAAGGTAATAATCAATCAATATGATTAAAAAGTTCAATTAAATTGTTAATTGATTCCGCGCTTACTATGTAATAGATAATGATGATGACTAAATGAAATTAAGACTATGTATTATACTTATCATTTCTTATCATCATCAATTTGATTTATGTTTTGAATATTCAGTTTTTATTTTGCAACCTAGGAACGTATCCCTATGACCACATACAAATTACCATTCCAAATTCACGGTTTCTGTGTTCGCGTCATATTCACGGAACGTATACCCTACGAATTTTGAACTTATACTGTACCTATGTAAGGAGCCAAGACACCAGCAGGCACCCCATTACCACATTCTCCTCTATGTTGAAATGTTGATATGTTAATAAATCATGAATTTTTAATTTTAATATAAATTGACTAATTAAGAGAAAGCTCAGATTGTTTTATATTATAAATGAGATAAAAACACAAGGTTTAACTTTAATCTACACTTTATTTGAAAAATTCGACGACGTTTCGCTGACACAGCAGCTTTATCAAGAATGAAAAACAGAATGAAGAGTATAAACAAATCGTAGAACAAGTTGGATGAATAACAGGAAAATCCACACCGAGTCATTGTACAGTTAGTATGAAAGGTAATAAAACTAATTAAACAAGTTAAGTAGGGGTGAATAATTCACATCTACCTGTTCATTCAAAAGCTTGTCCGAATGTTTGTATCTATTTATTTCTAATGCTTCTAGGAGATCTAATTTTGAACTTTTTGATTTAATATGTAATATGTCAAAGTTTTTATTGAATGAATGGTTTTCTTTTATTAGGTGGTTTGAATTGTTTTATATTAGATATGTTGATTTCTTCTATTTGCGTTCTCTGTTAGAGTAGCATACTCTAAATCATAATTGAGAAGGCATAGCTATCCAACAGTACTACCGCATGAAAGTCGACACGCAAGCTAACGTATATGAGTAAGAATGTTTTAACCTTCAATTTACTCGGAATGGTGATGAATTCCCAGATTTTCGATAATTTATGTATCGAGGAATTATTCAAATCACTTTTTTTCAGTTCAATTTATTATCATGAAGAATGTCAGTTTAGGCATGAATTACAATATCGATCTAATTTCTGTCTGACCACAACACATTATCTCCTCATCACAGATCCCATCAAGTTGTTCAAGACTTAATCAGTAATAAATTTCACTCGCAATAGGAGTTATGGCCGATGGAAGGTAATTATGATCAATTCCGCTGCCTTAGAAACAGATTCGGCTAAGTAATAGAAATGTTTCTGTTCCTGCGTTTGATTGATGATAACGCCGTAGGAAGTCGGCCAGTACATTATTTCATTAAATCGTTTTTATGGAACGTACAAATTGAAATTAATTTCATTTTTTTTCACGTTGCCTACGGACCGAACAATACGGAAATCTTTTTTATTAAAGAGGGAAATATCTCACATGATGTACCCACCAGATATTGCAACGATCAAATTTGAAATCTTTCAGTTTCAGGAGCTGTCTTCTAGCGCAATTATATGAAAAGTGAAACGAAAAATAGATTTAAGGTTGAACCAAAAAAAACTTTGCTTCAGTGAGCTTAAACTGAACTATTCGAGTCTTAATCGCAATTGAGAATATTGAGAAGTTCTGTCAAAGAAATGAAAGAAACAACACGATACCCCATCGTCAGTTTTAATCGATAGTTCATATGAAAAAAGTTTATGCAGTTCGAAACTGCCGACATACTCTCGTTCTCTGAAATTCATAGTCATAAAAAAGCGTGAACTTGAAATTTTTTTGTGTCAGATATGATGAAGAGAAAATCCGGTTTGTTTGAATTATCCAAGTTCATGTACATTTATTTGATTGAGGAGGTCGTTACTTGGTGAAAATCAGTATACATATTTTCAATGAAATAAAACTATTGTATTTAGATTTTCACCATATTAACAAAACTATGACCGGTTTCACCACATTGTGGCTTCCTTAGATAGATACAAACTAATGAACAAAGTGATTCCTTATATATTATTCTTATTTCCTACATATTATTACAATAGGTACAAGTAAAAGGGTATGTTGGTAAACCCATCAGAGTTGCTTACTTTATGAATTGAAAAGATTGAGTAAAGGTGAAGGATTTAAATCTAATTGTCTACTAAGTAACCCACCTGAATTCTTTTCTTCGTTAATCTCTAAAATTTCCCATAGTTTGAGTTTTTGTCTATTATTTTCGTTGTGTAAAATTTTGAAATTATCATCAAAGTTATGGTTATATTCGAGTAAATGATTAGAATAATGAGAATCTGGTTTATGATAATTAAAACAACGTTTGTGCTCGGATAATCTAACTTTGAAATTTTTGAAAGTTCTACCAATATCAATTTTATTACAATCCCCGCAAGACAATTTATGAACACCGGGTTCATTACTTTTATCAGTTTTAGATTTGCAGTTTTGATATGTCGGCCTAAAGAATTATCAGTTCGGAATGCTATATTGGAGGTATTATGCGGGAGGAATGATTTTAATTTTAGGATTACCAATATAAGTTAAGCTGTTGTATTTTGTGTTAGAACTTTCTATACTTGGAAATACTTCCTGGATGGATTTTTGAAATTTTTGCTTGAAATTATGTTCTCAATCAGACTTGGACTGTTATTGACTGCTATTTGTTTAATTATATTTTGCTCTTTCTCAACTTTCTCGATTTAACTATTACTAAAATTAACGGCAAACATGATTTTTCTATTTTTCATAAGCCATCGCATACAGATATCACTATTCACAGCTCATATAATCATCCTTAACCATATAAATTAGCTTCTCACAATAGTATGGTACATAGACTCATTAACATCCCAATGTCACAAAATAATTTTATGAAAGATATTAAGAAATATAATTATACAAATAGCAGTCAATAACGGTTGCAGTCCTAGTATGACTGAGAACATGATTTCACGCAAAAATTTCAAAGAGCCATCCAGGAACTATTTCCAAGTATGAAAAGTTCTAACACAAAATACAACAGCTTAATTTGTATTGGTAATCCTAGTCTAGAATTAACATCATTCCTTTCGCATTATAATTTCAATATAGCATTCCAAACTGACAATTCTTTAGGCCGACATTTCGAAAACTGCAAATCTAAAATTGTTAGAGATTATAAATCCTGTGTTTATACACTGTCTAGCGGGGATTGTATTAAAATTCATATTGATAGAACTTTCAGAAATTTCAAAATTAGATTATCCGTGCACAAACGTAGTTTTAATTATCATAAATCAGATTCCCATTATTCTAATTACTTACTCGAAGAAAACCATAACTTTAATGATAATTTCAAAATTTTACACAATGAAAATAATATCCAAAAACTTAATCTATGGGAAATTTTAGAGATAATCAAAGAAAAGAATTCAGGTAGATTACTTCATAGTCAATTAGATCTAAATCCTTCTCCTTTACTCAATCTTTTCGATTCATAAAGTAAGCAACTCCGATGGGTTTTCCAACATATCCCTTGTACTTGTACCTATTGTAATATTAAGTAGGAAATGAGAATAATATATAAGGAATAACTCTGTTCATTAGTTTGTATCTATCTGATGAAGCCGCAGTGTGATGAAACTGGTCATAGTTTTGTTAATATAGTGAAAATCTGAATAGCATAGTTTTATTTCATTGATGAAAAAAAGTAATTTACTTATGTCACCTATATTCGTTCTCTGGTGTTATAGAGTTGAATTGTTGGATTATGTCGAAAATAAACAGTTTATTACATTTGCCTTGAAAATACTTCTTCAACGAGGTGTAACAGGTCATATCGAGCATTTGAAAACGCGGAGGGTGTTGTTTTCAATCATTCTCTCATCCACGAAGCACAAAATAACATTTAAAAAGAACTACCTAAAATCTAAAGCTGCTTGAGTGATTTGCAATTATGTGCCAAAGTTTTTGATATGTTAGATCTATTTTTAACTGGGAATCATACTTTGTCACATATTTCAATTCAAGATATCCCCAGAAAAATTTCGAATTGACAACTGCATTTGTTTCATTTATTCCTTTCATCATTCAATGGAATGAACCATGATATGAAATATCATAATCATAGTAATTTGTTTCAACTGAAATCTGCTTGTCATCATCTTAACGCTACTTCAATGACAACCGGATATGAAGGTCTGATGAATGCTTATATGAATCTTTTATTACTCATCAAATTATAGGTTTATGATAGTATTTTCATATTTGAAATTATATAGGTGAACGCCCCGAATAATATTACTTTGCTGCCGGCTATAATAAAATTATTTCTTCAATGCAATATCTGAATGGTAATGATGGATTGAGCTATTTCTTTGAGTGGAACAATATACCGAAGTAGGTGGATTGGAATAGGCCAGGCTACAAATGGCGTCGCTACAATTAATTAAAAATAACATAAATAACCAACCAGAGCAAAAAAGGTGGGATGACAAACAACCGCTGAATGCGAAATACATCCTAAGGCATAAACAAATATCTTGAGGCACCACAGTGCCCACGCTAGAAAAGTCTGAATTATCAGTTTCTTGAAAGATCGCACTCTTAAGTTTAATATAAACTCATATTTTACAGGATGTTTCATAAGTACGCTCCCACCTAAACTCAACAAATATGAGGTAGATTACATTTTTTCCAATGCACAATCCTTTAGAAGATATGGATGCTCTAAGTGAAATCTGAATCTTAAAATTCTGGTAGTTTCTAGTTGAGAATATTTTTATTTATCCGTCTTTTCTGAACACTGGTGCTATACACAAGACCTTCTGGTTTTTATTAGAACAGTGATGATTTACCTGTTCCTCAGCCCCCAGTAAACATGGATGACGTGACCGAAGGAAATGTATCCGAGAGTTCAGATTCCGATCTGACTTTTGAGCTTTGGACTTCAAACAGAGAACCACATTTCGTAACTCAAAACGATCTAAATGACTTAATTCGTGATTTGGATCTCAGTAAAAGACATGCAGAACTGTTTGCGTCCCGACTTCATGAGTGGAATCAACTGGAAAAAAGTTTTTTCTTCTCAAGATGGCAATATAGTGTTTTGCAGTGACATATCCTTAGTGATGACGGAGTTGACGTTTGAATATAAAATATCTGACTGGCCGTTATTTATAGATTCCTCGAAGGTTAGTTTAAAAGCTGTACTGTTACATAATGTTAATAAATACCCTCTTGTACCGGTCGTTCATGCTACTGAAATGGAAGAATCATATGAAAACATGAAATCACTGCTAGAACGTTTATATTGGTTTATAACCAATATTTCTGGAAATATATGTGTAGATTTGAAAGAAATTGCTATTTTGCTAGGTCTGCAGCTTGGATATACGAAGTTTTGTTGTTTCTTCTGTGAGCGGAATAGTCCAGATAAAACAATCATTATGTCAAAAGGAATGGCCTAATCGAGACGCTCTTATAACAGGTCAAATGTTCTTCACACTGCTTTAATAAATCCTTTAAATGTATTGCTCCTCCATTGCATTTCAAACTGGGACTAATGAAAATTTTGCCAAAGCTATGGATAAGAATGGAGATTGTATTTGTTACTTGAAACAAAAATTCTCAAAATTCAGTGATGTCAAAATAAGAGAAGGAATATTTGTAGGGCCACAAATGAGAGACCTACTGGCTGATGAAGAGTTTGAACAGAAACTTAATACAATCGAAAAATCCGCATGGAAATGTTTTCGAAATATTGTTCGTAATTTTCTCGAAAAACCATAAGGACAAAAACTACGAAGAGTTATTCAACAACCTCTTAGTGGTTTACAAGGACATGAGATGCAATATGTCGCTCAAGATTCACTTTTTGAAATCGCATTTAGTTTTTTTCCTCAAAATTTGGGAGCCGTTAGCGACGAACACGGTGAGCGGTTCCATCAGGACATATCTAACATGGAAAAAAGGTACCGAGGCAAGTGTAGTCCGATCATGTTAGCTGAATATTGCTGGACACGCAAAACGGATGAACCTGACGCTAAATATTCTCGAAAATCCCGAATAAAATTAAATATAAGTTAGTTTTTCTTTATTTGAAATATTGTTTTACCGTTTTTACTTAAAAAATTAATTGCTGTTGCAAAAAACAGAGTGTGATCGAAATTTTCTAAAAATGTAGATTAGTTAAAGACTAGTTGTAGATACAGAATAACTAATTCAATTCCATTGAACTTTCATCATGGTCGTTTTTCTCTATCAGTGTTATCATTGTCCTTGATTTACCCCACCCTTCAGGTTCACGAAAGAATAAAATGTTACAGCATTATTTACGTCCCAAAAAAACATAACAAATTATACCATATATTGAAACAGAATAAAATCACCACAATATGTACGACTAAATTAAATCACTGGGTTGGACCAGGCTACCATAAAAGACGAACCTTATATAACGCAAGAACATTACTAGCAGATTGTAAAACCGATGAGCTGGAAGAAGAATTGGATCGCATACACTGGTACGTTGTGGGCCTTAGTGAAGTGAGAAGAAAGGGCGAGAGTTTATTCACTTTAAGGTCCGGAAATCTACTTTATTGGAAGGGCGAAGATAATATATCTCTCGGTGGAGTCGGCTTCATTATTAATAAACGTTTGGTGAGAAATGTTGTGAAAATCGAAAGCCTGAGTACTAGAGTATGCTATGTCATCCTGAGGCTGAACGAAAGGTACAACATGAAGATAATTCAAGTATACGCGCCTACCAGTGCTCACGCAGATGAGCTGGTTGAAAAGGTGTACGAAGATATTCGCCTCGCTATTAAAAGGACTCCAGTCTATTACAATTTTGTGGTTGGAGATTTCAATGCTAAGCTCGGTTTGAAAGAAAATGACACCGAAGCATCCTTAGGGTGCCATGGAATTGGGGAACGGAATGAAAGAGGAACCATGCTCTTAGACTTTCTATTAGAAAACCGCTTATGTGCGATGAATTCGTTTTCCAAAAACCTCCGCAGATAAGATGGACATGGTCGAGCCCAGATGGTAACACCAAAAATAAAATTGACTTCATTATAGCTGACAAAAAGGAAGTTATTAAGGATGTTTCGGTCCTTAACAAATTTTCAACTGGAAGTGACCACAGAATGGTGAGGGCTAAATGTATGATCAATTTGAAACGTGAAAGGAACAAACTCGTAATGACAGGAGGGTTAAAAAATAACAAATGGGCACAGGTATCTGATGAAGCGGAATTTCGTGAAACTTTGATTGAGAAGCTTTTGTGCAATGAAAACATGAATATCGATCAGCACAACGACAACATTACAACATCAATAAAACAAGCTATGGACAAACATTGTAGCACTTTGAACAGGAAACAGGAAAGAATCAGTGAGACAACGAAACGCATGATGAAGACCAGAAGAGAACTTTTAAGCAAGGACACAGCAGACAAGAAAGAACTGAAAATACTTAACCTCAAACTATAGAACAAAATAAAAGCATGAAGGTACTACGACGGACGGCTTCATTGGGAAAACGTAACATTCACAAACTGATGGATCCATATGGTTCAATTATAACAAATAGAGCCGAAATAGTGAAGGTTGTCGAGGACTTTACTCCACTTTGTATCGAAGCCTGAATCGCGAGAACGAGGAAGACAATCGCATACCTCATGTTATGAATCAGGGTTCGGAGGACCTCCCAGAAAGAACAGCTGATGAGGTCCGAAAGGCACTATCAGATATGAAAAACAACAAAGCTCCAGGAAGATGGAGTAGTTGCGGAGGCTTTGAAGATAGGCGGTGAAAATCTGATTCGTGAAATAACGAAACTTTTCAATAAATGTTTAGCTGAAGCAAAAGTACCAGAGTCTTGGCATAATGCTATAATAATAATTATGTACAAGAAAGGAGACCCCACAAATCTCTCGAACTATAGACCTATAAGCCTTCTATCGCACTTATACAAACTCTTCACCAAAATAATAACAAAGCGCCTCACAAACAAACTGGACACCTACGAACCTCGAGAGCAGGCCGTATTTCGGGCAACATTTGGTGTTAATGATCATCTCCAAACTTTCAAGACTTTGATTGAAAAAAGCATAGAATACAACTTGCCTCTGGTTCTCATATTCGTGGATTACGAGAAAGCCTTCGATACCGTGATACAGGCGATTATGCTTAAAGCGTTGGCTGACTGAAGAATAGTTCATAGAAACACTGCCATCATTAAATATATATATGAGCATGCCACTTCACAAGTGTGCCTTCACAATTCTACAGAAAAATTCAGGATCGGACGTGGAGTAAGACAGGGTGATACTATTTCCCCGAAGTTGTTCACAAACTATTGCAATATATATTCAAGCAATTGGAATGGGATCAGAGGGGAGTAAATGTAGATGGTGAGCGGTTAAGTCATGTTCGTTTCGCCGACGACATCGTCATTATAGCAAACAGATTAGATGATGCAAATGAGATGCTCTTGCAGTTGTCTAAGGAATCCAGTAAAATCGGATTGAAGATAAATATGTCGAAAACTAAGATGATGACCAACTTAGTACCAAGCCAACCAGTTTCCATCGATGGTGAAATTGTTGAACAAGTAACGTCATACAAATATCTGGGGCATGAGATAACTATAGGCAGGGACAACCAAACAACAGAAATAGGAAGGCGAATAAGGCTGACATGGGCTGCATTTGGAAAACTGAGAGATCTGTTCAAATCAGAGATACCGATTTGTTTGAAACGTAAAGTATACAATCAATGCGTTTTACCAGTTTTGACGTACGGTGCAGAAACCCTGACCCTAACAAAGAAATCAGCTAATGAAATATGTGTTGCTCAGCGTAAGATGGAGAGAGCTATGTTAGGCATAACACTACGGAACAGAATTCCCAACCATATCATACGCCAACGAACTAGAGTCCAGGATGCTCTCGAGAGAGTTGCTAATTTAAAGTGGAACTGGGCCGGTCATCTAGCAAAAACCACGGACGGTAGATGGACAAAGCGTCTTTTGGAGTGGCGTCCCAGAGATGAAGCCCACAGAAGTAGAGGACGTCCACCAGCTCGTTGGAAAGACGATATCAGGCGAGTATGTACGAACTGGATAAATCCGGCCCAAAATCGCGAGGAATGGAGATCGTTGAGGAAGACCTATGTTCAGCAGTGGACTAGGATAGTTGACAGATGATGATGATGATGAAATTAAATCGATGTTCATTTTTGGTCAACAATAAAGATAGATTTGATTCAGTTGAAAAAGGTGTTGTGTATAAATTATATTGTAATGATTATCCAGCTTTTTAAAAGGGTCAAAATGGTCGTTTCATATATTAGAAAGAGTAGACTTATTGAGTTCGTAGAAATTTCATTAAATACAAACATAATTCACCAATAACTGAAGACCAGCTTGATTTCTCTTTGTCTCCACTTCTCCTATCGTCACATATATATGAGTATGAAGATATTGTTATATTTAAGTTTGCTCTTTGTTTTATAAAACAGGATAAAACCTCAATCATATCTTTAAGAGTATTTTGTGAAATTAAATCTAGTGTTATTCTACTCAGTTGTTTAGTTATTTAGTAAAAATATTGCACCAAGTGATAAGCGAGACTTTTATATCTAGAACCTGATACTGTTTGAAACTACATAGAAATGTGATTTCACAGAAAATGAAGAACTTTTTGATGAGACAAATCTGAACATGTAATAATTATTTACTGAGGTCTCGTTTAGATAGAAATCTTTTTTTTCTCCAGTGTTTTTCTCGAAGCATCAATATTTTTCATAAACCTGCAATAATTGCAAAAATTAGAATCGGAAAAATTCAAGTCATTCATGAAGATTTTAGTATTATTTAATAATTTTTCAACTGGATACCTATCCAACACTCTTCTGATTTTTGGCCGAGAAATATAATTACTAAGCGGTTTTTTTCCGAAATAAACGGTACAATAGAAAATTGTAACACTCATGATTACAGAATTGCACTTTGCAATATGTAAAGACTGACAGAAGTTTTTCTTCAGAATAATAATATAGACTTACTATTTATTAATGAACATTGAATATTGAATGATTCAATTTTGAATTATAAAATATCTTCTTTTAGTCTTTTTTTAGCGTTTAGTGGTAGAACTCATTCAGTCCGCGGTGTTACTTGTATTTTCGCAAGGAACGATATACGATTACGATTACTTTATGTCTTTTATTTGAGCAGATACTGTATTGAGGGCGTGGTTGAATTTTGTGGTGTTTTACTGTTGATTGATGACAAAAGGTTGGGGACGTCACTGTTTACAGACCTAGTGGCGATGTTGTTGATCTTATTGATAGTATTTCTTCTGCTCTATATCAAACAAATGTGATATTGTTATATTGACGGGTGACCTTAACGTAGAATCGCTCAACAATGAGAGCACAAAACAACTTTATTCAAACCGTTGCAAACAGTATATAACTCGTAATCCAATATTGCAGCAAGATAACCCCGACATAGCATGGCTCAAACTAAAAGAAAACATATACAAGGGTGCCACAGAGGCCTTGGGAACCCGCACGGTATCACAGAACGGCAAACCTAATAATAAACCCTGGTTCACCACTGAAGTCAAAAACATTACAAAGGAAAAAAAAATATATCTAGAATATAAGAACCATCCGACACCAGAGAACCGAAATAGATACATAGAAATAAGAAATAGGGTGAATAACAGAGTTCGGGAAATTAAAAAAGAATACTGGCAGAGATTTAGTGCTGAAATGGAAGCGGATATATACGGAGCGCAAAAACGAATTTGGAAATTATTAAGGGGTATGAAAAAGGACACCAATGAAACTATACAACTGAGAACAATCACAAACGAAACATGGGAAAAATACTTCAAAAATCTTTACACCGAATCAGAATATGAAGAAGAACCCCCAGAAGAAGACTTAGAAAACGACATTATAAATGAACCGGTAACAATCACGAAAGAGCAAGTAGCTATGGCAATAAGTAAACTTAAAAATAGGAAAGCTCCAAATGAAGATAAGATAACAAATGAGATGTTCAAATATGGCGGAGAATCCATGAGTGAAGAGTACACAAAACTGTTTAACATTATAATTCAACACGGAAAAATACCAGGAGAATGGAAAAGAAGTGTAACAGTGCCTATCTTTAAAGAAGGAGACAAAACAAATCCTGCCAACTATCACGGAATAACCTTATTAAGCACCTCTTCGAAACTGCTTACAAAGATTCTTGCCGATGACATAACATCAACAATGCCAATCAGCGAAGAGCAACAAGGCTTTCGAAAAACCAGTCCACGGTCGATGCACTATTTATAACAAGGCAATCAGTAGAAAAGTCTCTTGAATATAACACTCCAGCATATCTTTGTTTCATAGACTTAACGAAGGCCTTCGACAGAGTCCAACTGAAGGATGTAATCAAGATACTGGAAAACAAAGAGGTACCCAAAAAATATATAAGACTCATAAAAGATCTGAACACTAATACAACAACGCAAATACGAACAAACCACACCCTAACGCAGCATTTCGGAACAACGTCGGGCATCCGCCAAGGTGATAGTCTTAGCCCTCTACTATTTAATACTGTTATGGACCAACTTGTAGAGACCGTTAAAAACTTGGGACTAGGATACCGCATGGGAACCTACAAAATTAACATCTTATGCTATGCCGATGACGCCGTACTCATTGCAGAATCAGAAGACGACCAACAAAGAATGTTATACGCCTTTAGCAAACGCGCAAAAAATTTCAATATGGAAATCTCAACAAGTAAGACAAAATGCATGACCATAGCTAAGGAACCTCTGCGCTGCAAGTTAACAATAGACAACGCCACTATAGACCAAGTCATGTCATTCGAATACTTAGGGTGCAAAATAACAAGCACAGGATACCTTGAAGATGAAGTGAGGAGACAAGTGAACAAAGCAGCTGCAGTATCGGGACATCTTAAACAACCAATTTGGAGAAATAAACACCTCAGTATACCATGCAAATCCAGAATCTACAAAACATGTGTGCGACCAATTATGACATACGGGGCAGAAACAAGAGCGGAAACGTCGGTAACAAAGAGGATACTAAGAACAACAGAAATGAAAACGCTAAGAACTATAACCGGCTACACATTGAATGACAGACAAAGAAATACCGACATAAGGAAAAATGTGAAACAGACGATATTGTAAGATGGGTAAGAAAAAGAAGAAGAGAATGGAACCAGCATGTAAACAGAATGACCACAGATAGAATAGCCAAAATCGTATATAACAACATACCACACGGAAAAAGACCCGTTGGACGACCACCAAAACGATGGCGGGACAGTTGGCAATCAACTTCACAAGAACTGCTGCAGGGAAACCGGAACTGAACAGGCGCTACGCCTTCTACACGGTGAAGAAGAAGAAGAAGACCTTAACGTTGAGTTAAAAAAAATGATATGGAAAAGCGTTTGCTTTTCGATATGATCGGTAGTTGTACTACAACTACCAACTACACTAGGATTTCCACCAATAAATATGGTGTTACTAGCAAATCTGCTATTGATTATGTATTGACTAATGCTCCTGATACCTTTCGACTAGTAGTGTTATTGAGCCATGCCTGTCTGATCACTCAGCTTCTGTCTCAAATCTACGTCTCGATACACATATAGACACGAACAATAATGTAGATTCAGATTATAAATTTCGAATGCTATCAGACTCCAATCTCAATGAATTTAGGAATATGTTGGATGCTCAAATGAATTGGGATTTTGTTTTAATGAACCGGAATATCACGTTCAGCAAATTCATTGATTTTATTAGAAACGCTTATAATTCATGCTGTCCTATAATGAGCAAAACATCTCGTCTGCCAGCTTCAAAGAGGGTGGATTTCACAGGAAATAATTGATGAAGGTAAAAGACTTCGTGATATGCATTGGTTAGTTGCTCAATCGAGTTGTCCATTACTCTGACAACGCTACAATACGGATCTATTCAACCATAAAAAGAACGGATCCGAAACTGAACAAAAATATTTGCTCGAAAAAATTAATAACTCATCTAACAAAAGTAAGAAAATCTGGGAAATTGTGAATGAATAATTAGGACGTGCAAGGGAAAAGTCCGATATTAAGTTGAAAATTAATGACAGAATCACTTCTGACACTAAAGAAATCGCGAACGAATTCGGTACATATTTCACTACAGTCGGTAAAGATTGGACTATAAACCATTTTGGTATGAATGTGTCGCTGCCATCAACTATGTCTGATAAACTCTCTGAGTCGATTTACATATGTCCAATTACTCAGGATTCACTTCTGCATCTCTTCAGAAACATGAAAGGCAATAGATCTGCTGGTCATGATGAGTACTTACGTAGTGCAAAATATTGCAAATAATATAATTGAACCACTAACCCATCTAAAAACTGATCACTTTTTGAGGGACTTCTTCCAGAGTGCCTGAAAAGAGCAATTGTTGTTCCAGTATTTGAGAAGGGTGTGGCGACTGCATCCGAGAATTATCGACAAATTTCTATTTTAAGTGGCATATCAAAGGTTTTAGAAACTCGCATGTACCAACAGATTACTAATTTCATAACAACAACAACAATAAACATATTTTGTCTCGGTTTTCGAATCTGCTTCTTATAGTCTGTTTGATTATATATACAGTGAAATTGACAGGGAAAATATGTTCCGTGTACCTTCTATGACATGTGTCGTGCATTCGACCTGATGCAGTCGTCGATTGCATGTTCAAAGTATTTTAGCATTGGCCTGAGAGGTGTTTGCTTGAATTGGATCAAGTCCCACTTGGAACGAGAGATGATGGTGAGGGTATCTGGTGT
The DNA here is from genome assembly GCA_013387265.2 of Cryptolaemus montrouzieri. Taxonomy (NCBI): domain Eukaryota; kingdom Metazoa; phylum Arthropoda; class Insecta; order Coleoptera; family Coccinellidae; genus Cryptolaemus; species Cryptolaemus montrouzieri. The sequence continues at coordinate 21,872,367 of JABFTP020000185.1, forward strand.
GTATGAACTGGAGGTCGGGGTTCTCCAGGGGTCGGTCTTGGGACCACTTTTGTTCAGTTTATTCATCAATGATCTTGTATCATTTATAGGTCTCGGACATATAGTGATGTACGCCGATGACACCGCATGAGTTATTCCTGGATCTACCCCTGAGGAACTTCGATTTATTCTTGAACTGATTGATGAGAGAACAGATATTTGGTGTCGGAGGAATCGACTCGATTGAACAGAACTAAGACTGTCACCTTAAGTTTTTATAATAGAAGGTCAGCACCGCTCGTAGATTTCGTCTCATTGATTAAAACTAAATATTTGGGCACCAATATCGATGCGAGCCTGACCTGTGCAACTCATATTGATCAGGTTTGTAAAATGCTGGGTAAGGCGCATTTTGCCTTGGTTCATGTGAGATCGTCTCTTGATCGTGCTAGACTGTTGAGTATTTATTTTGCGTTGGCATACAGTCATCTTTCCTACAACATTATTCTGTGGGGCAGATCCAGTGGCTGGAGGTGGGTATTTGTGGCGCGAAAAGACTGCTGGATGATCATTATGGCTATGGCACAAGAAACGCGATAACAATTAGCTATCCTTGCATAAATCTGTTTTGTATGAAGCGTTACCTAAGTACGTCGTAAACAATGTTTACAATAGGCTACCTACGAACTTGAGGCAAATTGATGATGCAGAAAGCTTTAAAAAGCTCTGAAAAATTTTATTTCTGAGAAAGCCTATTACTCTGTTGACGAACTGTTGAAGTATCTGTGATATTCCATGTGATCCTATTCACGCTCAGGGTTTCATTTATGTCTGTGTATTAATGTATTATTGTACATATATATTGTTTTTGAAATTGGAATTATATGTATATTTGTTTGGTAAAAATGTTTAATGTTGTGAACTATACATTTTATTTATTTGTGACAAGTACACCCTGTATGGCAAGTACAATAAAATTGATTTGATTTGATATAGTAATGCGATCGATATAAAAATTTGGGAGAATTGAAGGAATTGGTATAAAAGGATTTAGACACGGGAAAAGCTCGAAAAGTTATTGAAATTTGTTTGCAGTTTTTAATGGAACTTTGGCAAACATTCAGAGTAAATGAAAGCATTTTTTCAATAAATAGCTTACGCCAAGAAATTGATGCACAATAATAGAATAATATAATAATATCTTCATAAGTATTTCCTAACAACGACAAAGGAACTCACAAAGGTCAAACATGTGGTGAGTTTATACAGAAAAATTTTAAGAACAGAATCTATACATCAAAACAATTTATCATACTCAAAAACATACATTGACATTCTCCAAGGAATGTCGAATTGTAACCATACTAGTTAATGTAGTTCAAATATTCATTCTACCATATTTTTAATAGTTTTATTGCATGAGAACTACCATTCATTCACATTACATTTGAAGTTTTTCAAATTTCTTTCCGATTTGATGGAAGTCTGTTGAATATTCTTGGGCTTCGATGACTAATGCACTTGTAAACTTTTGGAATCTTTAGGAGTACTGACTGTATCTTGTTCCCATACCATGTTGTACTTGTTTCTGAAGATTATTTTGAAGATGTTTAAAATCGCAGAACAAAATAGCTGTTTCACGTCCCATGCTCCTGATATTTTAAATAATGAATTTGTTAGAAATGTAATATCCTTTTGTGAACAATTTTGAGAAGCCATTTCTGTTGTAAAACCAATTTATCGAATATATTACTATAAGCGCCACCCCATGCAACAATACCATAACGCAACTGTGACTCCACCAGGCCTTTGTACACCATTTTCATATGTTTTTCGTCGATTTCGTTAGATAAAATCTTAAATTAAAAGAGCATCCCACTGTAGGTGCGAATCCAAGATCACCCCAAATACTTGGCACGGTTACAACAAGGCATATCAAATGACACATCACCATCCCTCGCTAATAAAGGGGTTTTCTCTGGAAATGAACGCTTATCAAACGAGAAGGAAACGTAGACAGTCTTGGTGAAATTTATGCTCAAAATTTGTTCGTCAAACCAATTTTTCATGCTTACAAAATCGGTTTTCCTCAAATCTTGCATATTTCCAAAATAAAATAGTATAGTGACGTCCGCAAAGCTTATTATACGACCTTTAGTTCGTAAAAATAGCAATTTGTTCGAATATATCGTAAACAATATTGGCCCTAAAACGGTTCCATGCGGAACCCTCATTCAACCGTGCGTGAATCACTGTATACATTTCCATCTATTCTATCTAGTTGTTTTCTATTAGTAAGGTAGCTCTTCATCAATTCCAGCCCGATTCCACTAACCCTCTTTTCTTCAACAACTCCAGCAGAATGCCATACTCTACCGTATCAAGTGCTTTCGTTGAGTCAATAAAAATACACAATGACACTTTATTGTCATTAAAAACTCTGTATATGTTTTCGATATTTTACAGATTTTATTCGAATATGCCCGGACGAAAAAGTTCGATGTTTATTCTTGATGAGAAATGAAAGAAAAGTTTAAATTGAGATTTCGCAAGAAACCATCACATATTGATAATAACAGTTGCTTATCAATTTGCAAGTATCATTTGTTCCTCTTGAAAATTATGATTTTCGGTGTTAACGCAACGCGAATCACAAAATTTGACCTCGGCAGAATGTGCTGAAGCAGTGGGATTAGATGAAATTATACAAGAATAAAACATAGACTTGAAATTTCCCAACTTCAAGAGTGATATGCGGTATAGAATGCATGGTAGTCATGGAAGCAGGACTGACCAAGGACGATCTCGAGCAACAACGGCGATCTAGACCGATATTCAAGATTTTCCTCGTTGAGATAACAGTTCGTTACTGCTAGGTATCTTAAAACGCAGCTTCAATATAACAGTGGAGAGTACATTGAAATCGTAACGATTTGACAACGTCTCAGGTAAGTTTGTTTGATGCCTTGTGTAGTAGCACTAGTCTAATCCAACCGCAGCACATCGGAGAGCGCTATTGAATTTTGCGAAGGAAAGTATCTGGTAAGAAGCTGGCGCTTTCTTTCATAGATCAGTCGAGATTTTGTCGTTTGAAAAGTGATGTGCCAAGTGCAACTTTTCACACATCTATGCTTTCGGTGAAAGATCACTGATGGTGTGAGGAAGATATGCTTCGAACGCCCGCACTAATTTGTTCATCATGAATTATGGAATCCTGAATGCCGAATCGTACGATAAAGATATGTTAGAATGACATATGTACCCTTTGCCAGGAATATGGGTAAAAACTTTTCATGAATGATAAGGCTTGATCTCAGTAAGCTCAAATCATAAGGATCAACATTCAAAGCCCGAAATCATTTCAATAGAGTGACCTACACATAGTCCAGACCTGCACCCCATCGAACAACTTTCGGACAATTTCAACAGATGTTTAAGAAGCCAGCAAAACCAGCCAGCTACCGTAAATGAAGTTCTGAACACTGCTCGAAGTTTGGGACCAGATCAGAATACTTAAGATCAATGATTCAGAGTATGAAGCGTAGATGTCTTCTCGCCAGGGTGGAAATATTCGGTATTAGCAGGTTTTGGGGACTCTTAAATTTGTTAAAAGTCTCACATTCTTCATTATCAATTTTCAACCAATTGCTATAAGTACATATTCAACTTTATTTGTGGAAATAATACTTCAATATATCTAAACTTATTTTTGGATAAATTCAAATTTATGATTTTGTGCTTCAGTTTCTTGCGGAGTGTAGTGTAGGAATCCTGAAAATATTATTTTTTTAATTGTTGAGATATCTAGAATTAGTTCATAAATAGTAAATTGTACTTTCTACCTGTTGTAACCATTGAAATGTAAGCGATTGGTTGATTTTCTTTTTTGTTCTTACTTACGTGAACGTTCAAGAATTTTGGTTACAGCTATCAAGATTCTTACCTGAAAAAAAAAACAGTATTATACATTTCGTTTAGAAACACTTACTTATGTAATCACATGAATTTCAATCTCAGATATTCCTTAGTGTTAGTGGATTAATGTGAAAATAATGCTTGTTTTCTCTAGTGACATGCACCCCTCTTCAAAATCGAAGGAAAACATTTCGAGATGAATATTGAGACACAAGTATAGGAAAATTCGAGAAAACTCGGAAACCGTTAAAGGTAGTTATATAACATGGGTATCGTTCGATAGGTATAAAAATAACCGATCATTGTTTTGTGTCATTTGAAAAAAATTGAAGAAATGAGGCTTGAAGAAAGGCGGAATCTAAAAGTTTGTACTGAGCACCCTGTATCAATTTCAGAGTTTCCCAACGATGGTTCCTAAGAAATAGAGTATAAGTAACATAATTTTTGCAAAATCACAATCGGAAAGTCACAAAGAGAAAAGAAAATAATTTTCGAAAAAGTCATCGAATTTCGAAAATCTCTAATATTTCGAAAACCATTGAACCTAGGTATAGGAAATATCGAACAAAGTCACCTTCAATTGATCTCGCAAAGCTAAAATCATCAAAATAGATAATTTGGTGTTCTATTGAGAAAAACATAACTTTGATTTATTCCTCAGAAACGAAGTTACTCTTAAATTGTAACCGTAACAGAAGTTCATCATATTGAGAGAAAAAATTCAAAATCCGTCGTTTTCTTGGATTTATGCTACTTCCAGTGACTCGTGGGCCACCCTGTGTATATCTTATATCTGGTTTTTCCAAATCCAAATAAAATAAAACGATCCGGTTTGATATATTTCATTTTACTCTGCAATTGGTTTTCATACAATCTGACAGTTTGAAACCGCAGTAACAGTGATCTATTAATTTAATTTCCAATATTTCTACTCTTTTGTCTTAAATTCAGACTCAATAAACGTTGTTACACTCAGAGCTGAAGAATTGAAGATTTCTCTTAAACCGCCTTCAAAATCAGACAGAACTTCATCAGAAAGAGGTTAGGTTTGGTTAGGTTAATCTGAACAATTGAAGATTTTCTGAAACCGCCTTCCATATAAGACAAAACTTCATCAATAAAAGGTTAGAAATCTAATCTTTGATCTGACAGTCTCTCTTATATTCTGAAAAACAGAAAGGAGACTGAAAGAATGATTGATAGTCATTAACAATCCTGAATGTTTACCAAATTTTAGAATAATGATAACCTTGATACACTCTTATCTGAAATCCAGACTCAATGAACGTTGTTACACTTTGAACTTGATCTGAATAATTGAAGATTTCCCTCAAGCGTCCTGCCAAATCAGATAAAACTTCATCAATATCAGGTTATGTTAGGTTAGATTGATCTGAACAATTGAAGATTTGTCTTAAACCGCCTTTCCAATAAGATAAAATTTCATCAATAATAGGTTAAAATCCAATCTTTGATATGAAAGTCTCTCTTATATTATGAAAAAAAGACAGAAAGCACACTGGAAGGATGTTAGCTACTCACATTTTCTGAATGTTTACCCAATTTTAGAATTAAGGTTACCTTGGTACTGCTAAAATCTACAAGAATATTACCTGAAACAAGCTGAACATCTTGAGAAGAAGATTGCCATAGCGAAATAATCACTGAGAGTAATAATTCTGAAACCATTCTTAATTACAGAATTTAAACACTCTCACTCTTGAGATTGAATATTTATTCTAAGACTCTTGACTGTTATGTGTTTTTCATGTATTTCATTCTAAAACTAGATACGTAATGAATAATCCGTAACTGAACTCAACATTATCGATTGCCATAAATTCAAAACAGGGTCACAGCCAAATGAAAATAATAACATCATTATAATTATCTTCGAAAAATGTATTGATTGTACATATTACATATTAGTATGTCAGGAGGTAAATCTACGTGGAATTTTAAGAAAAAAGTTCATATAAACATAGAACCGCAAAAGCTTCGTTACGGAGCTACAGGGTGTTGAAATTTCCGGACAAAATTGGATTTTTCTTCAGAACTTTCACAGCCTCCATCATTACACGTCCTTAATTTTAACTAAAATCTACAAGGTGTTTTCCTTTCCGGAGCCATGTCTTCTTTTGCCCTTTCAAACTTTTTTTGCAGTACGAAACTGTTCAGCGTGCAATCAATCTTCGTTATCTTCGTTCAGTTTAGAAACTTTCTTGAAACTTGAAATTTTTTCGTATCTCCGACCGTTCTCAGGAAAAATATTATTAAATGATCGATTCTTTGCATTCGCTTAATTGAAAGCAGTTCTGATTAAAAAAATCACTAGTAGGGTTGGATTTTTTCATTCATTCATTTATTTTGACAGTTGCTAAAGTTGAACCAGTGTCTGCTCGAATTGTTTATTGAATTAACGATTAGTTTTAAGACTTTTGAAGTTAATGCTGTAAGAAAAAATGGCTAATTAAACTAACGCCGAATAGGCTGATATCCATTACATGTACGATCTGGCTGAAGCAAACACAACAGAAGCTAGGCGATTATATCAGGTGCGCTTTCCAAATCGAGTAACACCAGAAATTTTCAAATATCCACAGAAAGTTGAGGGAAACTGGTACTTCTACTGCAAATAATCATTCAAAAGTGCAACTCAAACTATGAGAACTCCAGAAATTGAGGAAGCAGTTTTGAATTGAATTGATTTGAATCATCATTCCTCGAGATTTTCCTTCAAGACTGTATTTCTGCCGATGGTTCTTAGATAAAATTAGAGAAAATGCTCATTTTGATAGTGAAAAATGTTCACAGACAAAGAAAACTTTTCGAGAACTTCTTTCACAAATTTTCACAATAATCATTATTGGGCTGAGGAAAACCCCCATTTGATTGAAGAATCTCATCATCAAGAACAATTCTCACTGAATGTCTGGGTCGGAATAATTGGAAATTATTACAATGGGCCATTTTTCTGCCTAACAGACTGAATGGTCCCTCTTATCAACAATTTCTCAAGGAGGAGTTACCTTTACTGCTCCAGAATGTGCACTTGTTGAGAGACATAATGTGGTTCATGCATGAAGGGACACCAGCTAGGAATTCTTGAATAATACATTCAACAACCGGTGGATAGGTAGGGGTGGGCCAGAATTATGGCCTCCTAGGTCCCCAGACTTAAACCCTTAGACATTTTGTTATGAAAATATCTCAAAAGTTTAGTTTATACCACTCCAGTGAACACTGTAGAAGAATTGAGAAATCGAAATTGAGGCTTTATATATAGCATTGACTTATATATATAAATAATATAAAATATATAAAAGTTTACTTTCTCATAAGTTTCATTGTGTTTCATATTATATTATCTTTGCGCAAAGCGATTTTGTTTTGCTTCAATTCAAAAAAATGTTTTCATGGAGTTATCAACTTGGGATACTCTGTTAACATAAGAAAGGGTTTAACCACGACGAGTTGCACATATATTTTTTATGCAATCCAACTGATTTCATGAGAAAATATAAATCCACCACCAGGTATAAATGCTATTGCCAGGCAATGATTATAATCAAAACATATACTGGACTCATTATATATAAGAATAACGTTAAATGTTATGAGAATATATCAATCCACCAAGATATATACAAACTGAAGCAACATCAGACAATGACATCAATGTACCAACGAGTGGTGTCAGAGGCTTTCTTCCTGGAAAAAATCCAGGGTACGGACCTTAGTCAAGTAATACTGAATGTTACTCGTTCATAGTTTCCTTTGTGTGAAGTGATGAACGATCGAATAGAATACTGCTTCGAATATAAATATGATAGAACTGTCAGCTAATTATATTACGTTTATATACAAATAAATAAAGTATTAAATGAGATTCTAAGCAATATAAACCTATGACTCTAACTCATTATTTTTTCGGAAAGGAACCTACGAAGAATATTACAAGATTTCATGACTGTTATCTTCTGTAACTGTTCCAATAAATTTTTCTTTAGACCTAAAATCTCAATATTTTTGAGAAGATCTCTATTGATAACTTCTGTTGTTATTTTGTATTATGTGTGTCGGGTAAAGCATTATCAATTATGTTTATCAGAACGAATGATATCTGGCCTATCGTGTTTTACAGCTCTGTTGCATAGAATTGTTTTATCAAAATAAAGTTTAGGTTTCTGGTTTTCACAAATAATCTCAGGTTCATATTTGTAACATTTTTTGGGAGTAAGATCATGTTTAATTCCTAGATTGAAATGAATAATATTAGCGACGACATTATGTCTTTCTGAATAATCTGCTTAGGCAAGGACTGAATAAGATGATAATATATGAGAAACTGTTTCTGAAGAACAAAAACATCGTCAGCAAGAATCATCTATATTTTGCTTGATGATGTGTTTTCTGTAATTCCTCGTGAAAACAACCTGATTCTGGATCGCAATTGCCAAGCTTTCTGTTTCAGCGAACAATTCTCCAGATACTAACCATTTAGTTGGTGCTATTTCATCAATATAATCATTCTTCAATTCTTTAGGTGCTTTCCGTGTCATTCCTTCTGTATCCAACTTTCTTTTAGAATTATTAGCAAATATATCAAAATCTACCTTCTGCATTCGATCTGAAGCCACAACAATATCATGTAAATTGGACATATATATATATATATATATATATATAAGAGTGATTCTTTGAGTGCTCTTTGGTTTTGTCTTTGTCTTAATCCATTATCTCATGAATTAAATGCTACTAGTTTCGGCTTCAAAATAAAGAGTCTATCAGCTGAATTCAAATTAAGTCAGTTAATTCATTTAGATGATATTGAATTATATGCCGGAACCAGATCTCATTTAAAAAGTCTACTTGAGATTACTTTCAACAACTGGAGGATTGTTTGCTGAAACAGAAGGCTTGGCAATTGCGATCCAGGATCAGGTTGCTTTCACGAGGAATTATAGAAAACACATCATCAAACAAAATATAGATGATTCTTGTCGTAGATGTTTCTGTTCTTCATAAACAGTTTTCATATACTATCATCTTGCTCAGTCCTTGCTTCAACAGATTATTTAGAAAGACATAATGCCGTCGCTAATATTATTCATTTTAATCTAGAATTAAACATGACCTAATTCCCAAAAGAAAAATTTTTACAAATATGAACCTGAGATTATTTGTGAAAATGACAAATATAAACTTTATTTTGATAAAACAATTCTTTGCAAGAGAGCTTTAAAACACAATAGACCAGATATCATTCCTACTGATAAAAAGAATCAAATAACATATATAATTGATATTGCTATACTCGACACACATAATATACAAAATAAATACAATGAAAAAATTTCGAAATATATGATGCTTGGCGACGAGATTGAAAAATGTGGAAAATGAAAAGAATTTTTATTCTACCGATTATTATTTCCCAAACAGGTGTTATTCCTAGGAATCTTCACAAAAGTATTGAGATTTTGGGTCTGAAGAAAAATTTGTTGGAACAGTTACAAAAATAACAATCATCAAATCTTGTAATATTCTTCGTAGGTTTCTTTCTGAAAAAAATAATGAGGTAGAGTCATAGGCTTTCTTTGGTTTATACTGCTCAGAATCTCATTTCATATTCTATTTATTTGTTTATATAAATGTAATATAATTAACTGACAATTTTGTCATATTTATATTCAGAGCAGTGTTCTATTTGATCGTTCACCACTTCACACAAAGGAAACTATTAATGAGTAACATTCAGTGTTACTTGACTAAGGTCCGTACACTGGATTTTTCCGGGGAGAAAGCCTCTGACACTACTCGTTGGCACATTGATATCATTATCTGATGATGCTTTAGTATGTATATATTCTGGTAGATTGATATATTCTCATAACATTTCACGTTATCCTAATATATAATTATTCCAGGATATGTTTTGATTATAATCATTGCCTGGCAATGGTATATATATATATATATATATATATATATATATATATATATATATATATATATATCTACTGATGTACAGTGATGGATCGACGATAACAATAGCACTGATGTGTTTTTCTAAGCGCAATATGAAACAAGTGTGCATGTTTCCTTGTACCCAAATAAGAATTCTGCTGGAATTTCCTTTCGTTCCTTTATAATGTAATAATATATGTAAATTTATGATTTTTCAGTAATTTCTCAACAAATGGTAATCTACTGAACCAATTGTCTCCGGTACCATTATTACGAATGGTACCAAAAATTGGATAGATCAATCGGAGGACAATGTTTTCATCAGGGTTATTTTCCTAAATGGAGCTTTAGGATGCTTCCCAACATAGGGATCCCAAATATACTGATTCACTGAATCTGCTTCTACAGCTACTAAAGACAAGACGCGCGCAATAAAATAGTCTACCAATTCTAGTATACCACAAAAGTAACGGAGGGTTAACAAGAGAAAGAAGAAGATTTTCAAGAAATACAATTATTATTTATAAAATATAAATACAAATGTCTCAATAAGTACCTTGTTTTATTATTTTTCAGATTTATTTTATTTGTTTCTGATCAATAATAATTTGCGGTCATGCAGAAAATAGTCTTTACTCAGTAAGAATGAAAAATTCTAAGCTTGTGGTTTTTATTGACTCGCATCAATTTTTTTATCCTTATCTAGTTATAGAACATACTATTCCTAAGTGCTTGAAAATTCAGGAAACACCCTCAAAGATAACTAATAATGAAAGCCTTGTTTGTCATTTTACCTTCACAAGGAAAAATAGTAAGGTTAATTCGTACTTCCACTATCACATACATCACTCGTGAATTCTGAATGAATGTCGACGTTTCCGTTCGTGAATTTTGTAGAGAGCACACACCAAATTTCAACCTACTAATTCCACAAACTTCTCCGTCAAAGGGTCCGACAGAATAAAAGCGGCATTATGTGAGGAGAAAACACATTTACCTAAAATAGTGGCCGGAGTTGGAATACCAGTGTTTTGAATAATAGCAATTATGGAATGTACTTTGGGAAACGTATTGCAGAGAGTAATCAATAGAGAAGTTTGTTAAGTTTCACTGAATCAATACACGACAAATAGGGTTGGTCGAGTGTTAACGCGGGTAAGATTTTAGAACCGTACACCGTAATCCACGATGAATTATTGAAATAATTATATTTTATCGCTGCTGCTGAAAGGGATGATATATATCCCCTATTATTTTTATCGCGTGACCGTTGTTAATTTTATTTTGAAACGTGTATTATCTCATTACCGGCAACACTGCAACGCTTGGCCTACTTTTGCAATAAGACATAGATCATTTTCCCTTGAATGACCTGGAAAATTTTTGCAATATTACATTTTCAAAATCATACAGAAATACTCTATTTCATATTATGTATGGAATTCTGGCTTAACACTTGATGAAACATAATGAATAAATGATTCGTTTATCACTTGGCAAAGGATTCAAATATATTCATTAAGAATACTCGACATATGTTTCTGGTTGTTAGCCCATTATCAAGAGTAATACAATACTAAATTCAAAATGAGTGATTTCACTTATGTATAACGGCATTCACAACAGGAGGTAGATTAAAATCTAGTTGATCGTTGCAAATTGGCTGGTTTTTCCTATGAGCGGACGTAATTTCAATAATCTCCAAGATGTCCATCCTATTTCCTTCATTACCTGGATGCAGGAGTTTCATATTCTCGAAATCTACGAAATAATTTTTATTGATGCAGTGGTCCCAAAAATCCATAGAATTTTCATTTTGCAGGATAGATCTTCTTTGTTCTTCATCTCTCTTCTTGATGCATGTTCCGGTTTGGCCTATATAGAATGTCTCACATTCACTGCAGTGCATTTTATACAGGGTGTCAAACTCCAGAAGGTGATAGTACAAGTCATTTGCAACAAAAAAAATGATCCACAACAAATTTTCGAAAAATTGATAATTATCGAGTTATTTAACACTAAATTTATCATAAATATTTCACTTAATAATGGAGACAGTGGAGAAACCATAGTAAACCATTCAATTGTTGATATATTTTATTATTGATCTTGAAATAATTTTGTTGAAGACATAGGTGTACAGCTGACATCGTTTCTTCTTAATGAGTGGGGATTAATGTACTATTGGATTGAAGTTGTTGATTGATTGTGGCATTGACATCACTGCAAGGTGCAGACAGATTTAGAATAATTATACCAAAGGATACTAATTTAGCATTTATCGGAATTTTTAGAGATCTCAAGTGATTGGTTAATTCTATAGAGTTTTGTATTGAGTGAATTGGATTGCGTTGTATCAAATTTGGAAGTATGTTGTTCAAATATTTACATAATTTAGTAGCTGGAGCACTTGCAATAGGTCTCATGGGACAATATACCTAATGAATTTTGGGTACTGAATATAAAATTGAGCTTGAATTCATAACAGTCAATTTCATCCCATTTTTTTCAATGCATTCGTACACTTTTAAATTAGAGATATGACTTGGGTTTGAAATTTGTTAATAGGATCAACGATATATACTACTATAAATTTCTATAATAAATAGGCTTTCTGTAATATCAATATACATATCACTTTCTGAAATCGTAATAGTGTTACCTTTGTCAGCGTTACAAAGGTTTAAATTATGGTCTTCAAGTTTTGTTTGTATAGATCTAACAATTGCTAATTCCCTATTGTTTTTGGCAAATTTGAATGACATATGGTTGTATTGAGTGAATTGGATTGTGTTGTATCAAATTTGGAAGTATGTTGTTCAGATATTTACATAATTAAGTAGCTGGAGCACTTACAATAGGTCTCATGGGACAATATACCTAGTGAATTTTGGGTACTGAATATCAAATTGGAGCTTTCGAATCCATAACAGTCAATTTCAACCCATTTTTTTGCAATGAATTCGTACACTTTTGAATTAGAGATATGACTTGGGTTTGAAATTTGTTAATAGGATCAACGATATATACTACTATAAATTTTTCTATAATAAATAGTCTTTCTGTAATATCAATATACATATCAGTTTCTAAAATCGTAATAGTGTTACCTTGATCAGCGTTACAAAGGTTTGAATTATGGTCTTCAAGTTTTGTTTGTATAGATTTAACAATTGCTAATTCCCTATTGTTTTTGGCAAATTTGAATGACATATGGTTGTATTGAGTGAATCGGATTGTGTTGTATCAAATTTGGAAGTATGTTGTTCCAATATTTACATAATTTAGTAGCTGGAGCACTTACAGTAGGTCTCATGGGACAATATACCTTGTGAATTTTGGGTACTGAATATCAAATTGGAGCTTTCGAATTCATAACAATCAATTTCAACCCATTTTTGTGCAATGAATTCGTACACTTTTAAATTAGAGATATGACTTGGGTTTGAAATTTGTTAATAGGATCAACGATTTATACTACTATAAATTTTTCTATAATAAATAGAGTCTTTCTGTAATATCAATATACATATCAGTTTCTAAAATCGTAATAGTGTTACCTTTGTCAGCGTTACAAAGGTTTGAATTATGGTCTTCAAGTTTTGTTTGTATAGATCTAACAATTGCTAATTCCCTATTGTTTTGGCAAATTTGAATGACATATGGTTGAAAGAAAAACAAAACACAATCTTATTTTCTGCAATTTTCATCTATCGTTTTAGAAGGCCATGAACAATGACAATTAGCTCAGCTCAACATCCCCTATCACGAAAATACCTGATTATATCAAAAAATTCAATTGCTCATTTATTATGGGGTGTCAAAGATTTAAAATTCAGTTTTTCCTCAAAACGTAGGTTTTCTTCTGAGACAACCATATCGGGCCACCCGGTATGACAGAAGCATTATTTTTCATCTATTTTTTATAAAACTCACGTCACTCTATTCTTAATGGTTCCGCAGTACTAGGGAAAATACCTAGGCAGAGTTTCACCATTCGCTAATAAAAATAGTAACGTTGACGATGCAAAATTTTGTTCATACTTAAAATATTCTGTGATCATAAAAATATCTGTATGAGATGTCAAAATTCGATTGTTGTTAATTATCGACATTGCAAATGAGTGAATTCAGTTTTGAGTAGAAATAAATACATCCAAAGTGAAAGAGTTGATTTGCTCCTTAATTATGGAGAGTGCAGGCTAAATATTATTCAACCTGAACAATTATACGGAGAGCGCTATCCGAAAAGATTTCATCCGAATAAAACCTATTTCTCTAAAGTTGAACAGAAATATCGTGAGGTGCAACCTGCTGAAGAGGAGGATTTCGTCTCGACGAAGATACCGAAATAGATGTATCGACATTTGTTGATATTAATCCAACCACATCAACAAGTGAAATCGCCGAGGAGCTTGGAATTAGCCACCAAAGCGCATGGAGAATTTTGAAAAAACAAAATTACTGCTCATTTAAATATCAACAGCACCAACACCTGTATGTTAACGATAGGGTTAGGCGTCTCAGTACTGTGAAGAATTCCTTAGGAAAATGGAGTGTGATCCACAATATCCACAAAGACTTTATTCAGTGACGAATCACGTTTCACGAACAAAGGGATGTTTAATAGACAAAATACCAGGTACTGGTCGCAATAACATAATTTTTGTGTTTTCTGTTTGAATGGGTATGATGGGAAGATATTTAATAGGGCCTATAATTTTGAAAATTCATTGAAATGGAAGAGATTTATTCATTTATTTATTTTAACCGGAGCCCCAACAGGAATCACAATAAGCAAAAAAGATTATTACCAGCGATGGACTAAATATAAAATATCTTCTTCTTGAAACAAGACAAACCGATGTTGAACAAATCAATATCACCCAGGTGCCAGTTACAGTCTCATTATTCATAGGAAGACAAAGCTATAATAGAGAGCTGTTCAGGCCTCAAGAACGTAGAAGAGTGCCGCTCCACGGTTCGGATATTTAGACACATAAAATAATAAATAATGTATCAAGGGAAAGTTGAATTTGTTGTTCAAAATTCTATAAAGAAGATACCATAAAAGAGCACCCTTCTCTGCTCCATGGTAAGTATATTTAGCTTTCGTGTTGCAGTGATATAATCAATATTTAATAGATCTTGACTGAACCTATAATTCAAAATTTTCAGAAATTTACGCTGCACTATCTCAATTCTATCAATATGGACATGGTAGGAGGGAGACCAAATGGGAGTAGCATATTCTAGGTGGCTTCGTACCAAGGTGAAATAAAGGACTTTTAGCAATGCAATATTTGTGAAGTTTTGGTAATTCTAAGAATAAAACCGAGCATTTTAGGCTTTAGAGACAATATGATCGATATGATATATAAATGATAGCTTTTCATCAAAGATAACACCTAAATTTCGAACACGATCTACCCTAGGTATAACATGGTCTCCTAAAAAAAGAAATTTTATTCTTCTTGTAGCTTTCGTGAACGTATTATGCTTGCATTTTCAGACATTGAGTTTGAAGTAACGTGACGTATAGAAAGAAAATAGGCGATTCAAATCACTCTGAAACATTTGTTGGTCAGTAGTATTGCAAATTTTTTATAGACTTTCAAATCATCAGCAAATATTTTATGATGGGTATAACGAAAGAATTCATGAATATCATTCAAATACAAGGCGAATAAGAGGGTCCCAGATATGACCCCTGTGAACTCCAGAAGTCACTCGAAAAGTTCCTGAACACACTCCATGTACTACCACGTATTGTAACCTTTACTCAAGTAAGACTTTATCCATCTGAGCAAAAAAACACATACTCCAAAATCGGATAAAAGTGATATTTATGGTGTGGTGAACCTTATCAAAAGCTTTGGTTATATCCGTATAAACTGTATCCAGATATTTGGAATTTTTGAGGACTCAAATACAAGATGAATTGGACGAGTTGCCATTAGCTGTTGTGAATGAAATATATTTTCAACCTTCTCACAGAATGTATTATTCAGTTTTGGTTGCCTATCAATCTGAGTACAATTCATAATCACATTTATATGTAAAATTGTTTTGAAAGCGATAAAAACAAATCTCCCTACTACGTAATAATGTTGACTACATTTCGAACAGATAGATATTCATCCCTTACCGACATAGGGGATACAAATTTCACCATTTATCAATCAACTAGATGCATTCTGAATAATCTTGTGTCAACAATGAATTCTCAGATAGGCATCGGTGGCGACGTTGAAATATTAACGGGTAACTGCATCACGTATTTCTCACTCCACGCTGCACTAGGAGTTATAATGTAATCATTTTAG
Organism: Cryptolaemus montrouzieri; assembly: GCA_013387265.2. Lineage (NCBI taxonomy): Eukaryota > Metazoa > Arthropoda > Insecta > Coleoptera > Coccinellidae > Cryptolaemus > Cryptolaemus montrouzieri. Next base: position 21,888,557 of record JABFTP020000185.1, read on the forward strand.
GAAGTATCTGCAGTGAACAGGAAACTGACGGTTGAATGGTCCATGCTTCTTTACAAATATAAACTTCTTTAGATCAAAATGATCAGCCTCATAAAAATGAAATGGAATTTCTGCAAATTTTTTCCAATATCAATATATATTCATTCCAATCCTTACAAAACATTGCGATGATTATTTGTAGAAATATTTCCTTTTGTCTTAGTAGTGGCTTCTGTGGAATATTATTTATGTCTATGATTAGAATCCATACTAAATTAAATTGCGTCCTTCTCAGTTATTAACTCTTATCGGTATTCTGAAGTTTGTTTTTGGTAAAAGAAATTCATGATGCTGTTTATCAATACTTTATTAAAAAGCGAATTACAATGCAGTGTAAGAATATTAAAGTTTCGATCACTCATCTCTAAACTGCAAAAAACGATGACTAGTAATTATTGTTACAAACTTGAATATATCCTATCTTTTTGGTATTGGAAAAATTATTTGAACCCTATTAACTTAGACTATAGAGAATTATCCGTTTCTTTAATGGCACAAGCTAGGTACTGCATGTCAACATATTCTAAACAATCTGATGCATAAAGTAAAACGAAATGAGACACTTTTGTCACTTTTCCACAATTTATTCAATAATCACGACCGGTTTCGACCCTACGGTCATTTTCAAGTGAACAACAATATAATAAATGAGTAGGTAAGTACAAGTAAAGAATGAAATCTATCCTTAATATTGAACATATTGAACTGCCAACCTCTAGTTGGCGGTACAGGGTAATAAATTGTGGGTTTTACATAGTTTTTTAATCTCCAAACTTTCCAACAAATACATCTCTCTCCCTCTGTTACATTCATGAAGGATTTTGAGATTGTTCAATGATATCGAGTGGTTAGTTGATTTTATGTGTTCAAATATTTTTTCCGGGGTTTCTACGATGCTATATAGTAATTGATAGGTAATACGTTGTTCTTTGGGTTCAATGACTGTATTTAGAAAATGTTGTGGTATGTTGTTATTTGAGGCAATTTTTCGGATGATATTAAGTTCAGTTTGAAAATTTTTTGTCGAAAGGGGAACAGAGTAAGCTCTATGAATCATGGAGTTATATGCAGCTAGTTTGTGGCTTAAATGACTGAACGAGTCCATTGGAATCGATGCGTCAGTGAATGTTTCTTTCTGTATATTTTAAGTGAGTTGGTTATTTGAATTTGCAATGGTTAAGTCGAGGAAATTAATTGAGTTATTATTTTCTAATTCAGAAGTGAAGCTGATGCGGCTATGTTTTGAATTTGTCTGTTTGATTCACGAAAACCAACTAAAATGTTATCTACTTATCTGTATCAGAAAGTGATGTGTTTTTTAGCGCAATCTGTGTTCAATATTGAGTTTTTCTTTAAATTATTCATGAAAACGTCAGGTAGTAGAGGTCTGAGAGGTGATGCCATTGGAAATCCTGAATTTTGTTTAAAGATATTAGATTGAAATTGAAAGTAACTTTGGTAAGATATCTGTAACAATTGAAAGACACCCATTCGTTGGAATGTTTGGGTACATATCTTTGACATCGAAAGAGACTTACTTAATATCTTGGGAGATTGTGAGATTTGAAAGTTTATGTATGACATCTACCGAATTAGAGATAGTGTATTGTGCTTGATAATTCCAGAGGTCTAGAAATGTTTGATTCAAGAATTCTTCTAGTTTACCTGATGGTGTGTTTATATATGACACTACAGGTCTTGCAGATTCTTCTTCTATATGTAGTTTAATTAATCCCACATTTTTGGAGCTTGAACATTCATTGAATCAGTTTCTCTTCTGCCATTCTGTGTGTGCTAGGTGTTCTGACAAGCTTAGCTCTTCTTTGATTTCTTTTGTGAAAAGTTTGGTTGGATCTTTTGGTATTTCGGTGATATTCATTGTTTTCAGTACATCCTGCATATTTTCTTCTTTATTGAGGCATACTTACTATTGTCTTTGTCAGCTTTAGTCATTATGAGATCTTCGGTTTGGATTTTGCTTGATATGGACATAATTATTTTCAACTAATTCTGATTGTTACTTTCTATGTCAGGTTTTCTGTTAATTTCTGTGAGTTTGTGTTTCTGGATGGCCAGTTCTGCTTGCACTCCTTGTCTGTTTTGAATTTTGCCGTTTTCTGGGGTGAATTTTGATCCTTTATTCAGCAGATCCGTTTGAACTTCATCAAAGAATTTGTTCGATATATTTATGAATCTAGGATAAAAAGTGATATCTGATTGTTCGATAACATCTGTTTGGCTCGTAGGTTACTGAGGCTCCTGTTTTTCTTTTTTTGTTTTCTAATGTTGATAGTTTTTTATGCAGGTTTTGTAATTTTCTCACTTATTTTCATATTAATTTTATATTCAAGGCACTCAAATTCAATATTATGAAGTGAAGATTTATAATATCACGTACCTTATACCACTTTTTAATTTCTTCTTTGAGCCAGAGAAGTTCCATTTTGGGTTTAATTTTATGGGTTGTTTCATTATTAATACACATTTTCAACTTGATATAGTTAGGAATCACTTTCCGCTTCAGACACTTTTTGTTGAACCACAAATTCAAGGACACCCTCTTGAATTTCATCTGTAGTCGATATTACATGTTCACCAATTCTGCTAGAAAAGCTGTTGTAGTTGATAGTATTGATGGTTTATTTATTTTAAAATTATAATTATTATAAAATTTACAGAAAGGAAACATTCATAGACGCTTCGATTCCAATGGACTCGTTCAGTCATTTAAGCCACAAACTAGCTGCATATAACTCCATGATTCATAGAGTTTATTCTGTTTCCCTTTCGAGAGAAAATTTTCAAATTGAACTTAATATTATCAGAGAAATTGCCTCAAATAACAACATACCACAAAATGTTCTAAATACAATCATTAAACGCAAAGAACAACGTATTACCTCTCTATTACTACATAGCATCGTAGAAACCCCGGAAAAAAGATTCACGAGTCTCAGATACACCGGCGAACTCTCTAACAAAATCAGTAATTAATTTTCCAAATAAGAGTAGATTTCTCAAACATTTAAAGTAATTCAAGGATCCAGAATTTATGGTAACCATTAGTAATTCACTGTTCAATTGTTTTGGCTTGATAATTGTTATTGCATTTTTCAAAGCGGATCGATCAACAAAATGTTACTAAAATTTATATCATGATATATATAAAGTTATATCATCTATCTACATTTTTTTCTTTATAAATGTATATATATATATATATATATATATATATATATATATATATATATATATATATATATATAGTAGTAACAAACTGTTCGTATCTTTCTCGAAGTCCGGTAGCGGGTTCACTGTGTCGGTTCATAGAGGGCGACTCTCGTACGTATTTACGAGGTGCGTCCTTTCTGGAATTGATAGGGTACCCTGATGTAGTTTGGTAGGATGCTGAAGAGCGATATGCGGCACTCATGAGCTCCTAATAAGGGCTTTGTTGCACTATTGTGGCGCTTGGGGCAGCGTGCATGGCGGGCAGATTTGGAAACTGATCTTGTCAGGAGGGATTATTCATTGATATACGGATTTTTGAATAATTCGTCTTGTCTCAGAATTACATACGTAGACTCCACGCGAAGTTTATCGCGGACGATATCTGACCAAATATATATATATATATATATATTTGTTTAAATCTCTCTCTTTTCGAAAGAATATATATATATATATATATATATATATATATATATATATATATATATATATATATATATATATATATTTCTTTCGAAAGAGAGGATTTAAAACATTCAAATAATTTTATTTACAATGAATGCTTATATATATAAATTTGGTGTGTGTCAGAAAAAACCCAAGTGTCAGCTCAGGAAATGTAACAGGGAACCATTCAATTCAATCTGTTGCTTTGAATCAAGCTCAAACTAAGAAGAGAAATATTCATACAGCCTTCATTGATTACCAAAAGCCTTTTGATAGTTCTCCCCATTCATGGCTTCAAGAAATTTTGGAAATTTATAAAATTGATAAGACACTTCTTCTTCTTCTTGAATTTGTAATGAAAAATTAGAGAACCAATCTCATTTAAATATTTCAAAACAATCGTTAAAATCCAAAGTAATTCCAATCAAAAGAGGCATTTTTCAAGATGATTCTTCAAGTGCTCTTTGGTTTTGTCTTTGCCTTAATCCACTATCTCATGAATTAAATGCTTCTAGTTTCGGCTAGTCTATCAACTGAATTCAAATTAAGTCACTTAATTTATTTAGGTGATATTGAATTATATGCCGAACCAGATCTCATTTAAAAAGTCTACTTGCGATTACTTTCAACTATTCCAATGATATTCATATGAAATTTGAGCTTCCAAAACGTAAAAATCTTTCTATTGAAGAAGGAAAGATCACCTCGGATTATATAAAGATTTCCAATATCGAAATCGAGCCAATGCATCAAGGAGATACATTTAAATATCTTGGATTTTGTCAAGAGAAGACAATTAACCATAGCAGCACTAAAGAAAATATTAGAAGTTCATATTACAAAAGACTTATAATTATCATCAACAGTCATTTAACTAGTAAAAACCTTTTCAGAGCTATCAACTCCTATGCAGTTCCTATTCCTACATCTTCTTTGGAATTATTAAATGGTCTAAAACTGATCTAAATGAATTACAATGTCGAACGAGGAAAATGCTTTGTAAATATCATAAGCACCACCCAAAGTCAGCTGTTCAGAGAGTTACACTACCTAGACATCTTGGAGGTCGTGGATTAACTGATTTGAATAATCTTCATAGTAAACAGATTTTTCATCTACGTTCCCATTTTCATGATAAACAGAGAAAGTCTAAATTACATAATATTGTTGTTGCTTCAGATTATAATCTTACACCTCTGAACTTGACAATGCAAAAGTAGATTTTGATATATTTGATGATAATTCTAAAAGAGAAAGTTGGATGCAGGAGGAATTACACGGAAAGCACCCTAAAGAATTGAAAAATGATTATATTGATGAAATCGCATCGAATAAATGGTTCGTTTCTGGAGAATTGTTTGCTGAAACAGAAGGCTTGGCAATTGCGATCCAGGATCAGGTTGTTTTCACGAGGAATTATAGAAAACACATCATCAAACAAAATATAGATGATTCTTGCCGAAGATGTTTCTGTTCTTCAGAAACAGTTTTTATATATTATCATCTTGCTTAGTCCTTGCTTCAACAGATTATTTAAAGAGACATAATACCGTCGCTAATATTATTCATTTTAATCTAGGAATTGAACATGACCTAATTCCCAAAAGAAAAAATTTTTACAAATATGAACCTGAGATTATTTGTTAAAATGACAAATATAAACTTTATTTTGATAAAACAATTCTTAGCAACAGAGCTGTAAAACAAAATTGACCAGATATCATTCTTACTGATGAACAGAATCAAATAACATATATAATTGATATTGCTATACCCGACACACATAATATACAAAATAAATACAATGAAAAAATTTCTAAATATATGATGCTTGGCGACAAGATTAAAAAATGTGGAAAATGAAAAATTTTATTCTACCGATTATTATTTCCACAACAGGTGTTATTCCTAGGAATCTTCACAAAAGTATTGAGATTTTGGTTTGAAGAAAAATTTGCCTGAACAGTTACAAAAGATAACAGTCATCAAATCTTGTAATATTCTTCGCAGGTTTCTTTCCGAAAAAATAATAAGGTAGAGTCATAGGTTTTCTTTAGTTTATACTGCTCAGAATCTCATTTCATATTTTATTTATTTGTTTATATAAATGTAATATAATTGACTGACAATTTTGTCATATTTATATTTAGAGCAGTATTCTATTCGATCGTTCACCACTTCACAAAAGGAAACTATTAATGAGTAGCATTCAGTGTTACTTGACTAAGATCCGTACACTGGATTTTTCCAGGAGAAAGCCTCTGACACTACTCGTTGGTACATTGATATCATTGTCTGATGATGCTATAGTATGTATATATTCTGGTAGGTTGATATATTCTCATAACATTTAACGTTATCCTAATATATAATTATTTCAGGATATGTTTTGATTATAATCATTGCCTGGCAATGGTATTAATTACCGGTACAGGGTGGTGGATTTATAGTTTTCATGAAATCAGTTTGATTGCATGAACAGATATATGGGCAACTCGTCGGGGTGAAACCCCTATATATATATATATATATATATATATATATATATATATATATATATATATATATGCCATTCAAATTAGGAAGATAATTATCACGTTTATTACTTACTGTAACATGATTCACAACAGTTAAGAAATCTTAAGAATCTTAGAAAGAGAAAGAATATTCTGAAATAACGATGCATTCTACATGTGTAGATATGTTCTGATGGTTCAAATATTTTCATTGTTTTGAAAATATTTTACCTACTTGTACAAAACTACGCATGCTTTTGTTTATTCTTTGCATTATAAAATTTGAATATTTCTCTGTTCTTGAATTTGATATTGACATTTGAATATCTATGAGTATTCCTTCTTCCATATCACGTAGTAATGTTATTTTGAGGCCTAAATATCCAAATACGATGCAATAGGATTGAGACTGTGCAATTTCAACAGGATAGCGGTCCAAACCATACTGACAATGACTTTTCTTTACGTCAAATATTTTAACCTTAAGTAACTGTTAATTTCTGATACTTCGAAAAATTAGTGGTGAATAAGACTTCAGTAGTAATTCACAAATATTATTTACCATTAACAGGTCGATGGAACAAAATGATCACCAATACTTTCATTATGCTTCATCAACCATTAGCTTAATACCATTAGCGATCAATATGATTACCAAAATGAATATTCATAATAAATCAACCAAATATATAACGTTTGGAAATTACTAATGCCATTCGAAATAGGATTTTCAATAAACGTGATATTTTTCCCCAAAGTAATAATGTAATGGAATAATTCCAACAATTTAATTTTTCAAAAGTGAAAATAATGTTTGTATCAATGCATTTGATCATTAAGCTTAACGTGAATTTTGGGAACATCGAAATTGAGAGGCGTATTAACAGTAAACAGTTCATTTCAAAATAACCGTTCCAAGCCGTTCTATACGGCTTGAACGCCTAAACTAATTTCCCTCTCACAGAGAAAATATCATTACATTTGGGTAATTGGGAACGGAGCTATTGCATTTGAAGTAACTGCATATTTGATACATAATGAACATCCGTCAGACACGTTTTAAATTTGGCAAATAGTATATACAGTGTGTGAATGAATAAGCCCGGAAGATTTAATGAGGTGATTCTTCGAACCATTTTACGACGACAAGTTTCCATGAGTATATTCCTCAAACGCTTCGTTACAGAAATACAGAGTGTTGAAATATTCAGATTTTTTCTTGTGATTACTGCAGTTCCTCAGATACAGTTGAAATCTGGCACAAAAGTGCATTTTGAAAACTCCATAATCCAATCACAGAAACAATTATGAAAATCTACAGGGTGGTACTTTTTCAGAGGCCACATGTCCTTTCTACCTCAACAAATTTTTTAATACGCCCTGGGCAATTTGGAGATTATTTTTCAGAAATTTTTAATCTTTTTTATATCTTGCATTTTTTCAGATCTGCCACAGCTTTAGGTGAACATTTGATTGATCTCATGTGTACGATAGAAACGTAATAATCGTTGGGTGATTTATATCACTAGTAGACGGCTGTCATGTTGATTTTCTTTTAATGACAACGCTAAATTAATTGTTTTTGATTCATTTTAGTCAATATTTCGCTGAAAGATAATCATAGTAGCAGTGGCTCTTCATTAAGATGGAGGTTTATTGGAACGCACAAATGGCCGACATGTATTTCGTCTACGGCCTCTCTGATGGTAATTCCTTAGAACCCCTCAATGTGTTAGTACTTATCATATTTTGTTCAGACGGCTTCATCAACGACTTCGAAATTAGAAGAAGCTGTCTTCTTCTTCTCAGGGGTGCCTTATCTGTTCCGGACATTGGTTAACATCATGGCAATTCTCACTTTGTTAACTGCTGCTCGAAACAGCTGAGCGGTAGTCAATCCGAACCAATCGCGCAAGTTCTTCATCCACGAGTGACGTCTTCTTCCAATGCCTCTTTTCGCCTCCCTGAAGAATTAATTGTAGTAGTCGATATTTGTCGTGTCGCATTATGTGGCCAACATATATAAGCTTCCGTTCCTTCAGTGTTTGAACAATTTCCCCCTTCTTTCCCATTCTTTTTATGATCTCCTTGTTACTAACATGCTGCGTCCATGAAACTTTGAGAATACGTCTCTAGCACCACAACTCAAAAGCGCTCAGTTTATTAATAATTTTCTCATTGACAGTCCACGACTCTACCCCATACTACAAAACAGAGAAAACATAACACCTGAGCATTCTAATCTTAAGATTAAGTGTTAGGTCTCTGGCAATAAACATCTTTTTCATACTTAAAAACGTCGCTCTGGCCTTCTCAATTCGGCACAATACCTCTCCCTTGTAGACCCACGAATCATACACAGTTGTTCCCAAATAGCTAAATGCGTGGACCTGCTGTACTCTCTCCCCATTGACAGTGAGATATCCCTGTATGCCTATTCTTTTGGTTACGAACATATATTTTGTTTTTGATATATTTAGATTCAGGCCGTATCGTTCTGAATATTCTTTAACCCTTTCGACTAGTTGTTGCAGATCTGTTAAGCTACTGGCTATGATAGCAGAATCATCTGCGTAGCGTATGTTGTTTCTAGGTAGTCCATTAACTTTTACACCTTGTTGACCTTCTAGGGCTCAACGAAAGATTCACTCTGAGTACACGTTGAACAGTGTTGGAGAAAGAACACATCCCTGTCGTACTCCACGACATATTTTCATTTCCTCCGAGATGTTCACATTATCCAATTTTACTGTCGCACGCTGTTCCCAGTACAGATTGGTGATAACTCTTATATCATTTTCGTCGATATTAGATGTTTTTAATAACTGGATGAGTTTGTCGTTCCTGACATTATCGAACGCCTTGGAGAGGTCAATGAAACAAATGTGCACATCCTGGCTCATATATCTGCATGTCTGGATTAGAACTTGCAACGAGAATATGGCCTCTCTGGTCCCAAGACCCTCACGAAAGCCAAACTGCGTCTCAGAGATATGTTTCTCGCATCTGCTGTATATTCGTCGGTGGATAACCTTCAGAAAGAGTTTAGTTATATGATTCATTAAGCTTATTAGTCGGTAGTCGTCACATTTCCTAGATGTCGTCTTCTTTGGGATGGTCAGGAAAGTCGAAATAAGCCATTTTCTGGGAATTTGGCCAGTATCATAGACGTCGTTAAGTAGTCCTGTCAAAAGATCAAGGAGTCCGTCATTGCCATCAAAGAGCTTTAACAATTCTATATAGATGTTATATGGGCCAGGCACCTTCCCACTTTTCATTGTCCTGAGAGCATGTAGTACTTCATCACGAGTTATTGTGCTCCGGTGGTTGCTTGTGATGCACGTATTTCAGAACGAGTGTCTCCGAAGAGATTTAATATGTAGTATTTCCATATTTCTAATTTATCAGCGTCGTCTATAATAACCTTGCCATCGTTGTCCATTAAGGTTGCTGTTTTATATCTGCTTTTTCCCACCATCTGTTTTACTTTTTTATGTACACCAGCATAGTCGTACTTTTGCTTCAGTTCTTCTATTTCCCGGCAGTTTTGGTTCATCCATTCCTCCTTTGCTTGTCTTATTTTGATTTTAATGTCCTTGTCGATTTTTTATATTCTTGTGAGGCTCTATTCTTTACAGTTCTTCTTCTGTCCATTATGTTCTTAATCTCATTCGTCATCCACTCCCTGTCTGGTCGTTTGTCCCTCTGTTAGTACTGCTTGCATGTTAAAACCATTGTTTTGATTAGGTTTTCCCACTTGTTTCCTGGAGTTGTTCCTTGTTCTTCCTCTAGTTTTCTCAAGCATGTGCCAATTGTATTCTTGACTTGTTCTCTGATATTTTTATCTCTTAACCTTCTGATGTCAATGCGGTTCGATGGAAGTGCTTTGTTCAGCTTTTTGAGTTTAATCTGAAATTGAGAAATAACAGGGTTGTAGTCTGACGCAATGTCTGCACCAGGATAGGCCTTCGTTGATTTTATTGCATTACGAAACCTTTTATTGATGATGATGAAGTCAATTTGATTTCGTATTATGTTATCGGGTCAATCACTGGGTGCTTTCCAGGTGTATAATCTACGTGGTGGCAACCTGAAAAATGTTTTAGTTATCATTAAATTATTCTCTTTGCAAAACTGAACAAGTCTGTCACCCCTTTCATTCCTCTAACCGAGACCAAAGCATCCAACGCTATCTTCATCCTTGCCCTTTCCTACTTTCGCGTTCAGGCCTCCTATTATTAATGTTGGTTCACGTGTTTTTATAGATTTTAAGAGAACTTACATTCGGGCGTAAAATTGTACGATCTCCTGATCATCAGCTTCGGAGGTGGGAGCATAAACCTGAATTATGTTGGTTTCTATGGGTTTTGTACTAACCTTTACCATTGCCACTCTGTCTGAACAAGGCACAAAACTTTTTACAAACGTTTTTATTTGTTTGGACACAACAAAAGCGACCCCGTTTCGGTGATCTGGGTTGTCATTGCCTGAGTAATATACTGTGTGGTCATGTATCTGGCAGTTGCCAGAGCTTGGCCAGCGTGTCTCGCTAAGTCCCATAATGTCGGTCTTTAGTCGATCCATTTTATAGATAGTATTGGGAACTTTGCCACTCATAAACATACTTCTTACGTTCCATGTACCTATTAGCTTCACAGTATATTTGTTCTTGTTTGCGTCACAGGGGTTTCGCAGATTGACGACCTGGGAGGCCCTGTGTGTTGTATGTAGTTTCCCTCCCCTACCGGATCTTGGTTTCCGACAACCATGATCAGTACGTATATCTATTCCATGTTTTGTTGCCATGATGAATGTACTAGAGAAAATAATGGAGTGGTTTCCCGTGGCCTTCTTCATCGCAGTATCATAGCCGGTTGAGTCAATATGTGACAATCGCCTGTGGGTTTCTGGTATCAAGCCTTTAGGAAGATCATTTCTCGATAGCCTCGATTCAGTAATGGCACAGCTGCTGCTCTACGCCATGCTCCATTTGGTCCGCGGGTGCATTCTGCACCTACCCTCCATATCTGGAGAGCATTTCCCTATCCGCCACCCGGGGACGCGCCGTGTTAGAGTTGAGCTTCTCCTTCCGTAATGTCTCTTGTCCAATTGACACTCTCTACATACTCAATTCAGAAGCTGTCTCCAACAAGAGCTGATCACGGACACGGGAGGAAGCTGTACTTAATTTAATTAACGAGCGACCCGATAACAACACTAGGAAAATTGGTTTACAGCTACATGTTATTCATATGGCGATATTCGTTAGATAATGTGATTAATTGTGATAACAGTTTGATAATATAATTGATATTGTTAGGAACGTAGCTTTCGAACTCAATTTTGCCTCTGTTGAGAGCTGTTTGAATAATTGCTATCGTGTTCATTCTGTTTCCAAAAATTCTAATAGATCACGGCCTATTGTTGCAAGTTTCAAAACTACATTATATAAATCAGACTTTATGAAGGCCTACGAACGTATTAAGGATTTAAGGACAACCGCGTTGGGATTTGCAGATCCGGATTCAAGAGTTTATATCAATGACAGTGTGAACGCTCATAACAAAAAACTCTTTGAAGAAACAAGGCAATTTTGTAGGGATAATGGTTTCAAATTTTGTTGGATACAAGATAGCAAAGTACTGTTGCCAAAGGATGAGCAGCAGAGTTCGAAAATTCATCATGTAACATCAGAAGCTGATCTGCCAAAACTGTTGAAATGACTATTTTGTTTTCATATTAAAGATCCTAGAATTATACGTTTGTGTTGTGCCTACTAATAGATCTCTCATTTAGCTTGTATCATCAAAAATGTCATGGTTTGAGAACCAAAACCAAAAACTTTTATATTTCCTCTGTGAACAGTACTTTTGACTTGATTTGTGTTAATGTTGTTGTCAACTCTGAATTTATTTGCGATAATTATAACATCTTTCGTCGCGATAGGAGCGATTCCCATAGTGTTAAGGGTGAGGGTGGTGGTGTATTCGTAGGCGTCAACAAAAAAATTAAGGCTGATGGTGTATCACTAAGAAATATGTCATTAGTGGAGGATGTATGGGTGAAGGTGTCAATTACAGGAAATAGAAAACGATTCTTGGGTGTTTGTTACTTTGCGCCAGATATGAAAAATGAAGATTTAATCGTCTTTTTTGACAGTGTGGCATCTCTCATGGAGTCGCGCCCCAATTACGTCTTCATGATAGTTGGGGATTTCAATCTCGGATCATTTTCATGGTCTTCAGATGGCAGTGAGTGCGGCTTCATCAGTTGTTCGCGGTGATGCGTATTCCTCGTTCAGGAATTTTTCTTCTTATAATTCCCTTAATCAGTTCAATGGTATCACCAATCATTATAATAAAATCTTGGATTTGATTTGGTCGCATTTTACTGATATGTCTTCTGTTCGATATTGTACGCCTTTAGTTCCAGAGGACCGGCATCATCCCGCCTTAGAAGTGCGCAAAATTTTCTTTGGATAAAACTCCTAGCAAATCTCGATCGATGTACAAATTTTTCAACGAGGACTATGTAGCGATAAATTCGGCACTGTCAGGTTTGAATTGGAAAACTTTATGTTCTACTGATGTGATTGAGTGTGTTGATTCATTTTATTCTGCTTTGAGTATAGTTATTGGCAACTGTGTTAGATCTGTTAAGTGATAAATTCCCTTCGTGTTTTGGTAAAGACACTATTAAATGCATTTTTCAAAGATTTGAAAAATTCAAAGTCCGTTTTCTGTATGAAAATTTTTGTATTTTGCGTAAACAATGTAAATTCTTAATTGAAAGAGATCATAGGAAACATATTGCTTCTGTAGAGGGCGGAATTGTGAAAAATTCCAAACTCTTTTGGTCTTATGTGGGCGAGTTGAGAGATAGCCAGAGGATGCCTCAATCCATATGTCATGGAAAAAAAATCTTAGAAAATGGCTCAGCTATATCTAATGCTTTTTCTGAGTGCTTTTCTAGTGTTTATGAAGATCTGCATTAACCTGTTCTTTACCAAAGCTGATATAAACCTTCTTCATCGATTACATTTAACACGATAGATCTGAAGGATGTCAAAGCTTAAATCGAGAGACTGAATATCACGAAGGGTCTAGGTCCGGACTCCATCTCACCTATTTTTATAAAATCGTGTTCCGCTAGTTTGACGACTTCACTTCAAATTATTTTCAACAAATCTTTACTACAAGGTGTCTTTCCACATAAGTGGAAGGCGGCAAAGCTCGTACCTTTTTTCAAAAGTGGTAAGAAAAATTAAATGAGTAATTACCGACCTGTCTCTATTCTAAGTTATTTCGGTAAAATTTTTGAAGCATTAGTAACTGATAATTTTTTTCATTCATCCGGTTCCAAGTTGATTCAATCTCGATATGGGTTTTTAAAAGGTAGGCCGGTGTTAACTAATTTAACTCCTTACGGTCATTTCATAAGTAGTAGTTTCGTTGATGGTATTCAAGTTGATGCCGTCTACATGGCAAAGGCCTTCGATAAGGTACATCATGCAACTTTGTTGTGGGTTCTAGAGGACTTTGGTGAAGTGGGGTCCTCACTGAAATGGATAGAATCCTATCTCTCGGATAGACTGCAGTCTGGTGTTCCTCAAAGGTCACATCTGGGTCCCCTTTTATTTTCAATTTATATTAATGATATTTCGGAATGTTTTCTTTATACAAAACATGATCTTTATGCCGACGATCTTAGAGTGTACAGTCCTATTCGGTCCTATGATGATATTTTGCAGTTTCAATACATCTGTATTGTGCTATGAAATTCTGGTATGGGGTGGTGTAGAATATGTGTACCTCCTCCAACTAGGGCGTAATAAAATGTCTTGAGTTATTTTATTTTACAAAAACACTCACACAGAACGAACAGAGGTAAACGACATCTTATTTTTTGCACCAATACTTCAACATGACCATACCATTTTAGATGATGATCTATCGTCACTCCGAGATATTTTACTCTTTCGTATTCCATCTTCACTGAAAGCTTGCTGAATGGAGGCAAATTGGAAACATCATTAGTGAAAGGAAGGTAACGAAACCACATTACCATGTCTGTGTAGAGTCACGCATACTTTTGAGATCTTCAATCAGATATGAAGGTCTATGCATCGTGTGTAATGGCTGAAGGAAGCCAATTTCAGCACTATGATCACTTCACTTACATTATGTTTTCATTAAACACATAAAATTTACACTTTTCTTACACAAAAACTGTGGCAGACACCGGTAAAATGTAAGACATTAAAAAGAATGAACATTAAAATTTATAAAAAAATGTAATAGCTCAGAGAGTACTAAAGAAATGTTGAAACAGTAGAAATGATACGTGATCTCTGTAAGAGAGCCATCCTGTTAATTTTTCTTAATAAACTTTGTGATCGATGTAGATTTCAAAATGGCACTTATGTACCGAACTTGAACTGAGTATCTGAAAAACTCTAGTATTCTTAAGAAAAAAACTGAAAGTTGTATGTTGGTAAAGAAGTATTTGCGGACATATGTGCATGACTCTTTTCGACATAAAATGGCTTAAAGAATCACCTTACTTCAATTCAGCTGATAGAATCTTCAATTTGAATATAAAATGTATGAATGTATAATCAATTTTGAAAATTTCTTGAGGAGAACTAGCGAAAACCCGTTTGGTAGTCAATAAAAGCTATATGAATCTTCTCTTCTTTGCTTGAGCTTAATTTAGAGCTCTTCAGTACCAATGTGCTTCTTCCAATTCGATTATACAGGGTATATCAGGAATGAACGCAAAGATTTTTAAGATAGATAAAAGACATCCAGTGGAGTTATTAATGCGACTAAGTAAGGCCAGTTTTTCCGAAGTTGTTTCAAGAATCTTAGCGAAATATTTCAATCGCATAACTGTTAAATCTTGTTCAGAGTAATGTGCCATTCGGTACAAGCGTTAATTGCCCGTACATTAAGTATTCACCCCAAAAATCAATGGATATTTCAGAGAGGGACTGAGAAAATTTACTTTTTCGTCTAATGTTTGATTGATGACCCTGTACAGTTTTTTTTGGAAAATTTTCATTCTCGCCCAAGCCATAACGAAAATATCCATTTGTCAACAATCAACACTCAATTGAAGAAAGTTATAGTGGATGGTGTTATGACTTTACTTGGAAAAAAAATTACTATGAAAAACCAAGAACATCAACGGAAAAGAAATAGAGGAAAGTAAAACTAATGGTGAAAATCAGGAAAAGAAATAAATTTCAAACAATTTTCCAAAATCTAAACTCTTCGCAACTCTCAACAGCAGTTGTTCTACTCGCTCACGTATGGTATCGGGTTCATTTCTTATATTTTGAGAGACCTCATTGATTCTCTTAATCAAATGTGTCCTATCTAAAATTTCATCATTGTAAACTAATGTAGTCTAAACGCGTCAGATCTGATTATCTCGTAGTCCAGTTATGGGGCCAACCTCTTCCAAACCAGTGTGAGGGATAGGTGATGCTAAGATGAGCATTAACGTTTCTTGTATGGTCAGCTGGCTGCCTTCATGTCGGTGTTTATATTCGGAATAATTTTTGCCAGTTCATTAACCAGAATATCACGGTAAACGCCACCATTCAAGTCTGCTGGTATTCTAATAAATAGCTATTGTAAATCCCACAACATACAATTACCGAAAATCTTTGATGTTCGTTCTTGTTACCCTTGGTTTGCCTCTGAACCACACATGTATTCCGGACATTAAATATTCTCTTGGTCGTGAGCTGCACTTTATCTGTGAAGAAAATTGAGTAAATCCTAGGGGACAATAGCGTTGCATCAATATACAGAATGTTAATTTATCTACTTTGTCTCCTTTCTATAAAGTTTGAACTGACTGAGGATGATATGGATGCAGATGATGTTTTCTTCATACTCTCTAAACAAACACTAATTGGTACTATTATTAATTAAATATCTTCTAATTACATCTTTTCCTTGCATTTTAGAAAAGCATCCTTTCTGTTGTCAAATTAGATGCAAATTTACCATTTTCTTCAGGAGAAATTGACGAAAGATTGAAGATTCGAAATTCTACAATCTGTATACCTTTTCAATATTCCCTAACATCCTATAGTGAATAAAAAGTTAGAAAACCATAAACTAATAACATACCAACATACTCAGCATATCTAAACAGGCATCATGAAGATGCTAAATTCATCATTATTATATCACTGGCATATGAAAGAGCAACAACAATAATGAAAGGGTATAATGGCTTTCATCATTCATTGATTCTTGAAATTGTTGAGGACGGTAAGCGAACAAGAAATTAACCCGATATTATTCGCAAGCAGTAGAACATTTGATGTTTAAAAGAAGCGGAGTTATTTTTGAACTTTTGTTGTAACTCATTTTCATTCCTGATGTTTTCTTTTGGTTTGCTCGATTTCTTTTCTATTGATATTCTCGGTTTTCTTCGAAATGATAGTGAAAACACTCGAACATACTTCTTTTATATGAATAATATCGAATGTTCGAGAAAATATTTCAGAATAGCAGCATTATCACATTCTTTACATTATGTTTTCATCTGACACATAAAACTGATCTATTTTTCACACAAAAACTGAGGCAGACATTTTAATTGTTCATATCATCCTACGACCTTTTGACATATTTCTGAAGGAAAAACAAAACACAATTTTTTTTGCCATTTACATATTTCAAACAGTGACAATTGGCTTAGCTCAACATCTCCTATCACGAAAATACAAGATGGTATCTAAAAATTTAATTGCTTATTTTTTACGTGGTGTCAAAGCTTAAAATTTCAGTTTTTCCTCAAAGAGTGTGCTTCTGAAACAACCCTATCGGGCCATTCGGTATTACAGAAGCATTATTTTTTCATCTTTTTTTTATACCATTCACATGACTCTATTATCAACGGTTCTGGAGTAGACGTATTGACATTTGTTGATATTAATCCAACCGCATCAACAAGAGAAATGGCCGAGTAGCTTGAAATTAGACATGTAAGCGCATGGAGAATTCTAAAAAAACATAAGTACCGCTCATTTAAATATCAACTACACCAATATCTATATGTTAACGATAGTGTTTAGCGACAGCACTCCTGTGAAGAGTACATTAGGAAAATGGAGAGTGTTCCACAATAAACCACAAAGATTTGATTCAGTGACGAATCACGTTTCACGAACAATATGATGTTTAATAAGCAAAATACCAGGTAGTGGTCGCAACAAAATGAGCACAGGTAACAAGATATAAACTTCCAAGAACGTTTTGAGCTCAATGTCTGGATGGGAATGATATTTAACAGGGCCTGTGATTTCTGAAGGTTCATTGACAGGGGAGAGATATTTAGAGTTTTTGAAGACACAAATACAAGATGAATTGGACAAGTTGCCATTAGTTGTTGTGAATGAAATATATTTTCAACAAGATTGTGCACATCCTAAAAACACAAGGAGGTTTTCCAGGATAATGGATTGGTACAAATGGTCCCATAAGATGGCTAGCTAAATCGCCAAATTTGAGTCCACTGGATTTCTTCCTGTGGGACCATTTGAAGAATGATATTCACATCTAATACCCTTTAGAACCGAACAAGAATTGGATAGCCGTTTGAGACAGGCTATAGCAGGAATTACAGCCCAACAGTTAAATAATGTTGTGAGGGAACCATCAATCGTGTGAGATGTTGTGTTCGTGAGAATGGTGGTATTTTTAAAATTTATTGTAAGTATTTCGTTCTTGCTGTTCGCTCTTTTGTTAATATTTTGACACCCCGTAAAAATGAACAGTTGAATTTTTTCAGATGAAATCTTGTATTTTCGTGAGCTAAGCCAACTGTCACTTTTCATGCTCTTCTAGAACGAAATACGAAAATTGCAAAAAAATATTGTGTTCTGTTTTTCTCTCAAAAATATGTCGTACGGTCGTAATATGAGATGAACAATTAAAATAAGCAGAAGAAACATAAGATCCATCCGTTTCTTCCTTCTATTGGTTTCAGTAATCAGTTGATTTCGGAGTAACAGGTGATTGGCCTATTGCCTCCTAGTCTGATGCTGGGGCTGCCAGCTTTTGCATTCAGACCTGCCTCGGATTTAGTCCGGAAGGTACGCTACGGTATTTAGTCGTGCTGATGTTAAGGTTATACCGCCTTTGCTCGGTCGACACAGCCTCGTTGGTTGTCCCGGGCGTCGTAAGGCGCCACTCGTGCAGGTGAGGTTGACAACTGGATTGATTCGGATGTTATACAATCCCTTACCTTATACGTATAACGCTTCCTAACAACATAAATAAAATCCTCTCCTACATCCTTCTCCAGAGGATTAAAGAACAAATGGAAATCCGATTGAGGCCAGAGCAGGCCGGTTTTAGAGCCCACCGATCCTGCGTAGACCACATTAACGCGCTACGAATAATAATAGAGCAATCCTCGGAATTTAACTGCAAATTGTATATCATCTTCATTGACTTCAGACGTGCTTTCGATAGCCTCAGCCAGGCGGCTCTGTTTAACATTTTGGAAATTGTGGGTTTCCCCAAAAAAATCATTGACATGCTAAAAAAGCTCTACGTACATTCTACATGTCGGGTCTTCCATAGGAGAAAAATCTCAGATAAAATCGCAGTAAAGGCGGGGGTTAAGCAAGGATGTCTATTATCGCCCATACTTTTCAACATAGTTATTGACTGGATAATGAGGGAAGTTAACAATGAAAGAAGAGCAATCACCTGGGGTTTGACCGGAAGACTTGAAGATCTCGACTATGCGGATGATATCTGCCTACTATCTAACACCCATCAAGATATGCAGAACAAACTGGACCGTTTGAACAGCATAGCCAAACGCACAGGTCTTCAAATAAACGTTGGCAAAACAAAGTCAATGCGTATAGGCACTGCAAACTCACAGCCTTTTATGATAGATGCTATCCCCATAGAAAATGTGGAGACTTTTTGTTACCTGGGCAGCCTCATAACGACAGAAGGAGGGTCAGAGGCAGACGTCAAAAACTGAATAGCCAAGGCCAACCAGGCTTTCGCAATGCTTCGCAATGTGGGGAGATCAAACGCCATTACCAACGCAACAAAATTGCGCATCTTCAACTCGAATATCAAGTCGGTACTCTTATATGGGTGCGAGACCTGGAAGCAAACAAGAACAATCGAGCAGAGCCTCCAAGTCTGTGTGAACAAATGCCTCCGTAAAATCCTACACATCTACTAGCCTGAACGGATAACCAATGAAGAGCTTTATAACATCACCCACCAGAGCAAAACTAGCCAAGAGTTAAAACTGCGAAAATTGAAATGGATCGGCCATATCTTGCGAAGGGAAACCACGAACACCACCCGGCAAGTGCTGGAATGGAACCCGCAGGTAACAAGACAACGAGAAGGCCCCGAAACACATGGAGGAGAACAATTCTCGACGAAATATTACCAACTGGCAAGACCTGGAACCAAGTGAAAGGAATTGCCAGAAATAGATCCAGATGGAAGACCTTTCTAGAGGCCCTATGCTCATATAGGAGTTCAAAGGACTATATATATATATATATATATATATATATATATATATATATATATATATATATATATATATATATATATATATATATATATATATATATATATATATATATATATATATATATATATATATATATATATATATATATATAGAAACATGGTGTCCCATTTGAAAATCGAATATCGTCCAACATCTTAATGTTATCAAATTCGAAATATTCTCTTCCATCCGACTTCCTAATTTCATTTGAATTGTGGAGGCCGTTACTTGATGTAGATCCATTATATAAATGAGATAAAAACACAAGGTTTAACTTTAATCTACACTTTATTTGAAAAAATTCGACGACGTTTCGCTGACACAGCAGCTTTATCAAGAATGAAAAATAGAATGAAGAGTATGGTATTATAAACAAATCGTAGAACAAGTTGGATGAATAACAGGAAAATCCACACCGAGCCATTGTACAGTTAGTATGAGAGGTAATAAAAACTAATTAAATATCGGTAGGACCTATAGGAGTTTTGGCATAAGAACAACTGAACATAAACGTAGCTTCGATAAAAATAAATCTGATTCAAATTATTCAAACCACCTAATAAAAGAAAACCATTCATTCAATGAAAACTTTGACATATTACATATAAAATCAAAAGTTCAAAATTAGATCTCCTAGAAGCATTAGAAATAAATAAATACAAACATTCGGACAAGCTTTTGAATGAACAGGTAGATGTGAATTACTCACCCTACTTAACTTGTTTAATTAGTTTTATTAACTCTCATACTAACTGTGCAATGGCTCGGTGTGGATTTTCCTGTTATTCATCCAACTTGTTCTACGATTTGTTTATAATACCATACTCTTCATTCTGTTTTCATTCTTGATAAAGCTGCTGTGTCAGCGAAACGTCGTCGAATTTTTCAAATAAAGTGTAGATTAAAGTTAAACCTTGTGTTTTTATCTCATTCCTAATTTCATGTAAATATTCCAAATAGAAAAAAGTATCAGCGATGGCCTTACTTTAATTTGAATGATTTACCTTTTCAAAAATTACTTTTCTACGAACATTAAGATTTGACGGGAGGGATCTGAAATCTTTGAAAATTTGAATAACAAAAATCGATCGTGTTCTTCTTGCGACAACCTCACAGTCCATTTTGTTACTGCAAATTAACCAATCACTTTCATGCCATGATAAGACTCGACCCTTATTTTCCGAACATTTTCGTTGCGAGATATTATTATCCTCACATAAAATCAATTTATTTATTAAGTTATCAATAAATGTCTGTTGCATTGGACGAGACATACCATTAACGTAATGAGTTCCAGCTAAAACTTTGGCTAATTACACGCCACTCTTTCCCGTCACTGTAATCTTGTTAAATCTAAATTAATATTTGGAAACTTGAAAATAACTGCCAATTATTCGTCAGTCTCATTTTTATTCGTTTTAAGGGTGTTATTTACATTACAGAAAATTTCAGTGTACGACGTGCAATTCATGTTAAATTGGTCGGAATTTTTATTGAAATCTGATGAAATTATATACGGGTTATGCAGAAGTGCGCCGATTAAATCTTATGGAAAGTTATTTTAAAACGCAGCGCTACGGACAAATTCAGTCGTAACTTTTTTTAAGGAAGGGGACGGTGGCAATTTTGGCAACGCCCATATATTGTCGTTCCGAATGTATGTTCTCGGCTTTAATCCCTTAGAATTATTTGAATAAAGAGATACCACCAAAGATTCTATAATATACAATGACACATCTGTTGTTGGTGATTTGGACCTAAACACGTCTTTCGCAGAGGTTTTTGGACATAATTATACATTGATTGATATGTTGATACCAAACTGGGTAATTGATAATCTTTGTACTTTTTGTGTCTATATTATCCATAAGAACAAAAATACTTGCAAACCTGATTTCCTTGTGATTTATGTTTGAATGAAGTTACAACCTTGTTGAGTCACTGCTATATAATTTCAACATTTGCGATTTGCACATTTAAAAATATTTTTCTTTTCGCATCCCGTCTAGAGGTATTAGAAATAATATTTAAAATATCGGCACAAACCGCCTTAAAAAGTATAAATCGATTATTCATCATCATCATCATCATCAAGCAGCTCGTTCTGTCCACTGCTGGACATAAGCCTCCCGTAAACTATGCCACATCCTTCTGTTCTGTGCCGTCTGTATCCAATTCGTCTAGATGCGTTTTATATTGTCAGACCATCTTGTTGGGGGACGTCCTATACTTATTTTTGCTTCGTGTCTTAGTCGCCATTCTAGAATTTTCTTGGTCCATCTTCCGTCGGTGGTTCTTGCCAGATGTCCGGCCCATTTCCACTTAAGTGTGGCGATCCTACTAATAGCATCCTCAACCCCACTTTTTTGCCTGATTATGTCATTTGATATTCGGTCTCTAAGGTATAATCCGAGCATGCATCTCTCCATGGCACGCTGGGCCACTCCAACTTTATTGGCCGATTTCTTGGTCAGAGTTAAAGTTTCCGCGCCGTAAGTCACGACAGGCAACACACACTGGTTGTAAACTTTTCGTTTCAAACAAATTGGGATATCTGATTTTAAGATATTGCTCAGTTTACCAAACGCTGCCCAAGTAAGGCAATCTTCTAAAGATTTCACAGGTTTGGTTGTCTCGACTTATTTTGATTTCATGTCTAAGATATTTGTAGGCTTGGACTTGTTCAATTTCAGCATCACCTATCTGAATATTTCCACTTGTAACGAGATTGGTCATATATCGTCATATATATATATGTTCCCCAACTCAAAAATCATTCGATCGATAATAGGTCAAGTGGCACCTCGTTGGAAAGGTACTGCAATTTTCTCTTCGAATTTGGTATTTTCGAAATTCAGAATCATCATACAGGGTGTCCCAAGCAGGAACATTGAAAATCCAAATAACTTTTGAAACTGGTTCATTTCGGTATACGAGAACATGTTTGATCCGAGAATAGGACTTTCTTGTGTGGTTATAGAATTTTTGCAATCAACCCTTCCATTCAGCATCCCCACCTTGAAAATCATACAAATAATTCAAGTGGCATATCTTCAGAAAGGTTTTTGAATTCCAGAATGATTAAAGCATTTCATTCAGTTCACTCTCTCCATACAGGATGTCGCTTTCGAAAAATTCAATATCGTCATTTGAAATTATCAACTAAAATTAATTCGAAACTGTTAAAAGTATTGGGGTACGATGTGTTGAGCATCAATTACGAAGAAATAAAGCTGATTTCTGCATTGAAAATGTTCTTATATATATATATATATTGATCCAGATCGTCGTTTACAGTTTTGTGAAAATCTAAGTGAAAACCTAAACGCTAATCCAAATTTTCTGAATAACATCTGTTTTTCTGATGAAAGCACCTTTATGCTCAGTGGTGAAGTGAATAGACATAATTGTCGATATTGGGACACAGAATCCTCATTGGTTTAGAGAGGCCCACACGCAAAGGCCTCAGAAGTTGAACGTTTGGGCAGGAATTTTGGCAATCATCTAGTTGGGCCTTTCTTTTATTGAGGGTAATCTGAATGGAAATGGCTACCTACAGTTGTTAGAGGAACACATACATCCTAGATTGACAGAAATTTTACAGAACGATCCAACTCTTTCTGAGGACGAAATGCGTTTTCAACAAGACGGTGCTCCTCCGCATTATGATGCTCGGGTGCGCCAATATTTAGACAAAAATTTCCCAGGAAGGTGGATTGGTAGAAGAGGACCTGTTGGTGGCCAGCCAGGTCACCAGATTTAAATCCCCTAGATTTTTTTTGTGGGGCCATCTGAAATCTAAAGTTTATGCCACAAGACCAGAAAACCTGGAGGAGCTGCGGATGAGGATTATCACAGAATGCCGACTTTTGACTCTGAAGTTTTCGCTAATGTGAGAAGGGAGTTCGAAAATCGTCTGTATAACTGTATGGAGGTGGGCGGAGGTCATTTTGAACAATTGTTGTAATAATCAAGTTAGTTTTTGTTTTCAATTGAATACAAGTTCAATAAATCTCGTTTTCCTGTTTAGATGAGCATCCAATCAGTTTCTCCATCATCCCCTCATCCTGATCCTCACGCCAGAAAAACCTCGATTGCCAAACTGAAACCAATGCCTCAGTGATTCAGAAAATGAAAAATCTTTCTGGAACTTTGCCACTCAACCTGTAATCACTTGTATGATTTTTTGAGTTAGGGATGCTGAATGGAAGAGATTGATTGCAAAATTCCATATTCACGCAAGAGAGTCTTATTCTCGAATCAAAAAATAAACATGTTCTCGTATTATACCGAAATGAACCAGTTTCAAAAGTTATTTGGGTTTCAGTGTTCCTGCTCCGGGACACCCTGTATGCTGATTCTGAATTTCGAAAATACCAAATTCGAAGAGAAATTGAAATACCTTTCCAACGAGGTGCCACTTGACCTATTTTCGATCGAATGATTTTGAGTTAGGGATGCTGGAAATAGGGGTTGATTGAACCAACTCCAAATTCACAAGTGTAGGTCGTTTTTCTAGACCGAGCATAAACCTGCGCTTGCGTTATGCCCAAATAAATCGATTTCATTTAGTATTTGGGATTTGCAGGAATTCAACTTTACCCTCGGTTGGGACACCCTGTATGTTAATTTAAAATTATAAAATGACAAATCAGAATGGAGAATTGACAGACCTTTACAGTAAGGTGCCACTCGACCCTTATTCCCTATGATGAATTTCAAATTAGGGTTGCTGGGGGTAGGGGGGTTGATCTGACAAGTTTCTGAATTATATATATATATATATATATATATATATATATATATATATATATATATATATATATATATATATATATATATATATATATATATATATATAATCGATTATTATTATGTATTAATGTTTTTGTAATATATACACTTTCCAATGATGTTTACTTATACAGAGTGAGTGGTTACCTATCCACTGCACTGTTACATAATAGTATGTCACAACTTGAAGGGTGAATCAACAAGCAAATTTAAGAGAAAAAGTTTTCATAAACATAGGTCAACAAAAGCTTCGTGATGGAGCTACAGGGTGTTGAAATTTTCGAAAAAATTGGTCTTTTCTTCAGAACTCCTGCAGTTCTTGAGATATTCAGCCCAAATTTGGAATACAAGCCTCCATCATTACACGTCCTAGATTTTAACTGAAATCCGCAAGGTGATTTTTTTTCCGAGGACATATCTCCTTTTGCCGTTTCAAACTTTTTCGCAGTACGCCACTGATCAGCGTACAATCAATTTTCGTCATCTTCGTTCAATTTAGAAACTTTTTTGATATCTGTAATTTTCTCCAACCGTTTTCGAGTGAAAAATTATTGAATTTGAATTGTGCGAATTGCATGTTATTCGCTAAATAGAAAAACATAATAGAAATACTCGATAGGTATGTCCAAAATTTGCTTTCATTTTGAAACCTCGTTTTCTGAGACTGAACGTACTCATTCAATATCAAACTAAAAGAAAGAACAATCAAAAACTAAATGAATTGCTGAAAGTGTACTCTACCTGCAAGAACACAGGCCTCTGTCCTTCTTCGCATTTTATTACGCGCTGTTTTAAATATTCCTAAGGTATTTGTGTCACAAGAGGTTATTATTCGATTTCTCAATTCTACATACAGTGTTCACTGGAGAGGTATCAACTGACCTTTTGAGATATCCCCATAAGAAAGAGTCTAAACTGTTTAAGTCTGGGTACCTAGGAGGCCATGGTTCTGGTCCACTCCGACCTATCCATCGGTTGTTGAATGTTCTATTCAAGAAATACCAAGAATCCTCCTAAGGAAATTGCCGATAAGCGTCTGTGGAGTAAGGAAAAATGGCCCAAACAAATAACTTCCAATTATTCCAACGAAGAAATTTAGCGAGAAGTGTTCTTGATGATGAGATTTTTCAATCAAATAGGGGTTTTCCGCAGCCCAATAATGATTATTGTGAAAATTTGTGATAGCAGTTCACGAAAAGTTATCTTCGTCTGTGAACATTATTTCACTATCAAAATGAGGATTTTCTCTTATTTTATCTAAGAACCATCGGCAGAAATTCAGTCTTGAAGAAAAATCTCGATGAAGTAAGGTTTGGACGCGTTGAATATGAAACGGGTACAATAAAAAGTCGTGGAGAACACCCCGAACTGGAACATGTGCAAGATTCAACTGATTTCCAATTTTTCATTTACTCAGATGAGGACTCAAATCAATGCAATTGAATACTGCTTCCTCAATATCTGGAGTTCTCATAGTTTGAGTTGCTCATTTAAAATGATTATTTGCAATAAAAGTACCAGTTTTTCTCCACCTGCTGTAGATGTCTGAAAATGTTCGCCTGTCTGATGGTACTCGATTTGGAAAGCGCAACTGATATAATCGCCTAGCTTCTGTTGTGTTTCCGTCAGCCAGACCGTACATGTAATGGATATCAGCCAATTCGGCGTTAGTAAAATTAGCCATTTTTTCTTACAGCAATTACTTCGAAACTCTTAAAACGAATCGTTTGTTTCATAAACAATTCGAGCATTCACTTTTTCAACTGTATTAACTGTCAAAATAAATAAATGAAAAAAATCAGAGCCTACTAATCATTCTCCTAATCAGAAGTACTTTCAATTCGGCGAATGCATACAATCGTTCCATAATTTTTTGTTCGAGAACTGTTGGAGATACAAAACAATATCAAATGTCAAAAAAGTTTCAAAATTGAACGAAGATGACGAAAACTGATTATATGCTGATCAGTGGCAGACTGCAAAAAAGTTTGGAAGGGCAAAAGAAGACATGGCTCCGGAAAAAAAAAAAAGTTTTGAAGAAAATACAAATTTTTTCTTGGAAATTTCAACACCCTGTAGCTATGTAAGGAAGCTTTTGCGGAGCTATGTTTATAAGAACTTTTTTTCTTAAAATTGCACGTAGATTTACCCCCTCAAGTTGTGACATACTATTATGTAACACCCTGTATTCAAACGTTTCCTTCAAAATTATTGCGAAAGAGACAAGCAGCCTTCATACCTGTCAGAGAAGAAATAAAGAAAATTCTGTCTGAACAGTTTTTCCTCTTTGTTAAAAAAGTTTGAATAGCAAAAAAAATTAATGGTTAGTAGGGATAATTAATTGCTAATTTACTTGAAATGAGAAGCCGACGAAAATAACACTGGTAGGTTGAAGAGATATTTCAGATAAGTGTTGTTACATCCAAAAGAGGAGGAAAGAGTCAACTCCTGAAATGAATCTCGATGACTTCTTTAGTCATATCTGGTTTGGTAGAGAACAGTGAATACGAAATCGGGCGAGGTGCTGAAGGACAAGACAGAAGTACTGGTATAGGAACGGCTATATCAGAACTGACGGATGCCTCTCGAAAAAAAACCATCAAGGTACAGTACGCCTAAATGTTTAGTCGAACTAGTGTGACTTCTTGAGGTTTTCTGTTATAACCCTTTGTTTCTATAATAGATAACGGAAAACCTCAAGAAGTCACACTAATTCCATTATTTATCGCAACGTTACACATCGTGTCAGCAAGGAAGCGATCTGTCGAAAGACTAACGCTCCTTATTCCTATCTGGTTATCAACAAGGCATACACTACAATATCATCAATGAAAACTTGCGTAAATAGTGGAACTAGTGTAACTTCTTGATGTTTTCTGTTTATCTACTCTTTGTTTTCATGGTTTCCCGGTGGCGATGGTGAGTGGCCTCTGTCTCAGTTCGTTAGATGGGCACAACAACATTTACATGTTCTGTTGCGCTCCAACGGATTGAGATGAGTAGGTGGCAGTCTGTCCTGATGGGTAGTTATTACTGACGAGGTCACATGAGACCGAAACTGCACCTATTCATGACATCCGATTGAGCTGTACCACTGCTGTGTAGCCATGGTTGGCGATGATTATGGATGGTGGATCAGAAAACCAGCTCCTTCAGGGAAGGATATTTCACATTCTACGGAAGGTTACATATTATTCCTTGAATAAAAATTGTTCAATGTGTCTACGCATGTAGCGATAACTTCACAAATTGTCATTGATGACATTGTTGATTAATAAATGTTTTGAATAAGGCTAATTCCTGAAGGAATTGTAGGTTAACAGAGTTGTCTAGTGAAGGAGACGCTAGTAAATGAGGAAATTATAGAACAGTTGCCAAATTACCAACTCTGTTGAAATTCTTGAGCTATCAAGAATCGAATGGTATCTTTCTTGAGAAACCTACTTTTTTTCAGTGTAACGTAACACCAATAGAAAAACCATTTTAACCGTACGCAGTAAATTTTAGAGGCATTATATGGGAAGGAAGTATCTATGCTCAATTCGATCTTCCAAAGTCCTATGGTAATTAATCACATGAAAAAAATCTTCAGAAATAATATTTCTGCGGTTTTCGAGTAGTTGTGCAATCGTTGCTGAAGTTCTGTTTTCGTTGCAGATCGCAGGTAGTAAGATAAGTGAGTGATGTCTCAGGAGATTTTGTTGCGCTCTAGAGTTCTTCAGGGCTATATTTAAGGTTTTCTATTGTGATGTGTATTTATTATATACATGAATCACATAACAATACCATCTGCTAATAATATGTGTCTTTGTTGTGTTAATGAATAACGCATTGCTTAGCATGTTTGCAGCATATAAGCTTAATGGGAGCCAAGACATTGGTAAGTCTTCTCAAACACTGAAGGGAGTTATCACAAACAGAAAATAGGGCGATTTTGAAAGTTATATATATATTCGGTTTAAGAGCGTTTCTCGGCGTTGTCCGACAACTAGTTTCCAAGCCTTGGGATCCTTCCACTGTCCTTCAGTAAGTTCGTTTGCGGACATGGCCTTTCTTATGCCCTCCATCCAGAATTTTTTTTTGGTCTACCCCGTTTCCTCTTTGCAGTAGGTATCCACATCATTACTTGTTTTGGTAGTCTGTAATTGTCGATGCTTTGTACGTGACCATACTATGTGAGCTATATTCGATCAATTCCATTTGTCAGTTTGTCTTCCAGTCATTTTGTATTCTGTCTCTTCTTGATATTCTCATTGATCTTCTCATTGCATCTATTTCTGTTGCCTCTACTTTTTTATGGTTCCTATCTGTGATACTCCATGTTTCGCTACCAAAGCAGAATGCCCTTCACCATTATGTCGTAAATAGTGAACTTTCTATCCTTACTAATTGCGCTACTCCAAAAGACTCCATTCAAGCAATTCAACGCTTTTCGTGCTTGCGTGATTCGCGAGGCCCCATTTTTTATATTCCTCTACTAACTTTCGAATCATGTACTCCATGTGGTCTTTGTCGTTTGCTAAAACGACTTGGTCGTCAGCGAATTGGATAGTGTAAAGGGTTCTATCATTCAATTCTATTTCCATACGATGACATTTACGTTTCTATAATTGAACGCTTTCGAAATTAGATTTTGAGCAATGTTGGAGAGATACAGCATCTCTGTCGGAGTCTCTCCGAGACGATGAACGTTGGTGACATTGAATTACCTCGGGATTTCATTCCACTGTAAAGATTCTGATCGGCCTTTATGAGTAGTGTATGATTTAAGTTAGATTCATACAAAACTTTCCAAAGCTTCGCAAATGGTACTGAGTCATACGCTTTCTGTAGGTCTATGAACGTGAAGCGCATTTCCTGATTGGTTACGTTCTTTTTTTCTACAATCAACCTGAGGAAAAATATCTGTGCAGGATCTACCGGTTCTAAATCCGCTCTATGCTTCTTCTTCGAAAGGGCTGTACTCTTGTTTGATTAGGTTTCGAAGGATCCTCCCATTATCTCTACTCATTGTACTAATCTCCAAGATACCACGGTAGTTGTTTGGACCTTTCTTGCTTCCCTTCTTATGAGTCGACGACATGTGTGCTATTTTCCATTGCTCAGAAGAGGGATGTCCATTGAGGACATCATCATCTTGTCAGAATACGGTATAGCTTTTCGGTACCATTCTATAATAGTTCAGCTGGTTTACCTTCTGGTCACGAAGCTCTACCGTTCTTCAGATTTGTGATAATTCTTTTTCACTGTTTCTGGTGTCACTTCTACCGGCTCTCCTACAACATTGTTGTTGTGTTCTATATATATTCTGTACTCCTGTCTGTCTTCTGTCAAGAGTTTTTCGTAATGTTCGATCCACTCATTAAGTGTAATTACCCGAATGCAGACTTCATTCTGTTTTTCTCTGGCACTCGCTCTGATGAATCACCAAGCGTCTATGTTCTTTCTTCCCCCTATGTGTGTATTGACTTCTTCGCATTTTTTGTCCCATAGTTGGTTTTTTCTATTTGTATTTGTGGTTCGAACTTTGTTTCTTTTTCAATTGTTATTTTGAAAGAAATGTTCCCTGAATGAATAGTAGACGAACTTATTTTACTCAGAAGAAAAATTTTGATTGCCTGAGGTGGAAATAAAGACTAAAAGGTCATTTAGTAATAAATAACCCATTACTTAGCAGGTTTGCAGTAGTTGAGCTGAATGGCAGCTAAGATATTGGTAGGTCTACTCACACACTGACGGTAATTATCACAAGCAGTAAATGGGGCAAGTTTGAAAGTTCTAATTTCAGCTTCTGTGAAAACGAATGAGAAACTGCAGTTCATACACTCAGCAAATGTAGGGCTCTCTGGAATATAAGAGGAATGCAATTTGGTGTCCTTCTCATACAGGAAACCCAATTCTTGGGACGCTTTCATCTTTCTAGAGTGAAGATTTTGGATATTTCGTGGCAAGAATATAGGCTTGATTGAAGATAATATCTAAATATCAATGTTACTCTGAGTTGCTATCACAATTTTCTGAAAATCAGCAGTCCAACGCAGCAGTGAATATCTTCAATTAACAACAGATCTTTGAGCGTGCTGCTACATTCTCAAAACAAAAAAAAATATTTATGATGTATTTGCCTCTCTCAAAGTTAGGTGAAGAAGGTTTATGAACCCGTAATCGAACGAATTCAGAATTGATGATTTTTCTTATTGAAAAGCATCGACCATGCTGCTGAAAATCAAAGTTTCATCAAGAAAAAATCAACTTAACGATTCCACTATACGTAATGATAATGTAAATAATCGTTATTAGTGTAATGGTAAAGAGAAATGAATAAATGGGATCACAATTATTTTCATTTTCCAAGAGCTAATGGATACATCAATTTCCAATACTTTGACATGTAATGGTTCTTATATTATAACGATTGTTCAAATTACAATAAAATAATGTTATTAGTAATATTCATTACACAAAATGTTTTGTTTTATATACGTGATTACTGTTGAGCGATTATTTGGAACTAGCCCTTCACTTCTGATTATTAATTACGTCATCAGTCAAAGACTGTTCAGAATGAAATGGCAACAACGATGCCTTTAAACTAAGCAATGTATTCAGTAGATTTGATCATCTAGAAAAACAGGCGCAAACTATTCTGCTAACACGATGCTTCTTTCGGACCAGAATGTCTCGAAAACAGGATCAATAAAATTGAAGTAGTGAAAGCAATAGTGATGCAAATCAATTCAATCTCGATTTGCGATAGCCAGATTTCATAATAAATAATTGAACCAACCAAAAAATACGAAGATCGTTATTGATTTAAATTGAAAATTGGGGAATTGAAGTATACTTCCATCCACTGCGTTAATTGCTGAAAATGAACTATAAAAATTGAATCCAAAATTCCTTGGTTTAAAGATATGAATAGAACCAACCAAACCATATAACACGAATAATCACGGTAGTAAGGGCTGAAAACGCATGAAGTAAATCTGGAAAATTGTATGTTCAATCATTTTTTGGTGCTAGCTACATGCATTCTGTCAGAAACGTACCAAGAATTGGTCAATGAAGCACAGAAGATTTGATTTTCATCCAACTTTAATGTATCGGCTTCAGAGTAGGACCCTTCCGAAATAATAGCTGAAGAAATTTTGGTGGAACCAGATGCTTATCCCCCAGCATTGTGCTTCTGTCTTGATTTTGATTCTCCTCAGTCTCGTGATGTCTCCTATGGGTTTTTCGATTTAAGAAATGCAGACTACTGCAGAATTTCTTTCAGAGCTCTTTCTTATGTTTTTGGGTATCTATGGCTTCATTTTTGGGTATTTCACTTAAGTTCTCTAGCTGAAGAAAGAGTGTGATCTTTGATATATAAACAGTCTTTCATCTTTTGAGAAAAGTAGTGATACTTTTATTTATGTGGAAAGTAAATAAACTCTGAGGTTAATAATGAAATACAATATCTGGTGAGTGTCCACCTCGGGCATTTTAACAACTGGTCATTTTTTGTAGGAAATTTTCATTTTATTTTCGTATAATTGCGGTGGTACCTGGAGTATAACAGCTCAAATTTTTGTTTAATTTTCTAAATCGATGCTGGAGCATTATCGTAGATCTTATCTCTGACGTAGTTCCAAAGAAAAAATTTAATGATGTTAAATCGCATGATCTATGTGCCAATTCACTAACCTAACCTAGAAAATCGCAACAAGAGTTGTTCTGCACCAGATTATACTTTCACTCTTGTGAAGCGCCATCAGTATAGCATATTTTTTTCAAACCAAATTACAGTTACACAATACAATACAAATCTAACCTAACCTAACCTAGAAAACCGCAATAAGAGTTGTACTGCACCAGATTATACTTATTCTTGTGAAGCGCCATCAGTATAGCATACTATTTTCAAACCAAATTACAGTTACACAATATAATACAAATCTAATCTAACCTAACCTAAAAAACCGCAACAAGAGTTGTTCTGCAACAGATTATACTTTCATTCTTGTGGAGCGCCGTCAGTATAGTATACTATTTTCGAATCAAATTACAGTTACACAATACTGGTTCCACAAATTCTACATATCTCCACACTCTTAAAGTGCCAAAATTAAAAAAAAAACTCAATAGAACCACTAGTCGAGTACGAAAGACAACCGGAATGGTATTATGAAACACTTTGTATACTATTAAAAATATAATAACCTGGAACATAACTTATACAAGTTATTGTCACTTATGCTATAAACTATATCGAAAACTTGCTACCAAGATTAAGTGCCATGTTCAGCAAATTACTAGCAATAGAGCCATTGTTTCACCAGCTATGTGGCACGTAGTTCCATCATATCGAATATAAACACCCTGCAAGCCGAAAGCGTCCGCTTTGGGCCAAAGACTCATACAACATCGCTCCGTAACGGT
Organism: Cryptolaemus montrouzieri; assembly: GCA_013387265.2. Taxonomy (NCBI): domain Eukaryota; kingdom Metazoa; phylum Arthropoda; class Insecta; order Coleoptera; family Coccinellidae; genus Cryptolaemus; species Cryptolaemus montrouzieri. The sequence continues at coordinate 21,921,586 of JABFTP020000185.1, forward strand.
TTTCCTTCATTGCAACCGTTGCGCCAGCCTCATGCTCGAAAAAATGTGGCCCGATGACACCTCCCGACCAAAAACCGTACCAAACAGTCAATCTTTTTGGAGGAACAGGCTGTACGAGTATTTTTTTTTGTTTTCAGATCTCCAAATGCGACAGTTTTGTTTATTAACATACCCAGACAGTTTAAAATGGGTCAACACCCAGAATAATTCGGTTCAAAAATGCAGTATCTCGAGTATACATTTCCAATGCCCAATCAGCAAATATACTGCTCTGTTCGTTGTCAGTTGGCTTCAATTCTTGTATTAACAGCACTTTATAGGGATTGAGATGCAGATCAAGATGCAAAATGGAGTGCAGAGTGGTTGCGGAAATGCCCAATTTCATCTTCTCGAACTTGACAAATTTGTATTTTTAGTCACACTATCAGTCACGGCGGCGATATTTTTAGCAAACTTGGCAGAATGAACACGTGCTCTAGGGTGCACATCATTAACTTGTCCGCAACGTTCGAATTTGTGGATTAAATTTACTACAGATGGGCGAGTAGGTGCTCGATGATGACCAAGAGCAATACGAACTTCTCGAACTGTGTTCACGAAATTTTCACCGGTTTTGAGGCGAATTTTCACCATTTCGATGCGTTGTGCGAGAGTAGATCTTTTCATGATTGAAATTCTCCTAGTTTTCACTTATCAAATCACCATGCCATGACGGTTTTATCTTGCCAGTTCGGAAATAGCGGAAAATTTAAGAAGAAACTTGCTGATGGAAGACGCTTTCCAATGATTTACGTATATGACTTTTGCGGTTGATTTATCTACTCTGGTAAAAGCTAAATCGTTGCTTTGAATTTTTCGTTTTAGAGTTCTTATGGTATTTGTGATTTAAATGAGATAAAAACACAAGGTTTAACTTTAATCTACACTTTATTTGAAAAAATTCGACGACGTTTCGCTGACACAGCAGCTTTCTCAAGAATGAAAAATAGAATGAAGAGTATGGTATTATAAACAAATCGTAGAACAAGTTGGATGAATAACAGGAAAATCCACACCGAGCCATTGTACAGTTAGTATGAAAGGTAATAAAATTAATTAAACAAGTTAAGTAGGGGTGAGTAATTCAAATCTACCTGTTCATTCAAAAGCTTGTCCGAATGTTTGTATCTATTTATTTCTAATGCTTCTAGGAGATCTAATTTTGAACTTTTTGATTTTATATGTAATATGTCAAAGTTTTATTGAATGAATGGTTTCTTTTATTAGATGGTTTGAATAATTTGAATCAGATTTATTTTTATCGAAGCTACGTTTATGTTCAGATGTTCTTATGCCAAAACTCCTATAGGTCCTACCGATATAAATTTTATCACAAGAACCGCAATTGAGTTTATAGATTCTGATTTACTTGATTATTCAACACGAGATTTATTATTTTTAATATGTTTACCTAAGTTATTAGAAGTTTTGAAAGCTATATTAAGATTTTGTTTGACGAAAAGGATTTAATATTTGTACTTGCAGAACCGCAGAATGTTAAACTGTTGAATATTTTATAGTCTTTATGAATAGGATATACTTCATTTATTGCTTTCTGATAGAGTTTTTTACGAATGATTAGATCTATCATATCCGGATTATATGAATTATTAATGGCTATCTGTTTGATGATGTTTAACTCTTTATTATAATCTTCTACTGATAAAGGTAAATTGAGTAACCGATGTACCATGCTGTTTAAAGCTGCAACTTTGTGTTGAATTGGATGTAATGAGTAGTTATGTATAATTGTATCAGTATGTGTTGGTTTACGAAAGACCGAAAAAACATGATTATTATTTTGTTTAGTGATTTTAAGTCCAAAAATTTATGGAATCGTTCTGTTCGATTTCTATCGTGAATTTAATGTTCAAATGGATGGAATTAATGAAATTAACAAATGAGTCTAATTGACGAGTAGTTCAATGAAATATACTAAGATGCCGTTGAAGAAAAAAAATAATTTTGTTCAATGCAAACGTCCAACAGATTCAATATTTCTGATTTGATTATGTGGTTAACATGATTCGAATTCAACATGTTTTCGATTAATAAGTTGACATGTTGAATTCGAATCATATTAACCATAATCAAATCAGAAATATTGAATTATTAAAAAATTATTTTTCTTTCAACAACATCTATTACAGTAGTGAAAATGGTTTGATCATGGGAAATCCTTTGAGTCCACTTTTAGCAGAGATTTTTATGAATAATATTGAACAGAAAATTCATACACATCCACTCATTTCCAAATTTCTTTATTGGTATAGATATGTTGACGACATCTTAGTATGTTTCATTGGAACTACTCGTCAATTAGACTCATTTGTTAATTTCATTAATTCCATCCATTTGAACATTAAATTCACGATAGAAATCGAACAGAACGATTCCATAAATTTTTTGGACTTAAAAATCACAAAACAAAATAATAATCATGTTCTTTCGGTCTTTCGTAAACCAACACATACTGATACAATTATACATAACTACTCATTACATCAATTCAACACAAAGTTGCAGCTTTAAACAGCATGGTACTTCGGTTACTCAATTTACCTTTATCAGTAGAAGATTATAATAAAGAGTTAAACATCATCAAACAGATAGCCATTAATAATTCATATAATCCGGATATGATAGATCTAATCATTCGTAAAAAACTCTATCAGAAAGCAATAAATGAAGTATATCCTATTCATAAAGACTATAAAATATTCAACAGTTTAACATTCTGCGGTTCTGCAAGTACAAATATTAAATCCTTTCTCGTCAAACAAAATCTTAATATAGCTTTCAAAACTTCTAATAACTTAGGTAAACATATTAAAAATAATAAATCTCGTGTTGAAAAATCAAGTAAATCAGGAATCTATAAACTCAATTGCGGTTCTTGTGATAAAATTTATATCGGTAGGACCTATAGGAGTTTTGGCATAAGAACATCTGAACATAAACGTAGCTTCGATAAAAATAAATCTGATTCAAATTATTCAAACCACTAATAAAAGAAAACCATTCATTCAATAAAACTTTGACATATTACATATAAAATCAAAGTTCAAAATTAGATCTCCTAGAAGCATTAGAAATAAATAGATACAAACATTCGGACAAGCTTTTGAATGAACAGGTAGATTTGAATTACTCACCCTACTTAACTTTTTTTTTTTGAATTGTGGAGGCCGTTACTTGATGTAGATCCATGATATAAATGAGATAAAACACAAGGTTTAACTTTGATCTACACTTTATTTGAAAAAATTCTTGATAAAGCTGCTGTGTCAGCGAAACGTCGTCGAATTTTTCAAATAAAGTGTAGATTATAGTTAAACCTTGTGTTTTTATCTCATTTATATCATGGATCTACATCAAGTAACGGCCTCCACAACGGTGTGGATTTTCCTGTTATTCATCCAACTTGTTCTACGATTTGTTTATAATACCATACTCTTCATTCTGTTGGTCATTCTTGATAAAGCTGCTGTGTCAGCGAAACGTCGTCGAATTTTTTCAAATAAAGTGTAGATTAAAGTTAAACCTTGTGTTTTTATCTCATTTATATCATGGATCTACATCAAGTAACGGCCTCCACAATTCAAATGTATTAGTGATTTTTGATTTTTTTTTGTTATATTTTGTTTAAGTCTGGGCAATTTCGAATTATATTAAATAAGGCTCATCAAGTTGTATTAAAGCAATTGTGGATTCCGCGGCGCAGGTTTCTTTCGTGTTCTTGAATGAGATGTTGGGGTTGAATTTGTGACCTTTTTGTAACAAACTACATTTAGACGTTGATAAATCAACATCTGAATAGTTTATAGCTCTACCACTGAATAATCCAATGGATCCAGTATTCTGAATGTTATCTGAATTATTCGAAAAACTTGGCTTGTGTGCTTGTAGGGTTTTTAATTTCTTTGATTGACTAAGTTTGCTAATGTCATTTTATACCTTGTCGTCAAACAAATCGAATTCTATTGGATGGAGTTTAAAAGATAATTCTGAGTGAATTACCTTAATATAATGTTGAATCACGTCCCGTTTGTTGAATAGAAATTTCGCATCTTCTTTTATCCAGATGGTTTCTGCTATTTCGACTGCTTCCTTCGAAGAACACAACGAAATTAACCAACCCTTCTAACTCTACAAAGACTGATTATAGCGGAAAAAACTGAGATACAATTTTTTATAGGAGGGAGACAAAATCCTGAGTAGTTTTGGAGCATGAGAAATTAACCCCCACCCTCAGTAGCTCCTAAATTGAAAATCACCATGGCGAAAGTGGATCGAGTGACATGTCTTTGAAATAGCCGTTTGATTTTCTATTCAAAATTATCTTCATGAACGTTTAATATCGTACACATATACATATACTCCTAATACATTAAAAGTTTGTTTCTAACAAAAATTTGACAAAATTTAAAATCAAATTAAGTTCTTAACCTCTACACTTGCAAATAAATTGTCAAGGAATTAATTAATGCGAGATAATGAATAATAAAATAAAACAAGCTACTATGTTTTAACTATCACTAATTCATTGATGTAGAGAATGACAAAATTTTACATTGGTTGGACCGGTTTCGGACATAGGTCCATTATCAACCACAAGCTAATGAAAACTGAATACTCATGTACAATACAGGAATTACCATCAACAAAATGCTAGTAGAGGTCAAAGTAACTTGAATAATGGTGATTGATAGGTAAATTAGTCTACCTGGTCGTTAAGGAGCTTAACCCTTTCTACCCTAGATGTCTTGAAAATTTCCATCGATTTGAAGAAATTGAATTTATAAGATTTACCATCAATAAAATGCTAGTAGAGGTCATTGGTGATTGGTAGGTAATTAAGTCTACGTGGTCGTTATGGAGCTTAACCCAATGAAACAGGCTAAAATGTCATCAACATATCGGTACCAAAATAAAATATGCCTTTTCGTCAAAGGTGACGTCATAATTTTAGTGTTTTCCAAATTAGACATGAAAATTTCAGATAGAAGAGGACTGAGGGGTGAACCCATAACTAAACCATTATTTTGTGAATCTATCTTATTATTGAACTGAAAATAATTTTGAGTCAAGCATAAATCAAATAGAGAAATTAATTCATCTTTAGAGACCACGTTGAGATTTCTTGCCTCTAGAATACTTGATATTAAGGGGACACATTCTGTTGAAGGTATATTCAAAAACATATTATCTACATCTAATGATATTAATTTTGCGGTTGGCGGCATGAGGAAATTATTTATTTTATTAGATAATTCTAATGAATTTTTATACTATATTGTGAATGAAAATCTGAAATAGATTTGAATTTGGTATTTAGTTGCTTAGCAAGTATTTGTGTTGGACTATTAGTATATGACACCACTGGACGAATAGGGTTATTTTCTTTATGTGTTTTAATGAGACCATATAATTTAGGAATTCTAGGATTCATTTCAATCCATCTGTTTCTCTCGAAGCTACTAAAAAGTGATTGCATATCATTAGCGGCAGCGCTAAGTTGTTTCTGTGTAAGTGGTGTTTGGTCTTTATGAACGAGTGTAAGCGCTTCTTTATTAATGGAATCTTCCATTTTTCCTCATATTGTGTACTTTTGGAATAACAATTATAGCATTCGACTTATCTGCTCGCGTGAGTACTAATGAATTTTCAGAAATTTTGCGTTTGATGTTTTGATAAAAATTTTATCTTTCGAGTTGATTTAATTTTTATGGTTCTTTAAAATTCTCTCAAGTTTTGCCTTTTCAAAATTGCCAGTATTTGAGGTTCTCATTAAAATTTCGGATAGAATTAACTCTATCTATTATGCGTGACTCAAGTGTGACTGAAAATTTTGATTTGAGTGATTTTAATTTTCTAGACTGTCTATGAAATATTTTGAATATGGAAATACTAATTTTAGATCTAATTGTATCTTCCGAAATATCAAATTCTAAAGAATGTAATTTAAAACTGAGTGCTGAGTGCAACCTGCAACAGAATGTGTCACCTTAATATCAAGTATTCTAGAGGCAAGAAATCTCAACGTAGTCTGTAAAGATGAGTTAATTTCTCTGTTTGATTTATGCTTGACCCAAAATTATTTTCAGTTCAACAATAAAATATATTAACCAAATAATGATTTAACTATGGGTCCACCCCTCAGTTCCCTTCTATTTGAAATTTTCATGTCAGATTTGGAAAACACTAAAATTATGACGTCACCTTTGATGAAAAAGCATATTCTATTTTGGTACCGATATGTTGATGACATTTTAGCCTGTTTCATTGGAACGAATAGACGACTAGAAATCTTCCTGAATTTCGTTAATAACATTCATCCTAAAATTAAGTTCGAAGTAGAAACAGAAGTCGATAATAAAATCAATTTCTTAGATCAAACAATTACCCGGGAAAATAATAACCGTTTATCTATTAATATCTTCAGAAAACCATCGTACACGGATAATGTCATACCCATAGATTCATTTCACCCGTATTCTAAAAAAATAGCAGCCTTCAAATCCATGATTCACACAGCGATTTCTTTGCCTTTATCGGACATGGACCGAAAATCAGAATTTAACACTATTATGTTAATAGCAGAGAACAACGGCTTCGATATAAAAGCAAAAGAGAGTTTAATTAATCGAAAAATACGCAACAACACATTCAACATGATATATCCCCAATCCAAGAGAGAAAAGCCCGAAAAATTTATGTCTCTAACATATTTTCGGAAGACGTCAGAATTGGTTTTTTATGATAGTAAAAAAGTTCATATTGCATTCAAACCAGTTAACAAATTGTCAGGCTTGTTTTTCAACACAAAAGATAAAACCGATAAATTCGAAAAATCAGGAGTATACCAATTAACATGTTCTGAGTGCAATTCCTTTTATATAGGTCAAACAGGATGCTCTTTCAAGGCTAGATACAAAGAATCTTTCCGGTCATTCCTACATCAGATATATGGTTCAGCTTGAGCTGCACATTGTCTGAATGAATGTCATCCTTTTCCAGAACTTCATCAGCTAAAAATTCTTAATTCCTCTGATAAATCTTATAAATTCAATTTCTTTAAATCGATGGAAATTTTCAAGACATCTAGGGTAGAAAGGGTTAAGCTCCTTAACGACCAGGTAGACTAATTTACCTATCAATCACCTTTATTCAAGTTACTTTGACCTCTACTAGCATTTTGTTGATGGTAATTCCTGTATTGTACATGAGTATTGAGTTTTCATTAGGTTGTTGTTGATAATGGACGTATGTCCGAAACCGGTCCAACCAATGTAAAATTTTGTCATTCTTTACATCAATAAATTAGTGATAATTAAAACATATGAACTTATTTATTTTATTATTCATTATGAATATCAACTATCACGTAGTTCAGGCTTCATCGATCAATTATTTAATGTGAGATATTGATTAACATCAATATTTTATTGGGTAAGCACAATTGATTTTATCACAACCATCTACTTATGATCAATCTGTATCACATTAGTCTTTCATAATATCAATACTTTCTATTATAGTTGTCGGTCATTGGACAAACGGTAAAAATGGTTCACTAACTGAAGAGCGTGTAGATTTTGTTCCATATTATTATCGAAATGATAATTGTGCAGGAGAAACGGCAAAGATTTCCAATGAGAACTATCAAGAAAAGAAGCAATTTTCATATTTAGAATAAATTTTTATTTTAAAATGAAGTTCATCATCGATCTATACCGAATGAAGCAGCTAAAGAGGCTGCGTTGAGCAACCTACCGATAGAAAACACTATTGCCATGAGGCTGACATACCAAATACACGTGATAGCTTACGTGTATTTGGTATATCAGCTTCAGCAGTTTACCCGACCGTAAAACATCAATTTCATCCTGAAAAAGTGAAACTAGTTCATGAAATAAACGATCCTGATCGCTGCTTGCCATTTTGTACAAGTTTAAGTGGGAATATCATCAATAATCCACTTTTTTTGTATAATACCTGCTTTTTTGACGAAAGTACTTTTATTCCCAATGGTGAAATGAATGGGCATAATTGTTGATATTGGGATACCCGGAATCCCCATTAATTCGAACGGGCATACACAATACCGACTCAGGAATTGAATGTTTGGGCTGAAATTTATGGAAACCTTATGATAGGCCCTTTCTTCTTCGAAGATAATCTCGATGTAGACACTTTTTTGCAGTTTTTGGAAGAATTATTAAAACCCAAATTTTTGAAATTGAGGAAAATCTTTCAGAGAACGAAATACGTTCGCTGTAGGATGGTGCTCTTGCAAAATTCTTTGGTCGTGTGCGATAATATTTGAAAGTAAATTTCCCAGGTTGGTGGATTAGCAGAAGAGGAAGATTTGAATGGCCAGCCAGATTACCTGATTTGAGTCACTTAGATTTCTTCTCAAAAATCGAGAGTTCATGCTGCACAACTTAAAAACTTGAATAAGCTGCGGAGAAAAATCATCACCCAATGCAGACTTCTGATACCAGTTCTTCAAAATGTTAGCAGCAAATTTGAGAATCGTTTGTTTCATTCTGTGGATGTTAAATTTTAGTAGGAAAAAGAAATTTTCTTGTGTTTGAACTGTAGGAATGAAATCAAAAGGTTATAAAGATAATATCCTTGAACAGCTAAGTGACATGTTTTTCCAAAGATCTGCCACTCAATCCACTTTCCCTTGAATCAACTTTGAGATTGATTTCACACGAGGCGAATCATTTCAAGACGTGGTCCCCCTATCCAGTAAAAAGTTGACGTGTCTTAGCTTTTTCAGTCCAAATTGAGATGGAAGGGTTGGGATATTTTCGTCGGAACACACTGTATTAAATAAAACTGATGACAATTTATTTTGAGGTCTGAACGCAATTCTAGATTTCAATTTGGAAGGGTTATTTTCTATGTTTCACAATTTTCTCCCAAATATGATAACAGGATGAATTTTTTGATTTCTTGGTTCTTAAATACAATTTGGCTAATAAACTTATGTCATTGTTTTCGTTTAAGTATTTTGTCGTCAATTGAGTCACGATCAAAACCGTTGATGTGAGCTTTAGTTTCAATGGTTTCAAATTCATTTTCGAGATTTTCTAACTATAAAGTAAACGAAAATAATCTGTGGATCATTGAATTTATGACGAAATTTGATTGTGAATTTGGGTTATTGAAATTATTTTTCTGTAATAGATCTGTGTTAATCGGTTGATTTATATCTACACAGCAAAAACACAACTGAGTTCTCAATAATTAGGAAATATGTGCCAAATGTAATTAAAACTATTGTCAGTGTCTCTAAAAGGTTACTCACTCTTTTCCACTAATTTGTTGTTAACAAATATTTACAAACAATTGCCCCCATCCTATAAAATTAGAAATTCATGATTATCTCAATCAATCAATCAAATGACTAGAAACCATAAGAACTCTTCACGTTTATTATTCCATCAGATATACCAAGAGACTTCAATTATTCAAAAGGAAAATATTCACTTTTCTGTGGAAATGAATGAATGAAGTACATTTTCAAAAAAAAATTCACATAACTGTTGATATTGGAATACCCAAATCCTTATTAGTTCGAACAGGCATACGCAATAACGACTCAGAAATTGAATGTTTCGGACGAAATTTATAGAAACCATATTATAGACCATTTCCTCTTTGTAGATAATCTCAATGGAGACACTTATTGGCAGTTTTTGGAAGAATTAATAGATCCCAAACTCGCAATATTTTGGAAATCAAGAAACTCTTTCATAGACTGAGATACGTTCACTGCAAGAAGGTGCTCCTGTAAACTCTGATGGTCATGTGCGACAATATTCGAAAGTAAATTTCCCAAGTTGGAAGATTAGCAGAATAGGAACAGTTGAATGGCCAGCCAGGTCACCTGAATCGAATCTTTCAGATTTCTTCTTAAGGGATCATCTTGAATCGAGAGTTGAAGCTGCACAAACTAAGAACTTGTAAGAGCTGCGGAGAAGAATTGTCACCAAATGTAGACTTCTGAGACCAGATCTTCAAAATATTAGAAGCAAATTCGAAAATCGTTTGTATCATTCTGTGGATGTCAAATTTTCGTTAAGAAACGAACCTTTATTGTGTCCGGACTGTAAGTATGATATTGAACGTTCACGAAGATAGTACTCTTGAATAGCTAAGTAAAACATTTTTCCAAAGATATTACACTTTCCCCTCAATCAATTTCGGCTTAGTTGCTGCTATGGGATGAGATTGATTTTACATGAATCGAACCAATTCAAGAATTGGTCCCTATCTAATAAAAAGTTGACGTGCCTCAGCGTTTTCTGCCAAAATCAGTCCAGACTGAGATGGAGGGGTTGGCATATATTCGTAGGAACACACTGTGTTGAATAAGACTGATGACAATTTATTTTAAGATCTGAACGCTTTTTTGGTTTTCAATGTGGAACGGTTATTTTCGATGTTTCTACAATTTTCTGAAAAATATGATAAAGGGATGAATTTTTGGGATTTCTTGGTTCTTACATATGATTTTGCTAATATCTTCATGTCATTGTTTTCGTTGAAGTATTCTGTCGTCACGATCAAGACTGTTGTTGTGAGCTTCAGTTTCAATGGTTTCAAATTCATCTTCGATAGAGTGAACGAAAATAATCTGTGGATCATCGAATTTATGCCGAAATTTCATGTGAACTTGGGTTATTGGAATTCCTTTTCTGTTATAAATCTGTGTAAATCGGTGGATTTATATCTACACGGCAAAAGCAGAGCTGAGTTCTCAATAAATAGGAACTATGTGCCAAATGTAATTAAAATTATTAACAGTGTTTCTCAAATATAACTCATTCTTTTCCACTAATTTGTGGTTAACAAATATTCACAAAAAATTGCCCCCATCCTATAAAATTTGAAATTGATGATTTTCTCAATAAATCAATCAAATGACTAGAAACCATAAGTACTCTTCACGATTATTATTCCATCAGATATACCAAAAGACATCAATTATTCAAAAAAAATAATTCAATTTTCTGTAGGAAATGAATGAATGAAATACATTTTCAAAATAAAAATTCACATAATTGTTGATTTTGGGATACCCAAATCCTTATTAGTACGAACAGGCATACGCAATAACGACTCAGAAATTTTTCGGACGAAATTTATGGTAACTATATTCGTTTTCTGCCAAAATCAGTCCATATTGAGATGATTTGGTTGGCATATTTACGTTGGAACACACTGTGTTGAATAAGACTGATGACAATATATTTTGAGGTCTGAACGCAATTTTATTATTATTATTATTAAACAATTATTAAGATTCACTTAAATAATTTGCCTATTATGACTGCAATACAAAAAAAAAACAAAGGTGCCTATTCCAAAAGTTATACAAATCAAAACAATATTGGAAGTGTTGGCGCATGAAATCACAATAACTAATAGTTAACTTAATAAATTAATGAATCGAAAATTTCTTTTCCTATATAACAAAGAAAAAAAAATTATATGAGATTCAATATAAAATATTATTGAAGAGTTTGTTATTAATCGGTTGATAGAAGCTTCAACCACACTGTTTGCCAACGAATTCCATCTACAGAATACCCGGTTCGGGGGAAAGCTGTGGTGCAGTGGTTTTGAAATTTTCCTTATGTAAATTAAAGTTGTGACCTCTAAGGTGTCTATTCTGATTCAGTGGAAAAATATTTAAGAGGTCGCAGGTGAATAGAGATCGCAATGATCGGAAAATAATTATGAGGTCGCCCCGGAGACGGCGGTTCTCAAAAGATGGGATACCGAAAATTTTTAGTCTCTCTGTATAAGATGGTCTCAAGCAGCCAAAGGGGATTCTTGTCACTCTTCTTCGAATTGACTCCAGTAGATCCATATTACTCCCCAAAACAGGAGACCAAACCGGCCCAGCGAATTCCATTATGTTATTATATAAATGATTTTTCGAGTAGGTATGTGAGACGGGAAGCTTTGGTGAACACATTCCGAATATGTTCAGACCACGTTGAGTCATCTGTAATAGTTACACCGTGATCAAGCTGCCTTCCGATGCTGTCGAGATTATCTCCATTCAGGTGGGAGTTGTTTTTACCAATATGGGGGATTTTGCACTTATCTATATAAGCGGTAAAAAGTCTAGATCTTGTTGAAGAGTTTTCGAACTAAGGAAGGAATATTGTAGATATTGGTATCATCCGCGAAGACAGAGCAAGTGAAAGAAATAAGTGATGGAACATCAGATGCGTATAGCAGAAATAAAATAGGACCCAGAACAGAGCCCGGAAGAACGCCGCCGATATTTCTTGTGAACTTGGGTTACTGGAATTCCTTTTCTGTAATAGATCTGTGTAAATGGGTGGATTCCTATCAACAGAGCTGAGTTCTCAATAATTGGGAAATATGTGCCAAATGTAATTAAAACTATTAAACCGTGTCTCAAAAATATCATTCACTCTTTTCCATTAATTTGTGGTTAAGAAATATTTACAAACAATTGCCCCCATCCTATAAAATTAAAAATTGATGATTTTCTCAATCAATCAAATGGGACTAGAAACCATAAGTACTCTTCACGTTTATTATTCCATTAGATATACCAAAAGACATCAATTTGCATTAATTATTCAAAAGGAAAATATCCACTTTTCTGTAGGAAATGAATGAATGAAATACATTTTCAAAATTCAGTCAGTTCCAAAATGATCAGTTAGCAGGTTCATTAGAAATTTCAACTATTTTATACTTGAAGTAAAATTTTCAATCGATACGATTATTTTACGTTAATGGAAACTTTGTAACTGAGGGGTTGAATGTTCCATTATAAATTTCTTGAAGAGCAGAAAATCAATTCTAATAATATCAGTACAGTTTGTTGGATCGATAGTAGCTCTGCATCTCAATAATTCATAATGTAAAAAATGTGAAAAAAACGAAAGGAAGTTCATACTGCAAGTAAAACCGAAAGTACAATTGTAAAAACATATGATCCTTCACAATTTACACTCGATTACTCGAACCTTGATAACTCGAATTTATTTCCATTCCCTTGAAACAACCGATCTAATTCGAAAAACAAACTATACATAACTCGAATGAATTTTCACCAAAAATTTACCTCTATTACTCGAAGTCGTATGATTTTTACTCTATAACTCGAAGAACAATATTTACTCCGAAGCTGTAGATTAAACCTCTATACCGTAAGTCAAAATATCGTACCAGGTCTGGCTATTTAATAACGAGACTGGTTACGAAAAAGGGTTTTAATATAAAAATTATTCTACATTCAAACGCTTCCCGTCAATATATTCCCCTTCCTTCACCACACACCTTTCCATACGTTTTTTTCCATTGATAGAAGAGTGCTGGAAGTCTTCTTTGGTGAGAGCCGTTTTTCTATTAACTGCTTCCATCGACTCGAATCGGGTCCCTTTTAAAGCTGATTTTATCTTTGGATACGAAAAAGTCGCACGATGCCAAATCTGGCGAGTAAGGCGCGTGTTCTAGCACTGTAGTGCACTTACTGGCCAAACGCTGCTTCACAGATAGCGAGTTATGTGCAGGTTTTTTGGTACCAATTTCGTACAGACTTTTGGTATGTGAAATTGTTCGTGTCAAATTTTTCTAACCGTTTCGTTATCGACGCTTACAGCCTCAGCTATCATTCGGATACTCATTCAACGATCTGCACGCACAATTTGATAGACTTTGGTCACTGTTTCCGGAGTTAAAACAGTGACAAGGCGACCTGGGCGCTGGTCATCTTCAGTGCTCTCTCGGCCCTCACGGAAGCGCTAACACCACGAGATAGAGATTTATCCCTGTGGGCGTCAGTCGAAGTTTTATTCAATTTAACGAGAAATTTGAGTTTGATACGTTGCTTCTGGTTTTTATCACACATGGTTTTCGACACGAGAATAAAAACTTGTTCGTTTCAAATTGCTACTGCATAATACCATAATAGTAACGAAAACGTGTTTTGGCACGTGCATAGACAAGATATCTAGATACCTAACGCACTACTCGTTTTTTTCCCCACTATTCTAGGGCACCCTCTAGGTGCACAGTCTCGTTATTTAATAGCCAGACCTCGTACATACAGTAGGATAGTAAAGGATCATGTTGAGACTAGTCAGTGAGTTATCTGCGTATGCCTGTCGGCTTGTCTGCCATTCTTGTTTATGCTTCAGATTGAGTGAGTGTTTACGTAGCAATGAGTAATCGAAAAGTGAATAGTTTGACTGTCGGCGATCAGTTGAAGATTATTAAGTCAGTGAATATGAGTATGAAAAAGCAGTGGAAGAAGCTCCTTCGAATGAAGAAAAAGAAGAAGATGATGAAGTGGTGAATGAGCCAGTACTACTAAGCAACCAGTTGCAGTAGAAACTTTAAGTATCTTTCAGAAATAACCGGTGACGTTCCAGACAGACAGTGCGTTTTCTAGTATTGTTTCTATCGAAATTATAATAGACATGCAAGAAGCTATAACTCTCAAACAGAAGAAGATTACAGACTATTTCTGAAAACTATAGAACAATAATGTTAAGCCGGTACATCTGATTAAACTCATCCTCAGCCCAATGGTGTAACGAAACACACAGAGAAATAAGCACTTCTCTACGAAAGGGAAACTTGACGACATATCTCGCTGAAAACAAGAAAAGTTTCTTTTTTTGCATCCCTATATTTCAAGCCGAATATAAAAAATGTCTTGTCATTTTTCACTAACTAAATGAATCAGGAGTTTTATGAATTACTTTACACTCGCACGAATGATTCACTTTCCATTAATAACACTTCATTCTTAAAATACAGTCTATTAATTTTATAGCATTGTTTCTATTGAAAACATGATAGACATGCAAGAAGTTATAACTCTCAAACAGAAGAAGATTACAGACTTTTTTTGAAAACTATAGAACAATAATGTTAAGCAAACTTTTTCTTAGGTTTAAGCTTTTTTTATATTTTTTTAATTATCCATCAAATTAATATGTATCATATTACATACAACACTATATATATACGGCTCCTGGGGGCTGCGTGCATGGCAGGCAGGTTTGGGAAGTAGCTCTTGTCAAGATGGATTATTCATTGATCTACGGATTTTTGAATAATTCTCCTTGTCTCAAGTTTTCATACTTCCGATGTGCGGAGGGGTCGAATTATTGTTCTCGTTGAAGAAGGGGTGACACAGAGGGATATGGCGGCCACATTAGGAGTATCACTTCTGAAGAACATGACCGCATTCTGTGCCAAATTGGAAGAATAGACCTTAGTGCGTCGCACCCCATACTTCAAAGGCAACTTCTGGAAGCAACAGGCATCAATGTATTAGTCGAAACGATGTAATCAAAGAATTCCTTCAAGAGGTTTATACAGCAGAAGGCCCTTAAGAGTTCCAGAGCTAACCAGACAACGAAAAATTAATAAACTTAATTGGTTTATCGAGAATTGGCAAAATGTTCTTTTTTCGGATGAGACCAGAATTTGTGTTCGATCAGATGACAAGCTAGACTCCGAATAGCAAGACAAATTCTGAAATACCAAAAAGGCAGTGTGATGTTTTGGGGTGGCATTATGCTAGGAGGCAAAACAGGTTTAATTTCGTTTCCTGCAAACGTAGTTCTGCAGCCTATAGTGAGACTCTGGTGGGGTGCCCACTATGAGAATTTCACGTTTATGCAAGATAATGCTCCTCTGCATACCAGTAACCTCGCGCCACATCATCTTGAAACAAAGGAAATCGCTATTTTCGACTGGCAAGCTTCTTCTCCAGACCTAAATCCTATTGAACATTCATGGGATCATCTCAAAGAGAACAGCTCATCCAAGCCGCCACAGAAGAGTGACAGAATATCACCCCAGAGGAGGTCGAAAACTCAATTCAAAGCATGCCTAGACGGATCAGGCTTGTATCAGGGCAAGTGGGATAAAACCAGCCACTGAGGTCGTGAAAAAACCCCTACTGCGTGAAAAAACACTTTTAAATTTTTTACTACATGCGTAAAGAGTCTCTTATTTTCTACTATTCTTTCTTTCTTAAAATAAACCTTAACCTTTTTTTTTCAATTGAAATATCTCAAATAGGATCAATTCTAACAATCCTTCGAAATATCCAAAATTCCCGAGGTTATAGTTTAAAAAAGACAAAAAAAAGGTGATTGCTGAAAGATTCATGGAGAAAATTCATATGTCCGCAAATACTTCTATACCGATTTACAGGGTGTTAAATCGTAAACCGCTTGAGACATTAATGTGAAATTTTGGGGATGTCGGAAACTTTCAAAGACGCATTATTCTCTATACAAAACAATATTTTGGACTGACCAGAGGCACGCATATGAGCACAACGCATGTTAATCTCGAAGAAAAAAAGAACGCAACGGTAAAGTGTTGAACTGTACTGTGAGCGAAGATTTCATCGACCACATTGAATTATCTATGTATACCGATTCTCATGGAGATAGGTTGAACGGTAAAAAAATTGAAGTAAACAATATAGAAAAATGTTTTTCCATTGATAAAGATCTAAATATAATGACCGCTAGAACATTGATGAAGTTCAGAGTGAACATAAATAAATAAGCATCCAGTTCAATATACATATGATTACTAAAAGTCGCCCTGAATTTATAACTAATTGACAACATGAACAAAAAGGACCAATAAATTAATCAGAAAAAATTCATGAAACGCCCTAACGAACGCCTACTTAACGATCATCTCTCAACACGTTATTAAAAATAATATAACAACATGTTTTCGTACAACTTCCTACCTTTTAATATTCCCCAACAGCAACTCTCATAATAGGTTTTAATTATACTCTCAAACTTAGGTTCAGATCGATACTCGAAAGTTAATATCAAATATTCCTATTTCAGGGTAATTTCCCACTAAACCAATTATTATCCGAGCGGAGAACGTTCGAATAGAATGTTTCGTTGTCCTGAAGCCAATTTCATTAGATCGGCGTTCCTCTCTATGAGACCACATTATTAAATTCGAGTAGAAACAGCCAGTTAAATGCTGTTTTTTCCTAAGTCAAGAACTGTATGATCAGAAAAGGTGTTGCGGTAATACACTATTTGGACCTGTATAACAACCACTCTTTCAATTTTCTTGGGAACAAACCTTGTGAGGTATATACCAAGTTACCCAAGTTAGATGGACTATTAGAAGTTCATGGATATTGTGTTAAGATATTTTCCTGAAATTTTAAAGTCACAATACGTATCGACAAACTACATTTTGAGAGTAGTATGAACTTTTTGCCATTTCTGAATAGACCGGAGGTTGACACAAACTTTCTAATTTTTTAGTACGCCAATATAATTTTCCTCAATTGAATTTCCCTCTCAATACTGATTTCGAAAATGTTCAACTTCATGAGAATGAATCGTACGGTTCTGAAAATCTTTCACTTTTAGTAAAAAATATTAGATCTGGACGTGCCGCAGATAAAGTATAATAACTGAAGTATTACACAATACAGGGTTTGAATGGGTAAGTGCGAAATATTTCTCGAGGTTATGCCCCAAGCCATTTCATGACCAAAGTCCCAATGAAATTCGTGAAGGAATATATATTGAAATACAGGGTGTTGAAATCTTCAGATATTTTCTTATGATTACTACAGTTTTTCAAATATTCAGTTCAAATTCGGCACATAGGTGCCTTTTAAACTTTCCGGCGGTCGCAACTGTGCAACAGAAGCACAGCTCGTGTTATCTGTCCCAATCGCTATCTTAGAGGTGGTACACACTTCCCCCCTCTATAGCAGCTTCCTGGTTGGTGGTGATCTTTCTGACAACACCCCCCCCCGCCAATTGCCACCAGAGGAAAGAAGATCCATTTACAAGGGCGATTTACCGACCAAATCATTCAACACCCCCTTACGCCCCCTCAACAGTCTATCTAGTCCACCATAATACATATAGATGGTACTAATTTAACCACGTCAAGTGTCAAACTCTGTCAAATTCCTTTTTGAAAGGGCTACTCGTTTTCTAATTTTTAAATTCATTAAGAATAAAAAGAAGGAAACTGTGACTTCTGGGACTGAAAGCAAATACAAACGGTTCAAAAATAAGTAGGACATCAATCTTTGGTATGTTTATTTAAAGGTGTTTATTGTGATTTTAAAGAGCGTTATCTACACTCTACCATTTGCGTGTTATTTATTTACCATCTATCTTATACAATGGGTAGTATTACACTGGTTGTTTTGTCTGGGCTTTTACATCCTTTCTTACATGTTTTCTATTCTGTGATATTATTTATTTTCCTCCATGCATCTTTTACACCCATGAAGATGGCAGTGAAGGCAGTTTACCCCCAACGGGGGACCAATGGTAGCAATGGAGGACCAATATTAGAGGCTGACAGTATTATTCCAGAATTTCTTTTTTGTTTTGAATGTTAGTTTGTTTCTTTTTTCTGTGATATTTGATTTATATTTTGATTTACATGTGTTAAGAATTTATTTCATTTTAGGAAATGTTTTGCTACATTTTCTGTATATATGCTTCAGGAGATTTTTTCATTTCAAAATAAAAGTATTAACTTGAAAAAATACCCATTATTTTCTCAATTTTGAATAGTCTCTCAATTGCGTATTTTAATTTTTTCATTGGATTCATTTCAATTAGCTATATTTTGTACTGGTGTGCGAGGTTATTTCCTCAAATTCTGTTTAGGATACCTACTGCAAAATTGGCACGTAATTGATTTTTACTTTATTCTTTTTCACAAAATATTCAATATTCTAGTTCAAATTGTTGGATAATAGAGCGAACAAGAAGTTCTATTGCGATAACCAAAGGGATATGGACCATTTAATGAAGCTTGCATTTGATGACATAAAAGATCCAATGCGAACAGGAGATTTGGGTCAAGAAAGTGATATAGCTTCGGAAGATGAACTTAAAGAAAATGTAGACGATACGATTACTGAACAGGAATATACGGACAATTCCGATAATGAATTTGTGCTGTTGAAGAAGACGTGGAAGGATTATTCGCATAAGGATAGGATGAGAAGTCACAATGGACCAGATCCGAAACAGTTTAAGCGTAGAAAAGCTGCAAATATTATTACTTGGCTTCCAGGAGTCTCTAATTGAGTATTGGAACCATTTTTTTCCTAAAAGCATTCTTGATATTATCGTCAAATACGCGAGTCAGTATATTGACAGCATTCAGGAAAATTTTCACGAGAGGGGGATGTTAGACTAACTGATATAACTGAACTAAAGGCATTTAAGGGTTGACTCCACCTTTCAGGCGCTTTTAGAGGAACCAGACAAAGTTTGGACGATTTGTAGCGGCAAGAAACTAATAGAATAGAAAGGTTTAGGCTTGTAATGAGCCTAAGACGGTGCACGACATTGATTAGGTGCTATCGCTCTGACGACCGCAATTTCCGAAATCAAAGAGAAAAGTAAGAGAGACTCTATCATATCCGCGAAATTTTTGAACTATGCGTCAAGAATTGTTAAAAGAATTATAATATTGGAGAGATGTTGCCAGGTTTCAGTACATTCCGTTAAATCCGAACAAATATGGCATCAAGTTATTCATTCTTGCTGACTCCAAAATGACCTACACATACAACCTGGAATTGTGTGCTGGTACACAGCCTGGAAGTCCATCTAAATAGAGTAACAACCCACCTTTACGTCGTCAAATTAATGGATCAGCCCTTATTGGTAAGTAGGCGTAACGTCACAGCTGACAAATGGTTCACCGACTATGAGCTTTTTGATGATCTGAAAAATCAAAAGATCACCTACGTTGGTACGGTTAAAAAACAAAAGAGAGTTGTCGCCATCTTTTGTGAATGTAAAAGGAGGAACAGAGTGGATAAGTATGTTAGGGATCAACAATGGTCTCGTATGTTCCAAGGAATGTTAAGAGTGTGATTCTTGTTTCTTCTCTTCACGACATCGACCCATCATCTTGACAGAACGAAAAACCTGAGATAATAACATTTTACAATGGCACCAAAAATGGAGTGGATACCGCAGACCACATGTGTTCAACTTATGATGTATGTAGAAACAACAAGTGTTGGCCGATGGTAATGTCCTTCACAATGATAAATGTGGCTGGTATCAACGACCTTATCATCCATATCAGCAATTATCTAAAGCCATCGCGCCAAAGTGTGTTTCTAAAAAAGTTGGCACACGAACTAACTCCTTCAGAACTGCAGCGAAGGAGTCAAAAGAAACAAGAAATTTCAGCAATGCTGCAAATGCGACTCAGAAAATTTAACGCTACAAGAACTTATGATATTGATGATGACAATGAGTCACCCTATAATACGGTTACATTTACACGTTGCACGACTTAAACTGGTGGAAGAAGGCTTACAGTGTCGAGATGTCTGCAATGTGATAAGTCAATTTGCAAACCAACACGCTAACAACATATGCGATGAGTGTGAAATTACATAGCTTGCGACTTCTTCTGAAGAGGATGAATCCAGTGAATCCGAGATGAACTGAGTGTTTCAGGATTAGACTGAATAGACAGTAATATTTTGAGCTTGTTTGAACGTTTTGAAAACTTATTTTTGAATATTGTAATTTCACAAAATTAATACTGTGTTAACTTTCGATTTTATTTATTATAAATTATTAAAATCTACATAATCAGATCACAGAAACAATTATGAAAATTCTCAGGGTGCTAAATTTGTCGAAAGTCACATGTCCTTTCTACCTCGACAATATTTTTTCAGCACGTCCAGGGCAATTTGAAAAATATTTTCATAGATTTTCAATCTTTTTCATATCATGCGTCGACATATATATCTTTGTATCAGATTGGAGATCCCAGGAGTATTTTGAATGACTCTACAAGAAACGATAATGTGGCTTCGTAAGTCTTGTACTTGAGTTCTGTAAATCAACGTTTTCAAATATCCCTAAGTGGAAAAGTTTACTTGGTCAGATCAGGGAAAGATCTGGCCATAATTGGTCTATCAAGCGTTCTGGATATGTTTCTTTCAAATTTTGACGTGCTCTTATACTAAAAGGAGAAGGAGCGCAATCGTGCAATCGGTTAGTAATGACGTAAATTGAATTTACCCGTAAAATGCATCGAGTAATAAGCCCATAACCCAATGCATATGTTAAAATTACATCAACAATGCATAATTTCTATGGGCTAATCCACTCTGTGCTCCAGTTTTGTTTCAATTCCTCTGTGATCCTAACGCGATGACAGTTCTTGTTTGTCACGTAATTTATGAAATGTCATCTTTTTTAGTATTTTTTTCCATAAAATTCAGCCAGGAAATTGTGTGAAATTGTGAAATAAGCTTATTTCGGCAGAAAATAGATCACGAAAATGACCGAAAAGGAGTTTATCCTGTACACCGCCCGAATTGTCGGAACCAGCAGCTAATGCAATAGAAGATTTACTACCGGCCAAGTTGAAAGACAAATAGAATTCTGTATATCAGAACTTATGGACTGGCCAACAAGATAGACTAATTCATTCTCCGAAAATGTAATACTTGCGTATTTCAGTGAACTTGCATACACACAAGCAAATTTATATGGAATTATCCGATATTTTGAATATCACTTCAGGGACTTTCGGAGGATTGTTTGAATTGATCCTCCTTGAGATATTTTAAAAGAAAAAATAAATGAATTAAGGTTCATTTTAAGAAAGAAAGAAATGAAAGAAAATGAGAGACTCTTTGCACATGTAGTAAAAAAATTGACAATAGTTTTCTCACGGAGTAGGTATTTTTTTCTCGACCACAGTAGCTTGTATTACCTCATCTTGTTCCCTGACACAAGCCTGAATCGCTCTAGGCATGCTATGGATTAGGTTCTCGAATTCCTGTGGGGTGATATTCTGCCACTCCTCTGTGTAGGCTTGAATAAGCTGTTGTGGGGTACTTGGATTATCCTGGCGCGATTTAATGTTTCTTTTGAGATTTTTCAATAAATGTTCAATAGGATTCAGGTCTGAAGAGCAAGCTGGTCAGTTCAAAATGGCGATTCCCTCTGTTTCACGATGATGTCATGCGAGGTTGCTGTTATGCGGAGGAGCACTATCTTGTATTATCACCGTGGGCATCTCGCCAGAGTCTCACTATAGGTTTCAGCACTAGGTTCACGTAATTTCTAGCCATTTCACTTGCAGAAAACGAAATTAAATCTGTTTTGCTTCACAGGAAAATACCACCCCAAAACATATTGCTGCCCCTTTGGTATTTCGGGATTTGTTTTTCTACTCCGAGTCTAGCTTGTTTTCCACGACCCCTTAAAACTCGAATCCGGTGGACATCTGATCGAACACCAATTCTGGTCTTATCCGAAAAAAGAACATTTGGCTGATTCTCAATATTCCAATTTTGGTGCTCGTTACACCAAATAAGTCTGTAAATTTTTTGCTGTCTGGTTAGCTCTGGATTTTTTAAGGGTCTTCTGCTGTATAAACCCTCTGTACGAAGTGTCTGACATTTCAATTGATACACTTGTGTTTGTTGCTTTCAGAAATTGCCTTTGGAGTATGGTGTGCGACGCACTTGGGTCTCTTCTTGCAATTTGGTACAAAAAGTCGTCTAGTTCGTCAGAAGTGATATTCCTTCGACTTTTTCTAGGCCTATTTTGCAGAGATTGTAGCTCCACGTTTTGGTCGTAGGTTTTTCAAATCATCCCCTGTGATGCCGCCATTGTGGCCGCTATAACCCTCTGCATCACCCCTCCTTCAACGAGATCAATTATTCGACTCCACTGCACATCGGACAATCCAACGTAGGGCATTTTCAATTATGATTATAGGCATTTATAAATTTTGAATTTCACTGTTTCAAATCTCAGTGACGAGTGTGTGCGATATCCCGAACATGTTTGAGAATTCAACTTTTCTTATTATACTATCCAGTGTTTTTACAACAAAGAACCTCATGCTTCACAAGTAGTCAAAGGTCCATGTTTAAAAATAATCACTAATGTAAAATACCGAATGATTCCATATAAATTTGGTTGTGTGTATAAATACAAGCCATCGTCAATATGGGCATTCTATTCAATGTTGCGAAGCACTCTCACTTTCGTTTGGATAGTCACAAGACATTGCAATCGTTTTTGAAAAGAAATTCTGAATGTCATCAACCTAAAAAAGTTAAGAGCTTTACTCCCAAGGAATTTAATAAGTTCATCAAGGAATCACCTGATTAAAACCAAACATCAACTCGCGCGTAATAGCCAATATTACACGCTCGTTGAATATTGTACTATTATATACTAGAACATTATTTCATTGAGTTGACCAATTTAGAATACTCAAAAGAACAAATTATTGATGTTTTTGTGATTTATGGCCAGTGTCATGGGAATAATAGTCGGACCTAAAGAATATTTAATGAGAGTAATCCGTTGTATAACAAGAAATTCCAAAGACTACAAAGGAACTTCATATATTTTAGCTCTTTTTTGAAAGGTCGAATTTTTTCGAAACCTGTGAGGCAGAAGATAAAGTAATCAATGTTCTAACTGATTTTGAGGCACTTCTACGATCCTGAATCAGTTGCGCCCAAGAAAACTTGGGAATATCATGGTCCACAATTCAGTAGTTTCTTACTGAATGCAAAATGCATCCCCTATTTGTTGAAGTACAATCATTACTTCCAGAAAATCGATTTTTAAGAAACAGTATTAATTAATATACAAAAGGATGCACAATTTTGGAGAATAATAGTACGAATAATAAAAAACAAGTACTGTGGTTTAAGGAATTTTACTTAATAATTGCGATTCGTATCGCGTTTCACTACACCGTAGCTTCTTCAGACGAATGAATGTACAGAAAATATAAATGAGAATATAAATATGAATGTTCTTGAGTAATTTAAAGCTTATTGGATTGCTTCTTCTTAAGTGGTTATTAATGACAGGTATATCCAATAAAATTTAGGAATAGATTGCTCTCCGAAGAGATTCAATAGAGGTGAAGGGCATAAATCGACTCGTTCATTGATGAGTTCACCTAAGTATTTGTATTTATTGATTTCTAAAGTTTCCCAAAGATCTACCTTCCAATATTTATTATCAGTATGTAAAATTTCAAACTGTGGGTCGAAAGAGTGATTATTTTCTAAGATATGATTCGCGTAATTTGAATCTGATTTTTATTTGAAAAACTGCGTTTATGTTCCGATATTCTAATATTAAAATTTCTATGTGTTCTACCAATGTAGAAATTATCACAGTCATTGCTATTCAACCTATAAACACCTGATTCATTGTTTTTACCTGATTTGGTTTTATTATTTTTCATATATTTGCCTAAATTATTATTAGTTTGGAAAGCTATGTTGAAATTATTGCTACTCAAGAATGATTTCAGTTTTTCACTTGTGATGCCAACGTAGGTTAAGGTGTTGAATTTTTGTTTCAAATTATCATTCAATGCGATTCTACTTTGTTTTTATTTAAAATATTATTCATTAGTTTGGGACTGTAACCATTAGTTTTGGCTATTTGTTTAATCAAATTTAATTCTTTGTTGAAATTTTCTGGTGATAACGGTATGTTAATCAATCTATGAATAAAACTATTGAATGCTGACATTTTATGTTGATACGGATGACACGACGAGTTATCTATTATAATATCTGTATGTGACGTCTTATGGTAAATTGCGAAAACATGTTTTCTATTTTCATTCGAAATTGTTACGTCTAGGAAATTTATCGAATTATTGCTTTCTATTTCAAAATAGAAAGCAATACCCTGTCGATAAATTGAAACAAAATTCAACACCTTAACCTACGTTGGCATTACAAGTGAGAAACTGAAATCATTCTTGAGTAGCAATAATTTCAACAAAGCTTTCCAAACTAATAATAATTTAGGCAAATATATAAAAAATAATGAAACCAAATCAGGTAAAAACAATGAATCAGGTGTTTATAGATTGAATTGCAATGACTGTGATAATTTCTACATTGGTAGAACACATAGAAATTTTATTATTAGAATATCGGAACATAAACGCAGTTTTTCAAATAATAAATTTGATTCAAATTACGCGAATCATCTCTTAGAAAATAATCACTCGTTCGACCCAAAGTTTGAAATTTTGCATACAGATAATAAATATTGGAAGGTAGATCTTTGGGAAACTTTAGAAATCTATAGATACAAATACTGAGGTAAACTGATCAATGAACAAGTCGATTTAAGCCTTACACCTCTATTGAATCTCTTCGGGGAGCAATCTATTCCTTAATTTCATTGGATATACCTGTCATAAATAACCACTTAAGAAGAAGCAACCCACTTAGCTTTTAATTACTCAAGAAAATTTATATTTATATTCTCATCTATATTTTCTGTACATTCATTCTTCTGAAGAAGCTACGGTGTTGTGAAACGTGTTACGAATCGCAATTAATAAGTAAAATTTCTTAAAACACAGTACTTGTTTTTATTATTGATAATGGAATTTTACCAAGTAAAAGCCTCCCAAATTCAAATAATAGTATGAGCCGATGATTTGAAATTTCCAATAAATGGAATTATTAATTGGAGAAAGAATATTTTTGGGCAATCAAGAATCTGAATATGACACTCGAACCAGATTCAACTTTCATGTATTTGCTTTAATGATGGATGATTAAATATGTTTTGTCAAATATGATAAAAATATATCATCTGGCAGATATTTGAATATTTTTAGAACATGGGTAGAACCGTTCGTGAATAATTCTGTTACTGGCTGTGTATAAAATTGTTGGTTTCAACTGGACGGTGCTCCTGCTCATTCAACTAGATAAATTGCAGAAGAAATTGTTACATTTTTATGCATAGCCGATAGTTGAAGAAATAGTCATAAGACTACAGTAAATACAAGAGAGGTGTAGCAAAATCGCGATATTGAACCCCAATTCTAACATAACTACACTCGGAGGCAAAATTAGCGGAACACTCGAAAATTTAACCAAATTCCAAGTTCGATATTTTTCCTAATTCACGACCGATTTAGATAATTTGTTCGGCAAGTTATAGATCAACTCTTCTGCTTTGTAGAAATTATAAGAAAAAGCATAAAGAATTTGAAAAAAATTTTATACGGGGGCAAAACTAAAAGTGTTTTTTTCGTCAAAACTTCGTAACACCCTGTGGAATTTCGTGGTCCGAGTTGAAACGTACAATGTCAGGGTCTGTCAAGACACATCTTCCTGCAGTAACGCCCTTCTTGTTTCATGCGTTTATCTCTATTTTTGCAAAATATATTCAATTTCAAGTGGAAAATCGCCATTTTGGAGAAATTCCTTTGAATCAAGAAATTGTCATTAAAATTCGTCTTTCAATTTGGAATTTTCTTATTATCACTCAGGCGTGTCGAAATTGTCGTTTGCGATTTTTATGTTCGAATTGCATTAGTTATTGATGACAATTTGGTTAATTTGGTGAAAATTAGGAATTCATAGGAGATAACAGTCGGTAGGTATTAAAATACACAACCAAATTCTGGAGCCATTGATAAAACTTTTCATTTACACATGTGCACACCTTCTTTTATCAAAAATGAAATACAACACACGTTTTTTGTATATGACCACAGTGCACTTGTTTAAAGAATGAGAGTTTTCCATTCTTTGATTTGATAAAAATTCGATCGGTTGCGGTGTTTTGTGATTCTTTTACTGTTTACGATTCGAAACGATATTTTTCATGCAGAATGAGAGATTTACCACCAACCTCAGTAGCAAGGGCAGTTACATTAATCAAGGAAGGGCGCACCTACCGCTCAGTCGGTACCATGTTGGATGTCTCGACGTCGGTTATGCATCGAATCTACCGACGTTACAGGGAAACTGGATTGTACGTGAGGAGGAGGGGACAAGGAAGAAATCGGGCAACCCGCGCTATACATGACCGTTTCATCGTCAATCAAGCCATAAGAAATCCTCGTCTTACTGCTGTTCAGGCACGTAACCTTTTACAAGCAGTGGATAATATTAACGTCAGTGTGACGGCAGTCAGAAGACGATTAATTGAAGTTGGTCTGAGATCATACGCGCAAGCAAGAGCACCAAGACTCGATAGAGCCCATCGGGTAGCAAGATTGGCGTTTGCTAGGGAGCATGTAGCATAGACAATCAATCAATGGAGACGACTTTTATTCAGTGATGAGAGCCGATATTCTGTGAATTTCGTGGATGTTAGAGATAGAATATGGAGCCATCGAGGGGAACGGTACAATCAAGCGAACTTCGCAGGAACTGAGCAATACGGTGGAGGGTCAGTTATGACATGGGGTGGCATATGCTTGGGAGTACGAACAGAACTGGAGATTATTGGCAATGGATCACTTAATGCCCATCGGTATATAACTGAAATCTTGGAGCCCCGTGTTGTGCCTTTTGCTACTTTCATAGGGGAAAATTTCCTTTTCATGCACGATAACGCGCGCCCTCATACTGCGCGAATAGTGATAGAATATCTCTATGAAGTTGGGATCACACGAATGGACTGGCCGTCGCGGTCACCGGATTTAAACCCGATCGAACACGTTTGGGACATTCTTGGAAGAAGGGTTCGACAACGGAATCCAGGCAACGTTGAAGAGCTGACATTGGCTTTGGTGGAAAAGTGGGACAACATAGCTCAACAGATGATAGACAACATCATTGGGAGTATGCGAAATCGTATGCGCGCTGTAATAAGAGCTCGGGGGGTCATACTCGTTACTAAAATCAATTTTTTTTTTGTGGGTCATCATGAACATTTTTCTCAACATGTTCATTTCATTTCACGAGTGTATCGCCAGGATACACACCTGCTCTCAATTTTGGACAGGAATGATAATTATTATAGAGTGTCACACGAAAAAATTCAAAAATAAATGTGCAAAATCAACGATTTTTCCAGTGTACTTCGAGTTCTCCCGGAGCGTGAAATTGGCCAGTGAATTTCAAATATTTTCATTTCGTTAGATTTCCGCTTCTCTAATTTTGATTTTATTTTTTGGCTAACCTCCGATGTTATGCACCTACGCAAGATTAAAAATAAATTCTTGAAATTTGTGACTTTTCGCTTCAAATTGGATATCTCTTGTAAAAATAGAGATAAATGCATAAAACAAGAAGGGCGTTACTGTAAGAAGATGTGTCTTGACAGACCATGATATTGTACGTTTCAACTCGGACCAAGAAATTCCACAGGGTGTTACGAATTTTTGACAAAAAAAACACTTTTAGTGTTGCCCCCGTATAATTTTTTTTTGTTTTCTCTTATAATTTCTATAAAGCAGAAGAGTTGATCTATAACTTGCCGATAAAATCATCTAAATCGGTTGAGAATTAGGAAAAATATCGGACTTCGAATCGGGTCAAATTTTCGAGTGTTCCGCTAATTTTGCCTCCGAGTGTAGTTACACAAAGCAAAATTTTTAAATATTCGGAAGCAAATGTCGGAACAGTTCGAAAACTTAAAACTAGTAGTGATAATACTATTCGTCGATATCAATCATTTCCGTATATTCTTTTCAGAAGAATTTCATCCAACTGGCTCCACTCGCCATGAGAAAAAAAAATTAATATTTCTTATTTTCGTTTTTTTATTTTCTATTTTCCTTCCTTCTACAGAAAAAATCTCAGCCATCGATATCAATTGTTCGAATTTGACTCCCAAAGAAGATTTACATGAGAAATATTAAAAAACAATAGGCTACTACGTGCAGGACGATGATTGAACCTTGCAATAGCGGGTACAGCATTATTAAGTAAATCCAAATAGTAAGGTCCAGATAAAGAAGCTTCAAGGAAGAATCCCGCCTTCTCGGATATTATCCATGTACTTGTTGCATGTAACAAGGATACCCTATAGACCCAATTGATAGTTATGTCTGTTGACTTTACCTCTCGAACAACATTTTGGTTTGTTCGAAAACACAGTTTCTCTCATAAATTTCGAACTTGCAACATATCTATTCCGCATATTGACCCAAAATTCCATTTGCGGCTCAGACCATTCCAAAGGTATATCGTGACAAAAAGAAAATGTATTAGGTACAAAATTATCATATTTCTGGTTATGCATAAGAAAATCAAGAGTGTTTCATTTAATTCATCCAACCTAACCGTTCTATTGAATATTACTTCCTGCCAAATTTTATGCTCTTAGGTTGAAAAGAACACTACAGGGTTCTATATCCACTCTACTGTCAATACATAAGTAAAAAGACAACCTAAAATGTCTTATATGTCGGGTGCGATGACTTATAGATTTGATTTTCGCATAACTTTTAAAGGATGAAATAAATAAAACGAAAGACTTTTGTCTAATTTCCACAATTTTTCAAGTGTCAAGAGCTAATAGTTAAGAGAAAGAATGAGCTAACTCTTCCTATTCTGAATGTTGAGTAGTGGGGAGTGATTGAATACTAGTTGACTATTAGGACTGGTAAATTTTGGGTTTTTACAAAGATAGTTGATTTCCAAACGTTCCGACAAATTCATTGCCATCCTTTCATTGCATCTGTGGAGAATTTTCGGATTATCTAATGTACTGATGTGATTTGTAGATTCAAAATGTTCGAAAACTGCGGCTTCCTTATCAACAGATAAGATTATTTGAATCTAGAACCATAATTTCGAACGGTTTGTCATACGTAACCTATTGAGCATTCAATTCTTTTTCATACCAGACTGTTTCATTAGATTTTTGTTTAGCATTGAAAAGTACTTTGCTTTTGATTGGACCACTGGAAGAGGAGGTTGTTAAATTAAATTTCCAAGGATAATTTCTTATACCATTATATAGATAGATATCATTAGAGTGAGGGCTGCCTAGCAGCTCAACCACTGCAACCCTGTGGTCTATTATAGCACACTCTGTCATAAATTTCATCTACGAGCTTCATACCTATCTGGGCACTCGCACATAACATGTTTCATTGATTCTATATCTTGTTAAAATCTACATGAAGGATCTTCAATCAATTCCAACTTTTTTAGGTGTTTCCTGAAGCGACAGTGCCCCGTTTGTATGGCAGTTAAAACACTCAGCTCCAACCTAGGGAGTTTGAGCCAGGCATTGGCTCTCGCAGTGGAAGGTTCACTAATGGCAGGTCGAACGTGTCTGAGACTTCAGAGACTCATCCAGTACTCACGTACCTTCAGGTCCAGCCATCGGCTGTTTTCCATCCTTGCAGTCACCTGAAAATTCCGATCTTACGCTCTGATCCTATGAAATCCAGACCCGTTTCTCGAGCAACCAATGAGTCCTCCTTCTGATTCCCTTCAATGCCCGAGTGACCGGGCACCCATATTAATTTGAGCATGCTCCGCTCTCCTAGTTTGGTAAGGGTGGGGCGACAATCTTGCACCATAAGTGAAGTCTAAGTATCTGGTACCAATGCCTTCAGTGCAGTTTGGCTATCGATGAGGATTTTCATTGACCTATTTGTTAATCCCCCCGCTAGCAAGATATTAGCACAGTGAACAAAGGCGAATATTTCTGCTTGAAAGACAGTCGCATGCCCACCAAGACAGATCGACTTCTTCTTCCTTGGCAGCACCTCGAACGTAGACACCAGCTCCAACACCTTTTGCAGTTTTTGAGCCATCCGTGTACCAACAGGGACCCTCAAGTAGACGGAGCTGGTCCATTCCTGCATTTCGAAAAATGCAGAACACACAATCACAAGTTACCATTTTCGATTCGAAATAGTAACATCAAAATTTTAAAAATTACTTGAACAACCTTCTACTTGAAAATGCGTACTACAGTTTGCAGGACAAGTTTGAGATGTGTGGTGCAGATTCTTCCTGGGGTGGTGTTATGCGGAGAAATTGATTTTTGTAATTGGTAGTATTTACACATGTCAGATTATTAGTGATTTTTTTTCTCTTAAACGTGTGCGTTTCAGCCAAAACCATTCTTGTTTTTATGGCTGTGATGTTTTTCATGTAATTTCGTTTTCAGAAAAAAGTGAATGTATAAATACACTCGAAAAAAAAATAAATATTCTTTTCGAAGGAACAATACCTAATATAATATCTGATGTTTGCACTGTTCCGATATTATTGTTACATGTATGTTCACATTTTATGTGTCCTTTTTTCTGACAAGTTCTAAGACGAAAGGTAATAAATTGTTATATTTATTTACAATTTCAAACGAATAAAATATATATATATATATATATATATATATATATATATATATATATATATATATATATATATATATATATATATATATATATATATATATATATATATATCTATCTATCTATCTAACTGTCTATCGAGAATACTATTAGGAGAAAGCCATAATAAGAAGACTAGAATATCAATTTTTGATATACTGTTCTCAATGATATTGATTGCTATTGTTGATTAATGATCATTTAAGTCTGTTATGAAAAGGAGAATTGGAATGGCTCTATGTATCATTGAATTATAAGCAACTCATTTATGTGTAATGGTTAAATGAATCCATTGGGATCGTTGAGTCTTAGAATGTTTCTTTCATACAAAGTACCTCTGTAAAATCTGTGGCGACAATGTCCCAAGAATATGGAAGTCAAAACTTTCAGGTCTAGTTGGCGCCAAACCTTCGATCTTGAACTGTAAGATCCAGCGAAGACCAAGTGGGACTTTCCCAGTCCTATACGGTCTACTCAGTGCTCCCGTACCTTCAGGTTCAAACGACATTCGTTTCCATTAGTATGATCTCTTAGAAAATTCGCGCGTGGGCTCTGACCTAGTGAATGTCAAAGCCACAACTCGACTGGCCAACAAGTCCACTTTTTTATGTCTTGGTCGTCCAGAAGCTACAGGCGAACCCTGTTCCCTTGCCCTGTCTGCCAAGAGTTGAACAAAATTCCTGTACAATAAGCAAGGCGCAGTTGTCGAATGCAAATGCCTTCAGTGCTACTTGGCTATCCGTGATGCGTTTCTAAAGACCAACTTGTCGAACGCTGTGCAACCACAAGACTTTTTCAGTATATGACGAATATGCCACAACCACAATCCTTCCAAGACTTCTTAACAATCTGTGAACCAACATGGACTGTCAAAATGACGGTCCTAGGAGATGATCCTGTTCCTATCTTCAAAAATAATACTCTGAAATAGCAGTAACACGTAGGTTTTTTATACTACATGCTAGACTTTATATCCAGGATCTTATTTTCCTCAATGTCAGCCAGTACTATGTAGAGCGTTGGACACGAAGCTAATTATATCTGTTCCATTCGGGAAAAGGTGATCGAATCTGTATGGAGCAATTCCTGTCATTCCTGTTCTCCCAAGTGAAGAGAAACAACGCGACAGTAGAAGTAAAGCGAAACGTACCAGTGATTATATATGCAAAACGTTTTCTACAGTTTGCAGAACTTGAGATTTCAAGATTATACTCCCACCAAGCAAAGAGGCCATAAGTTATACGTGAACTATGATAAATAGTCCCTCAAGGTATTTTGAGGCAAATTTGACATGCCCATAAGCAATATGTAGCCTTATTCCTAAAAATTTTCATGTACGAGTTTCACAAAAGAATACTATTTATCCCTAGATATTTTGCTTTCTCTGCAAATTGAATAATCTCTCTACCAGGATCAGGGATGAAACGAATATCCTCCTTTTCCCAGTGAATGCTTGTAAAGCTGATTTAGTCTTCCTGCAGCCTGTCGGAAACGACACTGTCATCATACTCATCTGCCAGAATGTAGACATTGTCAACGTAGGCTTGGGCGTATCAGTCCAGTGCGTGCAGTATAGCTAGTAGACCATTAACCAGTAGGGATAACAGCAAAGATAATAGAATTTCTTCTAGAGGGCAACCCCTTCTAGCCACAGATCTAACATCTAACGCCTTCAAGCATTCCAATTTCTCTTGCGTGCTGTAATGATCGTCTTCCTTGCATTCTAGTTATATTCGTAATAATAATATAATAAGTAATCGTTGAATCATTAAACTCAGTGAAAGTAATTGACTAGATCTACATTTTTCATAAAAATTTATGAAGGAGAAATGCATCACAATTGCTAGATCTTCGATTCCCTTCGCATTTCCGACAGAAAACTTGCTGAACTTCCCGAGTTTTTCGAAAGTTCATATATCCTGAACTCCGTTCTAATTTCCAACGCCTCCTCAATTCGTTCCACATAATAAATCTTCATTGGGTCTATTGTGTAGATAAATAATTGAAGTCGTCAATCATTCTCCGGTTCTGACATTCTCTATTAAATCGACAAGGTGTTGGGGCAAATCTACAAATGAAAATACCACATAAATAGAAATCATAATTCACATCTACAATCATGAAAAACCTTTAGAGCTATTACGTTTGACAGTGGGTTGCTGTAATTATACCGCGAAATTGAAAGAATAAATTCTTCTAATATAACAAGCTGACTGACCTTCGTTCGACAATTTGAACCGACCGTATGAGGTATTTTCTTTGTCAGACGAGGACGACAAGAAGTAACAATTTTGATTCATATTTCGTGAATAAATGTATTCTGAATCATCTGTGTCTTCTTAGATGACTAGAAATATTTATCTTGAATATAATCCGGGATTCCAGTTCCGATTGTGTGGGGTCATAGCTGCTTTCAAATAAGCGGGGTTCGATTGCCACAAAGGCTGTGTCATTTTTAATTAATGAAATCACTTTAGATATGATTGATTTTGATGATGCTCTCATTTATTAAGAACATTCAGAGGTACTTTTAGTAGACCAAAATTTCGAATTGACTTTGTAAAATTCACACATCGAATAATCTTAGTCCCGTTATCTAAATGAGAGGCCGTGTATTTTTGGCGGTTTGTCAATTGAGTTTTCTTCATAAATTCAATAGAATACATGGTGAGGCAAAATGAACACTGAAGTTTTCAAGTGTTTAAAACGAGATTGGCTCAGCTGAGAAAGTGGTTAGTTCTACTTGTGGCCGCACTATATTCTATTTCTAAATTTAAGCTTGAAATAACATAATGGCAAAGTAATATTCTTCAGAATTACTGTTATAAGCGACTGAAGAAAATTTGAATTTACGTTTTGGCACAAATCCATAGGGATTCGCGGCATGATTCGATTTGACTTAAAATCAAGTCAAGCTCAAGTGAATCTTCTGTTTTCAGAATTCAAGTCAAACTTTTTCTACACCAGCTTAAAAACTCAAGATTCTTCAGTAGCAAAATTGAAAGTTGAAACAGAACACAATTTCAATAAAGCATTGAACATATATTGATTAAGAAAGAGAATAAAGGTTAAGATAATTCACACAAAAACGAACAAGAACAAAAGTGAGAGTGAAATATATTTTGAAATAAAACACAGCCATCACGAAAACAACATAAATATATTTTCTATACAGAGTGTTACATAATATGTATTTCATAACATGAAGGGGTAAATTTACGTGCAATTTTAAGGGAAAAAGTTCGCAAAGTTGCATAGGTCCGCAAAAGCTTCGTTATGGAGCTTCAGGATGTTGATTTGGTTTTTTCTTCAAAACTCCAACAGTTTTTGAGATATTCAAATTTGGAATGCAAGTTTTTTCACAGCCTCCATCATTACAGGTCCTAGATTTCAACTGAAATTCACAAGGTGTTTTCTTTCCGAGGCCATGACTCATGTTGCCCTTTCAAACTTGTTTGAAGTACGCCACTGATCAGCGTCCAACAAATTTTCGTCATCTCCGTTCAATTTAGAAATTTTTTGACAAATGTAATTTTTTCGTATCCCCAACCGTTTTCGAGTGAAAAAGTATTGAATTAGAATTGTATGTTATTCACTAAATAAAAACAAAATAATAGAAATACTCGATAGGTATGCCCAAAATTTACTTTTATTTTGATAACTCGTCTTCTAAGACTCAAATTATACTTATTCAATATCAAACTAAAAAAAAGAACAATTAAAAACTAAATAAATTGCTGGAAGTGTCCTCTACCTGCAAGAATACAGGCTTCTGTCCTTCTTCGCATATTATAACGCACTCTTTGAAATATTCCTGGGATATTTCTTATCGTCACAAAAGATTAATATTCGATTCCTCAATTCTTCTTCAGTATTCACTGGAGAGGTATTAACTGAACTTTTGAGATATCCCCATAAGAAAAAGTCTAAGCTAGTTAAGTCTAAGGAACTTGGGGGCCATGGTTCTGACCCAACCCGACCTATGCATCGGTTGTTGAATGTATTATTCGAGAATTCCTAGCTTCTCCACTAAAATGTGCTGGTGCCCCGTCATGCATGAACCACCCTATGTTTTCCACCAAAAGTGGCACATCCTCGAGCAATAAAGGTAACTCCTCAAGAAATTGCCGATAAACGGTACCGTTTAGTCTGTTAGGCAAAAAATTGAATAATTTCCAATTACTCTGACCCAGACATTTAGTGAGAATTGTTCTTGATGATGAGATTCTTCAATCAAATGGGGATTTTCGTCAGCCCAATAATGATTATTGTGAAAATGTGTGATAGCAGTTCTCGGAAAGTTAGCTTCGTCTGTGGACATTATTTCACTATCAAATTGAGCAACTCCTCCAATTTTATCTAAGAACCATCGACAGAAATTCAGTCTTGAAGGAAAATCTCCAGGAAGTAGAGTTTGGACGCGTTTGGACAATTAAAGCCGACAATGATTCTACTTTAGCAAATGTCAAAATGAATGAATGAATGAAAAAAATCAGAGCCTACTTGTCATTTCTCCAATTAGAAGTGCTTTCAATTCAGCGAACGCATACAATCGTTTAATAATGTTTTGCTCGAGAACGGTTGGAGATACGAGAAAATTTTAGGTGTCAAAAAAGTTTCTCAATGGAACGAAAATGGCGAAAATAGATTGCACGCTGATCAGTGGCGTACTGCGAAAAGGTTTGAGAGGGAAAAAGAAGACATGGCTCCGGAAAAGAAAACACCTTGTAGATTCTAGTTGAAATTGAGTACGTGTAATGATGGAGGCTGTAAAAAAAAGGTTTGATTCCAAATTTGGCTGAATATCTCGAAAGTGATCTAGAGATCGAATAATAGCCTCTTGTGACAGGAAAAGAAATACCCCAGGATTATTTCAAAGAATGCGTGATAATATGAGAAAGATAGAGGCCTGTATTCTTGTAGGTGAATGACAATTCCAACGATTTATTTAGTTTTCAATTGATCTTTTTTTTAGTTCGATTTTGAATAAGTATACGTTGAGTCTCAGAAGACGAGCTATCAAAATGAAATCAAATTTTGGGCACACCTATCGAGTATTTCTATTATTTTTGTTTTCTTTAAGCGGAATAATGAGTAATTCAAAAATAACTAGTATCGAACAAGTTTTTAAATTGAACGAAGATGACGATAATTGATTGTTCGCTGATCAGTGGCGTACTGCAAAAAGTTTGAAATGGCAAGTGAGACATGGCCTCGGAAAGAAAACACCTTGTGAATTCCAGTTGAAATTTAGGACGTGTAATGATGGAGACTGTGAAAAATAACTTGTATTCCAAATTTGGGCGGATGTAATCCCCTCGCTTGGAAAATGGAATATCGCATTCAGTTCCCAACTAGAGACAGATTCACTTCAAGCCAGAAGTTTAGTAAGTTATATCAATTTTCTCGAAGGAACTTTCGGTACCTTCCTTCCGCTCCAAAGAAGCGAGAATATCCGAAAAACAACCGAAATCAAGAAGAAGTAATTATTAACATCTCTCAATAATCCCATTACTTGTACCAGCAAAATGGAAAATAAGTTTGTTCCCATAAAAAAGTATGGAAGGTTCTTAGGAAGAAAAAGTTGCACCCTGTACAACAGTTAGAACCTAAAGTTTCTCGTCTGAATTTTTGCCATTTTATTATAAACCATAGGAGATCTATTTCAAGAATAATTTCCACAGATGAGTCGCTCTTCACGAGAGATGGAATTTACAATTCACGTAATAGGCATTTGTGGACTCGTGAAAATCCTAGAGCTGTTCACGAACAGCGATCCCAGTACAAATTTTCAGTGAATGTGTGGTGTGCGGTATTTGATAACCAACTGATAGGACCCCACATATTTGAAGAGTCTTTGAATTGGATTTCGTTAGGAATGATCTGCCTGTACTGATAGGCCAAGCAATGAATGGAAGAAGAGGTACGATTTACGATGTAAGGGCCCACCTAGATTACCAATAACCTTATAGATCGAGGAGGGGACTATCGCTTAGCCTGCTAGATCGCTAGATCTCAATCCTCTTGACTACTTCCTATAGGGCTATTTGAAGGAGAAGGTGTATTAAGGAGAAATCAGAATGAGCAAGAGGATACGACTCAACTGTGACTTGTTGCGATAATCTCCTGACATCATTGGAAAAGCAACAGCGAACATTTACCAGCGGTGTAGAGCTTGCATTGATGAAGGAAGGTTTTATCTCGAGAACAAATTATGACCGTTCTCCCTATTTATTGTTTGGTTTCATTTCTTATTCATCGTTTGGTTTCGGTTTCAATTTTATTCGTGAATTAATGTTTTTTCTGGGTGGCTTTAAATGTGCCAAGTTATTTCATTGTTTTTTCTGTATTAACAGTTGTTGTTTTTCAATATGAAATAAATTTTTCCATATGACTCATACAGGGCGTAATATATCCTGAAGCAATTTTTTCGAAATTTAAAAGCGGTTCCGATTGATACTTAGCATAGTAACAAATCTCCTAAGTTTCATAGAGTGTGATTGATTGGTAATGAAGATATTAGCGATCGAAATTTCCAATAAATTCAGAAAACAGCCTGTAACTCCATTACGAGTCTGCTGAGAACATTAATATAAGGTGTACCGAAATGCCCTACATATCAGTAATCTACCATTAATTTATTTCCACTATTATCAGGAACACCTTGTATAAAAAAGTAACTGCTTCCAAAAAATATGCGATCAGCATTATGTGATGCTCAGTGTTCTGAACCATTGATGTGACTGAAAACGGGGTGAATGGCCTGACACAATGGGTCCATTCCCAAGTTTTATCCCCTCCAGCAAATATCGTCAGCCTTCACAATTACATTGTTTGTTTTCCGCGCCATGTATATGCTCTTTTTTGTATGTGATGCATACATCCTTTGTAATTCAAGAACAGCAATACTGATCCTTACTATTCTTAGATTTTATCGTGTCTCTGTCCATGAAATGAAAGTGATTATTAAGATATTGAACGGATTCACGAAAGAAAAATCATGACAGAAATTCTATTTCTCTTATATTTTGCATGAAACAGACTGTCCTGATGATACCTTAAGAACGCAATGACTAAGTTCGATGTTTTTTCTCATACTATCATTTTGAATGCAACTTGGTGTTAGTGTCGATCTATTTTAATAATTAATAATTGTTAGTGACGTCCTATAGCACCACTGTTGATATGAATTAAAGAAACAGGTTTGAATAAACATAGTTCTCGAGTATCAAGAAATGTTAACATCTACCGATACCGACTTAAAGCTAGAAGATTTTTAATTGTTATTCGTTCCAGTTGAATGAATTCCAATTATTGTTCTATATATCGAATTTAATTCTGAATTGAAGCAACATAATATGGCATAATAAGAAATTGAGTACACTTAAGTACCCCATGAGAATGCTATACATATAAACATTCTGAATAGATACAATCGACTAAAAATGATTTTATGAATGATCATACCGAAAAATCAGTACAAAGGGTACTAAATCAACCTGAACTACTTATCGCACGGTGATTTGTTATTATCCATCATTACACGTAATTTGTGAAATGACTATGGTGAAAATACAAGTATACTTCAGTTTTTCCGAGCTGTTATGACTTCTTTTACATGAGAAGAACGTACATTATAGACCACCAAACGTTATTCAACCAAAGTAAACACTATAATGACACTTTAACAACATTTCATCAGGCTAGATTCAATCCCATGATTACGCCACTATCTATTTTTTATTAACAACATTATTATCCTCTACGAAATTCGGTGAAACTTAATGATGAGCTAGTCAAACGATGTCGACAAACATAATAATCTGTGAAGAGTCAAACTTGAACATAATTCTTGTTTTTTATTACACGTCCTCCACATCAAGGTCTCATATAAAATCTATTAGATACTCAAAGAGAACGTTTCATGGAAAATATCATAAAATTAAAGTAACCGTCAAATAGAAGATAAATGCAACTTGTATTTATTCAATAGCGATTACAATCAGTTATTTTATTGCTGCGTCAAATGTAGAAGGAATAATGCGAGATATGGTATGTCTATTCTATTCTTCACCCATCTGGGACACCTTCTCTGGGTACCAACTATTCATTCTTTTCATAATTCTAAAACCTAATGACAATGTTTTCTGCTTTTTTTTGAAAACACCGGTTTGTATTGAATAATATTGATGCTCCATTTATTTTATGGAAAATCATTTTCAACGAAGATTAAATCAAGAATTCCCTATGTTTTTACAGGGTGATTCAGAAGGAGAAGGTGATATTTTCGGTGGCGGTAGGCAACATTCCTGGTGTGTTAGAATGATACATTTATCATCTACTGACATTATTCCAAAATGAATATTTATTTAATAACATACTAGGGTGTGATAAGAATGTTTTAGTGGCATATTGAAAGAGCTACCTGTTCTTGTTCTGATGATGTATTTAGAATTCTTCTTAAGCGATACACAAGGTGTTGTTTTATCATCTATTCATAAAATTGAAGTTCTACAGTCCCGCCCGGTACGAGAGAACCAATTTTCTCTGGGAATAGTTGGTCTACTAGGTGACTCACAATCCTGAAATTTTCATTCGAATCGGACCGGCGATGTCAGAGTATTGATGTTTGGAAAATTTAGCCGCTTCACACTAAACAGCCTGTATATGCGAAATGAAGTCGTGTAAGACTACTACAATTAATTCTTCAGGGAAAACTTGAGGCGAAAAGAGGCCCCGGAAGAAGACGTCACTCGTGGATAAAGAACTTGCGCGATTGGTTCGGATTGACTACAACTCAGCTGTTTCGAGCAGCAGTTAACAAAGTGAGAATTGCCATGATTTTAGCCAATGTCCAGAACGGATAAGGCACCCCTAAGAAGAAGAAGTAAGTCAAAAAGATGTATCATTCCAACACACCAAGAATGTTGCCCACCGTCACCGAAAATATCTCCCTTTCCTCCTGAATCACCCTGTATATCAAAAACGCAAGATACTATTATAACTCAAAACGAATAACTTCTGCACATAGTTCGATTTTACC
The DNA here is from genome assembly GCA_013387265.2 of Cryptolaemus montrouzieri. Taxonomy (NCBI): domain Eukaryota; kingdom Metazoa; phylum Arthropoda; class Insecta; order Coleoptera; family Coccinellidae; genus Cryptolaemus; species Cryptolaemus montrouzieri. The sequence goes on from JABFTP020000185.1 coordinate 21,961,880, forward strand.
TAAAAAATGCCTGTAGAGTATTGCAACCATTTTTAGATATCTTCAAAGATTATCCAAATTTTCAAATAACTCGAAAACGAAAAAATCTTTTTTGAATCTCTTTGCAGCAATGAATTCTTCATAAAAAAGGACAAAGGAAAGGGCGGTGGTTCATTCCTCTCTACTCACAATAATTCCGATAACCGCAGTACAAAAACGTCCAAAACTTTCCCCCCTGTACACTGACGATATTTGCAGATTTTGGATCGATTAAGTATATTGTTATATAGTGGAAAATTTGATAATGGCACGATTGTACATGGGTTGCCTTTCAATTTTTGCGTCTCTAGCTTTTTCAATGTTGACATCTCCCATCCGACAATTGCATTGTATATTTTGACATTTTTAACCTAAACGTACTTACAACACTTTGACGTACGGATGAGTTTTATTCTGTTGATAGTCATTTGAAAAATTCAACTTAAAAAAATGAAACTAACTCGTGAACATTTTCGTAAAATAATTTTTCACGACCTACGATTTGGATTAACAACAGTGCTGCGATCAATATGCTTAGACCTTTGGTGATGAAACTTCACACTTGGCCACTGTGAAGCACTGATATAACGAATTATGTTGGGACCGTTCTTCACTCATTAACGAATTTCGCGAAGGTCCTCTAAAATCAGTTATTTTGCCGTAAACGATCAATGAAGTGCACGAAATGATAAACCATAATCACCATGTGACTTACCGTAAGATTGAGACAACCCTAAATATTAGTTCCACCAGCGTACATTCACTTTTGCATGAACATTTGTATGTCAAGAAGATTTGATCGCGTATAATTCCACACCACCTAACAATTGCAAAAGGATGCAAGGAAATGTTGACAAAATTCGACCGTGCTGCTTCAAAGGACGTTCACAAAATCATAGCAGGCGACGAATATTTGATATATACGTACGAGCCCAAAACTAAACAACAATTTGTAATTAAAACTTTATAGTAAATAATAAATCAATTGCAAGCAAATACTTTCAGCAAAGACCACACATACAATGCGCAAAAAATAAAGATGCAGCCTTTTCCACTATAATTAAATCTGAAGATTAATTCTGCTTTTGTGATGAATGTATTTAAGTGGTCTTGGGAAACCTATCGAGCAATCTTGTAGCATCTCCTGATCAGAATAAAATAATATTGGAATATGATCTGGATTAAGTAAAGGAGCAAAAAGTTTCACTTTTAGTTTTTGAAGAATTAATTGAAAAATCTGTGAAATATCAATACGGAATGATCTTTAATGAGAACATCGCTTTAAAAAGCGCAATGGAGAAGCAAAATATCATCCAATAAAAACTGATATCTAATACCTTCGAGAAAGCAACAAAGATTTGGTATGCATGTTTTTCACTAAGCAACAAGTATTGAGTAATTCTAATAAACCGCAAAAACCTTTTAAGCTCAATTTAATATCCAACAACAAAAGTTATGCTTAGCAACCATAAAAAATTACTCTCCATCAATATTAGGAAAGGAAGACAACGTTGTTAATGCAGTTTATGTAAACACTGAAAGAAAGTTGAGGAATAATATATATAGTCCTAAGTTATCGCAGCCAATAATCAACCAAAATGCTGAAAATTTCAAGGATGAACAACCATTAGATAATTTTGAGATCCCTGTGGTACCAGAAGTTACATCAATTTACAGCAAATCGAAGTTTAAAGTTGTATCTTACAAGAAGAAACGTAAACCTGAGATACTAGGAAATCAAAACATTCCTCTCTAAGAGCATTTGCTAAACTAGCATCTGTTTACATTAGCCGCATAGATCCATCCAGTACTGATGAAAGTAATGAAAATCATCTATAGGAAAATGGAATAGAACAATACCTGGTTGAAATTGGTTTTTCTAAACACCCATGTTTACAAATCATTCATAGTAACTACGCCCCACGATGTTTTGGATAAAAATAAAACAACCAGAGTTATGGCTAGAAGGTGCTTGTTTATGTTATTTTTTATACAGACTTATGAAACTCAAAGGGATGCAGAAGCAGCTGACTAGTGAAGTGAAAGTGTGGTGATATTCAATCAAACCGATCAAGTTCAAAACCAGATCATCAATCAAACTACCTGAAAATATTTCATCAAAATGTTTAATGTCTGCGAAATAAGGTGAAGCAGCTGGAACTGATACTAAATACTCATCATATAGACATTGCGTGCTTTTCTGAATATTGGCTACGAGAGGAAGAATCCAGGCTCTTTTCTATTGGTACTATATTTGTGACATATACTGTAGGAAAAATATTAAAGGTGAGGGAGCTGTCATCTTTCTTAAAAGTGGGCTTGGTGTTGTTTGTGGAGCGATCCCTTTGGTGTCCTTTATGTCGAAATATATGGAACACAGCTAAGCTTCCCAAATGGGCTCAGGTTAATTGTAATAGCGGTCAATAGATCTCCTAATACAGGTAACCTAAGAAAATTTTTCCACCAGCTAGAGAGTGCGTTAAATAGAGTTTTCTCGATTAATTCTAGGGTAGTTTTGTGAGGAGACCTTAACATTGATTACCTGCAGAAAAGTGTTTTCAAACAAGAGTTAGACGATATCTTAACTTTTGAATTTCGGAGGCTTTTATTTGGTAAAATTCCATCATCAATAATAAAAAACAAGTACTGTGTTTTAAGGAATTTTACTTAATAATTGCGATTCGTAACGCGTTTCACTACAACGTAGCTTCTTCAGACGAATGAATATACAGAAAATAAGAATGAGAATATAAATATAAATGTTCTTGAGTAATTAAATGCTTACTGGGTTGCTTCTTCTTAAGTGGTTATTTATGACAGGTATATCCAATGAAACTAAGGAATAGATTGCTCCCCGAAGAGATTCAATAGAGGTGAAGGGCTTAAATCAACTTGTTCATTGATGAGTCTACCTGTGTGTTTGTATTGATTGATTTCTAGAGTTTCCCAAAGATCTACCTTCCAATATTTATCTTCTTCATGCAAAATTTCAAACTGTGGGTCGAAAGAGTGATTATTTTCTAAGAGATGATTCACGTAATTTGAATCTGATTTTTTATTTGAAAAACTGCGTTTATGTTTCGATATTCTACTATAAAATTTCTATGTGTTCTACCAATGTAGAAATTATCACAGTCATTGCAATTCAATCTATAAACACCTGATTTATTGTTTTTACCTGGTTTGGTTTTATTATTTTTTATATATTTGCCTAAATTATTATTAGTTTGGAAAGCTATGTTGAAATTATTGCTACTCAAGAATGATTTCAGTTTCTCACTTGTAATGCCAACGTAGGTTAAGGTGTTGAATTTTTGTTTCAATTTATCGACAGGGTAAACTTCATTCAATGCGATTCTACTTTGTTTTTTATTTAAAATATTATTTATTAGTTTGGGATTGTAACCATTATTTTTGGCTATTTGTTTAATCAAATTTAATTCTTTGTTAAGTGATAACGGAATGTTAATCAATCTATGAATAAAACTATTGAATGCTGACATTTTATGTTAATAAGGATGATACGACGAGTTATGTATTATAATATCTGTATGTGACGGCTTATGGTAAATTGCGAAAACATGTTTTCCGTTTTCATTCGAAATTGTTACGTCTAAGAAATTTATAAAATTACTGCTTTTATTTCGGTTGTGAATCTAATTTTGGATGTAATGAATTTATATGATTTTCGAAAATTTTAGCTGTCTATCTGTTCCTGTGAAGCAAATAATGATATCGTCTACATAGCGATACCAGTATAAACAATATTTACTGAGTGGATGATTATGAATTAATTTCTCTAAATTATTCATGAATATTTCTGCTAACAAAGGACTTAACGGATTGCCCATAAACAAGCTGTCTTCAAATAAAAAATCAGATTCAAATTACGCGAATCATCTCTTAGAAAATAATCTCTATTTCGACCCACAGTTTGAAATTTTGCATACAGATAATAAATATTGGAAGGTAGATCTTTGGGAAACTTTGGAAATCAATAAATACAAACACTCAGGTAGACTCATCAATGAACAAGTCGATTTAAGCCCTTCACCTCTATTGAATCTCTTCGGGGAGCAATCTATTCTTTAATTTTATTGGATATACCTGTCATAAATATCCACTTAGGAAGAAGCAACCCAATAAGCTTTTAATTACTCAAGAACATTCATTTTGTATTCTCATTCTCATTTTCTGTACATTTATTCGTCTGAAGAAGCTACGGTGTAGTGAAACGCGTTACGAATCGCAATTATTCATTAAAATTCCTCAAAACACAGTACTTGTTTTTTATTTGATATCTTAATGATATCTTATAAAATTTACTCGATATTCTGGTAACATCATCTGCAGCCATATGCCTGAACGCGAAATTATCAGTTCGAAGGTACATTAGTATGCCATATCTGATCACACTTTCCAAATGTTATTATGCAATATAAGCAAAGAATTGCCTACATATCCAAGGTACAGAAGATACTTCAATAACTCTGGCTATATCAGTCTCCATCATTTCCTCTCTCGGGAGTCATGATGCCTTCAACAGCTTTGTATCCTTTCCGTTACGAATGTAAAAGCCTTCGAAACGTACTAATAAACGTTGGGTAACTCTAGGTAAAACCGTGTTCTCAATATTGTTGAAATTTTTGTTCAACCTCAAAACTCGACCCCCACAGCCTTAAAATATTCCATTCTATGAAAAAATTCACAAAAATATGTGATGGAATATTACAGGCGGCAAAAAAACTACATAATGTAAAGTTGTATGAGACAGCTTCGAATAAGTCTAAGGCAGTATCGTCTAATTAACAACAACATGAACAACTCAATACCCAGAAGCAGTAAGTATGAAATCGAGATTAGTGACTATTTAGTAAGCGATCCTTATACTCTTTCTAGTCACTTAAATGATCATTCACCTACTATCTCATCTGAAATGCTTCAGAGAATACAACTTAGGAAATCAAGGGGCGAGTTGCTTCCTCCTGCTAACTGGGTTGGCCAATCTATGTTTTTAATTCCTATTACTGAAAGGGAAGTTTTTAACGTTATTCAAAGTGCCAAAGATTCAAATTCCAGTGGCGTTGTCAATATCACGAAGAATCTAGTTAAAAAAGTCGCTACCCTAGTGTTACCAGTTCTAACCCTGTTGTTTAATAAATCAATGTTTGAACGAATATTCCCAGCCATACTAAAATTAACCAGGATTGGAAGGATTTTCAAGAAATGAAATAAAAGACTAACAGAAAATTACAGTCTCATCTGATTGTTGCCTGCTATTTTTGAAATATATGGCAGAGTTTTATTCAATGAAATGGTTTTATTCCTTGAAAAATTTAATAGTCTTACTAATTCTCAACATGGATTTCGTAAAGGTAGATCCACTCAAAACAGCCATTATAAATTTTATTTATCAATTATATGAATCCATAAATGGCAATGAAAAATATGTTGCATTTTTCATGGCCTTAGTTTCACATTGATTGTTATAAGACAACTTGTACCGTCTTGGTTTCCGAGGACCCATTCATAAACTGTTAAGATCCCATCTCAGAGTACAGTTCAGTTTGTAGATTTCGATGGTTCGAAATCAATTGTTGCAAGTATTAAATGTGGTGTCGTTCAGGGATCAGTACTGGGTCGCTCCTTTTTTTTACTATTCGTGAACGATATGCCAGGTATTTTGAACGAGCTTGGTAGTTTGACCATGTTTGCTGATGACAAAACATTATTACGTGCTCATACATCTATTACTGGAACAACAAATAAAGCTCAAATTCTTCTGAACAAATTTTCCAAGTGGTTCGATGACAATCAATTGTTCTTAAATGTGTCAAAAAAAGATTTTCTTAAATATTCCCTCAAGAATTCAATTGCTTCTAATTCATCTAGCTGCTTACTAAGAATAAACAATCAATCAATCCAACATGTTCTGTCAACGAAGTTCCTAGGCATCACAATTGATAACAATCTTAGCTGGTGTCATCACATCAATCAGTTGTGTTGTGTGCTGTCTCCTGCTTGTTATGCTTTGCACAGATTGCGTGTGTCAACCAATAGGGAGGTGTGTCTGTCATATTATCACGCACATTTTAGACCCAGAATTACGTATGGGATTTTGTTTTGGGGCGATTCTCATCTCTGTGACAGAATATTCAAGTTGCAGAAGAGACCTATTAGAAATATAAAGTTTCTCGTAGAACTTTATGTTGAAGTCTCTTTCGGAGACTTGGGCTTATTACTGTTGGCTTGTATATATATATATATATATATATATATATATATATATATATATATATATATATATATATATATATATATATATATATATATATATATATATATATATATATATATATATATATATATATATATATATATATATATATATATATATATATATATATCAGAATTATCTTAGTATGTAAAACGTAATTTTAACTTTGTTGTGCCAAATGGATTTTTCACTCATATGATACACGAACATCGTAATTCCTCGCCATACCTCAACACACTTTATCTAGCTATAAGAAAGAACCAAAATATATGAAAATTAGAGTATTTTATACTCTACCGCAACAAAATAACCTTTTACAGGACGAATTATGGAAAAAATGATTCTACTGTAAAAATGTCAAAAGCTTCTCTTGTGACGGAAATAGCAATTTTCAGTTATTTTTCGAAGTTGATAAGAAATTTTGGAAAAAATTCTGATTTTGATGCGTACACATATGATGCCACTGGACATTGGGCGAGAAAATAACGAAAAATAATTTTTTCGAGTTGAAAGGACAAATAACCCCATAAAATATAAATTCCCATTGATGGAAAGCCTCCATATACTCGCTATATATATACTATATTCGCATTTTCTGCAAGCATACCTCGTTCTCCTATTACAATTTTTCTCATGGCATCTTGACGGATTCTTGTATTCTTTTCTCTCGGGATAATTTCTAATCCCGTCAATTCTGATTTCTGACAATACTCTCGTCCAAAACCTTTTTTTCTTTACCGCACTACAATCATTACCAGCTGAAAGTGGTCTTTCACGTTTTCTTCGATTTTCAGCTATCAGAATCATTTATGTAGCAACTGAAGCCTTCAATTCCAAAAAAGAAAGAGAAATATTCTTTTTGCACTTATAAAGAATCCAGGCATTCATAAGTGACACATTAAGAAAGTGTAAAGTAATTTATTCTATGAAGGTAATGCGCTATCATTTTGTCAGTCATGTCCACCCCTCCCATGAAACGATTATATTGCTTCTTTTCGATCCCACCTCCTCTTAATATCTTTGGGTTCTTTGCCACAGAACGAAGATATTATATGGACAAATGTATTATCAACCCATTTCAGTACTGTGATATTACTTGATGAGATGGTGACAGAACATGATCCACGATTTTCTTTCAAGAAGGTCTTTGAATCCTGGAGTTTGTTGTCTGCACCTTGTAGTCTGTTCGGACAACGTCAATTTGTTTTTGTTTCAGATATTTTTTTAGTGGAACTGAGGTGAACAAATTGTCCAAAAATAATTTGTGGTTGATTCCATCTACTCCAACACTAAGTCTGTCAACTGTGTCTCCAATTACACCTAAACTTGTCTTCTGTCTCTATTGATGATTGATACATTTTGAATTTTGAAACATAGCCTTCAACTGTGGCTCCTACCTACACTATGAATCCCCATTCCTTTGGTTTAGATTTTATTTATTGTTTCGATCTATGCTTTCCCTTAAAAGGTATAATCATCTCATCGATAGCTAAAAATTCTGAGGGAGAGGCAGCATCCTCGAAGGTTTCAGATAAAATATCCAGCAAAGGTCGAATTCTTATGAAACTATCTTTGCTATTTTGAGGTATATCTTCATTATTCGTGAAATGAAGATATCTTTTTATTTCTCCAAACCTCTCCAATGACATTGTGTTTTTTATGAGGTCTAAACCTAAGCCCTGGGTTGTAGACCAGTACATCCTTATGAAGGATATTTTATATAAGTCATAACAATATTCATACCAAAAACTATTTCACCTCTTGAATAGAAACTGTGAAAGAATGTTTACCGGAATGTATAAAAAATCTGATTGTTTCATTTGTTATAAATAATGAAAACAAGTAATGTCTTTTGGAATTTTACTTAATAATTTAGATTCGTAACGCGTTTCACTACACCGTAGCTGCTTCAGACGAATGAATGTACAGAAAATAAGAATGAGAATATAAATATAAATGTTCTTAAGTAATTAAAAGCTTATTGGGCTGATTCTCCTTAAGTAGTTATTTATGACAGGTATATCCAATAAAACTAAGGAATAGATTGCTCCCCGAAGAGATTCAATAGAGGTGAAGGGGTTAAATCGACTTGTTCATTGATAAGTCTACCTGAGTGTTTGTATTTATTGATTCCTAAAGTTTCTCAGAGATCTACCTTCCAATATTTATTATCTGTATGCAAAATTTCAAACTGAGGGTAGAAAGAGTGATTATTTTCTAAGAGATGATTCGTGTAATTTGAATCTGATTTTTATTTGAAAAACTGCGTTTATGTTCCGATATTCTAATATTAAAATTTCTATGTGTTCTACCAATGTAGAAATAATCACAGTCATTATAATTCCATCTATAAACACCTGATTTATTGTTTTTACCTGGTTTGGTTTTATTATTTTTATATATTTGCCTAAATTATTATAAGTTTGGAAAGCTATGTTGAAATTATTGCTACTCAAGAAGGATTTCAGTTTCTCAATTGTAATGCCAACGTAGGTTGAAGTGTTGAATTTTGTTTCAATTTATTTAACTTCATTCAATGCGATTCTACTATGTTTTTTATTTAAAATATTATTTATTAATTTGGGATTGTAACCATTATTTTTGACTCTTTGTTTGATCAAATTTAATTTTTTATTGAAATTTTCTGGTGATAACGGGATGTTAATCAATCTATGAATAAAACTATTGAATGCTGACATTTCATGTTGATACGGATGACACAACGAGTTATGTATTTTAATATCTGTATGTGACGGCTTATAGTAAATTGCGAGTACATGTTTTCCATTTTCATTCGAAATTGTTACGTCTAAGAATTATTGCTCTCTTTTCGGTTGTGAATCCAAATTTTGGATGTAATGAATTTATATGATTTTCGAAAATTTTTAACTGTCTATCTGTTACTGTGAAGCAAATAACGATATCGTCTACATAGCGATACCAGTATAAACAATATTTACTAAGTGGATGATTATGAATTAATTTCTCTGAATTATTCATAAATATTTCTGCTAACAAAGGACTTAACGGATTGCCCATAATCAAGCCGTCTTCAATAGTATAATATTTGTTATTGAAATGGAAATAATTTTGATCTAAACAAATTTGTAATAATGAAAGAATATCTGATTTAATGATAGTATTGACATAATTCTTTTCTAATAATTCTTCAACTAAGTAGTACGTATCTTTCGGAGAAATGTTGGGAAATAGATTCTTAACATTGAAAAAAATATTATAATATTGGAATTAGGTGGTATAATGGTATCTTTGATATTGGCAATTAGTTCGTATGAATTTTTGACCGAAAATTTAGATTTAAAATTGCAATGGTTTATTAGCAAGTCGTTAAGGAATTTTGAAAGTTTGAAAGAAGGTGCCGTTACATAACAAACAACAGGTCTAATAGGGTAATTAGGTTTATGGTTTATCAACGAATATAATTCGAGGGATTGTGGATTGGAGTTAATGAATTTATATTTTCCTGGTGTGTAATTGATGATTTTGCTGTCTAAATTATGTTTTTAACAACTTTCTGAAATTTTGCGGTAGGATCCTTAGTTGATGTTATATAGTTTCCGGCTGTTAAGAATTTTTCAGTTTTAAAATATAATCGGTTTAACTAATAGCGATGACGGTGTTACCTTTATCTGCTTTAGTGAATACTAAATCGTTCTTGGTACTATTTTCACGAATTGTTTTTATTATCTTATAATCGGAATTGCAATTAGGTCATAATTTCGAAAAGTCTTCTTTGGTAATTTTTGCTGTTTGATGTTTGGCTAAAATATAATCTTTGGAGTTTTTGAGAATGATTTTGGTGTCAAACAGAACAAATACAAACACTCAGGTAGACTCATCAATGAACAAGTTGATTTAAGCCCTTCACACATGTTGAATCTCTTCGGGGAGCAATCTATTCCTTAGTTTTATTGGATATACCTGTCATAAATAACCACTTAAGAAAAATCAACCCAATAAGCTTTTAATTACTCAAGAACATTTATGCTTATATTCTCATTCTTATTTTCTGTACATTCATTCGTCTGAAGAAGCTACGGTGTAGTGCAACGCGTTACGATTCATAATTATTAAGTAAAATTCCAAAAACACATTACTCGTTTTTATTATTGATAATGGAATTTTATCAAGTAAAAGCATCCCAAATTCAAACATTTGTTATATGTCTGAATAACTCCTCTTGAAATAAATTCAAAAAGAATAAATATGGGGTTTCACCATCTATATTGATTTAATGTCGACCTGAGAACTGTGGAGTATTTCCAGAATATTCATTATCTTTTTCCGTGAACCGAATATCCTTTTGCGTCTTACCACTTTTACATACACATACATATTGCACTGAAATACAAAATAATTCACATAAGTCTTACGGAAATTTTTTTCATCATTGCAGCAGAAATTCGATACCCTAATGCTCTAATGCGACAAATGTGTACATCGCTCAAACAGAAAAAAATATAGAAAACAGCATAATAATATTTTATTTGAAACATGCAATGCCTACTATAGAATATAATTGATCACTTACCTAATTTTTCCAATAATTATTCAGCAAAAATCCTAATATAAACACCTCTTATGATTTGACAACTAACCTCAAACAACACACCACCAAAACACAAACAACAATGCCGACACACGGGAAAATCCACCGTATTCATTAGTATATTCAACAACCGATTCTTATAGCCACATGTGTGGCTTCGGAGCGTATGTGCTACTATGTTTTCGAATACGAAATAACTTTGAAGGGAAATGTACACATATGTGTATATGCCCTTGAAAAGTTTAAGGTGATCAATGATATAGGACAGTTTGGGAAAGCAGTAGAAAGATTTTTGCTCTCAACATGTTTCCATACATTAAGTCAATGTTTACAATTATAATTATACAATAAAAGCTGTTTGTTTATTATTGGAACTTTCCTTTTCTCTACTTATTGACATGGCCCACACTATGTTACCTGCATTAATTGTAATTGTATTGTATTATTTGTAGTCAGAGGACAATAAAATCTATTATTATTATTATTATCAAGAGTATGGGTCTCTCAAAATGAGCCAAACCCAACAAAAGTTGCTCGTGCACGAAACAGTTCGAAACAAATGGTCGCCTGCTGTTTCAGAAAAACCGTCAGTCGCCACCATAGCATTAAAGCAAGAAAAACGGTCAACTCTGAATGGTATACAACTATTTGTTTTCCGTAAGCGTTCGATGAGTTGAGGAAATCAAATAGAAGAAATGAAATTGTGATGCATCATGACAATACAAGCTCACACATCAGCGTATACGATGCAGTATTTGAACAACCAAAACATTGAATTAATAGGCCATCTACCTTATCATCCCGACTTGGCTCCTAACGACTTCTTTTGTTCGAGCACATCAATGCATGGGCAACGAATTTCGACGACGAAAGAGACAGTTGAAGCCTACATTATTAGTTATTTTCAACATAGGATCAGTTGAAGAGTTTCCACATTCTATTCGTAGTAGTGTATCTAAAATATGCAGCAATATTCATCTCTATGCAAATTTTCAATATGCTAAAAATCTATTTTGACTGGCCTGTAGAATTTAATCAATCAGAATATAATTAACCTGCATAGTGAAGATTTCGTCCATCAATTATAATCTGGAATTTCAAGATATTTTAATGAAAGACTTCAAAATATTGGAATTTCTATGAAATACAAATATGCGTGTTCCACAGTGCGTTAAGCCTGAAAATATAGAGATTAATTTTATTTAATCGCATATAAAATCGAGAGAACAACATGATTATCTTAACGAATTTAATACGCTGTTTAATATATTCAAAAACACTTAATCCAAATTTATTTCCGTTTGTTGTATTCTTAAAACTCAGGAATGCTAAATTATTATTCAGTCCACACAATCAATTTTTATATCGTATCACGACGTAACCTGTAAAATGCATACCTAATCTCCGGAGGAAAAATTAACGAATAGAATTCTCCGAAATTGTCCATATAAATAACAGAGTAAATTACCTTACAACATAAATGATTACTGTGATTCTGTCCTGGAGACGATTCGATGGATAAATTGAGTAACAAATTTATTATTCATATGGGTTCCTTGTATCTTTCCCATATTCATACTCATCATTAGAAACGCTCTAAAACTAGCTGTTCTAGAATCTCACACTTGCTACATATGCTACTTTGAGATGTCTTTCAGAATTCACGTTGTTTATGTACACGCTTTCATCATTTTTATCTTTATATTTGCTTGACTCTTTCTTCAATTCATCAAATGAAATGGAACTTCAGATTAAGCATCAAACACAGTTAGATAAGTATTCTGAACAGGATCAACGATTAATTAAAACCAGAATGGAATATTTACTACCAAAAAATTAAACGAGAATGGTGTGAAACGTTCCGACCTCTACGTGAAGATGGCAGCACCCGAAATTCAATGAGAGCTTTCATTTAATTTTTGTATTTTAAAAATAATACGCCCACGCAAATTGAGGATGATGTATGCACCATCATTTACCACAGTTAAATTTTGGGCTGCAAAACTGCAACTACCGACGAGAACATCACCAAACGGTGCTAGAAGGCCGCCGAATTGAAGTGAGAGAAATAGCAGAGGTTATGAATATATCAAGAGAACGTTTTTGACACAAATTGAACCAACATTTACACATTAGAAAGCTGTCCGCGCGTTTGCTCACGTTAGACCGGAAACGCGTTCGAATGAACATTTTCAACGCTTTGTTTACTTATTTTGGGCGCCATAAATCTGAGTTTCGGTTTCCATTAATGCAGTTGAAACATGGAAACACTATTATATGCCAGAAACAAATATACAGTCCAAATAATAGACAGGAAAGGAGGAACGGATTCCAAAAAAAGCAAGATCTATTTTTTCTACTGGGAAAATGTGGTGACTGCTTTTTTGGAATAGTTATGGAATTGTTCCAATAGATTATCTTCGAAAAGGAAAATCCATCATGGGAGCATATGTATTGTATGTATTCTCTTAAGAGAGTACGAGTGCTGTGGAATACCAGGAGTAGCATTGGGACTGTTAGACAGCTACCTTTCAGATAGGGTTCAATATGTTGCAATGGCATTTAATGCTGGAAACATGCAAGTCTCCGAAATGTTGAGAACAAGAAGGGGAGTTCCTCAAGGATCGATTCTTGGAGCACTACTTTATATTCTTTACACCAATGATCTGTCTGATATCCTCGATGACTTGCTGGTGCAATTTGCAGATGATACAAATGTTATAATGAGTGGTAGTAATCAAGAACAACTAAAACATGGAGTTTCAAAAAATTTAATAGCCTTAGAAAAATAATCTGAAATTACATACTAAGAGAACATAGCACTTACATTTTTCGTTTCACAAAAATTGTGACAAAATCTCCGTAGCCCACAGCGGAGAAGTTATTGAGAATGATTACATCACATGTTAATCTCCAAATTGCCATTGTGTTTTATCGAGCTCGTGTGGAGTCTCGGATCCGATACGGAATTGTCTTCAGGGACAATTCTAGAGAGGCGTCTCGTCTCTTCAAACTCCAAAAGAGATGGTCAAGATGGATGCCGAACTTGAGATACACTGAGAGCTGTAAGGACTATTTCATTAAAAATGACTTACTCATACTGCCCTCCTTATACATTTACGAAGCAATCATGTTTTTCAGAGATAACTCTGATCTATTCCATAAAAATGCACACGATTATATGACCCGTAATAAAGAGAACTTGATATATATGGAATTTAATCGTACTTACCTACAGGAAAATGCACATTATATTATAGTGAAAATAACGAATAAATTACCACCTAAAATACGCAATGAGTAACCAGCAATTCTAAGAAAACAAAACCTCTACTAGAAACAGCTCCGTAAAGCTTACAAGTTTTGGTGAATGCCAAATTTGACTAAAATGGAAACTCATGTATACATCGCTGTCCACGTTATTCTTGTTTATAGTCTTACCTTTATCCATCTATTTATTTTGTACCTGTAAATTGAGTGCTATGAATGTGTACTTGGAATTGACTCGTCCTAGCGTGTTCAAGGACTTATACGCGATTAAATTTTTGAAGCAAATTCAGGAACTAGTCGAGCGACAACGCGTTTCATGCCCAAACAATCGTTCAAAATGATACACGCACGCAAAGTTCAGTTCCCATCTCTCTCAAACTTTAATGACGATTTTCAATTACCATTTCCTTAACTGTATCGATGTTAACTTCAGTTGAAGATATTGAAGGCCAACCAGAGCAATGCAAAATTTCTACCACATCTCTGCCGCTGTTGAAAGCAAGGTACCACTTATTTGCAAGTGTTTTTAATAATGGCGATTCACGTAAGCGTTCTGTAACATTCTCAGGAAATCGGCATACGAAATTCCATTTGCCATACAAAATTTAAGACTAACATTTCCTTGGATATTTTCATCTATTTCAAAAATCGTAAAATATTTTTGTGAGAACTGACAAAATCGAGTATTGTAAACAAACTAAGGTACCTGGGGCTATTAACACCCTCTTTCTAATAACGCCCAATCTACAGAAAACGTACTTTAATGAATTTTGTTCGCGTCAATGCTCATGCAAACTAAGAATACACCAACATGAACACACCAACCGTGAGCGCTAGCCGCTCCCGAGCCACCTTGCCAAAGACCCGCTGTGTTTACGATACTCCGGTTGTTGTAAAAAATTTCTCCATAAAACTGTAAGTTTCCTGATGTTTTATTTTACATTTTTATTGGCTTTTATATTTGTCATGTAGTGTATGTTGTTCTCCTCATATTTTGGTCGTATTTTAGAGAGAATTTGAATAGTTCAATGCAAAAACTTTCGAATAACGAAAACCTCAATTCGAGTATTAACACCCAGTTAAATGACCAATTGGCGCTATTACCATACGTGGGCGTTATTGGCCTTCCTTACCCTATTGAAAAAGTATTAGATACTTAATATAAGTATATAGTAATTGTTCTCTAATAACGTCTAACTACTTATATCTGCATTGTAAAATTAAATCTTCAATTGAATACATGTCCAGAATCTGAATTCAATATTATCTCAAATTCACTTATTTTATTATTCTGCCCTTGCCTTTCCTCATAGCAACGTATTTTGTTAATCAGTATGTACTCATGTTACAGGATACCAAAATGAAAAAAAAAGGGAAGTCATGGACAGACTCATAATATTATAAGTACTTGATAGTGTAGATGACAGTGATTTTCTTAACTTAACCTAACCTAACCTCGAGGCGCTATTGGCCATTATTGTTTAATAACGCCCATTGTATGTTTAAACATATTTTACATACATGTAAACATTCACAATGCTATTATTTTTCATAATTGTTGATGTCAAAACTTAAAGTTCTGTGAAAAATGATTATAACTAAAAGTTTCAAGTTAGTTTGTGCGTGTTAAGAAATGTCAAAGTTTTTATATTAAATGTTGATTTGCTACATTCTTGCCTATCTAATAAAGAAATTTATAAATGACTCTTATATTTCATTAGATTATTTAAAGATAAAGATTTTTTTTAGTGAAGCATCTGATATTTCAAGCCAGCGCTAATAAAATAGAATTTTCAATAATGCCCAATTAAAGGGTTGTAATATCACGTTATTAGCGAAGAAGTTTCAAATAATTACACTTCTTAGCAGCTCAATCGCAGTTTATTTATCAACATATATTTTTGGACATATGAAGGGGAAAAAATTTTCATCTATGTAGTAACATTTGTTTCCATATGATCTCTAACACGTCTGAAACGAGAATTAGTTCATTTGACTATCAGTATTCATTCAATTTCTCTTCAGTTTTCACGCAGAATTAATGCAATTTTTCTGTGTTTCTTGTTGATTTTCGATTCTGCAAATTCAATGTAATGGCTGTTGAACGTCCTGGACGCTATTTGAGTGATCATGAAATGGTCAGAATTGTAACACTTCTAGAGGAGGGGCGAAGCCAACGTTACGTGGCTAACTTGTTGATTGTTAACTAATGCATAATTTCGAGAGCAATTAATCGGTACCACGAAACAGGGGAATATGGAAGAAGAGCCGGACAGGGAAGAAATTGGATAACAACACCAGTTGATAATCGTTGGTTTCGTTTAACTGCACTAAGAGTTTCCCACTGTACGGCTAGAATGCTACAAAATGAACTTGCTTTTTCCAGAATTGTGCATATTTCATTGCAAATTGCAGACTCAGAAAAGACGTATCAGACCATGGGTGGCTTCTACCAGCCCGCGTCTCACCAGAGAGCATCCAGTTGCTCGTCTTTTCCGACGAGTCCAGGTTCTGTCTACTATCAAATGATAGACGCATGCCTGTCTACAGACGACCTTGGGAACGGTATCAACAATGTAACATCCAGAAAACCGAAAACCTCGGAGGGGGCTCAGTACTGGTGTGGTAAGGCATTTCGTTCCATGGTCGAACTGAGTTAGTCCTAGTGAACAATGGAAGAATGACAGCGGCCAGATACATCGCAGATATCTCTTAACCTCATGTTGTACCCTTTGGCCCATTGATTGGCGAAAACTTCATTTATAGTCATGATAATGCTCGGCCTCATGCAGCTAGAGTACTTACAGAATTTCTGCAAGATGCCGAAATTGACATTTCAAGATGGCCAGCCAGAAGTCCCGACTTGAATCCCATAGAACATGTTTGGGACAACATGGGGTGGCAAACTCAGCAACGTAGGATGCCTTGTAGAACATTCCAACAACTAGAAAATCTGCTTCCTGAAATTTGAAACTCAGTGAGTAAGAGTACATCCAAAATTTGTTTGAGGGGCTTGCGAGATGAATACGGCAGTAATTAGGGCCCGGGGAGGAAACACTCGATTTTGAAAATGATAAGTAACCATTCGATGCTACTTGATTGGTCTCTTCGCGAATGTTTGAAGATGGTAGAATTTTCTAATTTTTCATTAACTAGAAAATTGTTGATATTTTCCATCATAAACTCATCTCTTCTGAATGATATCTTCTTATTTTACACTTCTTAAAGTTACCAAGCGTCTCTTGAATGACCAACCTAAAAGTTTATATAGTATGGTTTTTGAAGTAGGGTGATGCGACAATTTTTGTGGGGAGTGTATTAATAACATATATAATTGAATTGTTTTATTCCGGGAACAGTGTTTAATATTCTGCAAATGTTAAATGTCCTTCCTGATGGATGAAGCTGAAACTTTTTTTCTCGTGGTCTTTGAAAATACGTATACATCTAGTCTAGGAGATACAAATTGTTCGGTAAGGTGAAAAACTGCAATTTTCGCGTTTCAACAAATTTTCAGTTGTATGCTTAGAAGTTTGTTATTATCACATTTAAAGTTTTTTCCCAACCTGTATGACAGGTTGTTAACAAATGAAACTGGATTGGAATGTTTTCTTTGTGAGTTTTTGTTGGATCATATAAGAGTGGCGAGCTAGGATTAATGTTCGTGAAATGATAAGCTGGCTCTGTGGAAATCTGAAATATACCGTTTATTTTAGACTCATTTCTGACTTCCAGCTGATGAATCATTTGAAATTTCTACTAATTTTCCTTTTCATTAGGGCATTCAGCTAGTTTGTGTACTCTGAAGTAAAGTAATCAGTTCGAAACATTCCTCATTCCTGAAACTATTGTGTTCGATATCCTGCAATTTAAAAGTGCAATGGTGGATTCTGTGATGACATTTCATTTACCGCGTTGTCGTTTTATGCATTTCCCTTCTCCAATAAATAAACCACAGAGCGAGTTTAGTATAAATTACAAATAAAACAGAATACGTCTAAGTAAAGGTGGACAAGAACATCTACGCGGGTGAAATGGCCCCTCCCCTTGTTGCGCGATAACTTTTCTGTTCACGTGGCCAAGAGCTCAATTCTCAATGAACGTTTGATGCTTTAAGAAGAGCCAAACGAGCAGGACCGAATCTTGCAAAGTTCATTCCAATATTTCTATGTTTTGGTGAGGATGAAGTTCGTTTCCAATTTGAAAGGCAAATTATTAAGTGGGCAACCTAGGGAAATAATTGGGAATGTCATTCATTTCATGAAACGAGAAGAGATGCAGAATAAACCTGTTATTTCTCTGAAGAAGGTTCAAGAACATTTTGCGAACTGTCGCAACAGTTTGAAGAAGATTGAAGATGCTGAAATAACAGTTTCAAGATAAAATGAAGAAGATTCAACTGATCCTGATGACTTCGATAGAGCTCTGTTTCGTGCGTTCGTCGTCAATTCTTACGTCGTCGATAAAATCATACCCGCATTAAAGCGAATCTATCAAAAATTCGTCGATGGGAATGTATATCCAGGATCACGAGAAAGTTCTGACAGAAATGGGGTTCCGTTGGATAAAAACGAAAGCGAATCGCGAATCGAAAGCTACTTATAGAAAAACCTGAAATACGGCAACTACGTTTAAATTATTTAAGGAGCTTCAAACGATACCGTCAAGAAAAGAGACCAAACAATTACATGGACAAAACATATAGTCATTCCTCCCATACAAACAAGAAGGCTTGGAGTGACGAGACAAACTACGGTCTACGTCAGTCAAAAGGGCTAAGACTAATACTTTCGAACGCCGGTAGTGAAAGTGGATTCGTACGAAACGCATATCTGGCATTTAAATCCAATTGTAAAATCAGTGATTATGACGATAATATGAATTTCGCAAACAACGAAAAATAGTGGGGAGAAGAATTCATCTCAAATTAGCCACTAGGCTGTGCGTTAGTGATCGATAATGCCCCATATCACAATGTATTAACAGAAAAACACTGGGCGTGAGCCCTTCAATGGTCAGGGCCACGATTTACTTAGACTTCCCCATATCATCCTGACTTAAACCCGAATGAAAAATTTGAGCAGCCATGAGAGCTTATGTAACTGAAAGGAATGTTGATTTCTCAATGAAAAGTGTGGAAAAACTGTGTGGTAAGATTTTCTCTTCGTTTTCTCCAGATGAGTGGAAATCATTATACATAGAAAATTGAACAATCTTTTATGAAGCAAGAACCTATGCTGGACGATGTTATCGACAATTTCATAATCACTTTGCAAACAGACAATAGTAACAGTGAGTCTTCTAGTTCTGATGAAGAACTATCTGACAGAAAATTCTTAATTAACCTTTATTTAACTCATTTTGTGTTTCATATTCGAATTGTTGGCAGAAATTATCTAGATAAATAGAACCTTTACCTTTTTTAATGAATCTGTATTATTAAACTTCCAGGTAAGTCCGAATCATTCATCCTCACGATTTCGCAATACGATTGTACCATTTAAAATTTCCGTTTTCTTTGTTATGTCGTTAATCCTATATGAACCTATCGAGGTATCACAAATATACTAGGTACAGAGGACATACATAGTTCTTAATCCTTTGCCTCTAATCCCTATTGAATATCAACCTTGAATTACTATATTTCATCCTATTGTACAGATTCCAGTTTTACTTACAAATTTGAATCAAAAAGAGAAAACAATCGTACTTATTCTGAAGTGAACCTCCATTAGAAAAACCCCTGCCTCGAAAATTTCCTGTAGCCTAACTAGTTAGAGTCTGTGACTCACTTCCGCCTGTTGAACTTCTTCCCATTATGTTCAAAGTTAAGGAGAGAGTCATGAATGATGAACTCATCAAATATCTTGAGTTGCAGGGAATATTTAACGACCGTCAGTATGGTTTTCGCAGGCAAAGATCGACAAGAGATCTGCTGGCATACGTCACTCATGTTGGTACATCAACGATGGAAAAGCATGGGGAATCTAGAGCAATAACCCTCGACATCTCTAAAGCCTTCGATAGGGTTTGGCATGCAGCCTTGTTGAATAAAGTTGCTGCATATGAGCTTCTCGGAGAATTGCGGAGTTGGATAAGTAGCTTCCTTTCAAAGAGATCCATACAAGTTGTGGTCGACGGTATAACATCTGATTGTTTCCAGTTGCAAGCACGGGTACCTCGGGGATCTTACATCTACAGAGAACAAGATCTTCGGTTTCGCAGACGATTGTACCCTGGTTTTGTCTTTCACTAGTCTGTGGCCGATTACAGCTGCAAAATCTCAGCGTTAGAGATGTCAACAAATTAATAACTTCAACTCTGACTAACAGAGGATATCTGAGTGGGGTTAGTTGAACCTGGTGAGCTTCAACGCGGGCAAAACGTAAGCAACTATGCTTTCTAGAAAGTTCTCCGCTAGAGAACCTCCTATAATGATGCAAGGCCAACAAATTGCATCCAAAGATTCCATGTACCTTCTCGGAATAACGGTCAACTCCGTGTTTTGCTGGCATGAACATGTATCAGTAATAGCTAAGTCGGCATCAGCTAAACTTAATTTTCTTTCAGCATCCAAGCGATACAACACGTCATCTCAGCTATAGTTCCTTTATAACGCTCAGATTCGACCTGTTTTGGAATCTTGTTCCAATGTTTGGGATTCTGCGCCCAAAAATTTGTCGTGGATAACCTAGAGATCCCCCGCGATCTCCAACCGCTGGTTCTCAGAAGACAAGTTACTGACCTTTCACTGTTATACAGATACTTCCACGGAAGATGCTCCAAAGAGCTGAAGGACTTTATTCCGGGAAAAATCATGTTTTGTCGCAACACTGGGCTGGCAAGGAGTTCTCATCATATTGCGGTACATTTAGCGACCCTTCGAACCTCTCTCTATAAGAACTTCTCTGTTTACAGGGCCGGTAAGCTGTGGAACTCGCTTCCGTCCAACATCTTCCCAACATTCTACAATTTGGCCCTCTTCAAGAAGCGAGTAAACAGACACCTCAATTCTTCCATAGTGCTCAATCATGTGGTTTAATAGGTTCAATTAGTCCTGGGAAGCGCGCATTAAATAAAAAAATATAAATTAAAATGGTCGAGTACCTTGAAATGCCATATGACTAGGAGGGATAATTTTCTCAAAATTCCCTTAGCCCTACCCTGATAGCAATTTGACATTACATTGCAGAATGTATTATTTATTTTACTTCCTCCGCTTGCTATCTTTTTTGTTCTTCCTTCATCTTATGAGAATTTCAACCACACAGATATTCTTGTCGACTGATAACAAATACACAGATATTAAGTTTTATTATCGATTTCGTTATGGAAATCCGGAAACGATAGTTCTAGATAATCGAAGACGTTATCGAACTAAAAGAATTACATATATTGAGCACATCGGAATTGCCGTAACTTAGATCTGCCAATTAATAATGGACAAAGCAGAAATCGTTGAAATCACAGTCGCAATCCCGTGCAGTCGCAAGGCAGGTCATCAATTACAAATAGTAATCATATCTATCTATATATCATATATTACGAACATTACTAGACGACCCCATGCAAGCAAATCACCTACAGCCTGTTCAGGATTCACACTCTGGATAACCTGAGAAAACAATGAGATTTTGCCAGCGGCTTTTAAATTCGACAGAAGAAAATGCCAATTTGGCCTAAAATTATTTGAACTGATCATGTTTCATTAGATATGGGATAACAAACTACCATGATATCTATGTTTGGGCACGCGAAAATCGTGGAGAAATTTGACCACGATCATTTCAAAATGAATTTTCGGTAAACGCTTTATGAGGAATTCTTGTTAACAATATTTGTGGTCCACATTTTTTACCTCCGAGATTAACCTTAAAATTATCTATTGAGTTTCTTACGGATAACTGTCGAGACTATATCGAAAATTATTTAAGATATGATAGTTGGATGCTAAAAGATGGAGCCCCTCGCACTTTGGAGTAGCTGTAACAGCTGTAGGAGAATGTTTAAATACTAATTATCAGCAAAGTAGGGCTAGGGAGAGGTGATATGCATCGTGACGTGATTAATCCACAGGACTCTTATGTTTGGGGAAACATTGAACAAAAACTCTACGTTTCTCCAAAACCTACAAGATACGACTTTGTTTTAAGGATTCAGAAAGTCAAAATCCGAATGAAATATGTCCTGCAATAAATTCAATAATTAAGTGCTGGTTGTACCACATTTCTCGAAAATTTCAATTTTTCAGTTTTGATGTTGAACGTTGTTAATTAAATTTATTGTAGTTTACATAAGAATTCTTGCAACTCTAATATTAACCTTTTACCTGCAAATAATGAATCGTACAGAAAAATCTTTCAACTAATTAAATATAAAATCCAAACCTAACGTTTTTCGTGAAAAAACTGTGGCGTACATTTTTTTCCTTTTAGAAATATCCAGTAATGTCTTATTACGGATACCACTGATAAAATTGAATATAATTTTCATTGCAAAACATACTACCTGGCCCACAGTTAATGAAATTTTATTCAAATAACTGCAATCATTCGGCAGCAATTAACATATTTGATTTTTTATTTACTAAACTTGAACACCCTGTATTTCTTTTGCGAAGCATTTTTCGTTTAAAGTTTATGTAGTAAACTCATATTATTTTCTATTCTATATTGGTCTCAGAATTATCCGCCATAGAAACTAGAGCACCCGGTATATTGAAATTACTACTAAAATATATGTTTGTTTAAATAACAAAAAAGCAAAACTCTCACTAACGGACGCACATGTTTACAATGAAAATTACAATCAGGGATGGAGTTAGGTCTGATCTGCAATCAGAGGATTATTGCAAAGTTACTCAAATTGGTGATGCGATCCTCCAAACTCTTTGAATAGCGAAGATGTATACAGTGACAGTTGAATTAAAAAATAGTTGAGAAAAGGTGAGTACTACATAATACTCTATAAACGTGCGCGTCAACGAAGTATTCGGCGCTATCAAAACAGGTACGATGTTATGTCGAAATAAAAATATTCGAGGACTCTCAAAAGCATCTATCATCAATTAACGCTCTCTTCGTTGAACATAGACGTACACTCTCGTTTCTTTATTCGATTGCCTATCGATCACAATAATTCATCCGATCTGACCGATACAAAACTCTCTTTGGTCGAATCAATGTTGTACGTCAACCATGATGACTGTATTAATGGGGATTATGTCTCTTTAAGCGACTAAACGATCGAAGAAAAATGTTTCTGTACAACTATAATTAAATTAACGTGTTTCGAAGTGAAACTTCTTGACGGTGATGCGGAAATCGACAAATGAACGAAAATTGGGGATGGAATTTGGAGGACACGTCTCGTTACACGAGAGAGAATAAAATATGGAAATTATAGAAACAGCTATACTCAATGCCAGTGAGGTGGAACAAGTGAGAACGACATGCACATCCCAATAGAAAACGATGAAATCGATATCCGAATAATGATAACATGCAAAATTTTATCGCTATTTGTTTAAACTTATTTAAAACTTTTGTATATGTATACATATAGATGTATTTCATGCGCCATCCAACCATTGGTGGTAGTTGGGCCTGCAGTTGTGAATGGGTCTGGTCAAAGGGGACCAAAACTGCAGTCTATTGTACTATTCGTGACACCGGTCTGTACTACTAGTGGCCGTGGTTGATATTGATTATGAAGAGTCGATCAGAAAACTAGATCCTTCAAGAAGGATATTTAATATTCTACGGAAGGTTGAATATTGTTCTCTGAATGAAAATTTTCAATGTGGTTACACATATTGCGATATACATCCCGTATGTTATCATTATTGAGATACGATGTACACCTGGATAACGGCCAGACCAGTACCTGGAGCGTCAATTTTTCGACAGCTGGCGTTTTGCAGACAGTGTGTATCGTTGCGGTAGGTAGTCGAACTACTACGGTTTCTAGAATTTCTCAGTTTATCGCACACTTTGTTTTCATCATTGATGGCGCCGGTAGTAGATTCTGTGTGAGTTTGTTGGTGGGCGTCAATTGTATATGAATACATATATGTTACATGCACTTGATGCGTTCCAACGAATCAACATAAGTAGGTAGCAGTCTGACCTACTGTTAAGAATGGGTCTGCAATACTGAAGGCATCAAATCAGATCGTAACTGTGTGGTTGACGATGATTATGAAGAGTGAATTGGAAAACTACTATCATTAAAGAGTAATACCTAACTCTCTACGAAAGCTTGAATACTATTCTTTGAATAAGAGTCAAATCGAAGAGTTATCATCGAAGTATCTTCAGAGTAGAGCAAGTATCTGTCCCCCCTTGGACCTTATTCAGTTATCCCGAACTTCAGAGTCCACCGTCCAGTTTTGGGATTGAAATCTCGGAAACCGTCTTGGTTGTTTCGTTTTCTGCGTACTCCTTTCTGTTTTTTTCTTTTTTCTTCTGAATCATATAGAAAATTCCGTATGTTTCACCCGTTTCTAATTCTTCAATCAATTTCTACTTATGGCTTAATCATTATGGCTCCTTGAATCCAAAATTGAGTATGAGATGTTGGAATGTTATATACAGAATGAGTATGATTTGGATACTGCGGAAGAATCTTATTTCAATAGATTCCCTGAAAGTCGACAGCCGCATAAGTTTTCAAAAGACTGAAGGGCAATTTAATTGCTGGATGTTCTTTCAAAGCGCAACGGAGGAACAAAATACATAAAATTGAAGATGGAGAAGATGCCATCGTCGACGTTTTAGGAGTAGTTGCTGACCAACCTTAAATTTCAAGGCGATAAATGGCAATTGAAACTGGCATTTCGAAGTCAAGGGCTCTCAAAATTTCAAGGAGAATAAATTCATACCCTACAGGATGGGAAAAACCTCTAGCCTGGCGATAACCAACGACGACGTAATTTCAGTCACTGGTACCCCCAGAAAACAGAAGAAAACCCAGGATTTTATTGACTTATTGAATGGACCGATGAAGTTCGCATTATTAGTGACGGAATTCTCAATTGGTACAATGAGCACTATTGGTCGGATGTCAATTCAGATCGTCATTTGAATATTTAACACCAAGCGAGATACGGTTTCAATGTGTAATTCGCTTTGTAAGATGATCGTGTATTGGCATAAACTATTTATGACGACAACCTTAATATCTTGGTTTTCAGAAAAATGTGTTGTTTATAATGATGTACATGTCCTCTTTTAATTTGGTGTATCGATAGGTAGGTGCACTCGTTACCTTGCATAATCTCGCATATTTGTAATATTGCCATTTTAGCTCTGAAGGAGGTCCTACAATAAAGAACCGAAACTATTAAGCGTACTGGAGTAATTCATTTGTTTTATTGTCGAAATTGCCAGAGTTAGAAACTCAAAACATCAAAATGCACTCCCCACAATTGTCGCATCAACCTACTTTTACGACAATACTATATAAATTTTTGGGTTGGTCATTCAAGAGACGCTTGGTAACGTTTAGGAGTGTAAAATAAGAAGATATCATTCAAAAGATATGAGTTTATGATGGAAAATATCAACAATTTTCGAGTTAATGAAAAATTAAAAAATTCTTCTATTATCGAACTTTCGCGAAAAGACCAATCAATTACAATTGAATGTCTACTAATCATTTTCAAAATCCAGTGTTTCCTCCCCGGGCCCTGATTGGTGCCAGTATACGTCTCGGAAGCCCCTCAAACATATTTTGGATGTACTCTTGAATCACTGACTTCCAAATTTCAGGAAGCAGATTTTCTAGTTGTTGGAGTGATCTACAAGGCATCCTACGTTGCTGAATTTGCCACCCAATGTTGTCCCAAACATGTTCTATGGGATTCAAGTCGGGACTTCTGGCTGGCCATCTTAAAATATAAAATTTGGCATTTTGCAGAAATTCTGTAACTACTCTAGCTGCATGAGGCCGAGTATTATCATGCATATAAATGAAGTTTTTGCCAATAAATGGGCCACTAGGACTAACTCAGTTCGACCTTGGAAAGAACCCCCACACCTTCACTGAGCCCCTCCGAAGTTTTCGGTTTGCCGAATATGGCATTGCTGATACTGTTCCCTAGGTCGTCTGTATACAGGCATGCGTCTTTCATGTGATACTAGACAGAACCTGGACTCATCGGAAAAGAGAAATTCGTCCATTCTGGAATACCTCTCTGCTGAGACGTGGGCCGGTAGAAGCCACCCTTGTTCTGATATCGTCTCATCTGAGCTTGTTCCTAACAGTTTGCAATTAAATATGCACATTTCTGGAAAGTGCAAGTTCATTTTGTAGCATTCTAGCTGTACAGTGCCGAACTCTTAGTGCAGTTAAACAAAGCCAACGATCATCAACTGGTGTTGTTATCCGATTTATTCCCTGTCCGGCCCTTCTTCCATATTCCCCTGTTTCGTGGTACCGATTAATTGCTCTTGAAATAGTGCTTAGGTTAACATTCAACAAGTTAGCGACGTAACGTTGGCTTCGCCCCTCCTGTAGAAGTGTTACAATTCTTACCACGTCATGATCACTCAAATAGCGTCTAGGACGTTCGTCAGCCATTACAATAAATTCAAAGATTCTAAAATCAACAAACTTGCATCAACTCAGCGTGAAAACTGAAGAGAAATTTAATGAATACCGATAGTCAAATAAACTCATTCTTCTTTCAGACGTGTTTGAGATCATATGGAAACAAATGTTACTACATAGATAAGATTTTTTCCCCTCATATGTCCAAAAACATATGTTGACAAAGAAACTGCGATCGAGCTGATTAATCGATTGTAAAATTCAGAATACTAGGTGATGCGACAATTTTTTTGGTGTGTCTAGTAACGACAAGAGCAAGAAGTTCATAATTAAGGACGATTTGATTTGATCTAGCCATGATGAGTGATTACTGCTGGTTTTTAATTAGAGAATATATATCCCCTCATAGAAAGCAAATATAGAATTTAATCAATAGTTCAAGTAAATATTTTTGATATTTGTGATTTTCTTAAGAATAAGGTATGTTTAGCGGGTGTAAAAGGAAGAACGTCGATATATATTGTTGAAAAAACTCAAATAATATTTCTTTCTATACACATTGAATATTGTAATATTAAATGTGGTTCTATAAAAGCAACGAGAAACATTTTTGTATTTGGATATGTCCATTCTACAAGGTGGGGCATAATGGAAGAGCCTTTTCGGAACGGGTAGTACACGTAACATTGAGTGAGTAGAGGGTAGCGGTTGAGGTCATTCGACTCAGAGGCAGTTACCATTTAGTTCACAATGGTTATCAGGACAAAAGAGTGCGTTCACAGTTGAAAAGTATTTCAAATCGGGGAGAGTCTGTCATTATCGTGCAGCGGTGCTTTCGCCAGCGCTTCAGTATTGGTCGTGAAGCTTCAGTTCCAAAACGTGACGCAATCATCCGATGGGTACAGAATTTAAGAAAGACTGCATCAGCTATGAATCCGAAACCTCAAGGTCGTTCCGAAGTGTATTTGTTCGAGGAAGAGAGAAAGGCAACCGTAACTGTACACTCTAAGCAATATATTTTCATGCTAGAAAATTTTTTCATCCTAGAATTGCGATGACCAATCATGAACAAAAGAAATGTTTGGTCCCAACAGGATGGTGCCACGTCACATACAGCCAGAGCCTCATTGGAAGTTGTGCATCGCATTTTTCTTGGTCATGTAATCTTTCGTTTTGGTGAAGTATCGTGGCCCTCTTGTTCCTCGAATCTCACTGCTTGCAATTATTCTTTGTGGACAAACCTGAAGGCTAAGGTTTACGTCGATGAACCTAGGAATCTGCAAGAGTTGAGAGAAGCCATCATGAGAAAAGTTAGGGCAATCGACATCGATTTGTTAGAGGAGGTGATGCAGAAGTTTGAGAATCGATTACAGCAATGCATTGCTGAACACAGATGTCATCTGTCTGCTGTCACTTTCAGAACATAATTCTTCTCACTTTTTCTATACTAAATGGAAACATTTAAGTTTTCATTTCACGCAATTAAAAATATTCTATGTTAAAAAACCGCTGAGCTATTCTCATTTCAAAAATGCCCTCTAATTACGCCCCACCCTGTGTAATGATATTTTATTTAATTTTGTGTTAATCCCAAATCAATTTTCTTGGTCGGCCAGTGTAATTATACAATAATTTTAACTGTCTGAATTACTTCCCAAAAATCTGTTTTTATCCTAATTTTTCAATAATTTTCCGATTTTTATGCGATGAAAGAATATTTTAATACATTTTCTGGTCATTCCGAATCCGAAGAATCTAATTTTAGGAATTTTATTAAGAAAATGAGTGAATTGTTGAACTAGGATATCAAGTCCACTTTTCTTCGTGCCCGTTATTGTTGCCTCAGCAAAAATGAGTATACTTATTTGTGTTCACGATTTCATGTACTGCAAGATTAAATAATGAATACAACAAACAGAAAGGAACTCCCTTTTTCTTTCAGCATATATTTCTATAAAACCAACTTTTTGTGAGCAGTGTATTATTCATTTATAACAAATCACAATAATGCACGACTGATCATTCATCAGAACTCAAAATATTGTCGACGAAGATATTTCCCTTCATTAAATTGATGTTTCTTTCCTCCCGTCTGTATAAAAGTTAGGGAATTTACTCCGCTTTAATTTCCAATCTCAGTCATTTTGGATCCCTCAGGGACGCCAATGATTTAAACATTGGCCGGAGAAATATTTTCCAAATTAACCATCAGAGAGAGCAGCAAGTCGGGAGACTGTGTTGAGTCTCTGGCCACAGTTGGGCGGTCCGCGTTATTCCACATTTAAATTCATGAATTCATAACGTTCGTGGTACGTTTCATTTTTGCCTTTTATGATTAAACTGAATCTTTCAGTTTGTGGAGTAATTCTCTGTTTGGGACATTTTCATTGGAAATTTTCTTAGCTTCGGGAAAAATGGTAATGTGAGATATGTACACCGGTTTTTGAGACTGCTGGATAATTCTTCGATTTGTCAAATGGGACATCTTCGATTTTCTCTGTGGCATCTTTCGTAGGTAGAATACTTATTCGCAGGGAGCACGACAAAAGCGACATCTGATAGTAGCGTGAAATCATGCTCGGAATGGTATGACATGTGACAGATCCGTATAAATAACAATAAACTGTTTTAAAAACGAGTTAAGAGATAAATACAGGGTGTTGAATAAGAGTATGTCACAACTTGAGGGGCTAAATCTAAGTGCAATTTTCTGAAAAAAAAGTTCATATAAACATAGGTCTGCGAAAGTTTCGTTACGGAACTACAGGGTGTTGAAATTTCTAGAAATAATTGGTTTTTTCTTCGAAACTCCTGCAGTTTTTGAGATATTCTGCCCAAATTTGTAATGCTAGCTATTTTTCACAGTCTTCATTTTAATTTTAACTGAAACGAATAAAGTGTTTTCTTTTCCAGGGCCATGTTTCCTTTTGCCCTTTCAAACTTTTTTGCAGTACGCCACAGATCTGCGAACAATCAATTTTCGTCGTCCTCGTTCAATGTAGAAACATTTTTGTGATGTGTAATTTTTCGTATCTCCAACGGTTTTCGAGTGGAAAATTATTGAATTTGAATTATTTCAATTGTATGTTATTCGCTAAATGAAAAAAAAATATAGAAATACTCGATAGGTATGCCCAAAATTTGCTTTCATTTTGAAAGCTCGTCTTCTGGGGCTCAACTTATACTTATTCAATATCAAACTAAAAAAGAACAATTAAAAACTGAATCGAATTCTGAAAGTTTCGTCCACCTGCGAGAATACAGGGCTCTGTCCTTTCTCGCTTATTATCACGCACTCTTTGAAATATTCCTGTTTCTAATCGAGTCACATGAGGTTATTATTCGATTTCTCGGTTCTTCTACAGTGTTCACTAGAGTGGTATAAACTAAACTTTTGAGATATTCCCATAAAAACGTGTTTAAACTATTTAAGTCTGGTGACCTAGGAGGCCATGGTTCTAGCAAACCCTAACCTATCCACCGGTTGTTGAATGTATTATTCAAGAATTCCCTAGCTTCTTCAGTGAAATGTGCTGGTGCCCCGTCATGCATGAACCACATTAGGTTTCTCACCAAAAGCGGCACATCCTCGAGCAATAAAAGTAACTCCTCCTCAAGAAATTGCCGATAAGCGGGACCGTTTAGTCTGTTAGGCAAAAAGAAAAATGGCCCAATCAAACAATTTCCAATTATTCTGATCCAGACATTAAGTGGGAATATATATATATATATATATATAAGAAGAAAACACAAGTGTGAGCTAAGGAAATGTAACAGGGGAACCATACCATCTTGTATATGATTCAATAAACGAGTGAAAAAACCTGAGGAAAAAACTCGTTTTCCTGTCGCTATTGCCCTAGCAAAAGCTTGTCTGTTTATGTTATGTTACTGTCGTGTGTACATAAAGAGTACCAAAGATTTTTCTGCTTAGCCGCTTCATTCTCTCTTCCATTCCATGATTTCCAATCGAAGACAAGTGTGAAAGGAAGGAGATTTGGGACAGAATTCTGTGACACTGGAAAAAGAAAACCAGCAGAAAAATATTTCAACAATCATACTCCTTAGATGTCTAAACAAATCTAAGAAAAGATTTTACATAGGAAGCAAGGTCATGAAAAGGACTGAGGAGATAATGAAAATGATACATAACCTGCGATACTTCCTCAAATTCCATCTCTGTTTGACCGAGAGAGCATCGATGGCCAGGTTCAGTCTTCCAAGTGATGCCGATTATGATCTATAGATGTTTTAGAATCATTATGGACCCAATAATCTGGGTTGACATCGCCCATATATTATTTCTTGGTGGAACTTGTTTAGATCAAAGAAAAATATGACATTTGTCATATGATGATATTCTTCAATCAAATGAGGGTTTTCCTTAGCCCATTAATGATTATTGTGACAATTTGTGATAGCAGTTCTCGAAAAGTTAACTTCGTCTGTGAACATTATTTCACTATCAAAATGAGTATTTTTCTAATTTTATCAATGAATCATCGGCAGAAATTCAGTCTTGAAGGAAAATCTCGAGGACGTAGACGTTGGACGCGTTGAATATGAAATGGGTACAATAAAAGTCGTAAAGAATCCTCCAAACTAGAACATGTGAAATATTTAACTGATTTACAATTTTTCTTGTACTCAAATGAGTATTCAAAACAATACAATTCAAAACTGCTTCCTCAATATCTGGAGTTCTCATAGTTAGAGTTGCACATTTTAAATGATTATTTGCAGTAAAACAACCAGTTTTCTCAACCTTCTGTGGATATTTGAAAATAGTCGCCTCCCTGGTGTTACTCGATATGGAAAGCGCACCTGATATAATCGCCTAGCTTCTGTTGTGTTTTCGTCAGCCAGACCGTACATGTAATGGATATCAGCCAATTCGGCGTTAGTAAAATTAGCCATTTTTTCTTTCAGCAATAACCTCAAAAGTCTCAAAACTAATCGTTCATTTAATAAACAATTCGAGCAGACACAGGTTCAACTTTAGCAACTGTAAAAATAAATAAATGAATGAAAAAGAATCCAACCCTACTAGTCTTTTTTTTAAATCAGAACTGCTTTCAATTAAGCGAATGAAAAGAATCGTTTAATAAATTTTTACTCGACAACAGTCGGAGATACGAGTATCAAAAAAGTTTCTAAACTGAACGAAGATGACGAAAATTGATTGTACGCTGATCAGTGGCGTACTGCAAAAAGGTTTGAAAGGAAAAAAAAAGACATGGGTCCGGAAAAAAAACACCTTTTCCGTTCTAGTTAAAATTTAGGATATGTAATGATGGAAGCTGTAAAAAATAGCTTGCATTCCAAATTTAGGCTGAATACCTCAAAAACTTGGAGTTTTGAAGAAAAAAACAATTTTTCCGGAAACTTTAACACCCTGTAGCTCCGTTACGAAGCTTATCCGGACCTTCGTTTATATTAACTTGTTTTCTTAAAATTGCACGTAGATTACCTCCTCAATTTGTGAAATACTATTATGTAACACCCTGTATAAGTTGGACAGGGTCAAATGTAGAGAAAATATCACCCTGTATATTTCCGCAATTACTGGACACATCTAATGAATTGATGAGTAGAGAATTTTTTTTTAGGAAATTTGAAACTAGATCTCTTGAAAGCCACAAGAGTTACCGACCGAAACGTGAAAAATCCGAACTTAAATAGCCGGTATCTCGAAAACCGGAGTGCTCTTAGACATTTGTTCTTAAGATTTTCTATCATGGTTTTTGATGAACCAGATCCTTTTCTGGGAGAGACAACTCCTTTATTTGCACATCATGCTGTGTGCAGGATGGGTGACACGTTTGCTGCCTAAACAGCGATGTGAAGATATTTTAGTCGAGTTTTTAGCTAACAGAAAATCGATCTTATTGAGCATCTCTGAAAAAAATGTATAAAATTGAAAAGGAAATAATAATAAATGTTGAATAATAAAGATATTCTTTCCAAAATGTTTTTTTTTGTCGTTAGGCCAGGTAATTCTGGAACCAACCTCGTACTAAGCAGAATTAAATATATGTTGGAAGCCTTCGTCTTCCAAAGAAACGTACAAGACTGTAATAGCTATATATTATCCTAATTCCTTCTTGAAATCAAAAATTAATATAACAACCATTCTGGAACATTTCAGTTATTTCAGCAGACAAAACATGCATCATATTCCCATTAGGCTACTCATGCGAATCCATCAATTCATTCGTTATGTTGTTCCGTCTGTCATGTCAATTTGGACGGTGCTGTCCAATCACTTTTAGGTATTCCTTTTGGTGTAAAATTGCGAGCTTCGTTAAACCATTGTTCGCCCGGATGTAGTCGTTTCATTTTACAGAGAAATACATTGTTATTTCCATGTTAGGTGAGTAAGGCATTTTTTCGTCAATGCTACGAGCTTAATGTTCGCTAACTGAAAACGACTGGCCAAAGAACCTAATGAAAATCCATGTATGATGAGAACTACGCCAGTTCAGTTTTAGCTCTTTAATTTGTCACTAATGGTCGAGTGAATATGGGGTTTGTTCAAAGAGTGAATGTATGCTTGTTCCTCGAGAATTCTGACATATTCATGTCGTTTCTTCAATATTATAATAGAATAATTTACTTTTGTAGGGGATTCAACAACTTGTTGGTGGAGAAACGGCTTCTGCTTGGCACTCTGTTCTGTTTGATTTTGTTCTTACGAAGGATGTCTGATAATTGAATTTTTTGTGCAGTATTTTTAACTACATCAATGCAGCTGTGAGCTGACCATTATATCTATAACTAGCGTATGAGCGGGCTACATCATTGTTTGTGTTTTTTGTTCTTATCTTGCATACGACAATCTCTATAGATGTAAATGTATATACACACACCACAAAAATTGTCGCATAACCTGGGATTCTTAATTCCACAATCAACTAAGCTGATCAATCGCAGTTTTTTGGTCAACCTATGTTTTTGAACATATGAGGGGAAAGATTCTTATCCATGTAGTAACATTTGTTTCCATATGATCTCAAACACCTCTGAAACAAGAATGAGTTTGACTATAAGTATTCATTCAATTTCTCTTCAGTTTTCACGCTGAATTAATGCAAGTTTTCTGCGTTTCTTGTTGATTTTCGAACCTCTGAATTTATTGTAATGGCTGTTGAACGTCCTGGACGCTATTTGAAAGATCATGAAGTGGTAAGAATTGTAACACTTCTAGAGGAGGGGCGAAGCCAATGTTACGTAGCTAACTTGTTGAATGTTAACCAAAGCACTATTTCAAGAGCAATTAATCGGTACCACGAAACAGGTGAATATAGAAGAAGCGCCGGACAGGGAAGACATTGGATAACAACACCAGTTGATAATCGTTGGCTTCGCCTAACTTCACTAAGATTTCGGCACTGTACGGCTAGAATGCTACGAAATGAACTTGCACTTCCCAGAAATGTACATATTTCATTGCAAACTGTTAGGAACAGGCTCAGAGTAGACGATAGCAGACCAAGGGTGGCTTCTACGGGACCGCGTCTCACCAGAGCGCATCGAGTTGCAAGACTTCAGTTTGCGGGGGAACATGCAAATTGGGGTATTCCAGAAGGGTCGAATGTTATCTTTTCCGACGAGTCCAGGTTCTGTCTAGTATCAAATGATAGACGCATGCCTGTATACAGACGACCTAGGGAACGGTATCAGCAATGCAATATCCGGCAAACCGAAAATTTCGGAGGGGGCTCAGTAATGGTGTGGGGAGGCATTTCTTTCCAAATAACAGCAGCCAGATACATCGCAGATATCTTTGAACCCCATGTTGTAACCTTTGGCCCATTGATTGGCGAAACCTTCATTTATATTCATGATAATGCTCGGCCTCATGCAGCTAGAGTAGTTACAGTATTTTTGCAAAATGCCGAAATTGATATTTTAAGATGGCCAGCCAGAAGTCACCACTTAAATCCCATAGAACATGTTTGGGACAACATGAGGAGGCCAATTCAGCAACGTAGGATGCCTTCTAGAACATTCCAACAACTAGAAAATCTGTTTCCTGAAAATTGTTAATATATTCCATCATAAACCCATCTCTTTTGAATGATATCTTCTTATTTTACACTTCTGAAAGTTACCAAGCGACTCTTGAA
This sequence comes from Cryptolaemus montrouzieri, assembly GCA_013387265.2. Classification (NCBI taxonomy): domain Eukaryota; kingdom Metazoa; phylum Arthropoda; class Insecta; order Coleoptera; family Coccinellidae; genus Cryptolaemus; species Cryptolaemus montrouzieri. The sequence goes on from JABFTP020000185.1 coordinate 21,996,696, forward strand.
TGACCAACCTAAAAGTTTATAAAGTATTTTCGTAAAAGTAGGGTGATGCGACAATATTTGTGGGGTGTGTATTATTGATATGATTAGTGCAGTAATCGCAGTCAAAAGTAAATTGCAGTTTATGATAGTTCAACTAAAAAGAAAGGGTCTCAAACATTTTCCGTCTTTGAAAGCAAGGATTCCTCAGTGTATAGAACAAGTAAACCATCAAACAGGCAATATATATGTGTAATACTCGTACATGCTATTCTAAATACATTCAGGGTGATTCACGAATGATCGTGAATGCTATTCGTTTTTGATATACTGCTTGTTTCGGTTGAATTTTCGGATCGCTATAACTGTTGAACGCATAGACCGAATTCCTCGATATTTCGTACCACAAATGACATGACTCATGGTAACAATACTCTTCAGAGATGAAAATCGAATTCCCGGGCCAGACTGCAAAAATCAGTTTTTCCCCCAAAATATATAAACAAACACCCTCTAGTGACATTTCGAGAACTCTTGCATACGATCTTAATAGCAAGAATTGTTCTAAGAACTAAAAATACTAAGAGAACTGCTGCACTCAACAATATATTTTCATTTAGGTATGATTACGAGGATTTCTCATTTTTTTTTCGTTCTAGAAATCTTCGTGATTACCAAATGCAACTCAACTTTCTACCAACAATTCACAATCGTTTCTGTTCCGGCAATACTTCAGCTAATTCTCTCCTCACACAATGAAGTCGAAGAGGAACTAAAAGTGCGTATTCCGAACATTATTCGTCAACTTTTTTATTGAAAAATACAGTGTGCGTCCATGTCATCTCTCATTAGCATTTCAATACCATGGAAATATCTCAGCAACCCTTTTTTCCGAGAGTTGCTGTCAATTAAAGCAGTGCCAGAACACATAAACAATACCTAGGAGACATTTCGATTAATATTTAGAAGATGGATCATTTGAAAGACATCAATCGAATACGAATATTTCAATCTGATATAAACTCAAAATCAAAATAAAAAATTCATCAAAGAACGAAAACATTAAGACAGGTGAACCTCTCACATAGCAAGAAATAACTAATAATTAATTAATTTGAGGAAAATTCACAAGTTTTCTGAAATTCCTCCTTCCTGTCGTGTACATATCCTCGGAACTGTCAGATGCCTAACTGATTTTCTTAATAACATCTGGTTTGTTTCGGATAAAATAGCAACCATCCTCAACTCTTTGGATTAAGTGCTCCCTGTGAACTATCTCTTCACCATAGACAAAATTCTTCAGGTAACCCTAGATAAGGGTGAAAAGTACCCCTGTCAGTGCAAGGCTGCATAGGGTTCTCCCCAGAGGCCCGGTGCTCCGCATCGGATCTATGGTGGGTCCGGATGGGCGGTAAACGGGCTCTGGAAGGGAGACGTTGAAGCCTCTTGCGAGAACACACTTCGTAGATTATCGGTTTCTTGATATCAATGACAGCTGTGACTCTGTCGCCGTGAAAGACCTTGTCAAAGGGCCAAAAAAGGACGATTGGAAGAACGCAAAAACGATCATCCAGTCCGGAGCAGTCAGGTAGGCGATTTGCTCATTCAAGCCATTTAAAGCTCCTGAAGAGGATGGCATTATAGCTGCCTTGTTACAACACGGAGCGGATGTCTTTCTCATATACCTCTTTAGTCTCTTCCGGTCGAGTCATGCCTGGAATGTTGTCCCGGCCAGCTGGCAGTGTTAGGGTTGTTTAAATCCCTAAGATGGGTGAAACGAACTCACAACCTAAGTCGTTTAGAACGATTAGTCTTACTTCTTTTGTTTTGAAAACTCTGGAGAAGGTGTTAGATGGATACATCAAAGACCGAGGTGTTATCCTTGAGGCCTCTGAGTGAACATCAATACACCTTTCAAAAAAAAGGTGAATCAACCGATCTGGCACTTGATAACTTAGTCGGGAGGATCACTCAGTCTCGCGAGCGCAAGGAGACTGCAGCCGCAGGCTTCATGGACATTAAAGGTGCGTTCAATGCAGCCCCTACCTACTCGTTGTGTGGGGCTGCGAGAGCCAGAGGAGTAACAAATATTATTGCGGAATGGATAAGCAACATGCTGAATGCCAGAGTAATCAATACTTCCTGAAAGGTGAAGTATTCACTTTTGTGGCTGGTAGGGGCTGCTTTCACGAAGAGTACTTTCCCTCTATTGTGATCCCTGCTAGTTGATGATCTTCTGGCAATAATTGGTCACTCGATATTTATGTACAAGCGTACGCTGATGATATAGTCATTCTGGCTATCGGAGATGACAATGATGTCTCCGATAGACTTCAGGAGGCTATGTATGCTATTCAGGGGTGGTCTGAGGAAAAGAAGCTTAGCATAAACCCCTACAAAACCCATATGGTACCATTCACCTGAAAGAGGAGGATATTTGTTTCTTCCCCGACCCTGGGTGGGGTGTTTATTGTGGTTGCGGACAAAGCAAAATATCTGGGGGTTACCTTGTATAATAAATTCACATAGAATTCGCACCTGGAAAACATAATACACAAGGTTAAACATTCCGTATGAACATGTCAAATGATCTGTGGAAAAAAGATGGGATCTTGCCCCAAAGCAACTTCAGTGGCTATATGTGATTGATGGTGATTAGACCACGTATTACATACGGCTGCGTTGCTTGGTGGGTGTGCAGTCTTCAGAAGCAATCAAAACACAAGCTATCTCAATTGCAGAGAACGCCCTGCATGATGATTAGTGGAGCCTTTCGCTCTAAGCCCACTGCGACCATGGAACTGATATTGGGCCTTGCCCTCTTCCTCGGGTGATAAGAGAAGTGGCTAGAATGGCTTTCTACACATTCCATCATCTTTCCCGTAATGAAGCGGATAACTTCGGGTTTGTGACTGGTGCCTTACAGTCTAAAATTGAGGACATTAAGGTGCTGAGTATGAGGTATGACGTAGCAACACCTAAAAACAACATGAAGAGGCCATTCCAGATCATCAATCGCGATAGACAGGAATGGACTAATTCCAAGGACCGTCTACTTGAGGGTCCCTGTTGATACACAGATGGCTCAAAAACTGCAAAAGTTGTTGGAGTTGGTGTCTACGGTCGAAGTGCAGCCAAGGAACAGTCGATTTGTCTTGGTCGGCATGCGACTATCTTTCAAGCAGAAATATTCGCCATTGATCACTCTGCTAACGCCTTGATTACGGGGGAATTAACAAATAGGTCAATGAAAATCCTCACCGATGGCCAAGCTGCACTGAAGGCATTGGGATCCGATACCTGTACGAATATCGCTCCACTCTTGCCAAACTAGAATAGTGGAGTAGGATCCGTCTAATATGGATGCCTGGTCACTCGGGAATTGAGGGGAATGAGCAAGCGGACTCATTGGCCGCTCGAGGAACTGACCTGGAGTTCATAGAACCGGAACCTAGGCAAGGATGGAAAACAGCCGATAGCTCGACCTGAAGGTACGTGAGCACTGGATGAGTCTCTCAGGCATCAGACATGCTCGACGTGCTATCAGTGGAACTTTAACTGTGGAAGCCAAGGCTTAGCTTAAACTCTCAAGATTGGAACTGATAGTTTCAACTCCCTTACTAACGGACTACTGTCGCCTCTTGAAACACCTGATTAATTTAGGATTGATTGAGGATCTTTCATGTTGGCAATGTGGAGAAGACACAGAATCAATGGAACATGATTTTGCGAGTGCCCAGCTGGGGACAGAGTCAAGATGGAAGAACTTGAATTAAGCAAACTGACGCTGACTGAGCTTACTGAGCTCTTACCTACGAAACTCGTATTCTTTACGAGAAGGATAGAGCTCGTGTATGAAATTTAGGACAGAATGTGCCACAATAGACCACAACAGATATCTATTTATTCAATCTATACATTTATGAGGCAGTAATGTTTGTGAGAAGCAATCTGGATCTCTTCCACAAAAATGAACACAGCTATATCACTCGAAACAAAGAAAACCTCACAACTATCAATTACAATAGAACCTGCCTATGAAAATCATGTAATAATAAAAATATTCAACAAACAGCCAGTCTTGTGCAACGAATCCAACCGCCAAGAATACTCGAAATATATATGCAGATACTCTTTGAGCCAGCTCCTTACAGCATACAGGATTTTCTCGATCTTAGATTATGTTGAAAGCCATGTAACAAATCCTCTTAGCAAAAATTGTCATGTTGATCTCACTTCTTTTTTACTATGTTCTACGCCTATGGCATATTTTGTGATATTTATATAATACTAAATGAAACAAATAAATCTATATCTATCTATCTGAAGAGGACCCACCTAGTAATCGTCCCAGGAACATGAAGACCAATCTGATACAGCCAATCGGGACAATCCACCTTATTATCAAGACATCTCAGAGAAAGAGAAGATCCAGCACAATTCTTTTTTCGGATAGCTTTCTCATGATCACTTCAGCCTTGACAAATATTGCAGAAAACGGTATCCTAGGGATAGACATTTTATACGATATACAACGAAGAAGATTTTTCTGGACCCCTTCCCCACCCAATCTCATTCGAATGCTCCAAATAGAAAGGTGACCAGACAGTCGAGGCCTACTCAGGAATAGGCCTGAAATAACAATTTCAAAATGTCACAGCTTGTTAACATAGCTGTGTTACGCCTAATAAAACCCAAGGTTTTGAAGGCTTGGTTTACAATTGTGTCGAAATGAAACTTGAAAGTAACTCGTGAACGGATGAACACCCCGAGATCTCTAACAACATTAACCCTTTTGTTTTTGGTACTATTGAAAGTGTAATCAAAATTAATTACACTATCTAACTCATCCAAACTGACCTTCAAGTCATTTCTGACGAACCAGTCAGATACAGCATCCAAATCTGCCAGAAGCGACAATGCATCAGTGATGATATTGATACTGTTGAAAATTTCAAGGTCATCAGCATAGAGCAGGAAGTCAAAACGCTCAATGACAGAACCAATATCATTAATGAAAAGTGAAAACATAAGTTTAAAGCAAAGTGTATGTGTAAATGTGTAAATAAAAAAACCTTCGTAAAAGATTATTTACAAGCTGTCTGATGAAGATACAGGGTCTTCGAAACGCGTTACAAATGAATAGAATCAAGTGTAAATCAAAATTTCTTTATTTATGATTGTAAACGATTACAGTTAACTTTTGAATTCTTTAGAGGATGTGAACTTAATTTGAATATGAAAATACCTTCATCAACCTTCAATCGAGCATTAATTAAAACTGATTATTGTGAAAATAACGAACACTTGTATATAAACAGAAATCCACCACTGGTTACGTAAATATAACAAATTGAAGGAAAACGATACGATAATTACGGTGTTGTTTTGCTTGAGGCAGATACTCTTGCAACTACGTTGTTACATCAATAATTTTGCGGATAACTTCGAGAGTTATAAGAGTTTCATCGCTGTCGAAGAAATTACTGGAACGGTGTAAAGTACAGATTTATTCGAACTTCATTAGCATTATGTTGTAGATCTTGTTTTCGAATTAGGAATCTGTAACACAGTTTAATTTCATCGAGGAACTTTTAGTTACTGTTAGGTGAATATTTTATCTCAAGTTTTTTGTAAAATATACTGAGATATTTTTTAAACTGGAGTATCTCATATTTTTTGAGAATTTCTTCGAAGTGTAACTGCGAAATTTTATGCTGTCCTTATTGTTTCGAGAAAGAACTTCTCCCAAGAAGATAGATATATTTGAACCAATATGATCGACGACAAGGGTTACGATAGCGTTGTAATAATTTAAGGAGTGTCATATCATGAAATGATACACTGTTGCTTCATTCTTGATATAGACTCATTTTTATAGGAAACAAAATATACTTCAACTCAGGGGTGCTCAAACGGTCGATCGCGAGTGCTTTTTGAGTAGATCTCGAGAAGAAAAAATTTTCAATAAGTTGGTAACTAAACTACAAAAATTTATTACGTAATAGAATAACACTCTGCCATCGGCAAATGGTGGCTTTATCAAAGGAACGCATGGTACTTGTCAAAGAAAAGCCGCGTTTCTTATTCTTGACGCATTTCTAGAAATTTCGGGCGGCGCGTTTGACGGGAATATTCGAGACTTCACGCCGATATGAATGTTGCGCCTGCAGGAATTGAAGTCATTCCGAATTGTATTTTGAAGGCAATACCACGTCGATACAAAGTTTATTATGATAGTACAAAATGAGGTTAGCGAAAAAATCTAAAACGTATTGTTTCAATAACGATTGGGACGAAGAATTATCTTTTGTATGGTGAAGGATAAGTGCATTTGTCTTACTTGTCGTGTGTCAGTTGCAATACCTAAGCGTGGTAACTTGGAGAGGCATCATAAAACGGTTCATAAAAACTATGAAAGGATTTTCCGCCATAGAATGAATTAAGGAAACGAATAGTACGTAATTTGATATCATGTTTGAAGAGAGAACAAACCATGTTCACAAGACCACACAAACAATCAAAAGTTGCTACGATAGCTTCATTTAAAATTTGTCATATATTGGCGAAACACAAGAAACCATTCGAAGATGGATCGGTTGTGAAGAAAGCATTTATTGACGCGGGTAAGACTTCATTTTGAGATTTTAAAAATAAAACTGAAATCATGTCTGCTATTAGAGAACTTCAGTTATCTCGTCCGACTATCTCAAGGCGTATTGAAGTCATCAGTCAGGACATGGCAGATGAAATGTACATACTTTTCTTTACAGAATGACGAATTCACCAATTTGACAGAAACTGCCAAGCTGTGTATTTTTATTCGGATGGTATTCAATGACATGTTGGCTAAGGAAAAATTTTTGACAATCATGCCTTTGAAGGGGAAGACTTGTGGCGTAGATATTCATGATGGTTTCTTCATTTTTTCCAAAAATCACAAGCTACCAAAATATAAATTAGTGTGCATTCCAACCGATGGAGCACCAGAAATAACTGAAAACAAAAACGGTTATGTGGCTTTGTGTCAAGCTAATGAAGATTTCCATAATTTTTTTTCATTCTGTTGCATTATACATCAAAAAGTTTTGTGTTCAAAAGTTTTAAACATGGAGAAAATTATGGGCATTGCAACAAAAATTGTGAATTCCATCCGTGCACGTAGCTTGGAACGGCGGCTCTTCAAATTGAAGTTGGAAGTAAGGGGATCAGCTGAACACACTGAGTTAGTTCTTCACACGGAAATCAGGTGGTTGGGTCGCAGAAAGTTCCTAAAAAGGTTTCGAGAATTATTGCCCGAAATAACAGCTTTTCTAGACGAAAGAGGTGATGACACTCAGATGTTCAAAAACGAAAAACGGCTGACTGATTTGGCATTTTTGACTGACATCACAATGCACTTAAACATTATTAACTTGGAGCTCCAAGGTGAAGGAAAAACTAATATTGAGATGATTTGCACAGTAAACGCATTTAAAAGTAAATGGCAACTTATGATAGATCAACTGAAAAGAAAGGTTCTGAAACATTTTCCGTCTTTGAAAGCTAGGATTTCTCAGTTCAATTATAATACGTATGGCTGAATTATGAAATATTTTGGGACAATTCGAAATACGTTTTTATGATTGCAGAAGAATGGAAAATATAGCATCATTTATGAGTTATCCTATTTCATGTAAAAAATTGAGGAATTATATACTGAAATAGCAAGTCAGTTTAATATGTACTCATGTTCTGTTGAAAATGAGTTGGTGAAGATTATATGAGATATACATCTCGAAGATCTTATAGCATCTTATACAAAATTATATCTGAAGATAAATATCCGAATCTAAGGCAAATCGCCCTTCAACTGACAGCAATGTTTGGGTCAACTTACTTGTGCGACTCTGCATTTTCTTAAATGAAGATAATTGAGTCAAAATATCGAAATTGACTAAATGACGATCATATGTCATGGGGCTCGCGATTAGCACTCAGTGGTTACGTACTATCTTATGAAAAGTATGCTGAGGACATGAAATGGCACGCTTCAACATTTGAAGTCACTCCTCAGTTAAGGTTAACTCCTTATGTAGCTCTTTTGTTTTGTAACAACCAATAAACTCGCAGTATTGAATAACCATGAGTTTTTTCATTGATATTATAGAGAAGAACCGATCTAAACCTAACCCAAACCTTGGCTGAAATAATGTATATTGTGCGGAAAGCTAATATCTATATATGCTACGGTACACCCTACCTAGGTAGGTAAGTAGGTAGGGTGTATCGTGTATGTACGAAAACCCTGGATTACACATACTTGCAGCGTCTCAGAGTCGATCGTAAGTAGTCTAAAAATATTGAGGTGAATCGCCAGCAGTTCAAGCACCCCTGCTTTAACTTATATATTGTCATTAAATTCGACAGAAATTTCCTCATCCAAAAATTATGAAAAAAATGTCCGCAAACTTATGTCCAAATGTCCCCTAGTTCTCGATATACAAGGTGTTGAAGATTATTTTTCTTTGTTCTGTTGGTAAATTATGTAGCTTTCAAGGGACTTACTTCTAAAATGTCGAATCTCATCAATTCATGATATGTGTCATATTTTTTGAACGACTGTCAAAATTTTTCGCAATTTTTCTTTAAATTGACAAGTTCCACGAAGAAATAATATATGGGTGATGTCAACCCAAATCTATAGTGATTCTAAAACATCTATTGATGTTTTAGAATCAGGTTCCAAGTGATGCCGACTAAATCTCGGAAGCAGAGCACTATTCCAGCGGGATTATTCCGCTCGTTTTCTACCGTTGATGTGATTCACGCAACGGCGAAAGATGTCTCCCAAATGTTTGGAATTTTTAACGTTTCCACATCTCTTTGTTACTGTTCGTATCTTTCTCGAAGTCCGGTAGCGGGTTCGCCGTGTCGGTCCATAGAGGGCGACTCTCATACGTATGTACGAGGTTCGTCCTTTCTGGAGTTGATACGGTACCCCAATGTAGCTTGCTAGGATGTTGAGAAGCGATATGCGACACTGATGAGCTCCTAGTAAGGGCAAAACTGCAGTCTGCCGCTTCGTTTCTCGGCATCCTGCTTCGTTGCACTATTGTGGCGCTTGGGGGCTGCGTGCATGGCGGGCAGATTTGGAAACTAGCTCTTGTCAGGAAGGATTATTCATTGACGGATTTTTGAATAATTCGTCTTGTCTCAAATTTACATATATAGACTCCACGCGAAGTTTATCGCGGAAGATATTTTATCATATATATATATATATATATATATATATATATATATATATATATATATATATATATATATATATATATATATATATATATATATATATATATATATATATATATATATATATATATATATATATATATATATATATATATATATATATATATATATATATATATATATATATAATATATATATATATATATATATATATATATATATATCTGGGGCTCTCTCCGTCAAATATATAAGGAATTTGATAAATATCGCATGTTATGTATGGTTCCCCTGTTACATTTTCCTGAGCTCATACTTTTGTTTTTTCTGACACACCAGAATTATAGATATAAGCATTTATTGTAAATACAAATATTCAAATTTTTGTAAATCCTTCAAACAGAGAAGGAATTTGAGGAAATATCGCATGTTATATATGGTTCTCCTGTTACATTTTCCTGAGCTCACACTTTTATATATATATATATATATATATAGTAACATTCAGTGTTACTTGACTAAGGTCCGTACACTGGATTTTTCAGTTTTTATCATTGTCTGATGATGGTATAGTACACACCAGTCCTAATATATGATTACTCCAGGATATGTTTTGATTATAATCATTATAGATATAAGCATTTATTGTAAATACAATTACTCAAATTTTTGTAAATCCTTTCTTTTCAAAAATATATATATATATATATATATATATATATATATATATATATATATATATATATATATATATATATATATATATATATATATATATATATATATATATATATATATATAGAATTATTCAAAAGTTCGTCAATGAATAATCCTTCTTGACCAGAGCTAGTTCCCAAATCTGCCTGCCATGCACGCAGCCCCCAAGAGCCACAATAGTGCAACTAAGCAGGATGCCAGTGGTGATAAAAAATAGAAGGTCACATTTTTTCAGGGTCTACTACTTTTGACCCCATCAAAATCATAGTGTAGTGCGCTACAGGTTTCTTCACAATATTTCTTGAATATCCAATTTTAATTTGCACATTGTTTTTATTCCTTTTTTCTTATATTATAATTTCAAGATTCATACCATTATTAAATAAATAAATTAGTGCCACTTTCCGTTTTTCAATATATAGAACATGAATTGCAGCCCTCGTGTTCATTTCCATAGAAGTTCAACAGATGGGAAAGATTGTTTCATATTTCACGAATCAATGCATGATTCTCCTGCATTCAAGTTTACATTCTAAAAAATAAATAGCTCATCAAAAGTGTAATCAATAAGGTTTCCAACCAGAAACAAATTCATGCGGTTTGTTATTTCATCATAACTTCGTTATTTTTCTACAAAGTGCTCATATTCGGTCGAGTTCTGTAGTAGCAGGGATTAAAAGCCAGTTGATGATGAATTCTGCGAAACAAAAGTTCAATTAAAGAGTCCGTTGCACCGGCCCGAACAAATTGACGTGAAAAACAAGCATTGAGATACCACAAATCACAATGGTGATGGACACGGTTCATTACGTCAGTGCCACAGTGAAAGCGTACAATTCGACAATTTGCAGTTTTTGTTTTCGCCCGACTGAATCCGGAAGAGAGCGTATTGGAAAAGATTATTCCGCCAGTGCTGACAAATAATCTGTAACGACGAGGAAATTAAATGCATGAATATTTTAGTCTATCAATTTGTACCTGAAGTATGGAATAAATAGGGTATTAATTTCTATTTACAATGTAGGAGTAATTTAGTGCAACCAAGTGAATTGAGATTCGCGGTTGATCAATTTTGAAAACACATTAATTTGGAATTCTTCAAGAATTGAAATATCTTTGATTTTACCCAAGTGTCTGAAATGTGGAAAGAGTTTTTTATACGAAAACCCTTTGGACATTGCCAACAGGCAACGGAAGATTTCGTTTTCCAGTTTGGGAAAGCTTCGAAAAACTAACAAATTTTTGAATTTTTTTGTTTCGAAAATCAACATAAGTGAAAACTTTCAACAAGTTCTTTTATACCAATAATCCTGACGATAATATGGAAACCCCATAGATCAGCGGTGCCCAAACTTGAATTGCTGTCGATCTACCTCAATATCTTTAGACCACTTACGATCGACTCTGGGAGGCTGCAAGTATGTGTATTGCAGGGTTGTCGTACATACACGATACACCCTACCTACCAACCTAACTAGGAATGGTGTACCAAAGCATATATGAATATTAGCTTTCCGCACAATATACATTATTTTAGTTAAGGTTTGGGTTAGGTTTAGTTAGGTTCTTCTCTATAATATCGGTGAAAAAACTCATAGTTATTCAAAATTGCGAGTTTATCACAAAAGAAAAGAGTTACATATGGTGTTAAATTTAACTAAGGTGTTGTTACCGTGTCCACTACGGTATCTCACCATAGATCGCTCTAGGTCCCTCCGAATAAGCGTGTTACCGTGTTAACCACGTTTCCTTAATCACTGGTCGCCTAGTAGGCCCTTCGACCAGGCTAGGCACAGAGCGTACCCTGGGCCTACCTGGACTGAGGGTTTGAATATCCGTGCATTTCGGAGACTCCCGGCTCTTTCTCTTCAACGACATCTTCGAATTTACACTGTCTCAGAAAACACTCTGCAGCACGCGTTGCCATGAGCCGGCTTTCCGTACCCACGCCATATTGCCAAACCGCCGTTGTTGACCAACGAACCACGTGTTTTTATTTCATTTTAATTTTACGTTTATAAAGAGTGTTTGTGTTAACCATCGTGTTTCCATCGTGTGTGTGAACCCATCCCGGTAGCAGAGTGACTTTGGATGTTGAAGCGTGGCACTGCATTTCCTAAGCATACTTTTCATAAGATAGTACAAAATCACTAACTGCTCGTTGCAATGCCCATAATTTTCTAAGCGTTTAAAACTATTGAACACAACAGACATTGCTCAGCTGTGTGTTTTGTTCGGATGATATTCAATGACAAGCTGGCTAAAAAGAATTTTTGACAATCATTCCTCTAAAAGGGCAGACCCGTGGCGAAGATATATATGACGTTCTCTTCAATTTCGTAAAAACTACAAGCTATCAATATACAGTGTGTTCCAACGAAAATTTGACCCCTCTAACTCCGAAATGAGTAACATTAGCGAAAACACCAAGACACGTCGATTTTTGTTTCGAGGGGAGCATTTTCGAAATAATTCGAAACTTCTCAGATCAACCCCTACCCCCAGCAACCCTAACTTTGAAATTCATCATAGGAATAAGGGTCGAGTGGCACCTTACTGAAAAGGTCTGTCAATTCTCCACCTTGATTTGTCATTTTAGAATTTTAAATTAACATACAGGTGTCCCAACCAAGGGTGAAGTTGAATTCCTGGAAATCCCAAATACTAAATGAAATAGATTGATTTTGGCATAATGCAAGCGCAGTTTTATGCTCGGTCTAGAAAAACGACCTACACTTGTGAATTTGGAGTTGGTGCAATCAACCCCTATTTCCAGCATCCCCAACTCAAAATCATTCGATCGATAATAGGTCAAGTGGCACCTCGTTGGAAAGGTACTGCAATTTTCTCTTCTTCTTTTCTCACAGCTGAGGAATGTCTGTCGTATAGGTAGATTCGTCGAACTGTAAAGAAGAGTATTTACATTTCATGATATCATGTTTCAGTTTATCTGCCATGTCCTGACTCATGACTTCAATACGCCTTGTGACAGTCGGACGAGATAACTGAAGTTCTCTAATAGCAGACATGATTTCTGTTTTCTTTGATCTCCAAATAAAGTCTCACCCGAATGAATGTTTCCTTCACAACCAATCCATCTTCGAATGGTTTTTTGTGTTTCGCCAATATATGAGATATTTTAAATGACGCGATCGTAGCAGCTTTTAATTGTTTGGATGGTCTTGAGAAATGGTCTGTTTTTTTCAAACAAGATATCAAATCACGTAATCTTAGTTTTCTTAATTCGCTTCTGGATGAAAATCCCTTTCATAGTTTTCATGATCCGTTTTATGATGCTTCTTTAAGTTACCACCCATAGGTATTGCAACTGATGCACGACAAATATGACAAATGCTGCTATCCTTCACCGTACAAAAGGATAGTTCTTCCACCCAATCGTTATTAAAATGAAACGTTTCGGATTTCTTCGCTGCACTCGCAACATTTATATCGGCGTGAACGAAAGTCTCGAATGTTCCCGTCAAACGCGCCACCCGAAATTTCTAGAAAAGCGGCAAAAATAAAAACGCGGCTTTTCCTTGACAAGTACCGAACATTCCTTTAATAAAGCCGCCTTTTGCCGCTGGCAGAGTGTTATTTTATTACTGAATAAATTTTTGTGGTTCAGTTATCTACTTATTGAAATATTTTTATCTTCACGAGATCTACTCAAAAGCACTTGCGATCAACTGGTCGATCGCAAGCGACCGTCTGAGCACCTCTGAGTTAAAATATATTATGTTTGCTATAAAGATGAGTCTATATCAAAAATGAAGCAACAGTATATCGTTTCATGATATGACACTCCTTAAATTATTACTACACTATCGTAACCCTTGTCCTAAATCAATCAAATGTTCAAATATATCTATCTTCTTGGGAGAAGTTCTTTCTCGATACAATAAGAACAGCACAAGGATCGACTGGTCGATCGCCATCGGCCGTTTGAGCACCCCTGCCATAGATGTATCTTTGTTATTGCCGAAGAATAGAAGATTCAAATTTTCAACACTTGCATCCCGATTCGGAAGTTAAGGATTTATCAAAACACTTTTCAAACAAATTATTTTGACAATAATATGCCGAAAGATAATATAAAGTTTATCCTGATTATTACTGAAGATACGCTGATTCGAAATTTTCAACCTTCTTCTACTCCGATTCGGAAGCTGAGGGTCAAATCGAAAAACACATTGGATAAAAATCTCCTGATATTGGATACTATTTACTGTTACTTGATACAAATCCATTTTAAATGATGAATAACATGAAATTGCATCTACACTTATATTATTCATTTCAAACGCATTTCCACGACAGCGCCTTCATCAGACAGGTATAAAATTAAAACTAAACAAAGGCAGTACGAATTATATATGATCTACAAAACTATGACTGATTATTAAATGTATAACCGTTGGTTTTGGTTACTAGGACATCGAGTCAGAAATATCGAATAAGTGGTCTGAGTATTCAATAATTTACCTTCGAGTAATGATTTTCCTCAACTATTCATTGAATATCATCTTATTATGCGCTATATTCGATAATAACTTGTGACATCCATTCGAAATCAGTACTTCAAGACTGCAGCAATTCGTACATAAATAATAACGGGATAGTAAGACTGAAATACCCTTGTTGCTAGACAATCCTCTGCATTTTCTCTTTATAAAATTTCTATCCATTAAATATTCGTTTCTAACCCAATTCCGTATGGAAATACCATTGTAAATGTAGTCAACAAAATATGGGTTATCTGTTTACTTCTTCTCGGCTACTCAATTGTGGGAGCACAGACATAGGTTCACAAGTATTTTTCGATGTGTAGCGATGGCCTCGGTCATACGGTACCGACTTGGTTAGCAGTACAACCGTGGTTGCGAATAAGTGCAATATTTATACGAACGTTTTGTGTTCGTTGTTGACTTCGAAAGGGTTAGAGTGATTTTGAGAAATGCTATGCAATGTTCAGGGTATGAAAGAACAATTGTATAGGGTAGTTTGGAGAACTATTCGAAGTGTGATCGATGAAAAACGCTTTTGAGTAAACCACAGAGTATTTGACAACTTGTTAACAGATCGACCTCTCCGAGTGGGGAGTGGAAATGAATTCGTTTTTTTTTCGAATTCCTGTCAGAAGAAAACGGCTCACTTTACCATTTCGAAATTCCTAGGGAGCACTTGTGAAAAATTTAAGTTTCTAAGTTTGAACCTGCCGTTTTTCGGGATGAATTTTCATAGTGTTCAAATAATTCCTACTCGTCGTTTTCGTCGTTGTACTCTGGGGTGGAATTAATTTCCCGCAACGGGATGAAAATACAAGGAATTTTCAAGGAAATACCATCAGGCCATCTTTCATCTCGAGGCCTCTTTCTTCCTTATTTCTTTCATCTTTGTATTCATCAAGTACATTGAGTACTGAAAGTATACGTCGGAATTGTCGAGGGCGGACTCATTCATCCCGTCCTCTGGAGGATGTAATAGTTCAGACTGGAATCCGGAATTCGTCTAGTCATCAGCACCTACGTTTTTGTGGAACCAGTACCTGTGCCTATGCATCCTGCATCATCCTTTTCGGAATGAAACCTTCAACGTCACTTGTCGCCGTAGAAAACCAATTTGACACAGATAAGCAAAAACCCTCTCACTCCATTATTTTTGTTTCTGTTAATTCATTGCCTACATGTGTAATATTAGTCGTTCGTTAACATTTGAGCACTTGACCTCAAATCGTTGTTAAGTTATTGCTTTTTGATTTCCAATCTTATTCCTGGTTTCAGTTTTTTTCACAGCTCGGTCCATAAAATTACTGCTATAACATATTCATTTATTTTTCTGTTGTGAGTCAAAGTCACATTCAACAACTAAAGTTTCGAATAGCAATTAACTCACTTATATACTTAGTTATGTTTTATAACTGGTGTGACTTAACTCGTGATCACGTTTTAGGGGTATAAGGCATTTTTGTTGCTATTATTAAGGTATTTGTGGAATGAATTAAGTGCTTTACGCTATTACCCATAATTTTAATGTTTGTAACTATACATTGCCTGCATTCATCTATCCCTTCATTGTTATTTTTTTTGTTATCATAGCCCCAACCCCTGTATTCATTTAGTAGATAATTGAAGACAACATTTTGGTTGAAGTAGTTAATCATTTCACTCACTTGTGTGGTCGACCCAGTTTTTTTTTCTCTTTTTTTTTTGAAATATAATAATTCAACTGGATCCACCCTCTTACCATTGAAAGCTCGTTTTATTTAGTCTCCGTTCACCAGTGCAATTTTCTAGTTTAAATTGGCTTGCAGATAAACTAGTGGCGCAATTTTTTTTTCCCCATCCAGAAAGGTCAGTGTTCGATTAGCCCACGACCACTCATCGCTTGAACTAGCTAGGGCATTATTCTTACTTGCAAGTGACAACGAACAAGGGTGGTCGTCTCGGGGTAAATGTTCCTTCATCTTCACCAAATTTCCACAAAGAATTGTATCATTAAACAATTAATTTATGTTGGTTACAATCCATATATTATAACTGAATCACTTAACAAAAACAGAAACTCAAATCAATTGAATAGGTTAACCCAAAATCTGAAAATCAACACAGATATGGTAGCCTCACATACGTTGCGAAAGTTAACTACAAGTTAAAACAGTTACTGCAAAAGTTTCACATCTCATTCGGAACCAATAACTTATCTAAATACATCAAAAACAATAAACGTAAGATAGATGAAGGAGAAAATCTGGTGTATACAAACTTTGGTGCGGTAATTGAAGTAAGATGTATATTGGATAGAACCATCAGAAATTTCAATGATAGAGTCAATGAACAGCATCGGAGTTTCATCTATGAAAACACAAATTTTGAATATGCGAACCATTTAATTAAAAAAAATCAAAGTTTAAACCAAAATTTTGAAATTATCATAAATTCATATTCATCTATTATATATTCATAATAAATAACTTATATTTATTTCTGGGAATCCTTAAAATCAATAGATATGAACTTTCCAACATATTATTGAAGTGACAGGCTAATACTGACAATAAATCCCTTCACTCCATTTGTTCCCGGCTGAGTCATTTAGATAATGACTTTCTGTGAATTGCTTTTATTCTAATATTGTAGATAATATACAGGATATCCCAAGTTGAGTGGCCTATTAGACGTTTATGGAGAACTAATAATGCTATAGTTGATTCAGCTGATCCGAAACTCTATTTTGAAATATTTTCATCTCAATGACACTTTCGGTTATTCGGGAAGTGCGTACCAACTTTTATTCAATATAGAACACACTGTATATTGACGACTGGTTCGATAACACTTGCTATTCCAATTACAAAATCACCCAACACATAAGTCTAGCTTGTTTCGTTCATGAAATGTCCTAGTTTTACTTGAAAATTATCGATCTTTTGAGTTTTGAAAATATTGATATATCTCGAGAACCACGTGAGCTACTGAATTAATGAAAGGTGCTTTGCAAACAAGATACCATGAGGGGCAAAACGCATATCCCTCTGAATCTCAGTCATTATGTAGAAAGCTCTTTTTTCCATCTCCATTTCGAAACGAAAAAACATCGAAAACTACGTTTTTTCAAATTGTAACCCATATTATTTTCAATTCATTAGATTCGCCGTAAAAAACTAAATGAAGTTCCCCATACATACCCTGTACCTGAGATCTCATGTTTTCAAGTTATGGTGAAAAAACTAATATTACGTATATACCTAAAACTGTCAAAGGCGGCTTAGATTCCTATATGTGTATAGACAGTTCCCAGAGCATTAACAAATAACTGCCTCTTTGTCATTGGATAATTGATAAATCAAGAAAATGAAATGCACAACTGCAGTTCTGTCGAATTTGCAAAGTCAAATTTAAAAATATCTAAACGTATTAAGCTCTATTTTCCTAAATCTCATAATAATTGTTCAGAGTAGTGATCATTCACTTCTAGACATAATTCAACTACTACAATCAACTGCGTGGAAGCATTTTGTGGTCTACTTTGCAAATCATATCTGTAAGTCACAGGTTCAGAATAATTTTATCTTTCAGCGTTCCCCAAAGATGAAAATCGTCAGGCGTTTAGTCAAGTGACCTTGGAGGTCAATTCATCTATCTTCAAACATATCAGTTAAAATTCAATAGTTTTCATTTGTGCGATGAGCTGGGCTCCATCGAGTTGGTACCAACATTGCCTTGACTCAGCTACTGATAAAGTGTCCACGAAGTCACTCAATACCGTCCTTGCCATTTAAGTTTTCATTATACACAAGTTTTGTCTGAAGCGCGACAGAAAACCCACTGGCGCCGGCTCACTAACCTAACCGAACCTCAAACCTAATTTAAATTTATAATTTTGAATAGAATAGATTAGTAGGTTAGTTTTTAGGTAAAGTTATGTTAGATTTGGAAATATTTCCATTTGAATTTCGCTCTCAGTTATGAACGAAAGACATTGATTCTATCTCTTTCTTGTTTCGTTTTGAGCCGTACTTCTTTTAACATGTAACATGAAATCATTGTAAATATGGCGGGTTAACTGTCTAGAACACGGATCTCTAAACTTTGAAGCCTTATGGCCATAATATTTCTTTCAGTACGTCCCAAGGGCCAAAACAATTTTAATTTTTCTGTCCACCTAAGCAAACATAGGCGTTTTGCATTTCAATTACTATTGATTGTGTATTCAGTATAATGTGACAAGTAGGGACAGCTAGTGGCGAGTAGTAATACTATACACGTCTGTGATAGAGGTACTATCTATTTCGGCTACCCACTAACTACTAACAGGTGGCATGTTTGAGAATTCGGGAAAGTTCTGGTTCTGAATAGTTTTTTCAATCATTTCTAGATGGTTGTAATTGCATAGGTATAAAAAGGCTAACGGCGCCATTGCGAGTCAGGAAAAGGCGAAGGAAGCGAAACTGCCTATTGTGAAATAAAGTAAAACCTTTGCATAAGGGTGTCAGTTTGTTAGCAAACACCGTAACTCGGAGAGTGCGAGACATAGCAGAAAATATAACAGCTCAACTATCTGACAAAAATGGATATCTTGAGTGGTTTTCTCTAGCCTTGGATGAGTCAACGGCTGTGCCAGATACTGCTCAGGTGTTGGTTTTTATTCGTGGAGTAAATAAAAGTTATGACAGGTATGAAGAACTGCTCGATATTGATTGTATTCACGGCACGAAAACTGGTGCAGATATTTCTAAGGGAGTTGAAAATGCCATTAATAAAAAGAACCTTCGAGTGAAAAACTTAAAATGTATCATCACCGATGGAGGAAAATATATGTGTGGAAAAAAAAGTGGTGGTCGCACTTGTGTCAAAAGCGGTAGAAAATGATGGTGGTTCAAAACTATTAGTCTTACATTGTATCATTCATCTACAGTCCTTGTGAGCAAAATGTTTGGACTTGTCTGAAGTTCTAAAACCAGTCATATCAGTTGTTAACTTAATCAGATCCACAAGACTGAATCACCGACAATTCCGCATGTTTATTGAAGAGATTGCAGAAAATGACTTGCCGTATCATACTGCCGTAGGCTGGCTTAGTTGCGGAAAAGTCCCCAAGCGTTTTTTTGAACTTCGTGCAGAGATCAGAATTTTTTTGAATGAGAAGCATCGCCCTTGTGCCGATTTAGGAAACAGTGAATGGCTGTGGAAATTAGCATTCTATGTTGATTTGACAAATCATATGAGCGAACTAAATTTGAGGTTGCAAGGAGAAAATCAGCATCTCCCTGATTTATACACCAATATCAAAACGTTCAGGCCTGTCTACACAGTGCGAGGTACCGTTAGCGAGGGAGTTGCGAGAGTGGGTGCGCTTCGTCTAAAACCTGCTTAATGTTTATTATGAGAGGCAGACATTCATCTATGGGAATATTCGTGTATATATTTCTTATATAAATTGAGAGAAATTCAAAATTAAAAATTATAGAAATCGAGAGTTCATCTATTAGATCTACAGAATTTTAAATGGTGTATTTGTAGCCTGCTTAGTGGTCGCTACTACTATAACTTAATAACCTTTGGATTAACACGGTGCAAGTTGGACGCAGTGCAAGTCACTTTGAATCTATAAACATTCATTCCGTGAAGAATCCCCTCCACTATCGGTGACTATCGAAGAATGTCAACTGGGAGAACACCAGAGTTCATTTATTTCCTTTGAAGACTTCGTCGAAACCACTCGAAATTATTTAATCACTATAATTTGTGAATTGTTTAATAATCATTTAAAATAGATGGGGTAAGAAATAATTCATTGTCATCCGCTTCATTTGTTTATTTTCTTTTAATCTTGAGCAAACATTGAATTAATACCTAGATTCCTCGCACAACTAAGTAAATATTTATAATTTTCATCTTTAAAATAAAACTCTCAACATATGCATAGATTTCTGAATATCTTTCCTCGATAAAATTATATTCTCTTTAGGTCACATTTATTTACAGCATGGACCTATGGTTTCTACGTGCTTAATTCTTAATTTTCATATAGGAATATTTTACTGCCTTGTTCATTTCCTTTCAGCATTACCCAATATCGCATTTT
Organism: Cryptolaemus montrouzieri; assembly: GCA_013387265.2. Lineage (NCBI taxonomy): Eukaryota > Metazoa > Arthropoda > Insecta > Coleoptera > Coccinellidae > Cryptolaemus > Cryptolaemus montrouzieri. The sequence goes on from JABFTP020000185.1 coordinate 22,017,207, forward strand.
TATTATTTTTCCATTCCTTTCATTTATCTTATATTTCTCTTGCTTATTAACTTCATTTATTACTATCTGACCTCTCTCTGGCATTATTTGAATGGCCTTGAAAATAAGTGATTTTTTTCTATCACGATATCCAGATTTTCTTTTCATAATTGATTTGCAAGTCTGCTGTGTTCAGTCACCATTCTATTTTATTATTATAGGTATACTTATATATTCATCTAGGCTATTTTCCATTTTAATTGGTTAAAATCATTCAAAATTCAAATAAACGTATAGCAGAGGTCACTCATCACGAGCACATGGTGATATATGAAAACTTTTACAGTTTTTGGAGAGGACAAAATACCAGCCATTTTTATTTGGAAAGGACAAAACAAGAGCCTTAGTTATTTGGAGAGGACAAAACAAGTGCCATATTATTTTGGAGAGGACAAAATACTAGCTACATATTTTTGGAGAGGACGAAACAAAAGCCATATTTTTTCGGAGAGGACAAAACAAGGGCCATATTTTCTTGAAGAGAACAAAAAAACAGACATATTATTTTTGGAAGGACAAAACATGATTCTCACTTTCTTTGAGAGGACAAAACAAGTGCCAGAGGACAGAATACTAGCTATATATATTGGAGAGGACAAAACACCAGCCAATTTTTTGGAGAGGACAAAAGTAGCTATTTTTGCAGAGGACAAATAACATATTTTGCAGAGGAAAAAACAAGAGCCTCTTTTTTGGATAGCCACCAACCTGCTGAGAGGACAGAACAAGTGCCTATATTTTTTTGGAGAGGACAAAATAACTAGCCATATTTTTTTTGGAGGACAAAACAATACTATATAAACCGGTTGGTCATTCAAGGGTTTTTTCAGAAGGTTACAAAAAGATATCAAAAAAGATGAAATTATGACGGAAAATTCAACAATTCTCGAGTTAATGAAAAATTAAAAATTCTACAGAAGAATCCAATCAACTAGCATATGGTTATAATCATTTTCGAAATCAGGCCCTAATTACTGTCAGTATACGCCCTCAAACAAATTTTGGATGTACTCTCGAGTCACTGAGTTTCAAATTTCATGAAGCAGATTTTCTAGTTGTTGGAAAGGCATCCTACGTTGCAAAAATGTTGTCCCAAACATGTTCTATGGGATTCAAGTCAGGGCTTCTAGCTGGCCATCTTTGAATATCAATTTCAGCATTGTGCAGAAATTCTGTAATTACTCTAGCTGCATGAGGCCGAGCATTATCATGTATATAAATGAAGTTTTCGCCAATCAATGGGCAAAAGGGTACAACATGGGGTTCAAGAATATCTGCGATGTTTCTGGCTATATTTTGATACACTAGGAGGACTGCAAAGACAAATTCAACATCTCTATTTTGGGTAGGACAAAGGAGTTCAATCATTTTCTGGAAAGTGATTTTGTATTACAATTCCTACCACTTTTCATGATCATTATTACAATTCCTACCACTTCATGATCATTAAAATAGCGTCCAGGACGTTCAGCAGCCATCACAATAAATTCAAAGATTCGAAATCAACAAGAAACCCAGAAAACTTGCAATAATATAGCGTGAAAACTGAAGAGAAATTGAATGAATACTGATAGTCAAATAAACTTATTCTTGTTTCAGGCGTGTTTGAGATCATAAGGAAACAAATGTTACTACATAGATAAGATTTTTACCCTCATATGTCCGAAAACATATGTTGACAAAGAAACTGCGATGGAGCTGCTTAATCGATTGTGGAATTCAGAATACCAGGTGATGCGACAATTTTTGTTGTGTGTGTATTAGTTTACATCCTATTAGCAATTGGGTAGGTTATATATTATGGATGTACGATAGTGAGTTCTGTAAATCATTATTTCCAAAATTACTCGATATATATTTTCCTCACTGCATAGATTTATGGCCCAACACTTAATAAGACGAATAGTCGGAACCCAGAATTAAAAGACTTCAGCGACCAAACGAAAAACTTCCCAACACTGAATGGTGAAGAACAAAAGTTTCCATTAGGATGATAAAATTCTCAACTAACGAAAAATGAATAAGTAAATCCCATTGCTCCATTGTACCAGTAATGACCCGTGTATCTTTCACGATTTCCCGTTTTTTCGGCTAGCCAGTCTCCATTGCCAACGCAATAGAGCGTCTAATAGATCCATTGTTCTGGTATAAAAGAACTAACAATCACGGAACCGTCGGTATTGTCGATGTCTCGGACCGCATGGAACCCATCCGTCTTTCCGAACGCCGTACGGATATAATGTAATTAGAGGAAAAAGTGAAGTATGGTTTTAATTCCTTTCTGTATTATACGGATAGCTACAGATTTCGTTTCGAGTTTAATCCGGCGCTTAATGAAATTAAAATCTGATATAAAACAATAGTTCGAGTGTGAAAGCTTTGCTGAATATGTTCCAAAACTTTTAACAAATCTTGAGTTGGATATCGTGGAGCCTTAAAACGGTTTCATACGCTTCGATTGAATAGGCGCTTTAGTTCAAATTTGATACATATTGTGTCAAAATTGTACGGAGAATGGATGAATTAAAGACAAAATATTTATTATTCATTCAAATTGATTGTATCGCCTTCGGAGTAGGCCCTTTCCGAAATAATTAATTCACGCCAACAAATAACACTAGTCAACAAAAAACAATTTTGCATGTAACATAAAAATTTACTGTTGTCTAGTTATGTTTAGGATGAGGAAACTAGAAATAAAATTAAAATGCTTCAAATACGAATAGTTTTTTGTAATAAAATTTTATAACATTTCACAAATTTTTAATTTTATAAACAAAAGGAGTTATTTCGATTTATTGCTACATTAATATGAATTTACTTTTATGATTTTCGTCTCATTTTAATGTCTAAAAGAAACCCGCTTACATACGTGGGCTCCACTTGCCCTGCTATCGTTTTCCTATGGTAGAGATGTCTTGATGGAATCTTTCACCGTATTCATCGGCGATCACCTTCAAATCTCCACAAACTTTCCAGTTGTGTTCGTTATACTGAATTTTTTTCAAGATAAATTTAATCGTTTCATACGACTCTTTGTGTTAAAAGCCTCACCTAATGGAATAGAGGGAAGTTTATTGGCGATATGTAAGAAAATAGCCTTTAGACTTACTTTTGAGCCATCAATAAATAAATGCCACTCTTCTGCTTTATATTCTATACCCAAGACAGTCATTACACCATAGACATCATCACAAAATACATCTTGTGAGAAAAAACTTTTTAGCTCTTCATCTCGATTGCGAAAGTAACATACTTTTGTTTTAGATTTTAATAAATTCCATCCCTTTAATCGAGAGCCCAAAAGTTATGCCTGTTGTTTGGACAAATTTAAGTAACCTACCAATTCATTGAGATCTTGTGATAGAAGATGTGGCTCATTTATGTGGATGAGAAAGCTTCTTCAAAGTCAGGATCCAATGTCGCTTTTTCGACTTCGGGCGTAAGGGACAGATCGCTAGTTTAAGGTGGTTCTGGTACCGGCAAATCTTCACTATTAGTGCTCGGTCTTTTAGCTGATGACAGGTCAGGATACTTGATTTTACTTTTTGTTTTAATTGTTATGCCTTTTGTATCAGTAAGACAAAAATAACAATCAAATGTTCGTTGGTTCCGTCCAAATCATAGGGATTGCAGAAGGCATAGATCGAGATCATTTCACCAATTCAGTGAGAAGACCCACACATGTAATACAACAGATGTGCGGAACCCACGCTTCGTCTTGTTGTCCGATGGCAAAACCAAAATACTGTTCGTATAACTTAGTTACTAATGGTGTCAAATTCCTTCGCTGAGTTTTGAAAGTTTTTTTGTTTGTTTTTCCTTTAACGTGCTCTATTTCTGCCTTTCGGCTAATGACACGCCGGAGAATTCTGTCACCTCACTACACTAACCCGGGAATTTTTCCGAACCCCTCTCGTGTCGAGGAAAGGGATCTTTAATGTCCAACACATTTCTATTAGACATGACCGACAGCTTAAAATCTCCTCCGAAAGATGGACACTCAAGCGATTCCCAGAATCTGAAAAATCATATTGACTTTGTGGGGATTGAACCCAGGTTACTCTGCGTAGGAGACGAGCATCATATCCCATACGCCACCGAGCCGGCAGGTTTTGAAAGTAATATCACCACAAATGTAACAGAATTCATCAAGATCATTTTACACTTTCTTGACATTATTTAAGAATCAGTTCACTCTAAAAACAGAACAAACCACTGCGCCTTTCAAATAAACAAATTCTCTAAATGCGGAAGTAATACAAAAACGGTTAATTTTTAATTTTGTGGGTAATAGCTGTAACATGAAAACTAGATCCGATGGAATCAAAATAAATATGGTTATAAAATGAGGGTAGGTAGGTAATTTAAAATTAGCTAGCGCCTTTCTTGTTACAAAATTTGTTGACCAGTGTAATCCAATCATATAAACATTCTTCAAATGCATTTTCTGGAATCGACTTCAGTTCTTGCCGCAAATTCTCTATAATGTCTTCTATTGATGCAAAACGGAAACCTCGAAGTGATAATTTGCGTTTCTGAAAAACAAAAAAGTCCGTGGCAGCCATATCAGGTATATACGGTGGTTATTCGACAGTTGTCGAGTTGTGGAGTGTATGGTCAGGAATTCATTAACAATGATAGCCTTGTAAGATGGTGCATTATTGTGGTGCAAAATTCAAGAGTTTTTTTTCCACAAATCTGGATTTTCTCGACGAATTTGCTCTCTCATACGTTCATATAATAACCTTCTGACAAGAAGAGTGCACAACATCGCGATAATCAAAGAAAACAGTCCACATAACCTTGACTTTTGATCGACTTTGAAGTGGTTTTTTTGGTTTCGGTACAGTTTGGGGGCTTCGTTCTGAAGTTTCTTGACTAGTTTGCTTGTCAAACTCATGAACTAATGTCTCATCACCAGTTATAATGCATTTATGAATGTGGCGTCGGAATGGCCCCGTTCTACCATGGCTTCAGCAACCTTTACGCGATTCAAATTCAGAAGGAAACTCAGGTATTTTGGAACTAGTCGAGCGTCAAGGCGCTTCACACCCAACCAATCGACAATGGTACGAATTGATTCTTGAGACACAAAAATTCATTGTCTATCTCTGTCAGACTCAAATGACGATTTTTAATCACCATTTCCTTTACTTTATCGATGTTAATTTCAGTTGAAGATGTTGATGACCCAGGAGTAATCATTAAGTGTTTGTGGTATTATTCTGGAAAACCCATGTTTCTCACGTGATCAATTGTATGTTGCCTGTTTTCGTGTTGGAAAACCATCAGACTTGTTTGTTTATGCCCCAGATAATCTAACAAAAATCATCGTATATCACAAAGCACTACAATGAAAATAAAAATGATTCACATGATTAACAATAAAGCGATTACTTACTTTCAAATGCTTATATATGTTTTATTTATTTCTTTCTTATTCACAATGCCCGACCACCATAGTGACGGTCCTGTTCAGGAGAATTTCTTGCCCCCAGTATAAAATAGGTAGGAACAAAAAACTGCGAAATTATCTTTTTGACATGACGAAGTCTGTCGGGTCCGCCAGTAATGAATTACTGGCACAAATGAATACATTTATTGTTACCTGTGTTAGGTGTACAAATATGATGTTCGATCATTGTGCAGAGAGATTTAATTTTTATAGATCTGTTATGCTATAAAATACAGAACGTTAGCTAAATTAGATACTATATGAGCGTTACACATTTTTGACAAGTGATTAGGATTATTGGTTCTAAATATCGAAAGAAAATACAGGGTGTTTCATCGAAAAAACATAATTTCATAGTTTATTCAAATAACCACAGCTCGTATCACAAATCTGACTACATCACTGATAAAATATTGAAGAATCAAATCTTAATTTTTCTATTAGTGAAAGGATAGTAGAGATACGACAATGTGCAAATTTTTCAACCCAACCCTGTATCTACAGAAATTTGGATAACAAGGCAGTCCGTTTCATGAAAAAATTATCCAACATTTGAGAAAACCATGATTTCTTATTTTCATTAACATTTGAGATTACCGACAAGGAGAATGAAAATCGGACATCCTGTACACGATGCTTTAAGTCATCAAACTGGTTCATCTGAAATACTTGTATATAATAATGTGAATGTGTCTGCGAAATTAAGGGAACAGAAAACAGAGGTCTCAAAGAGAAAATATGAGAGTACATTAATCAATCAGAAAACTGTGCATAATTTTCATTCTCGGGCAACTGCACTCAAAATCAAAAATAAGGAAATTGCGGCAAGTTCTGCATGAATTGAATCGCAATGAGACGAACAGGTGTTACATGACATTTTTCATTTTTTCAGAACGACTGTCAAGATTTCTTAGCCAATTTTTTCTTTAAATTAAACAAGATCCACGAAGAAATAGTATAAAGGCCATGTCAACACAAATTATTGGTTCCATAATGATTCTAAGACATCTATAGATCTTTATTGGCATAACTTAAAAAACTGAACCTGGCCATTGGGGCTCTCTCGGTCAAACAGAGAGGGAATTGTTTTGTTGAGTTTGAATATTGAAGGGTTTTTTGCGATTATACTTCAAAATTGGCAAGCAAAGACAAGGAATTGATTATGTTTCACACTGCGATGGAAAAACATATCCGCGAAAGAGGAAATATCGCAGTTTATGTACTTTTTGATTAACACCTTAGTCTTTTTTATGGCCTTGCTTGCTATGTAAAATCCTTACTTAGATATGTTTAGACATATAAGAGGTATGATTGTTGAAATATTTTTCTCCTGGTTTTCTTTTTCCATTGTTACAGACTCCTGTCCCAAACACCCTTCCTTTCACCCTTGTCTTCGTCTGGAAATAATGGAGTGCAAGAGAGAATGAAGCGGCTAAGCAGAAAAATCTTTGGTACTCTTTATGTAAACACGACACTAACACAACATAAACTGACGAGCTATTGCTAGTGCAACAGCGACAGGGAAACGAGTTTTTTCCTCAGGTTTTTTCACTCGTTTATTGAATCATATACAAGATAGTATGGTTCCCATATTACATTTCCTGAGTTCACACTTGTGTTTTTCTAACACACACCAAAATTATAGATATAAGTATTATTGTAAATACAATTATTTGAATTTTGTAAATCCTACCTATATATATATATATATATATATATATATATATATATATATATATATATATATATATATATATATATATATATATATATATATATATATATATATATATATATATATATATATATATATATATATATATATATATATATATATATATATATATATATATATATATATATATATATATATATATATATATATATATATATATATATATATATATATATATATATATACCAATTGGGTTAATCAAGATTATACGGTTCAGAAAGTTTGGAGAAGGACGACAATAATAATACCTCATAAATCTAGTGATGACGGTTTTCTAAATACATATCTACTTCACTCGGAACTGGAAATATTGAGGAGTACCATGACGATATGAAGGTGAATATTTGAATGTTGGATTCAAAAGAAGAATTTTTTGATAAAGTGATGAATCACGAGTTACTTTTGGAGATAGGTTAAACTAATCTCAGTGTCAACAAAACATTTCCTCGAAGATTTAATCCCAACAAACCAATTGTCAATCGTCAGAGTACTTAAGAGATCGTACAACAAATAAGAGTGATGGTAAATTATAGGAAAATAAACCGTTTTCCAACTCCACGGTTCTCATTCACAGTTTCAATTTCAGCGTAGGCTTTCAAATTTCTTTATTAACCTATTTGGTCCTACTGTACTCAAATCAGGACACATTATAAATGATATTACTAGAGACATCCAGTTGTGAAATTTGATACCAAGTCAATATCAAGGACTTCTAAGATACATACTAAGATAACTTGTACGTTTATACAATACATGGCTCAATTTAATTCAATAATTTTTCAAAAATCAGTGAAGTCTCCTTCGATTTTATTGTGTAAGTTGGCGTTGGCTGTGCTTCTTGTTTATTGATTTTTATTGTTTCTTAGGTTGTCCACATTTTCTCATGAATGTAGTACAATCTAAATTATATGTAAATGTAAATATGTAAATAATTCCAAAGTACTTATATTTTCTATAATGTTTAGTCGTATTTTCCTGCTCTCCTCGTCTTAGGACATGAGTTTCTGTGGGGTTTAACTGTAATTCGAATTCGATTTATTGTTGACTCAGTTTATAATGGATCCAGTGGACTTAGTACTGCATCAATTCATGGTGAGAGATTGAAAAGGTTTGACACAGCACTTGAAGATATAATTTATATTGTTATAATACTACCTGAAGTAGATGAAGACAATATGGCAACTTTCAGGACAGGGACGATGAAGACAATATGTCCCTTTCAGAATGGATAAAACAAAACGAAAATTCCGAATCTAATCCATCTATAAAAAGAAAATTACTTCAAAAGTTTAACCAATCTAGACTGAGGATGAAACTGACCTTAGTTTGAATAAAACGCGTGGTTATATCAGCCCAACTGTGTGGATATTCTGAAAACACAATTGAAGAACGAAAGTAAGGTAAGAACCTGATGGATGAAGATATTTTAAAACTCATAGCAGAACATTCACAATTATATACAACTCAGAAAAACATTCGTTTTATGATACTACACAAGATATCAATATTTTTGTCTGAATATTACTCTTTAATGGATACCACAGGCCACCTAGGCAACGTTTGTTTCAAAGTCTAGATGAGGATCTTTCTATAATATTAGTATTCTAGGCTATGTCAAGAAATCGCTTGCAGTTATTAAAGGAATTCTTGTATTTCCCGATGATTCGAAACTTTATTGAAACGACAAAATGTACTAAGTTCGATCTCTCATGGAAATTATAAATTAAAACTTTCAACGCTGGGGAATTTTTCATTCTCAGTAATCGATAGATGAACTATGATCAAATATTTAGGTCATCGTTCTAAATAACAGTTTATTAGAGGAAAGCCTGTGCGATTCGGATTTAAAAAGCATGATCTGCAGGTCCAGAATATTGTTACAAATTTCAAACCTACTGTAGTGCGAAACCTTCTACTGTTGCGAGGAGAATGTAATGAAGAGTTCATTACCTCATGGCGTTTTGCAACTATAAGAATATATAACTGATCCGACAGATCACAGTATATTTCTTAATAATAATTTCACAACCCTGACCTTTCAAAAAACATTGCGAGAAAGAGGTTCCAGGGCAACAGGGACCATTATCGATAATCGCCTCAAAAATTGCCTTCTATCACCAAATACCCAAATGAAAAAACATGTTTTCACTACACTTACGACTCAATAAATGAAATGTAAGATGGAAAGACAGCAAAATTATGACTATGGGCACAAATTACGATTCGAGTGAACCACTGGCAAATATAAAAAGATTAGATTACAATAGAATTGAGAAAGATCGATTTCCCACAGCCTTTTCTGTTTTCCAATTTAAATACTTTCATGGGGTTAGGTTAGATTTGTGAGGATGAAGTCGATTTGTTGAATTTCGTTCGGAACGTTACTCCTCATTACCTTCATTATATGATTAAGAGAATTTCCTCTTTACACTATAGCTGCTACGTGTATTGACACAATATCCCCAAGTATATCTCCTAGAGCAGTGGTGCTCAAACTTGAACTGCTGGCGATATACCTCCATATTTTTAGACTTCTTACGATCGACTCTGAGAAACTGCAAGTATGTGTTATGCAAGGCTGTCGTACATACACGATACACCTTACTTACCTACCTACCTAGGTAGGGTGTACCGTAGCATATATAGATATTAGCTTTCTGCATAATATACCTTATTTAAGTCAAGGTTTGGATTAGTTTCAGTTAGATTCTTCTCTATAATATCAATAAAAAGACTCATAGTTATTCAAAATTGCAAGTTTTGTGGTTGTTACAAAACAATAGAGTTACATATGGTACTAAACTTAACTAAGGAATGACTTTGGATGTTGAAGCGTGACACTGCATTTTCTCAGCATACTTTTCATAAGATGGTACGTAACCACTGAGTGCTAATCGCAAGCATGATGATGTATGATCGTCAGATAGTCAATTGCCATATTATGTCTTAATTATCTTCATTTCAGAAAATGCAGACTAGCATAAGTCAGTTGACTCAAACATTGCCGTTAGTTGAAGGGCGATTTGCCTCTGATTCGGATATTTACCTTCAGATATAAATCACCAGAAATTTGTATCAGATGCTGTCGCTTTGAGATGTATATCTGATATAATCTGCACCAACTCATTTCCAACAGAACATGAGTACAACTTGAACTGACTTGCTATTTCAGTAGCTAATTCCTCAATGTTTTTACATGAAAAAAGATAACTCATAAATAATGCTATATTTGCCTCATACGTATTATAATTCAACTGAGGAACCCTTGCTTTCAAAGACGGAAAATGTTTCAGATCCTTTCTTTTCAGTTGATCTATCATAAGTTGCAATTAACTTTTGAATGCGCTTACTGCGCTAATCATCTCAATAATAGTTTTTCCTTTACCTTGAAGCTCCAAGTTAATGGTGTTTAAGTGCATTGTGATGTTAGTCAAAAATATCAAATGAGTCAGCCATTTTTCGTTTTTCAACATCTGAGTGTCATCATCATCTTTCGTTCAGAAAAGCTATTATTTCGGGCAACAATTCTTGAAACCTTTCTAGGAATTTTCCGCGACTCAACCATCTGACGTCCGTGTGAAGAACTAAATCAGTGTGTTCAGCTAACTTCTTTTCTTCCAACTACAACTGAAAGAGCCGCCGTTGCAAGCTACGTGCACGGATGAAATTCACAATATTTGTTGCAATGCCAATAATTTCCTTCGTGTTTGAAACTTTTGAACACAAAACTTGGTTACGTATACTGCAATGGAATGACAAAAATGAAGGGAAATCTTCATTAGCTCGAAACAATTCCACAAAACCGTTTTTGTTTCCAATCATTGCTGGTGCTCCATCGGCTCTAATGTACACTAATTTATATATTAGTAGCTTGTAGTTTTTTACAAAATTGAAGAAAACGTCATATGTATCTTTGCCAATGTTCTTTCCCTTCAGAGGAATGATTGTCGAAAATTCTTCCTTAGCCCACATGTCATTGAATATTATCCGAATATAAATACACAGCTGGGCAGTGTCTGTCATATTAGTGGATTCGTCAAACTGTAAAGAAAAGTATGTACATTTCATGATATCATGTTTTAGTTTATCTGCCATGTCTTGACTCATAACTTCAATACGCCTTGTGATAGTCGGACGGATAACTGAAGTTCTCTAATAACAGACATGATTTCTGTTTTATTTTCAAAATCTCCAAATGAAATCTTACCCGCTTCAAAAAATGCTTCCATCACAACCGATCCATCTTCGAATGGTTTCTTGTGTTTCGTTAATATATGAAATATTTTGAATAACGCGATCGTAGCAGCTTTTATTTATTTGGCTGGTCTTGCGAACATGGTTTGTTCTTTTTCAAACAAGATATCAAATCACGTACTTTTCGTTTTCTTTATTCACTCTGTGGCGAAAAATCCCTTTCATAGTATTTATGAACCGTTTTATGATGCACTCATCCTTCACCATACAAAAGAAAAATTCTTTCTCCCAATCTTTATTGAAATGATAAGTTTCAGATTCCTTCGATGCACTCATTTTATACCATTTAATAATAAACTTTTTATCGACGTAGTATTGCCCTCAAGTTTCAATTCAGAATGACTCCAATTCCTGCAGGCGCATCTTTTATATCGGCGTGAACGATAGATCTCGTCAAACGCGCCGAAATTACTAGAAAAGCGGCAAGAATAAAAAACGCGACTTTTGTTTGACAAGTAACCGTGCGTTCCTTTGATGAAGCCGCCTTTTGCCGCAAGCAGAGTGTTATTTTATTACGTAATAAATTTTTGTAGTTTAGTAACCTACTTATTAAAAATATTTTTCTTCTCGAGATCTACTCGAGAAGCACTCGCGATCGACCGTTTGAGCACCCCTGTCCTAGAGGGTGTAATTTAATTTATTCACGAGGAGGTCCTTTTCTTCACCTTAGAACTAATTAATAGGATTAGATGTATCAATATTATTTCAAGAGAATTTGAATTTTCAATTGATTTTAACTTCTGGACGAAGCAACATCAGATTTTTTCTATTGTTGGTTATTTATTTCTATCCTTCTCGGCGACATTGTTTATAACAATATTTTCATCACTGAATACAACAAACATCGAATCTCTCCACAATTTTGCCAGGTGTAAATATTAATTGCGAATAAAGCAAAATACTTAAAAAGGCTAAAAGAAGTATTTCGTCAGAAAATATCGAAGAAGTTTTCAAAGTTGATAAGGGTGATCGCTCAATATTTCACAAGAAAATGTAGACATGAAAACACTTGTTCGAACCGAGAAAGCGAGATTAAGAGGACTTAGTCTTCACCATATGCTACAAATAGAGCATCGGGCGTATGGACAGCAGAAAGCTGATGTCGTCTAAAGCAACCAAAAACCCAACCATAGGTTGGCAACGTTATAGCGTCTGCATTTTGAGATACGAATTATATATTCTTCATAAATTATCTCAAGAAACACCAGAAGATTAGTGACTATTACATAGTCTTACTTGAGTGACATTATTAAGAGCAAACGACCTCATATGGAAAAAAATCAAACATCTTATCCAGACAGTGCACCAATTCAGAAGTTGGTATCTGGTTTCCAGCAAATACTGGCTCCTTAGTAATTTGAAAAACATGCTCCAGGGAAAGAGATTTAGCTCGTACGAAGGGGTTACTACCGAAACTAAAGCATATTTTGAGGAAACAAATCGGTTAAAAAATGCAATGAAACACAAGAGAAGCGTTGGAATGATTGTATCGTTCTAGAAGCAGAGTATAAAGATGAAATAATTTTGATTTTGAGAAGAAAATAAGCTTTTATGATTAGCCTCAGGACTTATTAAACAATGTGTTATTGCTCATTTTGTTTTCTGTCTCTACTTCCCATACGTTAAAAGTATCTTGTTTCCAAGTTCAATAGTCCAGGGCCAATTGAATCCGGGATAGTATTTACTTCCTGAAGGTTGTTGTAAAGCAGAATTTTTGTTTAATATTTCTGATAATCGTGGACATGAATATTGTCTTAGTTATATATCAGATTACATACAAAATAGTACATCAATTGAACCGAATGAAGAGAAGAATTATTTTAGTCAAACATTTAACGCGGTAATTTTTGGTCTCCCTGTTTATGGTACATACACAGACGCACCAGTTCCTCGATTAATGATTTAAATCGTTACTCATACAACTCCCCATCAAAACCTCAACGAGTAGGTGATAGTCTTCAACTTCAAATTAATAAACGGGATTCTTCTGTATCTGGTTATCACAAGATTTGGATTTTCGATTTATTCTGTCTTCTGGAAGAAGGAGCAGATGCTTTTCGATATTGATGATTATTTATTTATATCATACTTTGATTCATTGTTTCTAGTAAATTTTTCATCACTGAAAACACGATATACCAAATATCTCCAGATTTTTGATTTGTGTAAATATTAATTTATCAGAATGAAAAGATTCCTCGTTATTGAAATCTTTTTCGAAGGAGAATAGTATTGTTGTCAAAATACTTCATTAACTGATTTATTAGTTTTTCAATGCTACAAAGTAGGTGTTCAAATTTTTATGTGATAACCTTATTACAAGCGAAATCACACAAAAATCAAAAAGTCCCGGTACTAATAAATCATTTGAGCCAGAAATAGCGAATGCGCTATTGGTTCAGGTAGTATGAACCTTCAAATGAAACGTGCCAAAGTTTCATGCATTTCATTCAGTAGTTCACGAGATATTCAGGCTGAATTAACGCAAATTCTAAGGATTTGTAATCAATGAATCAAAACAATCGACAAAATAAAACTAAAGAACCCAGCCATAAAGGAACAAGTGAAACAACACATGTCTGGAAAATTAAAAGTCAAAGACACTACTGTGGACGTCGATGCTGAAGTTGATACACTGAAATTAGTTGTGAAGTCTGCAAGTGACACTATTCTTAAGCCTGATAAAAACAGGAAAAAGAAACGATGGATGACTGATGGAATCCTAAGTCTGATGGAAGAACGCCGGAAAGTAAAAGACAAAGATCAGGATAAATACAAAGATATTCAAAAAAGGATCCGGAAAGAGATAAGAGAAGCTAAGGAAACATGGGCTCGAGAAAATGTTTAGAAATAGAAGATCTGGAAAAAGACATGATAGTTTCAACATGCATCGTAAAGTCAAAGAATTAAGTGGCCTATACAAAACACCTATGGTTGGCCGTCTGCTGGATGAAGACAACAACACCATCATAGATAGAGACGAGAGAATTAATACCTGGAAGTAATATATCAGCACTCTGTTCCAAGATGAGAGAAGTAGCGAACCAGTAATCAACGCTGACTGACGCGGGTCCACCCATCACCTCTGACGAAGTGCACAAGTCCATTGAACAGATGAAGGATGGAAAGGCTCCAGGACCAGATGACCTTCATGCCGAGTTCCTGAAGTTGCTGGACGGAGACGGAATAAAATGGCTGACAAATATATTTAACCATATTTACGACACCGGAGATATTCCTCGAGACTGGCTAAAGTCCACATTTATTCCAATACCTAAAAAGCCAGTGCAAAACAATGCGAAGACAATAGACTAATCAGCCTCATGAGCCACCTACTCAAATTATTTCTGAAGATAATTCACAAACGTATATATAATAAATGCGAGGAACATATATCAGACACACAATTCGGATTTAGAAATGCACTAGGAACTAGAGAGGCTTTATTTGCTATTCAGGTCCTATTCCAGCGATGCAGGGATGTTGGTTGTGATGTATACGTCTGTCTTATAGACTACCAAAAAGCCTTCGATAGGGTCCAGCACAATAAAATGATAGAGGTTTTAAGAACAATCGGCATCGACGAGAAAGATTTGTGTCTTATAATAAATCTGTATTGGCATCAAACAGCAAATATTAGAGTCGATGGTGATTACTCAGAAGATGTAAATATAAGACGAGGTGTTAGACAGGGCTGTGTCTTATCCCCACTTTGTTCAACCTGTACTCAGAACACATATTTAACACAGCACTGGAAAATGTGGATGCTGGAGTGTTGGTTAATGGACGGAGATTGAACAATATACGTTACGCGGACGATACTGTTGTGTTCGCTGATTCTCTCGAAGGTCTTCAAGAATTGATGAATCGTGTCTTTAAAGCTAGCTCTGAGTACGGATTGTCGCTTAACATCAAGAAGACCAAATTCATGGTAATTAGCAAACAAAATACACCTCCTGACCAACTAGTAATTAATAATCAACAAATTGAAAGAGTAACTAATTACACATATTTGGGCACTACGATTAATGAGCAATGGGATCACTCTGTGGAAATAAAATGCCGCATAGAAAAAGCAAGAGCCACTTTCGTTAAAATGGGAAACCTATTTAAGAGTAGAGATCTTAATATACATACCAAACTAAGACTACTCAAATGTTATGTCTGGTCTGTGCTTCTATACGGTGCCGAGTCCTGGACCCTGACGGAAGCATCTACAAAAAAACTTGAAGCCTTTGAGATGTGGCTATACAGACGAATTCTTAGAATTTCCTGGGTGGATCGTGTTTCCAACAAAAGAGTCTTAGAAACACTACAAAAGAGACCGAAATAATGAACATCGTTGAACAACGCAAATTAGAATATTTCGGACACATAATGAGGAATCAAAAAGATATGGACTGCTCCAGTTAATACTACAGGGAAAGGTTTTAGGCAAGAGAGGGCCTGGAAGGCGCAGAATCTCCTGGATGAAAAACCTCAGAACTTGGTTTTCTATGTCTACAAGAGGGCTGTTTAGAACAGCAGTCAACAAAGTACAAATTGCTTTGCTTATCGCCAACATCCGGAACGGATAGGCACGCTCAGAAGAAGAAGAAGAATCAAAACAAATTTTGTAAGTTTTTTGTCGTGATAAAATACTGCTATTCAATAGGTGAAAATACCTTACAAACCAAAGGAAGCACCGAAAAATGTAACCTAAAAACTTTAGGTAGAAAATACTTTTTTAGAAATGGGTTCCGCGTCTGCTCACTTTGGAACAAAAGTACAGCAACGAATTATTTATTTATTTATTTATTGATACAAGCTCAACAGGATTTCTCTCAATTACAGAGCCGAACAAGTATAGACAAATTTGCTCAAACCTAAAATACAGAATAACAGAATAAAAAAAAAACTTTCAAAAACAATAATGACATAAAACGCATTGATAATGCAAACTCAAATAATAGAAATACACACCAAACAATCAAAACAATTTAAGTGCTTGAACTAAGTTTTGCTAATAGGTTTCTTTTGAATGTAGCTTGAGAATTACTGATCAATCGAAGAGGCCACCGTGTTGAAATAGTGACAGCTTCGATTGATAGGTGAGTTGAAGAAAACATCCGTAACGGCTCCAACGACATAAAAAGTGACATTGCCTCTGCCAGCGAGCCTGGTTACCAAAAACAAATCGAATCTGAGTGTTATTTGAAACTTTTAAGGACTTTGCTTTCACCACAACTTTATGCAAAAATAGCATCTGGTGAATAAGGAGCAGATAGCTGAGGTCATCTAAAGCATCTTAAATCCCAACCATAGGTTGGAAAGGTTATGGCGTCTATATTTTACTATTCGTATTTTATATTTTTCATCAATTACCTGAAAAAACGCCAGACAATTAAAAGTGACTAATATAAAGTCTCACTTAATGACCTTATTGAGTGTAAACGACTCCATAGGGCACAGAATGAAACATTGTTTCATCAAGATAATTCAGAAGTCGGTAAAATCTCTGGTGGATTCGCACCTGGAATTGTTGCCGCACCCACCCTATCCTCCACACCTGATACCCAGCGATTACTGGATTTGTACTGAGATGAAAAACATGCTCCAGGGAGAGATATTTGGCTAGGACGAAGAGGTTATTGCCGATTTTAACCCTCATTTCTAGGACAAAGTCAAATTGTTTCACAAGAAAGGCATTCAAATATAAGAAAAAAGCATTGGGATTATTTAATCATTGGGGAATGAGAGATAAAAATACCCTTCAAATCAAAGAAGGCATCGAAAATATAACCTGAAAAATTTTGGTAGAAAACGCTTTTTCAGAAATGGGTGCCGCGTCTGCTTACTGTGGAGCAAAAACAACATCAACGAGTTATCGAATCTGAGCCTTGTTTGGAACTCTTAAGGCGCGATAACAAGGACTTTGCTATCACCACAACATGATACGAAAAGAGCATCTGTGGAATAGGGAGCAGATAGCTAAGGCCATCTAAAGCATCTTAAATTCCAACAATAGGTTGGCAAGGTTATGGCTTCTATATTTTAGTATTCGCATTCTATATTGCTCATCAATTACCTGAAGAAACGCTAGATGATTAACGGTGACTATTATATAGTCTCACTTAATGACAATATTGAGTGTGAACGACTCTATATGACACAGAATAAGACATTGTTTCATCAAGGCAATTCAGAAGTCGGTTAAATCTCTGGCTAAAATCACGATTTGTACCTGAAATTGCTGCCGCATCCACCCTATCCTCCACACCTGATACTCAGAGATTACTGGCTTTGCACTTAGATGAAAAACATGCTCCAGGAAAGAGATTTCGCTAGGGCGAAGAGGTTATTGCCGATTTTAACGCTCATTTCGAGGCCAAAGTCAAATTGTTTCACATGAAATATAAGGGGAGCATTGGAATGATTTAATCATTAGGGAATGAGAGTATATAGATGAATAAATTTGAATTTAGAAATTGGTTATTTCCGGGTCTTTTTGACACAAGTTGGGTTATTTGGAAACAGATAATACAATTCTTTTTAAAGCAACAAATTTTGTTGTACAACCCAATTAATCCAGCAAATGCTCAAAATTAATTTCAGCTTGTACAAAATATTTATGAATTCCTCTTAAAAACTCTTTGGGGATGCGACATCTCGTACTCTGATTTCCATATCTTTCATTGTTTCAATTGGATTCTCGTACACGAAATTTGATGTATCTCGAAATAAATACTTATCAAGTCTAGTGAACGAGAAGGCCAAGGATGAATCCCGAGTTTGCAAACCACATAAGGCACTCAACGATTACTGGCTCTTTGCTGATTTGAAAAAGATGATCCAGGGAATAAGTTTGGCTTGGACGAAGAGGTTATTGCCGAAGCAAATGCCTATTATGAGGCCAAAGATGAATCGTTTTACAAGAAAGGCAAAGAAAAGTTATAGAAGCGTTGAAATGATTGTATTATTGTAGAACGAGGGCATTTAGATGAATAAATTTAAATTCGCAATTCCGAAGCGTTTAAATTATTACGTTTCCGAGATCAACAGACTAACAAACTGAATCCAGGATATTATTTACTGAAATAATAATTCCGAAGAACTGCAAACCAGGCGCAAAATTGAAATAATTATGAACATAATTAATATTTTAGTTATATAACGGATTCTAAAGAAAAATTCCATCAGGTGAGTCGAATAAAGGGAGGAATTTTTCTTGTTGAACTTTTTTTTCGCAATAATTTTTGGCTTCTCTGTTTATGGTACAGACATAGACGCTCTAATTCTTCAATTCGATGTTCTGAATTGTTACAAATACTACTCCCTGCATCGTATAAATGATTGGAGACGTGGAAAATTAATGGTAATAAAACATTAATAATTATAGAGTGAAACAAGTTGGGTAATAATTAAATCATGCTTTAACTCACTTGGTTTGTCCAATTCGTTCGGGGAAGATCCATCGTCAATAGGCTTCAGATTCGCAAATACACCTGGTAACACCACAAAAATGGCAACGAGAAAATCCAACACACCCATTAACACACTCATTACAACATATCGGACATTTAAACGCACTGAAACACCCTCGTTATACACTAAACAGATTCCCAATAAAACTGCAGTAAAACTAACCACAATCTAGACACGAGAAGGTAACAAGTCATAAAAAGTCATGACGGCCAATATAAATGTCTCTCACGGTAGCAGTTTAATTCATTCAAATTGAATAAAATTCAAATCTGGCGCGTAATATTGCATTCGATTCGATCTAAGCATCCAGACGATCGCGATTGGATTCACTCTTACCGCGAGTGCCGGCGTGCTAGCCAGAGCATAGCGCGCGAGATACGAAGCGACACTGAACACAACGCGTTCTCTCGCGCACCTTTCTTTGCTCTATCATCCTGCGCTTGTATATTGCAGGTTTGCAGGTCTGAAATTCGCTTGGCCCTCTTTTCGTCAACCCTTTTCGAATGGTGCCTCTAGACTTTTCCCCGAGTTGAGTTGGGTGAATCTTAATCTCGTTATGTTGGGGTTTGGATGAAAGCTTGATAATCTTCACTTCGTTGGAGACGCAAGTAAATGCGACAATTATCATTCTGATTCCGCCAGAGTAGAGAGGTAACGTTGGAGGTTGTCCCAATCGAAGGTCATCAGATAATCTGCAAGAGAGATTGGTTGAATTATTCTCTAGAGAAGTATCTTTGCTTTTGTTTCGATAGCGAAATTCTCAGTTTGATCAAACTACCTGATAACTTTATACTCATACACAGACTGCTGACTTTGAATGAAATGGATTTAGTAGAACATCAGGAAGTTTTATTAATGATATTTAACAGGACATGTAATAATCCTCAATTTTTTCTTTTCAAAGAGCATTTTGAAACATTTTTCCAAGATATACGTAAAGGATGAGTTACTTCAACATATGATTCCAGTTGCAGAAATTCTGAAGCGAATCACAAATGGAAGCATTAAACGACTAGAATTTTCTTGGCAAAGTTTTAGTCCAGAAAACATTTATTCCATGGCGTTTACTGTATAGCTATGGCTTTGTTGGTTTATTTTGTCAGAAATGCTTCATTATATGTTGAGTCTACAATTTTGTACACATTATACAGGTTGTTTCAAAAAAGACACGACAAGGAGGTGATTGCTGAAGTTATTTCATGAAAAAAGTTTACATAAACACAGGTTCGCAAATCTTTCGTTACCGATTCACAGGGTGTTAAAAATTAATCAAAAGATGCGGTTAGATTTGAATTTTTCGTAATCCGCTTAAGATATTGAGGTAAAATTTCGAGGGTGTCAAAAACTTTCAAAGTAGCATAATTTTCAATACACAACAATATTTTGGACACATCAGTGGGCAACTGAAAATTAGTTTTGATTTTGCAATTTTTTTCAAGAGGGAAGCTCTCTAGACATTTTTCTGTACGACTCCCAGTTTCTTAGAGAAAAAGTGTTGAAAAGTTGTCTTGAAATCCTTGCGATTCCATTGATGATACCTGTTCTACGCTCAGTCCTAGATGCGTTCAAAAATGATTAACGTAACTATTGAATTAGAATTTCATATCGGCTATCATGGTGTCTGGTACCTCCACTTGAAATATTGCTGACGATTCAGTGTCAGTGATGGAACTGTTTGGAAAATTCTTCATGAAAATTGGTCGTATCCATTCCAACAACAATGCGTACAACCTCTGCTTTTTACCGATTTTCCTGCCCGTATTGCGTATTGTCAATGGCTTTTGCATAAGTTGATACAAATTTCTCGAAGTCTTATGCTGATGCTGATGTTGATGAAGCAAGTTTTCAAAAAGTTCCGTAAGGAATTTTCATAATAATCATATGTGGTGTAGACAAAATCCACACCAAACATATGGAGATCGATTTCAACATCAGTTCTCGTTGAACGTTTGGATAGGAATTGTTGGTGCCTGCCTAACTGGACAAGTATATCTACTAGAGAGACTAACAGTAAAGGTGTACCGCCACTTTTTGGCACTCATGCTCCTAGACTTTTTGGAGGATGTACCTTTGGCAATAAAACAAACGATGTGGTTTATGCACAATGACGAAGCTGTCCACTTTAATCAAATTGCTCGTGACTTCCCAACTTAAGAGTATAGAAATCTGCATTGGTCGGGCAGACATCTATTTTGGCCTGCACGGTCCCCAGACTTAAAACCTTCGTTTTCTTTCTGCGGGTTAATTTGAAGTGTTTGGTTTACACTATCAGTGGCAAATGTTGAGGACTTAAGAAATACAATAATCGCCAGGTGCATCTCGATAAGAACAGATGCTGGAGTTCTCCAATCGATGAGGAGAAGACGGGATTCTTGCATCCACATTGGGAGAGGTTAGTTTGAACAACTTTTGTATCGTTCTGAGAGTTATTGGTAATACTCTAACGTCTTTGTAAAGAAGAGAAATTAAACTTTTGATTTTCAAACATAGGTTATTTCATGATAAAAATAAAGACTTAACGATGGTTTTTCAATCGAAAACTAAGTGTCGTACAAAAAAATGTATGTACTTCCTCGTTTCCTAGTCTTATCCTCTTCAATATCTTTGCGTCTTTGAAAGTTTTTGATATATATATATATATATATATATATATATATATATATATATATATATATATATATATATATATATATATATATATATATATATATATATATATATATATATATATATATATATATATATATATATATATATATATATATATATATATATATATATATATATATATATATATATATATATATATATATATATATATATACAGCATGTTTGATCCGAGAATAGGACTTTCTTGTGGTTATAGAATTTTTTAATCAACCCCTTTCATTCAGCATCCCCAACTTGAAAATCATACAAATAATTCAAGTGGCATATCTTCAGAAGGTTTTTGAATTCCAGAATGATTAAAGCATTTCATTCAGTTCGGCTCTCCATACAGGATGTCGCTTTCGAAAAATTCAATATCGTCATTTGAAATTATCAACTAAAATTAATTCGAAACTGTTAAAAGTATTGGGGTACGATGTGTTGAGCATCAATTACGAAGAAATAAAGCTGATTTCTGCATTGAAAATGTTCACATTTTTTTCATTTCCATCTGGCGTGCAGTCATCTGTTATTTCTCATTTTTGCAATGAAATATTATTATTATTATTCAGATCAGTTCCTCATTATTGTTGTTGTTCGTCAGTTGAAATTAATCTGAAAATGGTTTATTCCACTGAGGAAAGGGTCGAAATTGTATCGACGTATTTTCGAAATAACAGTTGTGCCAAAGAAACGGCAAGGATATTCGATAGGAACCATCCTGAAAGAGAAAGGGGAGTCAGTCACCAGTACGTTAAATATTTGGTTGACAAATTCCTGGCTACGGGTTCGGTGGCAAACAAAAACATGAAGTGGCATGTCCTGTCAGAAATGAGTCAACGGAAGTGGCAGTAGTGGGTCATCTACAAATGGAGAATACTACTTCGATCAGAAAACTATCTCGTCTGACTGGTGTATCAGCTACAACTGTCCATAGAATCGTGAAACATCACAAATTTCACCCTACAAGGTAAAATTAGTGCATGAAATAAACGAAGATGATCCAGATCGTCGTTTACAGTTTTGTGAAAACCTAAACGCTAATCCAAATTTTCTGAATAACATCTGTTTTTCTGATGAAAGCACCTTTATGCTCAGTGGTTAAGTGAATAGACATAATTGTTGATATTGGGACACACAGAATCCTCATTGGTTTAGAGAGGCCCACACGCAAAGGCCTCAAAGTTGAACGTTTGGGCAGGAATTTTTGGCAATCATCTAGTTGGGCCTTTCTTTATTTAGGGTAATCTGAATGGAAATGGCTACCTACAGTTGTTAGAGGAACACATACATCCTAGATTGACAGAAATTTTACAGAACGATCCAACTCTTTCTGAGGACGAAATGCGTTTTCAACAGGACGGTGCTCCTCCGCATTATGATGCTCAGGTGCGCCAATATTTAGACGAAAATTTCCCAGGAAGGTGGATTGGTAGAAGAGGACCTGTTGAGTGGCCAGCCAGGTCACCAGATTTAAATCCCTAGATTTTTTTTGTGGGGCCATCTAAAATCTAAAGTTTATGCCACAAGACCAGAAAACCTGGAGGAGCTGCGGATGAGGGTTATCACAGAATGCCGACTTTTGACTCCTGAAGTTTTCGCTAATGTGAGAAGAGAGTTCGAAAATCGTCTGTATAACTGTATGGAGGTGGGCGGAGGTCATTTTGAACAATTGTTGTAATAATCAAGTTAGTTTTTGTTTTCAATTGAATACAAGTTCAATAAATCTCGTTTTCCTGTTTAGATGAGCATCCAATCAGTTTCTCCATCATCCCCTCATCCTGATCCTCACGCCAGAAAACCTCGATTGCCAAACTGAAACCAATGCCTCAGTGATTCAGAAAATAGAAAAATCTTTCTGGAACTTTGCCACTCAACCTGTAATCACTTGTATGATTTTTGAGTTGGGGATGCTGAATGGAAGAGATTGATTGCAAAATTCCATATTCACGCAAGAGAGTCTTATTCTCGAATCAAACATAAACATGTTCTCGTATTATACCGAAATGAACCAGTTTCAAAAGTTATTTGGGTTTTCAGTGTTCCTGCTCCGGGACACCTGTATGCTGATTCTGAATTTCGAAAATACCAAATTCGAAGAAAATTGAAATACCTTTCCAACGAGGTGCCACTTGACCTATTTTCGATCGAATGATTTTTGAGTTGGGGATGCTGGAAATGGGGTTGATTGCACTAACTCCAAATTCACAAGTGTAGGTCGTTTTCTAGACCGAGCATAAACCTGCGCTTACATTATGCCAAAATAAATCGATTTCATTTAGTATTTGGGATTTGCAGGAATTCAACTTTACCCTCGGTTGGGACACCCTGTATGTTAATTTAAAATTCTAAAATGACAAATCAGAATTGAAATTGACAGACCTTTACAGTAAGGTGCCTCGACCCTCATTCCCTATGATGAATTTCGAAATTAGGGTTGCTGGGGTGGGGGGGTTGATCTGACAAGTTTCGAATTATTTCGAAAAATCCCCTCGAAACAAAAATCGACGTGTCTTGGTGTTTTTCGCTAATGTTACTCATTTCGGAGTTATAGGGGGTCAAATTTTTGTTGGAACACACTGTATATATATGTATATATGTGTGTGTGTGTGTGTGTGTGTGTGTGTGTGTGTGTGTGAGCTCAGGAAATGTAACAGGTGAACCATACTATCTTACGTATGATTCAATAAACGCGTGAAAAAACTCGTTTCCCTGTCGCTATTGTACTCGCAATAGCTTGTCTGTTTATGTTGTGTTAGTGCCGTGTGTACATAAAGAGTACCAAAGATTTTTCTGCTAAGCAGCTTCAATTCTCGTCTTGCACTCCATGATTTCCAGATGAAGACACGGTTGAAGGGTAGGGAGTTTTTGGACAGGAATCTGAAACAGTGGAAAAAGATAACAACAATATTTCAACAATCATACCTGACTCTTATATATCTAAACTAACTTGATTTTGAGAAAAAATTTTACATAGCAAGAAAGGCCATAAAAACGACTACGGAGATAATCAAAAAGTACATAATCTGCTATATCTTCTCTTTAGCGGAGATGTTCTTCTGTCGCAGGGTGAGTCTCCTGAAACATAATCACTTTCTTGTTCTTGCTTTCCTATTATATATAATGTATAATCGCAAAGTTCCTTCAATATTCAAACTCAACAAAATAATTCCCTCTCTGTTTGACCGAGAGAGCCCTGATGGCCAGCTTCGTTCATCTGTGATGCCAATTATGATCTATAGATGTTCTAGAATCATTATGAACCCAATAATTTGGGTTGACATCTCCCATACATTACACACAACACAAAAATTGTCGCATCACCTGGTATTCTGAATTTCATAATCGATTAAGCAGCTCGATCGCACTTTCTTTGTAAACATATATTTTTGGACATATGATGGGGAGAAAAATCTCATCCATGTAGTAACATTTGTTTCCATATGATCTCTAACACGTCTGAAACAAGAATGAGTTTATTTGACTATCAGTATTCATTCAATTTCTCTTCAGTTTTCACGCAGAATTAATGCAATTTTTCTGTGTTTCTTGTTGATTTTCGAATCTTCGAATGCAATGTAATGGCTGTTAAACGTCCTGGACGCTATTTGAGTGATCATGAAGTGTAAATAATTGTAACACTTCTAGAGGAGGGCGAAGCCAACGTTACGTGGCTTACTTGTTGAATGTTAACTAAAGCACTATTTCAAGAGCAATTAATCGGTACCACGAAATAGGGGAACATGGAAGAAGGGCTGGACAGGGAAGAGATCGAATAACAGCACCAACTGATGATCGTTGGGTTCGTTCAACTGCACTAAGAGTTTGGCACTGTACGGCTAGAATGCAGAAAATGAACCTGCAGTTTCCAGAAATGTGCATATTTAATTGCAAACTGTTAGGAATAGGCCCAGAGAAGACGATATCAGATCAAGGGTGGCTTCTACCGGCCTGCGTCTCATCAGAGAGCATCGAGTTGCAAGACTTCAGTTTGCGAGGGAACATGCAAATTATGGTATTCCAGAATGGTCGAATATTCTCTTTTCCGGCGAGTCCAAGT
Organism: Cryptolaemus montrouzieri; assembly: GCA_013387265.2. NCBI lineage: Eukaryota > Metazoa > Arthropoda > Insecta > Coleoptera > Coccinellidae > Cryptolaemus > Cryptolaemus montrouzieri. The sequence continues at coordinate 22,042,866 of JABFTP020000185.1, forward strand.
TCTGTCTAGTATCAAATGATAGACGCATGCCTGTATACAGACGACCTGGGGAACGGTATCAGCAATGCAATATCCGGCAAACCGAAAATTCCGGAGAGGGCTCAGTAATGGTGTGGAGAGGCATTCCTGTCCATGGTCGAACTGAGTTAGTCCTAGTGAATAATGGAAGAATGACAGCGGCCAGATACATCGTAGATATCCTTGAACCCCTTGTTGTACCCTTTCGCCCATTTATTGGCGAAAACTTCATTTATACGCATGGTAATGCTCGGCCTCATGCAGCTAGAGTAGTTACAGAATTTATGCAAAATGCGGAAATTGATATTCTGAGATGGCCAGCTAGTCCCGACTATAATCCCATAGAACATGTTCGGGACAACATGGGGTGACAAATTCAGCAACGTAGGATGCCTTGTAGAACAATTCAACAACTAGAAAACCAGCTTCCTGAAATTTGGAACTAAGTGACTCAAGAGTACATTTAAAATTTGTTTGAGGGGCTTCCGAGACGTATACTGACAGTAATTAGGGCCCAGGAAGGCAACACTTGATTTTGAAAATGATTAGTAACCATTCGATGCTAGTTGATTGGTCTCTTCGCGAGTGTTAGAAGATGGTAGAATTTTTAAATTTTTCATTAACTCGAAAATTGTTGATCTTTTCCATCATAAACTCATCTCTTTCGAATGATATCTTCTCATCTTACACTTCTGAAAGTTACGAAGCGACTCTTGAATGACCAACCTAAAAAGTTCTATAGTATTGAAAAAGTAGGGTGATTTTTGTGGGGAGTGTATTTCTTCATGGATCATGTTGAATTTAAAGAAAAACTTTTGACAGTCGTTTCAAAAATATGACAAATGTCATATAAATCTTTCGATTAAATTTCAACACCCTGTAAATCGGTAACGACGTATTTGCGGACCTATGTTAAAGAGAATTATTTTCATGAAATGACTTCAGAAATTAACTTCATAAAAATAGCCGTTTCTTTTCTATACATCCCGGTATATAATGTCCAAAACGAAACCTTAAGTACTAATATTTACAGTTAATATTGAAGCAATAACAATTTACAGGGTGATCCAGTTTTCACAGCGAATAATTCAAAAATCATTACAGAATCGAAAGAATAATATGTGTTCACTATATGAATTATATTCGAAAAATGCTTCGTTGAAAAAATATAGGCTGTTCAAGTTTCGTGATAAAAATCAAATTTCTTAATTGTTACCAAACGACTGCAAATATTCAATATGATTTTGTAGATGTAAATTACTCTTCAGCAGGTTTATTTTGCAATGAATATATTATTTCAATTTTAACAGTGATGTCCTTGCTAACATTCAACTGAATATTTTTAAAGAAAAAATTGGTTCGCAAATGATTATCTTCACAGAATATAAATGAGTATGTGATTCTCTATTTAATTTTGAACAAAAACTCCTTTCGATTTTTCTGTGCGACCCAGCATTCTCGAGTAGAAAATTAAAATCAAAATTGAAAGAATGTTTATGATAATGAAACTACGAAGACAATACATTTTATGAGCGGCGTTCAAGAACAGAACTAATTAATGAATTATTTGCATTTGGATTTTGATGAATATCATTGCAGACTTTCTGGAGGAGTCGTCTCTCGTACGTTCTGATGTAGCATTGATTTTTCTTTTATATTTCCCGAAACACGAAAGTTCAATAGTCTTAGATCCGGTGATATAGGTGGCAACCCACTGGTCCAATACCATAAATCCATCACGAAGATGCATAACATTCCTCTCTAGTCAACCAATTTAAAGTTGCGGACAATAAGTATTCAACCATTCCCTTCCAGCTACTCCAAAATGCTAGGGAGGGGCTCCATCCGTTTGTATCCGAGTATTATATCTCAAATCAGTAGGTAAATCTTCTATGTAGTCTCGAAAATTATTTGTAAATAGCAAATATGGAGCAAAAATATTCTTATAAAAAGCTCCCAACCAAGCTTTTACCAAAATTCATCTCGAATTGATCCTTATCGAATTTCTCGAGGGTTTTTGTATTTCCGAACGTGGATATTATGGTAATTTGTTACTCCTTGTCCAGTGAAATATGATTTATCAGTCCAAAGAATTTCAAGCATAAGGTTACGTTTTTCTTTTGTAACTGGCCAAATCTCATTATTTTTCATCATCTCTAGGATGTGCGCCCAGAAGGTTGGGACTGAGATATTCATAATTGCTGAGCAAACCTGCTAGAGCTGAGCCTCGGATTAGTATCAAAGATATGAAGTATTCGAATGCAATTGTAATTTCGACAAATTCTGTTTTCTTCATTATCGCAGACGAAAGTTACGAAAATTCTCTTAAATTCTAACGAAGAAACGAACACCTACCATTCGTTTAGGATAGCTTCCTCCATTCTAACGAATTACCACTTTCCATCAGATGATCCATAACAAGACTGAATTTTCTGCAAATTTGTTGTTACTAAAATGCATTTCCAGAATGATACTTAGAACACTAATTATAACGATTAAAATAGCAATAACTAATAATAACAGAAACAATAAAAACAAATCGAATTATTGTAGTTATATAAATTTCACTGTCTTTGTTTCTGTCAATTTTGACAAATAAACTTGTTTGATTGTTTTCCGAACATAACGTTTTAACATTTGAATTTGGGAGGCTTTTACTTGGTAAAATTCCATTATCAATAATAAAAACAGGTACTGTGTTTTAAGGAATTTTACTTAATAATTGCGATTCGTAACGCGTTTCACTACACCGTAGCTTCTTCAGACGAATGATTATGCAGAAAAATATAAATGAGAATATAACTATAAATGTTCTTGAGTAATTAAAAGCTTATTGGTTGATTCTTCTTAAGTGGTTATTTATGACAGGCATATCCAATCGCAATTATTAAGTAAAATTCCTTAAAACACAGTACTTGTTTTTATTATTGATAACGTTTTAAATTTCCACTTCATTCTTCTTAATAAAAAGAAATACGTAGATATTCATAAAAATAAGTTATGGATAAACTAGTGCGTAAATATCGAAGACGCTATAAAACAAAAAGAATCAACGATTAATTGTGGATTTACACCCTGGGGATACTGAAAAGGGTTTTGCCTTCAAACTGAACGAAAGAAAATTTTTGGATAGATGAATCCTTAGTCACTAGAAGTGGAGTAACGAATTACTGTAATATCCATATTTGGGCACACAAAAGTTCTCAAGGAACTCGACTAAAAATTTGAAATAAACATAAGAATTCTTTCAGTTATGATTGAAATTTTTACCCGCAAATGCTGAGTCATACAAAAATAGAAGAATGATTTTATCTTCTAAATCTAATGTAGATTCTAAAACTGATATTTTTCTAAAATATCCAGTTACGTGTTGATACAGGCACCACTGGTAAAATTAAGAACAATATTTTCATTTCATATTGCTAAATAAATACCTAGACAGCAGATGACTCCCACAAAATTCCACTCAAATATCTACAGTCGTTTGGCAGAAATTAATGAATTTGAATATTTTCACCAAACTCGACCCTGTATTTCTTCAACGAAGCTCTTTTGGAATATATTTTGTACAGCAAACTCATCAAGCTTTTCGATTCCTATTGGTCTTTCAATTTTCCGCTTTAGAAACTAGATCACCCTTATAACACATATAACAATATATCCAATCAAAAATTTAATAAATAAAAAATAATTTGAATTCATTCAAATCGAAATCAAAATGATACAAGATTTCATCATAAAATTATATTTCAAAGTTAATCTTTTCATTGTTAGAAAACGTTGGGAGTTTCTATTAAATGCTTGTGAAGCTTGAAATACAGGGTCAAATAAGCCTTCGGACGTTCATTACAGAATTATATTTTACAATGTTCGCTGGTGTACACCCCAAGAAAATATGATTTCGGAGTTACATTTTTCAGTTGAACAACATCTTATGCATTACTTTACACTGATCAAGTTCAGTGAGCTTATTTAATCTAATAACTGTCAATTCTCTATATAAATCGACTGATGGCGTGAGGCGATTATAACTGAATCGGATTTTGATTTGTCACGTTTCCATACTATTTAATGTGATTTACTATACATTCCCCATATGGGAATGAGTTATCTAAAGTGAGATGAAAAGTAGGATTGATACACATTCATGTTTGAGTTTTTCGATACATAAGTTTAATTTTTACTTGGCACTTGACATTGATATAATTTGCAAATTGTGTGTGTGGATTTTCCAATTTAATTTACATTCAGAATTGAGCAAAGCTTGATAGATCATTTTTCAACGTTTTCAAGTGTAACATCGTTCAGTTTTATCACTGAATAATCCATTGTACATTTTTTTTGTTTAAGAAAACACAAATTTCGTTTTCTCTGAATTAATTTTCTACTTATTTTGATTCAGCAAAGCCGCATAGGTCTCAAAGTCAGAATTTATTTCTATTTCAAGTCCTTCGGTACTATAACTATCTCATCAAAGAGAAAAAAAATGCTCATAAAAATTTCAAATTATCCGGTACGCCCGAAAACTACGGTACATTTTCTAAATTGAGATCAAAGTGTAAGTTATTAACTGACAAATGCTACAAGGATTTTATAGGTAGTGCTGAATCGTCGATCATCTCGGATCCCAAAGAGTGTTCTGGAGTTTTGTAAATCGTAGAAATAATGATAATCCTCTTCCCAATGTTATATATTTGAATGATAAACAGGGCTCTTGTGGACAAGACATCGTCAATTTATTTGCTGATCATTTCTCTTGGTCTTTCACTCCTAGCCGTTCTGAATAAATTCCTCGAGAAACTGGTAGTGGTGTTTGTTTAAATGTTTGCGACTGTTTATTGGAAAGTCATGAAGTACTACAAAAGGCTCATGATCTGGAACCCAAATTAAGTGCTAGCCCTGACGGAATATCGGGTATTCTAGTTAAGTCTTGTGCTGAATCATTAGCTCCACCTCTCACATCATTATTCAATAGATCCTTGCAGGAAGGTTACTTTCCATTATCATGAAAAACAAGTTTTTTAACCCCTATTCACAAGACTGATAGTAAGGAATACATAAAAATTACAGGTCAGTATCAGGAATTTGAAAGAGTTCAGGATAAATCAAACAAGTTCCACAAATAAATAATATATGTGACGATGTCTACCAAGATTGTTGGGTCCATAATGATTCTGAAACATCTAAAGATCATAATCGGCATCACTTGGAAGACTGAACCTGGCCATCGGGGCTCTCTCGGTCAAACAGAGAGGCAATTTGAGGAAAATCGCAGGCTATGTATTCTTTTCATTATCTCCTTAGTCCTTCATGACCTTGCTTGCTATGTAAAATCTTTTCTCAGATTTGTTTAGACATATAAGTAGTATAATTGTTGAAATATTTTTCTGCTGGTTTTCTTTTATCATTGTTACAGGTTCCTGTCCCAAACCCCTTTCCTTTCACCCTTGTTTTGGAAATCATGGAAAGCAAGAGAGATGAAGCAGCTAAGCAGAAAAATCTTTGGTACTCTTTATGTACACACGACACTACACAACATAAACAGACAAGCTATTGCTAGTGCAATAGCGACAGAAACAAACTTTACAAAAATTTTCAAATTTTGTAAATCCTCTGCTCATATCTATTATTTTGGCATGTCAAAATATATATATATATATATATATATATATATATATATATATATATATATTCTGATATATATATATATATATATATATATATATATATATATTATATATATATATATATATATATAAAAATATATATATATATATATATATACAATGTAAACAACAGAAAATTTGACCCCCTATAACTCTTTTATGAAATCTGACAGCTGATAAAACACCAAGAACGTCGATTTTAATTTCGAGGGAGCATTTTCGAAATAATTGAAACTTGATCAAACAAGTTTAATTAGTCAAAATTCATCAGAAACAAAGACAGTGAAATTTATATAACTACAATAATTCTGATTTGTTTTTATTGTTTTAAATTATTATTAGTTGTCTGCTATTTTAATCGTTATAATTAGTGTCCTAAGTATGAAATTTGCAGAAAATTCAGTCTTGTTATGGATCATCTGATGGAAAGTTGGTAATTCGTTAAAATGGAGGAAGCTATCCTAAACGAATAGTAGGTGTTCGTTTCTTCGTTCGAATTTAAGAAATTTTCGTAACTTTCGTCTGCGATAACTGAAGAAAACAGATAACTTTGTTGAAATTACAATTGGTATTACGAATACATGTTTATGTTTGATTCGAATCCGAGACTCAGCGTCTAGCAGGTTTGCTCAATCAATTCTTCCATTCAGCATCCCCAACTCTTCTGGGCGCAAGTGATTACAGGTTGATGGCAAAGTTCCAGAAAGATTTGACTAGTTTCTGAAACTGAGGCATTGGTTTCAGTTATGGCAATGAAATTCTCATGTGGGATCAGGATAAGGGGATGATGGAGAAACTTTGGACTGCTCATCTAAACAGGAAAAAGATTATTGAACTAATATTCAATTGAAAACAAAAAACCTTGATTATTACAATTGTTTTGGTAAAAGCTTCCGTTGGGACCTTTTATATGTATTCTTTTTATCTCCTTAGTCCTTCATGACCTTGCTTGCTATGTAAAATCTTTTCTCAGATTTGTTTAGACATATAAGTAGTATAATTGTTGAAATATTTTTCTGCTGGTTTTCTTTTATCATTGTTACAGGTTCCTGGCCCAAACCCTTTCCTTTCACCTTGTTTTGGAAATCATGGAAAGCAAGAAGAATGAAGCAGCTAAGCAGAAAAATCTTTGGTACTCTTTATGTAAACGCACTTCGTCCGAAACGAGCTTTGTCCTCAGGTTTTTCACTCGTTCATTGAATCATATACGAGATAGTATGGTTCCCTGTTACATTTCCTGAGCTCACACTTGTTATTTTTTTCTGACATGCCAAAATAATAGATATGAGCATTTATCATAAATACAATTATTCAAATTTTGTAAATCCTCTGCTCATATCTATTATTTTGGCATGTTTTCTGAATATATATATATATATATATATATATATATATATATATATATATATATATATATATATATATATATATATATATATATATATATATATATATATATATATATATATATATATATATATATATATATAAGAGAATTGACAGACCTATATATGATGAATTTCAAAGTTATATATATATATATATATATATATATATATATATATATATATATATATATATATATATATATATATATATATATATATAGAATATATATAATTCTCTGTCTCAGCTATGAGTTCTAAAGCAAATTTCAGAACTTTGGCGGACCGGAGAGTAATAGCTGACCTCCTCTTTTGTACAAATGCTTGAATAATGAAATTGTCTGTCCTGATTTTTCATATCAAATAGGTTTTTAAAGTACCTGGTAGAATCACAAGATCTAAAAATCTGTTTGTTGAACCTTCGTACTGAACTAATTATTACGACAATGCTCCAGTATGTCGAATATTGAGGTTCGGCAACAAATATATGAAAGCAGATTGGTGCTTGGGGAATTGAAGGAAAGACTTAATTCGCTTAGTTTTTCTAGCTGAATGTAGTATGTACCTATATTATTCTGATTTCTTGTCCAATAGTAGAAAATCATTCACATTGTTATGATTTTATATTTTCAAGTGGTTGTAAAATGTTGTTTGTATTAAAGGTTTGTACCATAAATAAATCAAATCGAATCACTCTTTTATAAAATACGTCTGCACAGGAATACTTGACGTTATTCCAACGAGCTTTTGGCTTAGAGCATATAATAAGAAGTCCGAGAACCGAACATTGCAATACCCTAGACTCATTTGATTCAAAGTCACTAATATTACCACCTAACTTAACAAATAGTATTCCATCGAGTAGGTATGATTTCGAAATGTCCTACAATTCTTCGAAAAATCCTTTTGAATTATATGTTTTCAATAATTTGACAAATCTATAGCATCTAGAAGAAAAAATCTGGCATTCTGAAATCTGGTGACTATTGTAGCCATCTCTCTGGTACTCTGGTTCGAATCCAGTCATCATCGAGAGACTAGTTTGAAAATTCTGAAACATTTCCTGTCTGCCGTGGGGGCGTACCATTATACCGCAGATATACTAAGCTTCTTTCTGCCAAGGAAATTTCATCCAAAAAACCATCGAATATACTTTCTTTCAAAATATTATAGTAAAGTTCTCCAAGAAGATTGTTGGCAGAAAAGATGTACGCCTAAACGCGATAGTACATTACCTCAAACCAAACATTGAAACCGAATCAGACTTCGTTCTGAACATTCACTTTCCGTAGGGGATTGACATCGAACCAGTAATGTTCATTTTCGCGAGTGAATAATCCGTCGCTGGATATCTCCCATTCGATCAGTCCATATGGTCTACTGGTAGAATTCGAGATTATCTCTTAACTTTTTCTCTTTTTAAAATTCTCAACTCTTCGGAGGAGGAGATGCCTGTTATAACACAGCTATCGCTGCCCAAGGTAATATAATGTACACACAACCAAATTTATATGGAATAACCCGATATTTTGAGTATTAACTCAAGGATTTTGAAAATTTCAAAGGATTGTTAAAATTGACCCTTTTCGAGATATTTCAATTTAATGAAGAAATAAGTTAAGGTTTATTTTAAGAAAGAGACAAATACAAGAAAAAAAGACTCTTTCCGCATGTAGTAAAAAAATTTAAAATTGTTTTCTAACGGATTAGGTGCTTTTCTCGACTCCTGTAGCTTTAGTATTATTTTTTGCCCTGATACAAGCCTGAATCTGTCTAGGCATGCTTTGGATTAAGTTTTCGACCTCCTCTGCTGTGGCGCCTTGAATGAGCTAATGTGAGGTTCTTGGATTATCCTGGCGCGATCTTGATTTCCTTTCGAGATGATCCAAAAATCTTCTATAGGATTTAGGTCTGGGGAGCAAGCTGGTCAGTCCAAAATAGGAATTCCTTCTGTTTCAAGTTAATGTCGCGCGAGGTTGCTGGTATGCGGAGGAGCATTATCTTGCATAAAAGTTTTATAAACTCTTACCTTGGGATCCTCGCCAGAGTCTCATTATGGGCTCCAGCACTAGGTCCGCGTGATTTCTAGCCGTTACACTTTCACGAAACGAAATCAAACCTGTTTTGCTTATGGCATAATGCCACCCCAAAAAATCACACTGTTCCCATGGTATTTCGGAATTCGTTCTGCTACTCGGAGTCTAGCTTGCCTTCCACGACCCCTTAAAACCCGAATCCGGCGATCATCTGATCGAACACCAATTCTCGTCTCATCAGAAAAAAGAACATTTCGCCAATTCTCAATTTTCCAATTTTGGTGCCCGATACACCAAATAAGTCTGTTAATTTTATGTTGTCTGGTTAGCTCTGGAACTTTTAAGGTCATTCTGCTGTATAAACCCCTTGAAGGAAGTCTTGAACTTATCGTTTTGAATGATACACTGATGCCTACTACTTCGAGAAATATCCTTTGGAGTATGGGGTACGACGCACTAGTGTCTCTTCTTGCAAGCTCGCTCAAAAAACGGTCTTCTTCTGTAGTGATTTTCCTACGACTTCTTCTTGGCCTGTTCTGCAGAGGTTGTAGCTCCACGTATCGGGCGCAGAGTTTTTAAATCACCCCCTGTGATACCCCCATTGTGGTCGCTTTATTCCTCTGTGTTACCCCTTCTTCATCAAGTGCAATAATTCGACCCTTCTGCACTTCGGACAATCCAACGTAAATAATGTTCAATGGTGATCATAGGCTTTTTTAAATTTCGAAATTCACAGTTTCAAATCTCAGTGACGACTGACAAGAGGAGATCATTCAATATTTATTATCATACTATCCAGTTTTTTTACAACGAAAAACTTCGTTTTTCACAAGTAGTCAATGGTCCATGGTTAAAAACAATCAATAATGAGAAATACCGAGTGATTCCATATAAATTTGGTTGTGTGGGTGTGTTCACTCGTTTCTTGAGGAGGGCAAAATTGCAAGTTATAGGAAAGATGATACATGAAAGCGAGTTCCACAGCACACTAGAACTGTGATTAGAAGAGTTGGTTCTTCTTTTGGACGGGGATTCATTCCGGGACCAAATCTTTAACTTCTTCAGTACCTTTAACGTGGAAGTATCAGTGAGAAATAGAAAGATCTGCTACCTGCCATCTTTGAGCGAGAGGTTGGAGATCACGCGTGATCAACGAGGTGCGCTGCTCTTCTGGGCACTGTCCAATAGATGTAATGAATGTTAGGCTGCGTACCTTTTATTAAATTTTTTTTAACCCTGTTGTGATGGCGTGAATAATTGATTGCTTTTTCTGAACCCTGGAGAGTTTCTCCTCAGAAAATGTAGGACGCTGACTTGAGGTTAGCAGAAGCAGATTTGGCAGTGTACAGAGCTGTGGGGTTCTGATCAAAGTGGTCATTCCAGTAAGTAGAATAATCCAAGCTATTGACTGTTTTACTGCCAATTGATATCGTAAACAATTATTTCTGTAGCTTCCTCAAGCGAAAAGCGATTTCTATTATCGTCCTTGCATGATTCTCGCTCATAAATAGTGTAATTTCAGACGACTGGCCCATTTACTTTTCGTTCACCGTTAATGAAAGAGTTGTGCTCCTAAACCGACGTCACTTGCGTCTGTTTGTAAGCAGAAAGGTAATCGTGGTTCAGGGTGATATAGGAGCGTGGCTCAGACTTTTTTCAGAAGAAGTGTAAGTGGTGCCGCAAAAAGTGTAGGACGCTGACTTGAAAATATCCTGTTGAGCACACCAGGGTATAGTCGTCGAAAGTCACGCAACGCCAACCATTCTGTTTTTGGACTGTGCTTGTTGTGAAGCAGATCGCTAAACAGAAAAGGATTGGCGAAAAATTTCCTCTACTGAACTAGGAACTTCACAGAGCTGTGGGACAGAATTGTCTTTTTAATGACCGGCATAATGGGAGAAATATATGGAGTGGCTCTCGTGCATCATCCTAAAATCAGTCATTCGTTACAACATCAACCACTAATTGAATCTATCTATTGAAGATTCTGTTCTGTGACTGTTACAGTTTTATTTTCTATCTTGAATGTAATGAAACGTTCCTCAAGATTAATTATTGCTTTATATTTGCGAAGAAAATCGCAATTATTATTGGATAAACTAAATCTGGTATCATGAGAAATTCATGACAAAAGTTAATATATTCGTTGTTTAATCCTTCTTTGTTTATTTTTAAATGCGCCACTGACTTTTACACCTGTACATGGAAAGGTCGGTATTTCCGAGTGAAACTGACTCAGTTCACCCCAAATTTGTTCACTAAGTGCGCATATTTCACTACCTGTATCGAGAAGTGCTAAGTACTCAAAACTAAAAATTTCACTAATATAGTAGGTGAGCGACTGTCGAGCTGTGCGTGATCAAAATTACATTCTTCTAGGAGATCTTCTCTAGGATTATTTACAGTGGAGGCCCTACTTAAAACTGCTCCTACAATGGGACCCAAACATTGTGAGGAGTGCCATCCTTTCCGAATCCTGAGATAATTTAAAATTTTCAGGAGTATCAAGTCCAATTTGAGCTACTGTTTTAGTAGGTGTTTTTGAAATTCCTCCTAGTGCTATTTCTAAAATTGAAATTATGGCTATTTTATTACGTTCAATAGGATCTGATGATCTCACCTGAGATCCCAAATCAGTGTTGATTTTCATTTCGAAACGAAAATAATAATCGGCTTGTCGTAACTTATCCATGGCATCTGCCAAACTATGTGTTCCGACTAAAACTGACGAAATATTTGGAGGGTAATGCCTGGCGATTGTTTTTATCAAAAGTTGTTCAAAATAATTAGGTTCTAAGTGCTTAGACATGGCTACAAATTTCATAAAATGTTCCACAAATGACCCTTCCGATTCTTTATAGCGTGCTGATTGTAGAGATAATTTAGTTCCAAGTTGCATCGTTTCATCCCAAAATTGACTAATAAAGGAATTTTTAAAAGATGGAAATCCATGAAAAAATCTAGATATGCTCTACTCCACAAGGCCGCCGAACCTTTGAAAAGATTTGAAAGTTTAAATTTGAATTGTTGAAATGAACATCTTTCTAAATTATAACCATACTCTATTTGCGCAATGAAATCCATTGGGTGCAATTCCCAGAATTATCAAAATTAGGCAAACTGAAATTTTATCAGAACAGCTGATTTCATTCAACCGATTAGAATTTAAAACATTATTTTCGTTATTTATTTGCATACTGTGGACCAGATGTCTAATCAGATTTTCTAAGTCCGAATCGTTTGAGGAACCTGCATTTACATTATTATATCTGAATGGTATGTTATTATTTAAATTGAAATTATTTATCGAGATATCTCTTGACGGAGACAAAGGATGTGTAGCTCTGATGTTCTCGTTGCGATGTTGTTGTGGTGGCCTTCTTATATTGTAAACAGGAAAATGTGGATTCAACACCGAATGTGAATTCACCCTCTCATCTTTATTTTGATTATTCAATCCTACATTTAACGGCATATTAGATGAATTAGTCTTTGACAAAAATTCGGTGGTGGATTATTGAAGGAATGACCCAAATTCATCCTACCTTCATTGTTCGGTTTGACAGGATTGTCGTTTGTACCTCTATGATTGTTTCTGGAACTCACGGGTGTGTTTTGGTGTCCATTCGTCATAGTTGTTTTTGGCACAGCACCTGTCCCTGTAGTCACTGTTCTTCTTCTTAGATTATATCCGTCGTTTTGATTTCTTCATCGTGATTATTTGGTGTTCCTTGGAATGACATTTTTTTCACTGCTACCCTTGATAGCTGCTGGTATCACGTTGCATTGCCGAATCCTGTCGGAGGTCCTTGAGGTATCAAGAGCAATGGCTCTTGATGCACCGTGCTATTCGATTGGTGATGCCCACAAATGAGTTGTGTATGCAAAGAGGTCACCAGTTGATCTCTGTGTACGGAAACTGTATTGTCGATCACTGATGACAGCTTGCAAGTCAATTTATTTTATGAGCTCATCTTTTATCTTTCATTTCATGACTTTCGATACAATAAACAAAAATGCGATAGTATGGTAAATTTGAGGTTAGAGTTCCTTCCCTTTCTCGCTACTTTTCAACCCTATGAGTGGCTCTCACACGAAACCTGAAACGATTGAGAACAAGTGCCAACTCTTGAGCACATTTCTTCAAAACAGTAGGTGGTATTCCGTGAGGAACCACTGCTCTTTTTTCTCGTTCCTCATTGAGTTAATATTGTAATATTGCACTCTCTGCTTCAAGCTATCTACAGAAAATTGGGGGACCCGAAGTAACATCTCTGAACTTGTATTATAACTTCTTCAATATCTTGTTTATTCTGAGTTTTTCCTTTGAAAAAGCCAATGTTTATGGGATTCTGTTTCTTTTCTATTAACAGTAATTCATATAGAAACATGGGACAACCTGTATATTGAAATGTTACATAACAAATATTTCAGCAGAATATTATTTGGCTGAAAACTATTATACTATATTATAGTATTTAGTACAGAAATAATTCCGAAAATTATTACAGAATTTAATGATTGCTATTATTGAACGAAAAATTTCACGAGCGTAGATGGCGCTTAACAACATAATTCTTGTCGGTTACGAATGATTTATGTGAAGCTTCAACAATTACCGAATAATTTGAAATGTCCAAACCATTTTATATGACTTAAATTTACTGCAAACGAATTTTATCATTACAACTCCCTGAAGATATTCTCACTAGCTGTTATTCCATATGCTCCAACCTTTCAGTAACATTCGTCGGAATAGGTTACCAAAATTTATTACCTATTAATTGACAGTTCAACGTTCTCGACGACTGTAGAGATTTACGAGATACACGATACATGCAAATGTCTTGTACCTTAGGATTAGTTCTAGATGTGGCAACGAGATATTCACCATTAAGATAATACATAAATCTAATACCGTCGTTAGTGTCCAGAAAAAATAATATATGTATATGGGCCTCCAAGAAATATACGTAAGATGAAAACAGAAAACCATTTTAGGCACTTATAATAGAACTATACAAGGTGGTACATAATAGCATGTCACAACTTGAGGGGGTAAATCTACGTGCAATTTTAAGAAAAAAAGTTCATATAAACATAGATTCGCGAAAGCTTCGTTACGGAACTATAGGGTGTTGAAATTTCCGGAACAAAATGGTTTTTTCTTCAAACCTTCTGCAGTTCATGAGATATTCAGCCCAAATTTGAAATGCAAGCCATTTCTCACAGCTTCCATCATTACACGTCCTAAGTTTTAACTAGAATCTACAAGGTGTTTTCTTTTCTGGAGCCTGTCTTCTTCTGCCGTTTCAAACTTTTTTGCAGTACGCCACTGATCAGCGTACAATCAATTTTCGTCATCTTCGTTCAATTTAGAAACTTTTTAGACCATTGTAATTTTTCGGTATCTCTAACCGTTCTCGAGCAGAACATATTAAGCGATTGATTGCATTCGCTGAATTGAAAGAACTTCTAATTAAAAAAAATTACTAGTAGGCTTTGATTTTCATTCATTTATTCATTTTGACAGGTCCTAAAGTTGAACCAGTGTCTGCTCAAATTTTTCATTAAATTATCGATTAGTTTAAGACTTTTGAAGTTATTTTTGTAAGAAAAAATGGCTAATTTCACTAACGCCGAATTGGCTGATATCCATTATATGTACGGTCTGCCTCGCAGAAACACAACAGAAGCTAGGCGATTATATCAGTTGCGCTTTCTAAATCGAGTACCACCAGACAGGCTAACATTTTCAAATATCCATAGAAGGTTGAGGGAAACTGGTACTTTTACTGCAAATAATCATTTAAAAGGTGCAACTCTAACTATGAGAACTCCAGATATTGAGGAAGCAGTTTTGAATTGTATTGATTTGAATCCTCATGTGAGTACTAGAAAGAATGGAATTCAGTTGAATATATCACATGATCTAGTTTGAAAAATTCTCTCTTATAGTGGGATAATGTTCACAAACGAAGATAACTTTACGAGAACTGCTATCACAAAGTTTCACAATAATCATTATTGGGCTGAGAAAAACCTCATTTGATTGAAGAATCTCATCATTAAGAACAATTCTCACTGAATGTCTGGGTCGGAATCATTATAAATTATTTGAATGGACATTTTTTCTTCCTTATAGACCAAACGGTCCCGATTATCGGCAATTTCTTGAGGAGGAGTTACCTTTATTGCTCGAGTTTGTGCCACTTTTGGAGAGAAATATAATGTGGTTTATGCATGACGGGGCACCAGCAAATTTAAGTGGAGAAGCTAGTGAATTCTTGAATAATACATTCAACTACCGATGGATAGGTCGGAGTGGCCAGAACCATGGCCTCCTAGGTCCCCAGACCTAAATAGTTTAGACTCTGCCTTATGGGGATATCTCAAAACTTCAGTTTGTACCACTCCAGTGAACACTTTAGAAGAATTGAAAAATCGAATAATAACCTCTTGTGACACGATAAGAAATACCCCAGGAATATTTTAAAGAATGCGTGATAATATGCGAGGAAGGACAGAGGCCTGTATTCTTGCAGGTGGAGGACATTTTCAGCAATTTATTTAGTTTTTAATTGTTCTTTTTATTAGATTGATATTGAATAAGTATTAGTTGTGTTTCCGAAGACGAGCTATCAAAATAAAAGCAAATTTGGGGCATACCTATCGAGTTTTCTTTTATTTGTTTCTATTTGGCGAATAACAATTCAAATAATTCAAATTCAATAATTTTTCACTCGAAAACGGTCTGAGAAACGAAAAAATTACATGTGTCAAAAAAGTTTCAAAATTGAACGAAGATGACGAAAATTGATTGTAAGCTGATCAGTGGCGTACTGCAAAAAAGTTTCAAGGGCAAAACGAGACATGGCCTCGGAAAAGAAAACACCTTGTAAATTTCAGTTAAAATCTAGGAAGTGTAATGATGGGGGCTGTAAAAAAAGGTTTCATTCTAAATTTGGCATAATACCTCAAAAACTGCAGGAGTTTTGAAGCAAAAACCAATTTTTATCCGGAAATTTCAACAACCCTTAGCTTCGTAACGAAGCTTTCGCGGACCTATGTTTATATAAACGTTTTTCCTAAAATTGCACTTAGATTTACCCTTCAAGTTGTGACATATTATTATGTAACACCCTGTATATCTAAGTTACATTCTTGATTCTATATGTAAGCTCGAAAATTCTTGGTGAACTTATTTATCGCAGTGATTATTACACTTCTGCAAAAAGTGTTTCATGTACATTTAACGATTATATGCACAAACAAATTTATATGGACTCACTCGGTATTTCACATTATTGATTGTTTTAAACCATGGTTCTTTGACTACTTGCGAAGAATGAAGTTTTTTTGTTGTGAAAAAACTGGATAGTACGATGAGAAACGTTGAATTATCACCACATGTTCGAGATATGGTACTCAGTTGTCACTGTGATTTGAAACTGTGAATTTCAAAATTTAATAAAGCCTATAATCATAATTGAAAATGTCTTACGTTGGAATTTCCGATGTGCGGAGGGGTCGAATAAATATTTTCGTTGAAGAAGGGGTGACACAGAGGGATAAAGCGGCCATAATGGGGGTATCACTTCAAAGACTTCGTTCAAAGTGTTTCTACAGCGGAACGCCCTTATGAGTTCTAGAGCTAACCAGACAACAAAAATTTAACAGACTCAATTGGGCATCAAAATTGAAATATTGAGAATTGACGAAATGTTCTTTTTCTGATGAGACAAGAATTGGTGTTCGAGTAGATGACCGTCGGATTCGGGTTTCAATGGGTCGTGGAAGGCAAGCTAGACTCAGAGCAGCGAGACAAATTTCGAAATACCAAGGGGCCAGTGTGGTATTTTGGGGTGGCTTTATGCTGATAAGTGAAACAGATTTGATTTCGTTTCCTGCGAATGTAACAGCACTAGGTCCGCGTGATTTCCGCTGACCTAGTGCTGGAGCCCATAATGAGACTTTGGCGAGAATCCCAAGGTGAGAATTTCACTTTTATGCAAAAACATTGAACATTTATGGGATAATCTCAAAAGGTAAGTTAGATCGAGCCAGAATAATCAAAGGACCCCACAACAGCTCATCCAGCCACCTAGAGGGGGTCGAAAACCTAATCCAAAGCATGCCTGGACGGATTCAGGCTTGTATAAGGGCAAGAGGAGATTATACAAGCTACTGAGGTCCAGAAAAGAACACCTACTCCCTGAGAAAACAGTTTTTTCTCTAATTTTCATTCATTTGTTCCTTTTTGACAGAGACCTCAATTTATTTCTATTTTCAATTGAAATATTCCAAAAAGGATCAATTCTAACAATTCTTCGAAATTTCCAAAATCCCTGAGGTAATATTCAAAATATGGGGTGATTCCAAATAAATTTGATTGTGTGTATTTGCCGTAATTGTGATACCGATTGATCTTTCAACCATAGTAGTATTTGTTTCTATATTAATATTCACAAAAATAATAAATATTTATTTTTTCACACATTGTATAGCTCAAACTTTTGGTTTGTTGAAATATCCTTGAAGAAAATGTATTATTGTTTTGTTTTTCGCATCCAACATCTAATGGTTGATAGTATAAGTTACCTAATTTAAACTTTACAGGCGGAATGAATCTGTGCCATGATGATAAATAAAATGTTATTAGTTCATTAATACAGCTTGTTCATTTGTTGTATTTTTCAATATTTGCATGTGTTCAAACTCACCCCTTGTACTGACGTTGCATGTCTATGGTGTAAACACATTTTCTTTAATTTTGACAATGAAGACAATGAAGGGATCTCATAATTTTTCTCATTAGTAGACAAATTCATGGTTTTTCATTTGATATATTTTCGTGATCTATCACATAGTTAATTTCGATACATGCTGAAATGTTCCATCCGTATAGTCTACCCTACTTCCACCTTTCTTTTCCTCGAAAAGAATGTATTTTCGCAAAAAAATTAGAGATAAGGGTTTTTATGGAATGGAGTTACCGATAAAATAATTATTTCAAGGTCAAATAATACCATTTGGAAAATTTATAATAGAAAACATCGAAATCGAGAAAAAGGTTTCAACCTTTCCAGAAAAGATGAAACTGCTGTTGAACTAAGGATTTCTGTAGAATTTCAAGTCTATTGAGTTTTTCGTTGAGAAGAATAAATTGAAAACCTGAACTTGACTTGGTTTCATACACTTTCATTCCGGATGAGATTGAATTGGGATTCATCACAAATTCTATATTTTACCATTTGAGATCTAAATTTAAATTTTCAATCTCTAATGTTCTAACATGAATATATTCTCGGAAGAGAAATAGATATTTCAGCTGCAATACACACTATTATAAAACCCAGTAGAGGATGCAACACAAGTCCCACTAATCCCTCATATTCTGGATAGACTGAAATGCATTTCCAAGAATAATATAAAGCAACCTTGTAAGACTCGAGTTTGAATTGTCTTTGATGTCTGCTGTAGCATAATGGATGTTTTGCAAAGATTGTACGTTTTATTCTGGGCAAACACTATTTCAGTTCGCGATTACTTCCTGCGCTCCTGCAGACTTGTTTACTCCTTTCTGGAGTTTGCGGGATTCAAGGATTGTGTGCTCAGGAATTATCTGGATATAAGGACGAATACAATTGCCACAATTGAAAATGTCATAAACAAACGCATTTTTCATAGGAGGGGAAACCAGTGCAAGTTGTTATACAGAGTAATTCTAACCTAAGCAACCAGAGAATCTTCCTAGAGACACTACATACCTTGTTGGTTGCCAGCCGATGCCTATTCGTGTCCTTTTTATAGTGAACAGAATAGAATAGAATTGAGATTGACCACAGTAATTGTTGTTCTTTCAATTTTTCAATAGTAGTAGTAGTACAAAGTGATGAATTCTGATTTGGGCATGTTGTAAAAAAATCTTTTGCGTAAACTGTAGCATATCACAATTTGACTCGGTTATTCTAACCTGATGTTATTTTGGCTTCATTTCATTTAAGAATAAAAAATTTAACTGAGAAAAGTTACTGAGGCAACACGTTCAAATAAGTGATGGAAGGAGTAACCCGTGTTGTGAATAACGATGAATCAGTGAGGTCTGGTAAAAAAGATTGAGAGATTTCCCACGTTACGTTATTTCGGTATGTAAGAGGTCTAGGCTTAAGATGTATATAATCATGATGCAGTGATCTCACTCCAGAGTGTGGGTTACTTCAATACTTTTCAGCCGAGAACAAATGAAAATGCTTCTTAGTTGACTATCTTTATACATACAACCAAATTTATATGGACTAACTCGGTATTTCACATTATTCATTGTTTTTAACCTATTCTTCTTTATTACTTGTGAAGAATGAAGTTTTTTGTTTTAAAAAAACTGGATAGTACGATAAGAAATGTTGAAGTATCACCCATCTTCGGGATATTATACTCAGTCGTCACTGAGATTCGAAACTGTGAATTTCAAGATTTAAAAAGCTTATAATCATAATTGAAAACGTCTATCGTTTGATTGTGCAGAGTGGTCGAATAACGGCTCCCGTTGAAGAAGCGGTAACACAAAAGGATATAGCGGCCAAAATGGGAGTATTACAGGGGTGATTTCCTAAACCTACGCCCGATACGTGGAGCTACAATCTCTGCAAAATATGCCTAAAAGAAGTCGTAGGACGATCAATTCTGAAGAACAAGACCGCTTTTTGTACCAAATTGCAAGAAGAGACCCTAGTGCGTCGCACCCCATACTCCAAAAGCAATTTCTGAAAGCAACAGGCATCAGTGCATCAGTCGAAACGATACGACAAAGACTTTGTTCAAGGGGTTTATACAGTAGAAGTGCCTTAATAGACACACCACAAAAATTGTCGCATCACCTGGTATTCGGAATTCCACAATCGATTAAACAGCTCAATCGCAGTTTCTTTGTCAACATATGTTTTTGGACATATGAGGGGAAAAAAAACCTTATCTATGTAGAAACATTGGTTTCCATATGATCTCAAACACGTCTGAAATAATAATGAGTTTATTTCACGATCGGTATTCATTCAATTTCTCATCAGTTTTCACGCTAAATTAATGCAAGTTTTCTGTGTTGAATTGTAACACTTCTAGAGGAGCGGCGAAACCAACGTTACGTGTCTAACTTGTTGAATGTTAACCAAAGCACTATTTCAAGAGCAATTAATCATTACCACGAAACAGTGGAATATGGAAAAAGGGCCGGACAGGTAAGAAATCGGATAACAACACCAGTTGATGATCGTTGGCTTCGTTTAACTGCACTAAGAGTTCGGCACTGTACGGCTAGAATGCTATAAAATGAACTTGCACTTTCCAAATGTGCATATTTCATTGCAAACTGTTAGGAACAGGCTCAGATAAGACGAAATCAGACCAAGGGTGGCTTCTATCGGCCTATGTTTCACCTGAGAGCATCGAGTTGCAAGACTTCAGTTTGCGAGGGAACATGCAATTTGGGTATTCCAGAATCGTCGAATGTTTTCTTTCCCGACGAGTCCAGGTTCTGTCTAGTATCAAATGATTAACGCATGCCTGTATACAGACGACCTGGGGAACGTTATCATCAATGCAACATCCGGCAAACCGAAAACTTCGGAGGGGGCTCAGTAATGGTGTGGGGAGAAATTGCTTTCCATGGTCGAACTGAGTTAGTCCTAGTGAATAATGGAAGAATGACAGCGGCCAGATACATCGCAGATATCCTTGAATCTCATGTTGTACCCTTGGGCCCATTGATTGGCGAAAACTTCATTTTTATGCATGATAATGCTCGGCCTCATGCAGTTAGAGTAGTTACAGAATTTCTGCAGAATGCCGAAATTGATATTTTAAGATTGCCAGCTAGAAGTTCTGACTTGAATTCCATAGAACATGTTTGGGACAATATGGGGTGGCAAATTCAGCAACGTAGGATGCCTTGTAGAACACTCCGACAACTAGAAAATCTGCTTCCTACTTTGGAACTCAGTGACTCAAGAGTACATCCAAAATTTGATTGAGGCTCTTCCCAGACGTATACAGGCAGTAATTAGGGCCCGGAGAGGAAACATTCTATTTTGAAAATTATTGGTAACCATTCGATGCTAGTTGATTGATCTCTCCGCGAATGTTTGAAGATTTTCAAATTTTTCATTAACACGAAAATTGTTGATATTTTCCATCATAAATCTCTATAGAATGATATCTTCTTATTTTACACTTCTGAAAGTTACCAAGCGACTCTTGAATGACCAACATAGAAGTTTATATAGTATTGTCCCTAAAAGTAGGATAATGCGACAATTCTTATGGGGAGTGTATTTCCAGAGCGAACCAGACAACAAAAAATTCAGAGACTTACTTGGTTTAATGAGCACCAAAATTGGAATATTAAGAAATGTTCTTTTTTCGGATGAGACCAGAATTGGTGTTCGATCAGATGACCGCCGGATCCGGCTTTAAAGGGGTGGTGGAAGACAAGCTAGACTCCGAGCAGCAAGACAAATTTCGAGATATCAATGGGACAGTGTGATGTTAAGGGGTGACAATATGCTATCGAACATTAATGGGATAATCTCAACAGGAAAATTAGATCGCGCCAGGATAATCCTAGAACCCCACAACAGCTCATCCAAGCCGCCACAGAAGAGTGTCAGAAAATCACCCCAGAGGAGGTGGAAAACCTAATCCAAAGCATGCCTAGACGGATTCTGGCTTGTATCAGAGCAAGAAGAGGTAATGCAAGCTACTGGGGTGGAGAAAAAACCACATTCTCCGTGAGAAAACAATTTTCAATTTCTTTATTAAATGCGGAAAAAATCTCTTATTTTCTTCTATTTGTTTTTTCTTAAATCAACGTGAATACTCAAGCGGGGTCCTGCTGAGACCCCAGCTTAAAAACAGGTTTTAATGATGGCATCTTTTTTTCAATAAAAATCAAAGAAATGAAAAATTCGAACAGAAATATAATATAATTGTTCAATCGTAAAAAAGTAAAATGACTCATGAAAACTAGAAAAAACGATAACATCAGATGTTAAAAAATACAATTGGTTTGAATAATAGGCAACCGAGTAATCATGGTACAAAACAGAAAGTTGTGTTCTTTTATGCTCTTCACATACAAACTGCTTACATTGTGCACATTTTGTATTCACTTTTTTGTCCAAACTTCTGGGGCATTTTAAATACCTGGAGCGTTTTTCTGCTGCAGCTTGTGCTTCAACCTCAGGTTCAACAGGAACCTCAATTCCACAATCTTTCAGGGCAGATTTTATGTGATAGTGGTGATGTTTATTTGTTGAACGCGTCTCCATGTTGGCGCGAGCTAGTTCATCTCCCAACTTCAGCAAAAATAATGCATTTAGGGCATAAATATATAAGATGTTCATAAAAGGTCTATACGGCCATCTGCTACATGAATATTCCCGAATTAGTTTATCAGCATTATCAACTGCGCCTTTCTTTTCTGTTGTAATCCAACAAAATAATATATGGCTTATTATCATGTTCTTGAAATACACTATCATCATCGTGTTGACTAGACAGTAAATGTACAATTCTTTTTTTTTTGGAACATACGAAACCATTGTTATATTTCGAGTTAATTCAATCATTGAAGAATGAATGGGCCTAGATTTTATACTAATTTCGGACGGAGTATCTGGTTTATTCTAACGGACTTTCCCCAGTAGTGTAAATTGATTTTTCAACAAGTGATTGGCTAAGTCAACACTTGTGAAAAAATTATTTGTGGTAATTCCACGCCAAGTAGTATGATATGGTTTCCCCAAATCTCTGAACTTTGGTTTTCTTCTGCTACGCCACCCGGCAGTTTTTCTGCATATCCCTGAAGATTACACAAATATGAGGTTTTAACGTCAGCAGCTGCCCAAATTTTTTTCACCGTACTGACTAGATTTTGATTTTATATATTGCCTAAAGGGACACATTTCCCTAAAGCAAATCAATTGCTCATCAATGGTAATAGTTCCATACGGTTCGAAAGCATTCGTGAAGTTGCTAACGAACATCTCTTGTTGTCTTGTTTTCGCCTTTCCGCTCTCGTTGATTTGTCAGCAAATCGTAAAAATGTTAAAATTTTCTTAAATCCACTGCGAGTAAATGCTGATGGAAAAAAAAGATCTTCGAATTGCTGTGTTTTTGGTCCACATTTCTCGTGTCGTTTCTTTCCTACATCTCAAGGCACCAGCTCTTATCAGAACTCCTAGAGAGCAGTTCAATTCACTCCCACGAAGTGCCGTCCATTATTTTTGGTTTGCTGGTTTTTTTTATTCCAGGCATCAAAATATCGGGTGATTGGTGTATAATGTCTTTCATTTCGTCAGTCAAAAATAAGTTGAAGGATTTGAATTTGGGAAGCTTTTACTTGGTAAAATTCCATTATCAATAATAAAAACAAGTACTGTGTTTGAAATTTTGCATACAGATAATAAATATTGGAAGGTAGATCTTTGGGAAACTTTAGAAATCAATAAATACAAACACGCAGGTAGACTCATCAATGAACAAGTCGATTTAAGCCCTTCACCTCTATGGAATCTTTTCGGGGAGCAATCTATTCCTTAATTTTATTGGATATACCTGTCATAAATAACCACTTAAGAAGAAGCAACCTAATAAGCTTTTAATTACTCAAGAACATTTATAGCTATATTCTCATTTATATTTTTCTGTATATTCATTCGTCTGAAGAAGCTACGGTGTAGTGAAACGCGTTACGAATCGCAATTATTAAGTAAAATTCCTTAAAACACAGTACTTGTTTCTTATCATTGAGTTGAAGGATTCTAAAATTGTACTCATATTTTTACTGTATTCGATTACATCAAGACTTGCTCTTACGATGTTTCTTGCTAATCTCTTGCTTAGATGAAGTGGCTGTTTGTTTCATTTCAGACCAGATTTTGATATGAAAACGGGACGTTCGAATCGTACAATGGTTTCATCGACTTTTGGAGGTTCCTCATCAGATTCTTTCACCGTCAGTATTTCCATGTTGTCCTCAGTTCGAGATATATCTTCCACGTGAACTTTGAACATTGTCCGATAAATTGTCATCGCTATCATAGGTCGGTTCTTCATCCGAAAACTCATCCAGATAATTTGAGATGTATTCTAATTCAGCTTGAGTGAATTTTCTATTTCCAAAGCGTTCTATTTTTAGTAGAACCTTAGCCAAAAACACAAAAATTAGTAAGAAAAATATTACGTACATACCCAACCGGGGTTTCTAAGAGACCCCACGTACCTTATTGACTCCCTCACGACCACCACGGAACATCGCGGCAGACTAACAGAATTGCCGTGATGTATTTCCTGACGAATAGCTGGCAGCGATGTTGCTGATGTAACACAAAAATAGTTATGGGGTAAATTCTGATGTTGGGGTCCCTGGAGGATCCCGCTTTGGCGTTTAAGGGTTGAAATAAACGTTTATCTGTTTCTTTTTTCAATTGAAATATGTCGAAAAGAATTAATTCTAACAATCCTTCGAAATTTCCAAACTCCCAGAGGTAATATTCAAAATATCGGCTGATTTCATGTAAATTTGGTTGTGTGTGTATTTTGGCCTCATATTTTCCGACATTTTTGAAAAATTACTCCCTCTCCTCCGCCAAAAAGACAAACTTTACATAAACTTCTTTTCGTTATAAAACCTAATCTTCACGATCCCCATGACGCTTGAGTAAGTGCAAACTTAGCATCCCGCACTTCCCTACTATTATGACCCGTTTTGAGTTGAAAAATGAATAATGAGTTCAATCATAGACGAAACACAATAGTAAGTCGTAAAGCAATATTGTTTCAAAGTTTTATTTTATTTAACATGTCAAATCCAGTACACGCTTCAGTATACCTCATAGCGATTTTTTATCGACAAGTTCAACTGAGCGTGTGAGTGGGCGGCCTTCGTTCCAGCCGAATGTCTATTCTGAAAGTATGTCGATAGAGAAGATTATGGAAGGGCCGGATTCATCGCGCCGTGAGACTAACGCTCTCGTACACATGTAGACATTCGTCGATTCTCTTGTCTTCTTCCTTCATCAACAAGTAGGCACTTATCAGGTAAGTTAAATCTTGTATTAGTTTTTATTTGTGGGATATTATCAAGACTAGAAGCTTTTTGATGGATATAGACATGAATGTTTCTTTACACTGCTGTAATTTAATTTGTATGTCAATGAAACTTCTGCAGCTTCTTTCATCAAATTTATTCAGCTGACAGTATTGCTTTATCTTTCAGCCCCTTCAACGTAGAAACCATTCAACAAGTTTTAGTTGGAGGCCTAGATATTTTGAGAAGAGTTTGAGTTAGCAGGTTGAAACAAGAAACAATATTATATACTATACAGGGTGTATCTGAAACTAGGGCAACCCCTGTCACTTTTTTTCTATTTGGAATATTTAAGAATCGGATAGAAGAGAACATTTTGAATTTAATAACATTAATATGTTCGTTATTTAGTTTCCGGTTATGCGAAAAATATCAACATCTGCTATTATGAAAAATAAGATTGTATCTAACAATTTAATTGCTCAATTTTTACGAGGTGTCAGAGTCTTAAATTTCAATTTTTCCTCAAAAAGTAGAAGCAGTATTTTTTCATCTTTTTATGAAACTGGCGTCACTCTATTCTTAATGATTCTGTAGTTGTAGTGTAAAATACTTAGGCAAATTTTGCAGAGTTTCCAATTCGCTAATAACAACAACTACGTTGACGATGCAAAATTTTTGTTCATACTGTTACCGTTTCCACTACGGTATCCCATCAACAACCAACAACAACCGCCGTTGTTTACCAAGGAACCACATGTTTTTATTTCATTTTAATTCTACGTTTACAAAAAGTAATTGTGCTAACCATCAGTGTTTCCATCTTGTGTGTGACCCCATCCCGGTAGCAAGTGGCGCCCAACGTGGGGCATTAGGGCATTGTTTTCTTTGTTGAGAAAAAGAACCCATCCCAAGTGAGTTAGCCGATAAATTGATACGAGAATCCAAGTGAAGAATTCAGCTACTTCCGCACAGGAGGTAAATCCGACGCACGTGGTAGAACCTACGCAAATATAGCAACGACGCACGTGGATAATATTCGTCTAATTCATCTACCGCAGAATTAATCCACCACCGCAGCAGCAGTGAATGAAGCATCACATTCTTGGACCGAAGACAACACCATGTGGCGCCCAAAGACGAGTGTGTGAGTGTAGTGTTGTAAAACGACCAGTGCGTTAGTGAATCTAGAACCTACTCACAGTAGCAGTTGTTCAACGAATGATAAACTCATCATGTGTCCCATGTGTCTTAGGTTAGTAAATTTTTTTTCAGTACTATTTTTCTCTTTTTCAGGTACTTTTAATATATAAGGTTTATGAGTGATTGACATATAAAGATACGAAGTAGATGCGTTTCAACAAACCCCCCCCCTCAGATTTGTTATTGTACATATCTTAGATTCAAATAATTCAAATAGAACCTTGCACCTCGCTTTCATAATGCAAGTAGCTAGACCATATGACACGCTTACGTGAGACAAGGTTTTCTGTGGTTTCCCTTGTGATCATCGCGTTGATGCCAAATGGCGCGTAAGATAGTAAGACGGCCACAGACGCACTGCACACAGGGTCGTATTAGATTTAAGTTGGATAACTTGATAAACTTTTCATTTTTTTGATGGTATGATGCGCACGTATGCACATGTCTTAAATGAAGATACAACATGGTTTGATTACCCGGTATGGCAATATGGAGGCGCCTAACCCTGATCTTCAGAGGGGGGCCGTGTTACCGTTTCCACTACGGTATCTCACCATAGATTTCTCTAGGCCCTCCGAATAAGCGTGTTACCGTGTTAACCAGGCTTCCTTAATCACAGATCTCCTAGTAGGCACTTCGACCAGGCTAGGCACAGAACATACTCTGTGCGTACCTGGACCGAGGGTTTAATATCCGTGCATTTCTTTCTCTTCAACGACCTCTTCGAATTCATTCTGTCTTAGAAAACCGGCTGCAGCACGCATTGCCACGAGCCGGCTTTCCCTACCCAGGCCATATTGCCAAACCGCCGTTGTTTACCAACGAACCTTGTGTTTTTATTTCATTTTAATTCTACGTTTTTAAAAAGTGTTTGTGTTAACCATCAGTGTTTCCATCGTGTGTGTGACCCCATCCCGGTAGCAATACCTATAATATTCTGTGATCATAACAATATCAGTGTGACAGGTCAAAATTCCATTGTTATTTGGAAGAGAGAAGGGGAATCCTCTGATAACTTTTTGCGACCTAACAAAGGCGTTCGACTGTGTCAAATTTGATATCTTGCTGGATAAGTTGGAGCATTATGGAGTCAGAGGCGTGGTATATAAGTGGTTCGAGTCGTATTTGAAGAATCGTAAATTCTGGGTGGAAATCGAAACGTGCATAGCAAATACACCAACCAGAGTCAAGTCCCCAGTTTACGATGTGTAGTGTGGCGTACCACAGGGCTCAATTTTGGCCCCCCTTCTCTTCCTCGTATATAACAACGACATCATAGTAAATTTTCCAGAGGCATCCTTCGTCTTGTTTGCGGATGACACTAGTTATATACTGAAAAATAACGTTCTTGGTAATCTCTCTCAACAATCTAATGTCCTCATTTCAAGTATGTCTGACTAGTTCTGCGCAAACAGACTAGTCTTAAATATGCAAAAGACCCACAAGTTAGCAATCAGCCCTTCGAAAGATATCTCAGAGAGATTACTGAATAATTTCGGGTTTCCTGTAGCATTGAGTGTAAAACTTCTGGGCATTATTATCGATCAGAACTTGAATTGGAACACTCACCTTTCTGTCTTAAATAAAAAATTGGGCAGTGCAGCACTTGCCATACTAACCATCAGACAGAGCGTTAACTTTGAAGCTGCCAAAATCGTGTATTACGCCGACTTCCAGAGCATTTTGCAATATGGTGTGGAATTTTGGGGTGACTCCACTGGCGCTAAAGATGCTTTCATAATTCAGAAGCGAGCAATCAGAAATCTATTCAATCCAACAAGGTATGATCCTTGTAGAGAATACATCGAAAATGCAAAAACATTCACTTTGACTGATCTATATATTTACAAACTGGCTCTGATCTCATTCAGGAAAAAACATAAATTCATTTTCTCTGAGTCAACACATTCTTATAACACCCGGCGTAATAATTATATTTTGCCAGATTATAGACTGAACGTGAACAGAAAAGGACCTCTTTATGCAGGCATAAAAGTTTTGAATCATCTGCCCAAACACTTACAGTCAGTCAACTCCTTACTCGTCTTCAAGAGACAGCTTGAGACTTTTCTCGTTAAAAATGTGTTTTATTCCCTTGTGGAATTTTTCACGAAAAAATTTTGATGATTATTTTGAGAATGGATTTGAATAAAATGTCAAAAAAAATATTAATTTCAATTTTTGTATGTGTGTGTGTGTATTTTGATGTCAAACGGAAGTTTTTCTTCATGATCCTTTTGCGTTTTGATGGGTAGCATTTTTTCTGAAAAGCATAATAATATTCCATTCATATTATATGTTCAACTCTACTCATTGTGGAAATAAATTATTATTATTATTATTATCATATTATTATTAATTATCGACATTGCGAATTAGTGAATTCAGTTTTGAGTATCGATGAACACACCAGTGAAAAAGTCGATATGCTCCTTATTATGGAGAGTGCAGGCAGAATAGTTTTCAATCTGAACAATTATACAACGAGCGCCTTCCGGAAATAATTCATCCAGATAGAATCTATTTCTCTAAAGTTGAACGAAAATTTCGTGAGGTGCGGTATCTATGAAGATACCGCAATAGACGTATTAACATTTGTTGATATTATTTCAACCACATCAAGGTAAATTACCGAGAAGCTTTAAATTAGCTACCAAAGCGCATGGAGAATTTCGAAAAACATAAGTACCGCTCATTTAAATATCAATTACACCAACACCTCTATGTTAACGATAGCGGCGTCAGGCGACTCCAGTACTGTGAAGAGTACCTAAGAAAAATGTAGGGTGATCCACAATATCCCACAAAAATTTTATTCAGTGACGAATCACGTTTCACGAATAATACGATGTTTAACCCTAGAGTGGGCGCGTCTTTCCGTGAAACATCAGTGGGCGCGTGTGGAGCATATATATATATATATATATATATATATATATATATATATATATATATATATATATATATATATATATATATATATGTAGTGTATGTGAGTCCTGAAACATAATCACTTCCTTGTTCTTGCTTGCCGATTTTATAGTATGATCGCAAAATCCCTTCAATATTCAAACTCAACAAAACAATTCCCTTTCTGTTTGACCGAGAGAGCCCTGATGGCTGGGTTCGGTCTTCTAAGTGATGTCGATTATGATCTATAGATGTTCTAGAATCATTATGAACCCAATAATTCAGTCAGGTCAGTTGGTTTCAATTTTTGTAATCTGATGAAAGAATAAGGGTGCATGTTATGTTTCTTAAGGATCCTTTGAATGGAGGTATAACTCAATCCAATAGCCATTGATGCTGACTTAGTGGACGCATGTGGATTGGCACGAAAATACGCTAGCGTATTAATTTGATTGTCGTCGTCCTCGAGAATTGGGTTTCTTCTAGTTTCTATGTATTTTGTTCCTCCAAATTGCAGAAAATTGCTTCTAATCCTTCGAAATTTTGTTTTACTCATAGGCGCTAAATTTGAAAATTGGTTATCGAATTTCCTGCAAGTTCTATCCACCACTTTTTGACATTCGCCATGAATTATAAAGAGATTAACCATATCCTCGTTTGAATAATCAGCCATTTTATTATCAATCTGGTGTTTCAAAAATTTTCACTTCAAATCACCAACAATTCTTGTTGAAATATCAAATTCGACTGAACGAAGTGACAAGTACATTAATTTTAGGCACCTGTCAGGTGAGCGTAGCCAGTTCAGCTACTTGATTCAAATATTTCAAAGCATTCTCTGTGAGTTCTTGCCAAATCATCAAAATTCAATATATTCCCAAATAATTTCGGAACTATAAGAAATGGGAATAGTACATGCTTATACAATTCCATCTGAACTTTGACGCTTCATCTGATGGCGATATAAAAATTGGCACGTGCTTTCTGAAAAAATTGAGTTATTGCTGTTTGAAAAAGGCCAAATTGAAAAAATCATACAAAACAACGCAATATACATTTGACATGTGTAGATTGCTTAAAAAATTCCTTGACCCTTCTTCTATCCACTCAAGTAAAAATTGAGTCTTTGGTACAAAATATCTGCTAGCTACAATTCTTTTAAATGTTCCTCAAAAATCGAGTTTTTAACAATAATAATTAAATCTGTCAAAAGTTTCGACAGATAAGTGCCAAAAACTTGGGTATTTTCTGCCTTGCTCAAATGTCGGTTCTAAATGTATAATAAAAAAGGTAGATTGCCATTTGAAATAACAAAGTGATGACCCACTTCCGGTATAAACGGAAATATTATCACATCGAAAATATTTCACTCCAATTGGAAATCGCTAGTTATGGCCGCGTATAAAATTTCAGCTTGATATTGTAATTGAAACTTGAAAAGTTTTTAACGGACGGTCCCGGTAGATATCCCTGTATATTTCGGAATGTTTTCATTATACAAAGCATGACTTATATACCGACGATCTCAGAGTTTACAGTGCTATTCGGTCTTATGATGAGGTATTTCAGAGTGATCTTGACAGACTTTTCTCTTTTTATCAAAGTAGGTATTTTCAATTAAATATTGACAAAGGTAAGCATATAAGGTTTACAAATAATGTCAATGTCTTCGATGCTATTTTTTCTGTTGATGGGCTTGTAATTGGGTGGGTAAACCAAATTAAGGATCTAGGTATATATCTTGATTCTAAGTTGTCCTTTGAGTAACATATTGATAATACAGTTTCTAAGGCTTTCAAAATGTTGGGTTTCGTTCTTAGAATTACTAAAAGTTTCAGTGATCCGAGGTCTTTAAAAATGATATATTTCTCGTTGGTGAGGAGTAGTTTAGAATATGTTTGGTCCCCTCAATATTACAAGTATATTGACAGAATTGAACGAGTCCAGAGAAAGTTTGTCAAAAGCTTCAACTTCATATTTTTCAGTCGTAACCATGATTATGAATTATGTTTGCGTCATCACAAAATTTTAAGCGTATAGCAGAGGAGAGTCCTTTTCGACACTATATTTCTTTATCGAACCATTCTTTTAGTTTTCCGCTTGTTAATTATCTCACTTTCAATGTTCCCGTGTAATCTAGTCGTCGAAATGCACTGTTCTATATTCCGAAGTCTTGTAGTAGTTTATTTTTTCTTTCTGTTTTCTTGCGAACTATGCATCTCAATAATTGGCATATTGCCAGTATAGATATTTCTCATGAACCTCTTTCTTCTTTCAAAAATAATGTTATTGCATATCTCATTAGATCTGAATCATCCTTATTGTAATAGTTTTTAGTTTTCATGATATTTTGCTTGATTCTGTAATCTTTAGTGAGTCTTTTTTTCTCTCCTAAATCATTATGAAAGTTATAATTTTCATTTCGTATGACAGTTTCACTTGTGTTTATTTATTCTGATATCATTTTTTATGAACCCCGGTAATTGGGTCTATCCTGTAGGAGTTCCTATGTTTTGTAACAATAAATGTATAAATAAATACAAGAAGAGCAACCGGACACGGTGTTTTTCATCAGTTGGAAAGAAGTTTGCAACAAGATGAAGGGAGATTCGAACATCCAACTTAACAGGTACTCACGTATTCCAAGATGATTGGACCTTATAGTTATTGACGTTAGATTTACACTTTAGAAAGTCGAATTTTTTCCCCGTTGCGAATATTTTGTAAGGTAGATCTAACCATCGAACTGTGCATTTTAGGTATCGAGAAATCGATAACAAATCGATGCCAATTAATATTACAAGTTAAATGGTGTGTGCAAGAATAGCTAGTCTAATTTGCAAGACGGACTTTCTCACCTTTGAATGTATTACTATTCACCACATGCTTTGGAAACAACCGGTATACCGTGAAGCCTCTAAATCAAAGAGACAACCAAAAATTACGAAAATTCCAATTAAAATCTTGCTTTCGGTTCATTTCAGTTGATTTCATGTTGAGGAACAATTGCTCAGAATTTAATTTTCTTCAATAAAAAACTAGAAATATATATTATGCATTTGAACAAACAAGGATGAGTCGACTTCCGGTATAACCGGAAGTGCAACAGCATTAAAAATACTTTCAGAACCTAGTTCGAATAACATTCAAGACAACAAAAAAATTTCCCAAATCAGTCGTTCCTTTCTCCATATACTTTTAATGTCCCATCTCGCCTGGACACCCTGTATATAATCCCCAGTAGATCTCAAAACCATTATTGTTATCGTAGATATTTATTCAAATTAGTGGAACGTCTACTCAAAGACTTCATTTTCTATATTGATGATCTTTTCATTTTAGGAAAATCTATTTTCTAGTGAATGAAATACAAGTACCAAATATATTTTCATTTCATTCAGTTGAACCTCATTTCCTATTCCATTCTCTTCATTTCACAGAAAAGTGTTCACTTTATTCCTTTCTGCAAAATAATTCTTTTTTGACTCTTCAATTCAACGCGGCAGAGATAAAAGAACAGAAGGGTGAGTCACCTTATTGAAACAACAGTTGAACAATCCATTACGTACATATGCTATATGTTCAGTTCCAGACTGCCACATAAATCGGGAAAGTTCTCCTGATGCACTCGAGAGGTTTTCCGTCAGAGTTGGGTTACTTTGAGTTTCGTTCAATTCCCATATTACACATGCAGATTGCACCTGAAGACCTGCATTGTAATATCGGAAACCTATAAGGAGATGCAAAGCAATAACTTTTACGAAAACGCGAAAAAGATTCGCAACTTCACTCACATGCATTGAAAATATTTAGAGAAATAACTTTTTGTATATCTTGCATCGCTTTCAGGTGGAAAGCAAAGTGCTTCAATATCACTGATGAAATTTGTAGATGCTGCTGAACATACAAGGTGTGTTGCTGTGATAGCGAATTTTTGAATGGAAAGCAGCTATATGTTTATTTTCAAGGAGATATATCGAAAATTCTAGTAAAAGTATAATAATAAATCCACACAATCTACCTTCCCCATGAAGTCGACTATATATGATGCCACTTACGAAAATTCTACTTCTCTCTATCTCATCTGTCGAATACACATCTTGGTTTGAAATCATAAAAGAAAAGTTGATTTACACTTATTCACTTTATTTGTAACGCGTTTCAACGACATCAGACAAAAATGAAAACTAAACTAAGGTACAACAATTTATATACAGGGTGCCTGAACGAAAACTAAACAGAGGCTATATCTACCAAGATATTAATTTCTGATCAAAACGCAAAAACAAGTCAATTTTTGTTTCAGGGGAGACATCTTTTTTGGTACAAAATTTGCCTGAAATATTAACCCCCTAAGCGGGGGTTGCAATCCTTGAACATTTTGAATAAAAAAAATGGGTTGAGTGATAACTCAAAAGAATGGTGGTGTCTTTGTCTACAATGCCTTGAACGAATTTTCATTTTAATCGAAAACTGTAAAAGATACAGGGTCGGCAACTGAAAGATAGGAAGACTGCAATCCTGAACATTTTGAATATCAAAAACGGGTCAGTGATGACTCAAAAGAATGGTGGTGTCTTTGTCTACAATGCCGTGAACGAATTTTCATTTTTGAATCGAAAACTGTAAAAGATACAGGGTCAGCAACTGAATTCACCCTCATCTCGATAGGGAATCTTTCGACATACCTTTCTATTTCCATAGGAGTTGGATTTGAATAGCGAAAGAGGGCGATGAGCTCACTCTGTATCTTCGACAGTATTCAATCAAAAATGAAATTCTTTCACGGGGATGCACACAAAATATTACCTTTCTTTCGAGGTATCACTCGACCCATCTACTCTCTTCCAAATTTTCAAGACTATTCAAGTTTCAGTGAGGTAAAATGGAGCAGATCCATGCTGATCAATGGCAGTCATCATCAACAAAAATGAGTACACCAGAAATAAAATTGGTGTACACAAAATCAATAAATCTACACAGTACCATCCTAATAATCCATCCATATACATCTGAGCTATATAACGTAAAATAGATAGTGGAAAGGAATCTGGAGTATACGAACTTAACTGCAGGCATGGATCTCTACATTTCACACTCCACGAAAAAACATCTGCCTAAAAACCTTGGATCCCTAAATGATACATCTCGAACTCCAACCCCTCAAGCAGGGGTGACAACCCTCGAAAATTCGGATAGGTAGATGGGTCGAGTGATAACTCGAAAGAAAGATATGACCTTTCTCTGCATTCACATGAAAAAAAATTACATTTTACAATCACGAAAGAGCAAGTAGCTATGGCAATAAGTAAAATTAAAAATAGGAAAGCTCCAAATGAAGATAAGATAACAAATAAGATGATCAAATATGGCGGAGAAGCCATGAGAGAATATAAGTACACAAAATTGTTTAACATCATAATTCAACACGGAAAAATACCAGAAGAATGGAAAAGAAGTGTAACAGTGCCTATCTTTAAAAAAGGAGACAAAACAAATCCTGCCAACTATCGCGGAATAACCTTATTAAGCACCTCTTTGAAACTGCTTACAAAGATTCTTGCCGATGACATAACGTCAACAATGCCAATCAGCGAAGAGCAACAAGGCTTTCGAAAAACCGGCCCACGGTCGATGCACTATTTATAACAAGGTTATTAGTAGAAAAGTCTCTTGAATATAACACTCCAGCATATCTTTGTTTCATAGACTTAACGAAGGCCTTCGACAGAGTCTGACTGAAGGATGTAATCAAGATACTGGAAAACAAAGAGGTACCCAAAAATATATGAGACTCATCAAAGATCTGAACACTAATACAACAACGCAAATACGAACAAACCACACCCTAACGCAGCATTTCGGAACAACGTCGGGCATCCGCCAAGGTGATAGTCTTAGCCCTCTACTATTTAATACTGTTATGGACCAACTTGTAGAGATCTTTGAAAGTTGGGATTAGGATATTGCAAGGAAACCTACAAAATTAACATCTTATGCTATGCCGATGACGCCGTACTCATTGCAGAATCAGAAGACGACCTACAAAGAATGTTATACGCCTTTAGCAAACGCGCAAAAAATTTCAATATGGAAATCTCAACAAGTAAGACAAAATGCATGACCATAGCTAAGGAACTTCTGCGATGCAAGTTAACAATAGACAACATCACTATAGACCAAGTCATGTCATTCGAATACTTAGGGTACAAAATAACAAGCACAAGATACCTTGAAGATGAAGTGAGGAGACAAGTGAACAAAGCAGCTGCAGTATCGGGACATCTTAAACAACCAATTTGGAGAAATAAACACCTCAGTATACCATGCAAATCCAGAATCTACAAAACATGTGTGCGACCAATTATGACATACGGGGCAGAAACAAGAGCGGAAACGTCGGTAACAAACAGGATACTAAGAACAACAGAAATGAAAACGCTAAGAACTATAACCGGTTACACATTGGATGACAGACAAAGATATACCGACATAAGGGAAAAATGTGAAACAGACGATATTGTAAGATGGGTAAGAAAAAGAAGAAGAGAATGGAACCAGCATGTAAACAGAATGACCACAGATAGAATAGCCAAAATCGTATATAACAACATACCACACGGAAGAAGACCCGTTGGACGACCACCAAAACGATGGCGGGACTGTTGGCAATCAACTTCATAAGAACTGCAGGGAAACCGGAACTGAACAGGCGCTACGCCTTCTACACGGTGAAGAAGAAGAAGAAGATCACGCATGTATTCGGCACGACATACAGGACCAGAGTTTGCTGGCATGACCATGTCAGCCATTGCTAAATCTCCTGCTTAGCTCGGTTTTTTTCATGTCCAAGCAGTACTTCATCATAACTGGTGCTTCAATACATAGCACAGGTGCGACCTGGTCAGGAAAACTGTTCTCATGTAAGAGGTTACGCACTGAAAAATTCATTGCATCTATTGGATACTTTCCAGAAGAGAGAAGTGCGCCTCATTGACTACCCGAAGATCACACCTGATTAGGTTGCTGATCTTTCTCTTTTTCACAAATACTTCCATGGTAAATGATGTGAAGAACTGAAAGGTTTGGTCCTAGAGAAATTTGGTTCCAAAGAAAAACTACGCTCGTGGAAAATTCTCATCGTACGTATCTCTACAAAAACTTTTTCATTCACAGGGATGGTATGCTGTAGAACTAGCCCCAATCGAACATCTTTCCCCTAACTTACAGTTTGGCCCTCTTCAAGAAGCGAGTGAACACATACATTTAATCGCCTCGTGAAGGCACAGCTGAAGTAGGCATCGCCATTAATTCATAATTTGTAAAAGATTTGTATCAAGTAACAGTCACTGGTGTGAAATCAATTACTTGAGTTCTAATTGTAGTAATCTCCGTTTTCTTGATCCAATATAGAAGAAAATAGCTATTTCTATATTTGCTTTTTTGCAAGACAAATGTTGAGATGAAGAAAAATTACCAATTTTCTCAGTATTTTATGTTCGCGATAGTCTAATCGAAAAATTAATTAGATTCAACATTGATATGCAAAAATGTTGTTGACTTTCAATGCGGTAATGAAGTATTAGGTGTATCTTTTTTTTCATTCTTTTTATCCGCGCTTCTCAGGAGTAGGTGAAGCTGTTATACCACATGAGTGAGCGCCTGAGAAGAATTGAGGTGTCTGTTCACTCGCTTCTTGAGAAGGGCCAAATTGTAGGATGTTGGGAAGATGTTGGACGGAAGCGAGTTCCACACCTCACCGGCCTGTAAACGAAGGCATTCTTATAGAGAGAGGTTCGAGGGGTCGTTAAATGTACAGCCATATGATGAGAACTCCTTGCCAGTATAGTGTTGCGGCAAAACATGAGTTTTTCCGGAACAAGGTCTTTCAGCACCCTGGAGCATCTTCCGTGGAAGTATCTTTCAAATAGAGAAAGGTCAGCAACTTGTCTTCTAAGAGCCAGCGGTTTGAGGTCGCGGGTGATCTCTGGGTGGTCGATGAGGCACGCAGCCCGTTTTTGCACACTATCCAACATCCGCAATGAATGTTTGGGGGCAGATCCCCATACACGGGAACAATATTGCAAAGCAGGTCAAATCTTAGCCTTATATAGAAGCAACAGCTGAGATGACGTGAAGTATCGCTTGGCTCTGAGAAGAAAATTAAGTTCAGCTGATGCCGATTTAGCTATTGATGATACATGTTCATGCCAGCAAATCCCGGAGTTGACCTCTATTCCGAGAAGATGCATCGAATCATTCGATGTAATCTGTTGAAAACCTTTTTTTGTTAAAACTAAGCCTTTATTACAAGAAAATGAATACAGATATCATCAATAAAAGTACTGACCATCATTTATTGTAACTTTTCCTCATTCCTCCTCTTCCTGGTAAACGGTACCATAAGGGTTTTGTAGGGGTTTATGCTAAGTTTCTCTCCTTCACACCACCCCTGAATTGCAGACATAGCCTCCTGTAGTCTGTCGAAAACATCGCTATCATCTCTGACAGCCAGAATGACTATATCATCAGCGTATGCTTGTACATAAACATCCAGTGCGCCAATTATTGCCAGAAGGTCATCAACTAGCAGAGACCACAGCAGAGGGGATAGTACTCCTCCTTGTGGGCAGCCCCTGCCAGCAACAAAAGTGGCTACTTCTCTTTCAGTAAAGTGTTGATCACTCTGGCATTTAGCATGATACTTATCAATTGCGCAATAATATTTAGTACTCCTCTGGCTCTCACAGCCCCACACAGTGAGTCAGTGGGGGCCGCATAAAATGCACCTTCAATATCCATGAAGGCTGCAACTGCAGTCTCCTCGCGGTCCAGAGACTGTGTGATCCTCCCGACTAAGTTGTTAAGTACCAGATCGGTTGATTTACCTTTTTGATAGGCGTATTGATGTCCACTCAGAAGCCTCAGTGATAACACCTCGGTCCTGATCTAACACCTTCTCCAGGAATTTCAAAACAAAATACGTGAGACTAATCGGTCTAAACGACTTCGGTTGTGAGTTCGATTAACTCACCTCAGGGATGTAAACAACCCTGACTCTTCGACAGCTGGCCGGGACAACGTTCCAGGCAAGACTCGACCGGAAGAGCCTAATGAGGTATGGGAGAAGAGCATCCACCCCTGTTGTAATAATGCAGGTATGATGCCATCCTCTTCAGGAGCTTTGAATGGCTTAAATGAGCGAATCGCCCACCAGATTGCTTCGGGCTTGATGATCGTTCTTGCGTTCTTTCAATCGTCCTTTGTTGGCCTTTTTACAAGGCCCTTTGGGGCGACGGTGTCACAGCTTGCACTGATATCAAGAAAGCGACGATTTGGGAAGTGTTTTCTCGCTAGAATCTCTAACGTCTCCTTTCCAGAGCCCATTTATCGCACATCCGGACCCCCCACAGATCCGATGGGGAGCGCTGGGCCTCTGGCGAGAACCCTATGCAGCCTTGCACTGACGGGGGTACTTTCAACCTCCCTGCAGAACCTGCGCCAGGACTCCCGTTTTGCCCTCCTCATTTCTTTGTTGCATGACGTTAGAGTAGAACGATAATGATCCCAATTGCCGGTATTTTTAGCTCGGTTGAATAGTTTTCGAACTTCTCTTCTACGATTTTCAAGGGCAAGATTCCACCATGAAGTTGTGCCATTCTCAGGATTTCTCCTTAGAGTACAGTTATCGTGATACGCTGACCCGATCGACCGGGATAACTCCTCAGACATACGCTCAACGTCTTTACGTGTGTTAATAGATGTGGAAATACGTCCCAAATGAGCACTTAGGGTGGCTTTATATCCGTCCCAATCACTGCTCCTTGGGTTTTTGTATTCGATCACTGGTCTGATCCCAGATTCAATGGTAAATTGAATGTATCTGTGCTCAGATCCCGAGGGTTAACTTGACACACCCTACCTCGAGATTTTATTACTCAGGGAATTTGAGCAGAAAGTAATGTCCAACACCTCAGCGCACTTTCGCGTCACGAAGGTTGGTTCATCTCCCTTATTCAAAAGAATGAGGGCTTCTGCCATGAGAAAGTCGAAAAGACACCTCTTTGTTCGTGCTGCCCCACACTGAGTGGTGTGCATTAGTATCACATGCAATGACAAGTTGGAGCTTTTTCCTCCTGCAATGACTCGCCAGGTTGCGAATCATCACAGGAGGGGATTCCGCAGAGTCTTCTGGGAAATATGAGCAGTCCAGTCTGCCATGCTCTCCCAGGATACTCACAAGTACAGAGGTAGTGTCTTTGTTACAGAATTCGGTAAGTAAGAAGTTATCGATTCAGTTATTGATAAATGTACAAAATCTGGCCTCGTAAATTTCCGAGACCGCAAACTGATCCTCGGTTTGCCAGCCATGGTTCCTGAATGAATGCCAAATCAAGGCTTTCATTTAGTACACATTTATTAAGAAGATATGAACCTGCCTTAGAATGCTGTACATTAGCCTGAAGGCACCTGATCCCTCTCCGCATCATTTTGATGTCGAGGGCTTTGCCTGGGGGTGCTTTTTTCACTCCCTTCTGCCTCCAGCCTTGTTTGGACGTCTTGCCCTGGAAGACCCCCAAGAGCCTTCTACGGGTTTTCTTTGGGGGCTGAAGTCTGGGTCCTTTTAGGGTTCACAGTGCCACTCCCAGTTTTCGTAGTACTAGGCTGTACTACTGGCTGCCGAGACGGCTCTCGAGTTTCCTCTGCACCACCCACGTCAGCCGTGCCACCGTGTGGCACCTTGGGCACATTCCCTCCCGAACCAGAGCAGCCTTCGAACCCTCGTCTACTGAGAAGGTCCATGTCATCACATTCACTGCAGTGTATTTTATATACTCCGCTTTTATCCAATAATTTTGTTTTATCTTTTTTATTAACCAATAATGAACCCAAATTCTTTTTAATAGTGCTGATGGTGTTAAAATTATTTCTGTGTAATCTGTTACATATTTTGTTGCTTGAAAACTTAATTATTGCGCATCGCTTTACCAAGTCTATCACTTTTATATGCGCACTACACTAATTATATACATCCCAATTAGGAATATAATTAATTGGAAATTTTCTGTTAGATTTCTCAGTATGCAACGGATAAATGTTCTGCAATAAAATTGTTTGTTTTAGTATGGTTTCAATTAATTTTGGTTCATAGCCGTTGTTCATAGCGATTAATTTTAAAACTTGAACTACATTCACAAGATCGACAGCAGACAAAGGAATAGAAAGCAATCTGTGCACAAATGAATGAAAATCACTTAATTTGATACTCTGGGATTGGCAACTTCTGTTATGAATCAGGGTACCCGAATAGGTTGGTTTTCTGTATATTTTAAAGGCGAGTGAGTCATGAGCTCTACTGATCGACAAGTCCAAGAAGTTCAAAGATTTTTCATTATTTTCATTTTCCTTTATAAATTCAATCGGTTGATGAAAATAATTTAAAAACTGTAAAAATTTTGTTGTCTGTGCCAATCCAAATACAGAAGATATCATCTACATATGTCTTCCATAAAATACATTATTGATTAATATGTTGGGGAACTAAAATTCTATTTTCCAAATTTGTCATAAATATTTCACCCAATAATGGAGATAATGAGATAATGAGTCCATAGATAAACCATCTAATTGTAGATATATTTTATTATTGAACCTGAAATAACTTTATTGGAGCCATAGGTTTACAGCTGACATCGTTTCTTCTATATGAGTGGGGCTTAGTGTACTATTGGATTGAAGTTGTTGATTAATTGAGGCTTTGACATCACGGTTGGGTGTACACGGATATAGATCAATTATATCGAAGGATAGTTATATAGCATTAATCGGAATTTTTAGAGATCTCAGGTGATTGGTTAATTCTATAGTGTTTTGTATTGAGTAAATTGGATTGTGTTGTATCAAATTTGGGAGTACTTGTTCAAATATTTACATAATTTAGTAGCAGGAGCTCTTACATTTAAAACAACAAGTCTCATGGGACAATCTACCTTGTGAATTAGAGTTTTCGGATTCATAACAGTCAATTTCAACCCATCTTTTTGCTTTTTATAAATCCGAAAACTCCAATATTTTATTCATTACCCAGATTGTCCCATGAGACCTATTGTTTCATATGTAAGTGTACCAGCTACTAAATTATGTGAATATTTGAACAACATACTTCCACATTTGATACAACACAATCCAATTTACTCAATACAAAACTCTATAGAATTAACCAATCACTTGAGATCTCTAAAACTTCCGATAAATGCTAGATTAGTATCCTTTGATATCATTAATCTTTATTCGTCTACACCCTGCCGTAATGTCAAAGCCACAATTAATCAACAACTTCAACCCAATAGTACATTAAGCCCCACTCATAAAGAAGAAACGATGTCAGCTGTACACCTATGCCTTCAACAAAATTATTTCAGGTTCAATAATAAAATATATCAACAATTAGATGGTTCACATATGGGCTGTCCATTGTCTCCGTTATTAAGTGAAATTGTTATGACAAATCTGAAAAATAGAATTTTTGAGGAAAAGATATATAGATGATATCTTCTGTATTCGGATTGGCACAGACAGACAACTCAATAGTTTGTTGGAAGTTTCGAAATTTTTCTTATCAATCGATTCAATTTACAATGGAAAATGAAAATAATGAAAAATCTTTGAACTTCTTGGACTTGTCAATCAGTAGGGCTCATGACTCACTCGCCCTTTAAATATACAAAAAACCAACCTTTTCGGATACCCTGATTCATAACAGTAGTTCCCACTCCCAGAGTATCAAATTGAGTTTTTTTCATTTATTTATGCATAGATTGCCTTCTTTTTCTTTGTCATCTGTCGATTTTGAGAATAAAGTTCAATGCTACGAACAACGGCTATGAACCAAAAATAAAGGATAGCTTAATACGACAAAAGCGACTTAAACTTTCATTGCAGAGCATTTATCCGTTGCATACTGAGAAATCTAACAGAAAATTTCCAATTAACTATATTCCTAATATTAGCAACAAAATATGTAACAGATTACACGGAAATAATATTAACACCAATAGCAATCATAAAAGGATTTGGGTTCATTATTGGTCAATAATGAAGATAAAACAAAATTATTGGATAAAAGCGGAGTATATAAAATACACTGCAGTGAACGTGAGACATTTTATATAAGCCAACCCGGAAGATGCATCGAGAAGAGAGTTGAAGAACAAAATAAAAAATTCTACGGGTTTTTCGGACCACTGCATAAATAAAAATAATTCCATAGATTTCGAGAATATTTACCTCCATTTGTGAATGCCCTTATACATAAGTGAAATCACTCATTTTGAATTTAGTATTGAATTACTCTTGATAATGGGCTAACAACCCGAAACATTAGTCCAGTATTTTTAATAAATATTTGTGAAACCTTTGCCAATCATTTAATCATTATGTTTCACTAAGTGTTAAGCGACAATTTCATACATATTATCAAAAATGCTTCAGTTTAAATGAATGAAAATGAAAATTTTAATATATTGAATGTTCTAAATTACATCCAGAATTTTAGCATTTCACTGTCTCGTCAGGTATCATTTGATAAATATTGAAGTGCTGAATATCCTTAGTACTCTAGTAAAGTAAAAATGTTCGTTTCAAAGTAATACGCATTTTATTACGCATGTATTCGTACATTTTCCTCGCGAAAACGCACGAACATCAAAAGGATATTACTTATTTCCTGTCTTCGTACGCTTCGAAAGGATCCGAAGAACTTCAAATAAACGCTGTTCGTGAAATATTCACGGGTTAATCACTCTAACAAGTCGGCGACAACTCTATCGCCACAGACTCTTAATTGACCTAATTTTGTTGAAATGTGTCGGCGCTAAATTTATTATGAATCCACTGATGGCCTGAACTGAGGCAGACAAAGTGATGAAGAAGTCCAAGTTTATTCAATCATATTTAAAAAATTTCAAAGTCGTCTTTTATATCTTGCTTTAGTGTGTTTTTGTGGCTACGGATGCGGGCAAATATAATATTATGTAATTTACGGTACAGTAACCAGGATTATTCCATTGCAATTTTTTAGTGAGTCTGAGAGACAATAAATGCCTGGCCTCTATTTTCTATGAGTTAAAATTCCTACCGCGCTTGTCACCATAATAGGTTAGAAGCATGTGAAACTATGAAGTTTGAATCATTCTGTCTTTGGAAGGAAGTAAAAGTCTATTGAATAACAACATAAAATCTTCAAAATCTGAACCGTTCTCTTATATTCTCTTCGGAACAATATTGCCATCTATTGCTTGACACAAAATATACCATTTAAACCTCGTAATCTGTACCTCCATTAGTCTATAAAGCAGGGGTGCTCAAACGGTCGATCGCGAAAGACCAGTCGATAGCGAGTGCTTGTTGAGTAGATCTCGAGAAAATAAAAATGTTTAATAAGTAGGTAACTAAACTACAAAAATTTATTACGTAATAGTATAACAATCTGCTAGATGCAAAAGGCGGCTTTATCAAAGGATCGCGCGGTACTTGTCAAAGAAAAGCCGCGTATTTTATTCTTGCCGCTTTTCTAGAAATCGCGGGCGGCGCGTTTGATGGTAACATTAGAGTCTTTCGTTTACGCCGATATGAATATTGTGCCTGCAAGAATTGGAGTTATTCTGAATTGTAACTTGAAGGCAATACTACGTCGATACAAAGTTTATTATTAAATAGTACAAAATATGTGCAGCGGAAAAATCTAAAACGTATTTTGATAAGAATTGGCAGAAAGAATTTTTCTTTTGTATGGTGAAGAATAAGTGCATTCGTCTTATTTGTCGTGCGTGACTTGCAATACCTAAGCTTCATAAAAACTATTGAAAAGATTTTCCACTACAGGGTGAATTAAGAAAACATGAGGTACGTGATTTGATATCTTGTTTGAAAAAAGAACAAACTATGTTCACAAGACCAGCCAAACAATCAAAAGCTGCTACGAT
Organism: Cryptolaemus montrouzieri; assembly: GCA_013387265.2. NCBI lineage: Eukaryota > Metazoa > Arthropoda > Insecta > Coleoptera > Coccinellidae > Cryptolaemus > Cryptolaemus montrouzieri. Next base: position 22,087,155 of record JABFTP020000185.1, read on the forward strand.
CGCGTCATTTGAAATATCTCATATATTGGCAAAACACGAGAAACCTTTCGAAGATAGATCGGTTGTGAAGGAAGCATTTATTGAAGAGGGTGAGACTTTATTTGGAGGTTTTAAACGTAAAACAGAAATTATGTCTGCTATTAGAGAACTTCCATTATCTCGACCGACTGTCACAAGTCGAATTGAAGTCATGAGTCAAAACATGGCAGATAAACTGAAACATGATATCATGAAATGTACATACTTTACTTTACAGTAGGACGAATTCTCTGATATGACAGACACTGCACAGCTGTGTATTTTCATTCGGATGATATTCAATGACATACTGGCTGAGGAAGAATTTTTAAAATCATTCCTCTGAAGGGTAAGACCAGGGCGATGATATATATGACGGTTTCTTCAATTTTGTTAAAACTACAAGCTATCAATGTATAAATTAGTATGCATTACAACTGATGGAGCACCAGCAATGACTAAAAACCTAAACGGTTATGAAGCTTATGAAGATTTCCTTCATTTTTTATTCCATTGCATTATAAATCAACAAGTTTTGTGTTCAAAAGTTTAAACACAGAGAAAGATGTGAGAATTGCAACAAAATTGTGAACCCCGTCCGTGCACGTAGCTTGCAACGGCGGCTCTTTAAGTTGCAGTTGGAAGATAGGGCGTCAGGTGAACAAACTGATTTAGTTCTTCACACGGACGTCGGGTGGTTGAGTCGCGGAAAATTCCTGGGAGGGTTTCAAGAATTATTGACCGAAACTACAGATAGACGAAAGAGGTAATGACACTCAGATGTTGAAAAACTAAAAACGGCTGACTGATTTGGCATTTTTGACTGACATCACAATGCACTTAAACACCATTAACTTGGAGCTTCGAGGTAAAGGAAAATCTATTATTGAAATTATTAGTACAGTAAACGCATTCAAAAGTAAATTGCAACTTATGATAGATCAACTGAAAAGAAAGGATCTGAAACATTTTCCGTGTTTGAAGGCATGGATTCCTCAGTTGAATTATGAATTATCAAATATTTTGAGACAAGTCAAACCCTTTGCTTTGTTCCTTATGCTTTATCTGGTTGATGATTGCAGTTAATTGGCAAATAAAGCATCATTTATGAGTTATCTTTGTTTGTGGATTATATTCATGTTTTTCTTTTCAAAACATTGAGGAATTAACTACTGAAATAGCAAGTCAGTTTGATATGAGCTCATGTTCTTTTGAAAATGAGTTGGTGCAGAGTATATCAGATATACATCTCTCCCAAAGCTACAGCATCTGATTTCTGGTGTTTTATATCTGAAGATAAATATCCGAATCTAAGGCAAATCGCCCTTCATCGGACGCCAATGTTTGGGCCAACTTACTTGTGCGAGTCTGTATTTTCTGAAATGAAGATAATTAAGTCAATGTATCGCAATCGACTAACTGACGATCACATGACATCATGCTTGCGATTAGCACTTAGTGGTTAAGTACCATCTTATGAAAAGTATGCTGGGGACATGCAATGCCACGCTTCAATATCCAAAGTCAGTCCTTTGTGAAGTTTATCACCATATGTATCACTTTTGTTTTGTAACAACCAATTAACTCGCAATTTTGAATAACTATGAGTTTTTTCATTGATATTATAAAGAAGAACCTAAACAAACCTAGCCCAAACCTTGACTTAAATAATGTATAATGTGCGGAAACCCAATATCTATATATGCTACGGTACGACCTACCTAGGTAGGTAGGTAGGGTGATTCGTGTATGTACGATAACCCTGTATCACACATACTTGCAGCCTCTCAGAGTCGATCGTAAGTAGTTCAAGAATATCGGGGTAGATCGCCGGTAGTTCAAGTCTGAGCACCCCTGCTATAAAGGAATAACTGAAGCTCCTGGGTGAGTGCCCGCACTAGATGTAGGAGAGCTAACACAATATCAGGCAAATTTCAATGGTATACTTTTAATTTTTTTTTGTAACATCGAATCCGTCTGATAGATCGACCTGGCGAACTCCACAGAGAAAACACCAATCCTTTTTATAATTGGACTACCATACAATTTCATGATGATAATAAGACATCAAACTATATATTTTACTATCGCAAGAAATTTCTTGAAAATTAAAATGCAGTTTCGAACTCTCGACCATCTTCAGCTAACAAAAAGTACTGAACTAAAGTTAAAAATACGTACATTCTTAAACAGGTAGATACAAAACTATTGAGGGTGCAAACAAGAAGTATTAAACGAATTGTGATGAATGCAGGTATTATTTAAAGATATCAAATATGGATCAATAAGCCAGGCGATTCTGGTTGGTCAGAAGATTATATCTATGCTGAGTTTGTTGGAGTTTGAAAATTTCGACGCATTTTAAATAATTTAACTTTCGCCATTTAGGAATTTTTTGAATAATTTAAAGTTGATCTATGTGTGGAAAATGATGACCATTTTTGATAGAATGCAAAGCGAAAGTAGATTTGTTGGTTCTTCAGTTATTGTAATCTGATTGATGCTCTTTGTATCTAGTTTTGAATGTACAACCAGTCTGATCTATTTAATCGCCTTCACAATCCATACAGGACAACTTGTAAACTACTGTATTCTCAAATCAATCAGTTTTATCCTCACAATTGAAAAATTCTTGGGAGTTTCATGTGGGTTTTGAAAGTTTTTTTTATGCTGTCTTGAAATTATATTTGCTATCTTTTCGCTGATAGGGCAAGAATTGTATATATCACTATTGCTTGATTCTATACGTATGTAAATATTATGATATGCTATTTGTGTTTGTGTGTTTCTGATCTCTCCGTTTATTGTATTTTAGAGATAACTATTCTTCGTTGCTGTTGTTTAATAGTTGACATTTCTGGAGACATATTTTTTCGGATAATGGCAGAGGAAAAGCTCTATGAATCATTGTATTAAGCGCAGTGCATTTACCCATTTACAATATTCTGGGTAAGTTGTCTTGTATGCAATGTGAAGGCGATTATACCGGGTGTGGCAACTAAAATGAAAAAGACTCAATAACAGCTAAACTTTTCGTTTCTGGACAAGAAAACAGAAACAGGTCAATTTTTGTCGGAAGGAGGACATCTTTCAACACATGATGACTTTATTCTACATCAACCCGCTAAGCGGAAATATACAAGACTCAATTTTTTCAATAGAAGAGATAGGTTGAGTGATACCTCATTGGAAAGCTTTTTCGATTCCCAACACAAATGTGTAATAATTCTTGAGTTTTGACATATTCGGAAGAAGGTACAGGTTGGTTCGTATGTATTTTGGGAAAAAATATCTTTAAGCAGTGGTGCTTCCAGCATACACCAGATAAGGTGTCAATCCTCAAATCTTCTTATTTTTCGACATTTATCATATTTCTAAAACGACTGTCGAAATTTTTCCGCAATGTGTTTTTAAATTGAACAAGAACCACGAAGAGATAATATATGGGAGACGTCAACCCGAATTATTGGGTTTATAATGATTCTAGAACATCTATAGATCATAATCGGCATCACTTAGAACACCTAACCTAGCCATCGAGGCTCTCTCGGTCAAACAGAGAGGAATGGTTTTGTTGAGTTTGAAGATTGAAGGGATTTTGCGATTTTACTTCAAAATTGGCGAACAAGATCAAGGAAGTGATTTTGTTTCAGGAGACTCCCACTGCGATGGAAGAACATCTCCGCGAAAGAGAAAATATCGCAGGTTAAGTACTTTTGATTATCCCTTAGTCCTTTTTATAGCCTTGCTTGCATGTAAAATCTTTTATTAAATTCAAGTGTGTTTAGACATATAAGAATCAGGTATGACTGTTGAAATATTTTTCTGCTGGTTTTCTTTCTCCATTGTTACAGATTCCTGTCCCAAGCTCCCTTCCTTTCACCCTTATCTTCGTCTGGACTTCATGAAGTGCAAGATGAGAATTGAAGCTGCTGAGCTGAAAAATCTTCGGTACTCTTTATGTACACACGACACTAACACAACATAACAGACAAGCTATTGCTAGTGCAATAGCGACAGGAAAACGAGTTTTTCCTCAGGTTTTTTCACTCGTTTATTGAATCATACGCAAGATAGTACGGTTTCCTGTAACATTTTCCTGAGCTCACATTTGTGTATTTTCTGACACTCACCAAAATTATAGATTTAAATTTATTGTACATAAAATTATTCGAATTTTGTATATCCTCTCATTTTCAAAAGAATATATATATATATATATATATATATATATATATATATATATATATATATATATATATATATATATATATATATATATATATATATATATATATATATATATATATATATATATATATATATATATATATATATATATATATATATATATATATATATATATATATATATATATATATATATATATATATATATATATATGGATATATCTTCCGTGATAAAATTCATGAGGAGTCTACATATCTTGAGACAAGAAGAATTATTCAAAATCCGTAGAACAATGAATAATCCTTCCTGACAAGAGCTAGTTCCCAAATCTGGCTGCCATGCACGAAGCCCCCAAAAGGCCCAATAGTGCAACTAAGAGGATGCTGAGAAACGAAGCAGCAGACTGCTACCCTTTTATAGCTCATCAGTGTCGCATATCGCTTCTCAGCATCCTATCAAACTATATCAGGGTACCCTATCGATTCCAGAAAGAACGCACCGCATAAATACGTACGAGAGTCGCCCTCCATGGACCGACACGGCCAACCCGCTACCGGACTTCAAGAAAGATACGAACAATAGCAAACATATGTAAGAACGTTAATAATTCCAACATTTGGGAGACATCTCTCACCGTTCCGTGATTCACATCAACGGTATAAAACGAGCGAAATAATCCCGCTGGAATGGTGGTCTGGGCCTCTGTTTCTGTGATAAAACCTCTCGTTGGTAAATATTTGATGGAACAAGTATCTTCCGCAATGAACTTCGCGAGGAGTCTACATATGTAAATTTTAGAGAAGAACAATTATTCAAAAATCTGTAGGTCAATGAATAATCCTTCCTGACAAGAGCTAGTTCCCAAATCTGGCTGCCATGCACGCAGCCCCCAGGAGCCACAATAGTGCAACTAAGTTTTATACTGTTGATGTGATTCACGGAACGGCGAAATATGTCTCCCAAATGTTGGAATTTTTAACGTTCCCAGATCTGTTTGTTATTGTTCGTATCGTTCTTGAAGTCCGGTAGCTGGTTCACCGTGTCGGTCCATGGAGGGCGAAACTCGTACGTATGTACGAGGCGCGTCCTTTCTGGAATTGATAGGGTACCCTGATATAGCTTGATAGGATGCTGAGAAGCGATATGCCACTGATGAGCTGCCTCACTGAGGTTGAATAATTCTTCTTGTCTCAAGTTTTCACATATATATATATATATATATATATATATATATATATATATATATATATATATATATATATATATATATATATATATATATATATATTCTTCAATTGATCAAATAGAAAGAATTTCGAATCTACTGCACCATCCTGCTGAAACACAACATCTTCTTCTCAATAGCTAGGATCATTTTCCAAAATTTCCGTTCTTCAAGTAGTTGGAGATACAATTTTCTCGTCAGATTTCCTAGTAAGAAAAATGGCCCAATCAGACGATTTTCATAGATGCTCCAAGCATTACATTGGTATGTACTCCACGAAAGATTCTTCACATATATGTGTACATATATATATATATATATATATATATATATCCTTCGAATTGATCAATCAGAATATTGTAGAAATTGGCGATCTATATATTGTCGAACAGGAAGTACAAAATGCGGGGCACTATCCTGCTGAAACACAACACCTTCTTCGCAATAGCTAGGATCATTTTCCAAAATTTCCGTTCTTCAAGTAGTTGGAGATACAATTCTCTCATCAGATTTCCTAGTAAGAAAAATGGCCCAATCAGACGATTCATATAGATGCTAATCCAAGCATTCAATTCTTCTGGTTATTAGGTATGTACTCCAATAAAGATTCTGGGATTAGAGTCCGACCAGAAATGGTTGTTATGAGAACTCACAGTGCCATTCAAGAAAAAAGCACATTCATCCAAAGAAGCTAATATTATTTGCGATTCGTCTCCTTATTATTTCACGGAATTGCACTCTATGGTCGAAGTCATCCCCATTCAATTCCTAGATGATCTTCAGCTTACACGGATGGAATTTGTATTGTTTGAAAACTCGTCCAATAGTCCTTCGACTCACACCGATTACACTTTACAATTTTCTCATACTCAGAGTGGGATCAATCACTACTTGCCCAAGCAACGAGTTTCCATTTCCACATTTCGTATGGGTCTTTGTGCTCTTTTCCTACTCTGAACAGAGCCAGTTTCTCTAAATTTTCCACTAACTCCAAAAGGTACTTGGCACTTAAATGTTTGTCGTCATGGCGTTCATTGAAAATAGCAGCTGCCGTATTCGCACAAGTATTATTGCTGAAAAATATTTCATCAATTTCTACTCTTTCAGCTATTGAATAAACCATTATACCGGTATGGATGCGATCCGTGAGTGTGAAAAACAGCTAGATAAACAAACAAATTAATTCGAATAACATTCATCAGATACAAGCAATCTAGAAAAAAAAACAAAAACTGCCGCATTTGTTGTTGAGAAATCTGCATTACACCTGCATGATTTCGGATGAATATTTATCTGTAACGAGAACTTTACTTGAGTTCGTTTCATTTCAACCTTGGATACCATGCTGTTAGAGGCTTTTCACATACGACAATCAGTTGCGTATGCACTCGTGAGGCGTGCGGACCATTACCCTACCGGTTGTCTTCGCATGTCTGCGTTCCATCAAATGGGGAACATTTTTTACAATTCAACTGATGACACGCAGCGATCATCGCTCCTTTGTGAAGAGACTCTTATACTGTGTATGAATTTCTCCATGATCCACCCGGTATCCTCATTGCAATGTAAGTGGATTTGAAAATTCGTTCACTGTGATCAGATTATTCTGAATACCTATCCAATGATCAATAACTCGGACTTACTGATCAATTCGAATATTTAAAAGGTTGACACCCTCATTCGAGGGGTTGTAGTGAAAGCACCACTCTTCAAAGATATTTTTCCCCAAAATACAACAGTATTTCGATTAATGTTCATTCGAAATCGACAGATTTTGCAATCACTGAAAATAACTCGTCTTTAAACGAACCAGCCTGTATCTTCTTCCGAACATGCCCAAACTCAAAAATTATCACACATTTGTGTGATGGTGTCAAAAGATGTCCCCCTTCAGACAAAAATCAACCTGTTTCGGCTATTTGTCTAGAAACCAATTTTTTTTTTTTTTTTTCAGATTGAGTGCTTCGATTGCAAAGACCATTAGCACTGACGGTACATATTTTTATAAGTTTGTTATGGAAACTATAACATATCATATAAATTGATGAGTTTGAAATAATTGAGAGTATCATATATATTTGTGACATTGTTCCCAAGAGCTTCTTGTAGTGTCGGCTTTAAGTTTGATGCAATTTGTTTAGCAGTTACTGAGTCTTTTTCTTTTTAGTTGCCCCACCCGGTGTAGGTCAGGCTGGGAGTATATTTAAAACTAGATACATCAGAAGAAATCAGATCACAATAACTAGAGAACCATCAAACCTACTTTACATTGTATCGAAAATGGCCATCATTTTCCACCCATAGGATTAACTTCAATTTATTCACAGAATACCTAAAGAACGAAAATTAGATCTCTAAGAATTCATCGAAAATTACAAACTGCAACAATCTCCTCATAGAAATAATCTTCTGAACGAGCAGAGAGGACTGGTCCATTCGTCCATATTTAATATCTTCAAATAATTCGGACAAATTCCGAAAACCAAGGGGGCAGTGTGATGTTTTGAGGTGGCATTATGCTGGGAGGCAAAACAGATTTGATTTCGTTTCCTGCAAGTGTAACGGCTAGAAATTAAGTGGTCCGCAGTTCTGGAACCCATAAAGAGACTCTAGCGAGGTGCCACGGTAAAAATTTCACTTTTATGCAAGATAACGCATAATAATTATCTTGAAGCAGAGGGAATCGCTATTTTGGACTAGCCAGGCTAGGTTTATAGAATCAAACTTTTCAGCAATTTCCGCTGTTTTAGTCTCAATAAGAAATGGTTAAATTTCACGAATATAGTCATCCAACAAGACTCAAATAAAGTAAAACACTTCTAATCAATAACAAATCTCTTATAATATAATAACAATAATAATAATAATATATCTTTATTGCATATGATTACAACCTATTGTTCAAACACTCTCCGTCTCAATTTAATTCTGGTTTATAAAATAACATCGAATTTTCCACACAGATCCAATAGATAGTCACAAAGGTTTATATACCTGTGATGAGTGTTAAGTTTCTTTTTTTACTATTTCAAATCAAACTAATATGCTCACAAAATATCTGTATGCACATGAATACTGTACACAATACGCACAATTATGCTCCTGTACTCATCGTTTATCTCTCAAATAAAGTAAAACACTTCTAAACAATAACAAAAAATCTCTTATACTCATGTACTCATCGTTCATCTCTCCAATAAAGTGAAACACTTCTAAACAATAGCAAAAAATCTCTTATACTCCTGTATTCATCGTTTATTTCTCAAATAAAGTAAAACACTTCTAAACAATAACAAAAAATCTCTTATACTCCTGTACTCATCGTTTATTTCTCAAATAAAGTAAAACACTTCTAAACAATAACGAAAAAATCTCTTATACTCCTGTATTCATCGTTTATCTCTGGTTGAGTCTGAAGCAGTTTCGACAAATCGTCTGCTGGTTTGATTAGTATTTCTCTGCTGTATTCATTCGTTGAGGCGACATTAACACCCATAAACTTTCAATATTCACCATCAATTATATGGACTAAGCGTTCGCTTCCCATCATAAAATGCAAAATTAGACGAATCGTTTAATCTCATAAATGAATTAATTGTCCAATAAATCGAATTTCATCATAAAATAACTCAAATTAAGTGAAATAAAATAGTCTCAACTTCCGACTAGCTTCATCTAAACCCTAGAAGTGAACGTTTTAGAGCTGAGCAAACTGTAAGAATATAAATCCGCATATAAAAACTAAAAGCCCACAGTGTAATAACTTCGGTCGCCCTGAGCTAGTCTTCACAGAAATAATGATATTCATAAACATAAAAGCTTAAATAGTTCCATTAAATTTAAGAGAATGAATGAGGGGAATAGTCACTTTAAATCAACTTTAAAGAAAACGAATTTAATTCAGAAAAAGTTAGTCTGGTCCGGACGAATACTGTAGCGCGAAATCTTTATGATATCAGGTGGAAAATTCTATCTTTTGATTCTACTCGTTTGAAAACGTCTTTCTAATATAAATGATCATCCTTTCAACCTCTTGAATTTGAGATATATCTTTCGCCTCGCTAATTATTCTGTATTTTTCATCTAATTCCTTTATTTCTTTCTGAATGAATGGTGCTCAGTTTGAAGGTAGTTCATCCTAAGGGTATTGAAAGATGGATTATTGGCATACTCGACGTCCAACTGTCTAGATCAACTTCTTTCCTTAGCAATCAATGAGAAGAGAAATTTGACGTTGCTATCAAACTTATAAATCAACACAGTTACAAAACGAGGTTACTTTAATGACATGATTTCCCCAACACTCACGATCTCTTTTTTGTTGCAGATCCAGATGATTTCTGCCTACAGGTCTCAGTACCCTTAGGCAACTCCTACTGCAATATTGTTACTGCCATCGGTAACTTTGTACCACCACGCAATAAATATCCAATGCAAACATCTCAAAACAAAAAGTTACTATATGCGAGATTTTGCAATGTGTAGACACATCGGAGAAAATTTGAATTTGGAAGGTACCATTATACCACCTAATTCCAAACTCATTTCTTTCGATGTGAAGAATCTATTTCCCAACATTCCTCCGAAATATACGTATTACTTAGTTGAAGAATTATTAGAAAAGAATCATGTCAATACTATCATTAAATCAGATAAATCTTTCATTATTACAAATTTGTTTTGATCAAAATTATTTCCATTTCAATAACAAATATTATACTTTTGAAGACGGCTTGATTATGGGCAATCCGTTAAGTCCTTTGTTAGCAGAAATATTCATGAATAACTTAGAGAAATTAATTCATAATCATCCACTCAGTAAATATTGTTTATACTGGTATCGCTATGTAGACGATATCATTATTTGCTTCACAGGAACAGATAGACAGTTGAAAATTTTCGAAAATCATATAAATTCATTACATCCAAAAATTGGATTCACAACCGAAATAGAAAGCAATAATTTGATAAATTTCTTAGACGTAACATTTTCGAATGAAAATGGAAAACATGTTTTCGCAATTTACCATAAGCCGTCACATACAGATATTATAATACATAACTCGTCGTGTCATCCATATCAACATAAAATGTCAGCATTCAATAGTTTCATTCATAGATTGATTAACATCCCGTTATCACCAGAAAATTTCAACAAAGAATTAAATTTGATTAAACAAATAGCCAAAAATAATGGTTATAATCCTAAACTAATAAACAATATTTTAAATAGAAAACAAAGTAGAATCGCATTGAATGAAGTTTACCCTGTCGATAAACTGAAACAAAAATTCAACTCCTCAACCTACGTTGGCATTACAAGTGAGAAACTGAAATCATTCTTGAGTAGCAATAATTTCAACATAACTTTCCAAACTAATTATAATTTAGGCAAATATATAAAAAATAATAAAACCAAACCAGGTAAAAACAATAAATCAGGTGTTTATAGATTGATTTGCAATGACTGTGATAATTTCTACATTGGTAGAGCACATAGAAATTTTAATATTAGAATATCGGAACATAAACGCAGTTTTTCAAATAAAAAATCAGATTCAAATTACGCGAATCATCTCTTAGAAAATAATCGATCCTCTGACCCACAGTTTGAAAATTTGCATACAGATGATAAATATTGGAAGGTAGATCTTTGGGAAACTTTAGAAATCAATAAATACAAACACTCAGGTAGACTCATCAATGAACAAGTCGATTTAAGCCCTTCACCTCTATTGAATCTCTTCGGGGAGCAATCTATTCCTTAATTTTATTGGATATACCTGTCATAAATAACCACTTAAGAAGAAGCAACCCAATAAGCTTTTAATTACTCAAGAACATTTATATTCATATTTTCTGTACATTCATTCGTCTGAAGAAGCTACTGTGTAGTGAAACGCGTTACGAATCGCAATTTTTAAGTACAATTCCTTAAAACACAGTACTTGTTTTTTATTATCGAAGAAAATTATTTTTCGAAGGACAATATTCAACCTTCGCGGGGGTTGGTGAGGTAGCCTCTGTTTCGGTTCGTTGGGGGGCGCAGTGACATTTACATTATTGCGTTCGCTCCAACGAATTGAGATGAGTAGGTAACGGCATAGCCTTTTTTAACGAATCGGTAGACAATGCTGACGAGGTCAAACGAGACCGAAACTGCTGTCCGTTGTTCCTATTCGTGACATCTGACCGTGCTGTACCACTTCCCTGTGGCCCCGGTGAACGGTGATTATGAAGAGTAGTTCGAAAAACTAGTTCCTTCAAGAGAGGATATTTAACATTCTACGGAAGGTTGAATATTGTCCCTTGAAAATAAATTTTCTTCGAAACATCCAATGCTTCTCCGGTAGATATCGTATTACAACCGTCTGTTGTATTGATGTCAGTTTCTTAGATTCTGACATTAATGTCTAAAGACTGACTCTTCAGTGTTGCATACTCAATCACAACATAATACAGACCGCTATATATACCGGGTGACACAGGATCATGGTACATCCCTCCTATTTCTATATTTCTGCAGGTAATTTATTGAAATTTTGTGATTCGATCAAACTTATGACAGACCACTTCCAGTGTCGCCGAAAATGACCTTTAATGAAGGTTTTCAGATTGAACGCATACTTTTGCATAGTTAGCTTGCAATTAATTTTCCTAATTCAACCATACCTCATAATTGATATTTTGGGAGTCAAATTTATTTTTGGTTCGGTTTTTATTTTTCAATCTAGGGTGACATGAATATTGCCAATTTACCATCGATCAAAAAAACACTTTAAAAAAGCAACTCACGTCAAGATTTTAAATTTGCACTTTCCAGGCCAGATAATTGTTGTCCAAATTCATTTGGAATTAAAAATTCATTTTTTCAAATGGCATCATACTGGTACCGAGATACCGTTAGAAGCTTGATAATATGAATAAACAAATTCTGTAAACACTTTCGTTCAAAATGCTTACAAATTATGATGATGTAAAAATTTCATTAATTTTATTCAATTCGTGTAAGTGAATCCAGTAGACTAATGGAGATCTTCAAATGCCCTTTATATTTTAGCATAAACGGATTGCAAATAAATTTCCAATCACACCTCACAATGGATAATTCTGAAAGCAGAATTATTTTTGAGTGGATTTTTATTTTTCGAACAAAAAAGGCTATGAACACAAATGACTTTGACGTCTCCAATATAAAAGATATTCGGATATTAAAGTTTGTATCGGTCGATTTCACTGGAATTTAGTTTACTGAAGCGTTATTATTTTTGAAAATGCCTTAAACATACACAAGGAATGAGAAAGTGAATAGGCTACTTATTTACGGTGAATGCCAAAAGAATACAGTAGCTGTTGTCAATTTTTACGCCGAAAGATATCCCCATCGACAATGCCCCGTAAGAAATTATTTTAGTCGCCTGGAGGATCAATTTAGAAGAGAACCCAATAATGATTTTGAAGAAAAGTTTATCAGTGGAGAAGACACTGAAATTAATGGCAGGTTGCGTTTGAGCTGGATATAAGTTGTGAAAGCGTTCGTCGAATTTTGAAGAAGTATAATCATGAATCATACAAATATCAATTGCATCACCATTTGTATTAAGGTGATTATGCAACGAGGATGGAATACTGCAATTGGATGATGAAAAATAATGTGCAACCACACAATAAATTCCTAAAATTAATTTTGTTCATAAATGAATCAAGGTTTACTAATTTAGGGTTATTTAATAGACCAAACACAAGATATTGGTCTCAGGAGAATCAACATTTATTCAACCAGAGTAATTTGATTTTTGATGGGCCGTTGACTGGCGCTAGATACTTATAATTTATACAGAATGAGATTGAGGGATATTTGGAAAATCTACCGTTGGCGATTGCTTTATCAACAGGATGGTTAGGTTAGGTTAGGTTAGATCACCTGATTTAACTCCGTTAGACAACAGCGCCTACTACGCGTGCAGATCTAGAGGATAGATTCAGACGAGCCATCGGCAGTATAACACCTGAACAATTGACCAGTGTAACTAGAAATTTGCAAAAACGGATTCAAATGTGCGTAGACAATGATGGTCAACATTTCAAACAATTGTTATGATTTTTTTATTATTCTAAAGTTGTTATTTCGTCTGCTCATAAGTTATTCTTATGGATCAGATTATAGTTCTTGTTTTGGGATTCATTATTGTTGTTTTGGGTTCTAAGAGAAAGAAATTGAGTTTTATTATAGTATAAAGCTGAATGTACCCTAAATTTAACTTAATACAAGTAAATGAGTTTATTTCTCTATGATCCTTCGAATGTCAGGATTGCTTGCTTTCAATGTTCCTTTCCATAGCCTTCTGGATTTACTTAAAAGAATTGAAATAAAATAATTGAAAATTGTTACATTATCATAATTTGTTTGCATTATTACAACGAGTGTTTACAGAATTTGTTTACCCATAGTATCAAGCTTCTAATGGTACCTCGGTACCAATATGGTGCAATTTGAAAGAATGGAGTTTTTATCGAAAAATGATGGAGGATATTAATCAGGCCTGGATACAGCAAATCTGAAATGTTGACGCCAGTTGCTTTTTTTAAGTGTTGCTTTGATCAATTATGGTAAATTGGCAATATTCGTGGCACCCTAGATTCAAAACTAAGAACCGAACCAAAAATAATTTTGAAGCCCAAAATATCAACTGTGAGGTATGGTTGAATTTGTAAATTATTTCGAAACCAAATATGTGAAAATATACAGGATGTTCCATTCGAAAATCTTCATTGAAGGTCATAAGCTTGATCGAAACACAAAATTCCAATAAATTACCTGCAGAAATATAGTAATGAGAGGGGTGTACTATGATCCTGTGTCACTCGGTATATATATATATATATATATATATATATATATATGACATTCAACTATATTGTACCACAACTATTGAGACCTTAGTTGACGCATTCCGAAGAAAAGCGTTAGAGTGAGAGAAACCTTTCTCAGAAACCCAATCGCTTCGATAATATTCTTTAGAACTCGAGATTAACAGAAGAACATATATTATATTTTTTTCGAGAACCTGAAATAATAATGTTCAAATTTTCACCACATTGACAAACTTGACGCGTTTCACGACATTATAGCTTCTTTAGATTAGTAGTTTATTGGGAATAATGCAGTGCTTTTTATATTACATGCCAGAACCATATACCTAACTATATAACGTGGAAAGTAGAAATAGGGTTGAGTATATTTAGAAACTGCATAAATTAAGTAATGGTGACGAATATATAGTCAATTAACTATTCAGTAAATTTCCGGATTTTTCTATTTATTGATTTCAAATGATTCCTATCTATTTAGTTCCAATGTTATTTTCATTGTCTAAATTGTCAAAACTACTACTGAAAGTATGGTTGTCTTCAATTAGAAGAATCGGTATTTATTCGTCTTTTCTGCGTTCATGCTCAGGTATCCCAATATAGTTTGAAATGTTTTCGAAGTACTACCGATATAAACTCCATTACAACTTCTACAAATGAGTTTTTAAATTCTTGATTTGTTTTTCTATCAATTTCAGATTCACAGTTTCCATTATATCTTTGTCTAGAGTATTCCATTCTGAAAGCTATGTTCCAATTATGAGATGAGAAGAATGGTAAAAACAAGTACTGTGTTTTAGGAATTTTACTTAATAATTGCGATTCGTAACGCGTATCACTACACCGTAGCTTCTTCAGACGAATAATTATGCAGAAAATGTAAATGAGAATATAACTATAAATGTTCTTGAGTAATTAAAAGCTTATTGGTCACCTCCTCCTAAGTGGTTATTTATGACAGGTATATCCAATAAAATTAAGGAATAGATTGCTCCCGAAAAGATTCAATAGAGGTGAAGGGCTTAAATCGACTTGTTCATTGATAAGTCTACCTGAGTGTTTGTATTTATTTATTTCTAAAGTTTCCCAAAGATCTACCTTCCAATATTTATTATCTGTATGCAAAATTTCAAACTGTGGGTCGAAAGAATGATTATTTTCTAAGAGATGATTCGCGTAATTTGAATCTGATTTTTATTTGAAAAACTGCGTTTATGTTCCGATATTCTAATATTAAAATTTCTATGTGTTCTACCAATGTAGAAATTATCACAGTCATTGCAATTCAATCTATAAACACCTGATTTATTGTTTTTACCTGGTTTGGTTTTATTATTTTTATATATTTGCCTAAATTATTATTAGTTTGGAAAGCTATGTTGAAATTATTGCTATTCAAGAATGATTTCAGTTTCTCACTTGTAATGCCAACGTAGGTTAAGGTGTTGAATTTTGTTTCAATTTATCGACAGGGTAAACTTCATTCAATGCGATTCTACTTTGTTTTTATTTAAAATATTATTTATTAGTTTGGGATTGTAACCATTATTTTTGGCTATTTGTTTAATCAAATTTAGTTCTTTGTTGAAATTTTCTGGTGATAGCGGGATGTTAATCAATCTATGAATAAAACTATTGAATGCTGACATTTTATGTTGATATGGATGACACGACGAGTTATGTATTATAATATCTGTATGTGACGGCTTATGGTAAATTGCGAAAACATGTTTTCCATTTTCATTCGAAATTGTTGCGTCTAAGAAATTTATCGAATTATTGCTTTCTATTTCGGTTGTGAATGCAATTTTTGGATGTAATGAATTTATATGATTTTCGAAAATTTTCAACTGTCTATCTGTTCCTGTGAAGCAAATAATGATATCGTCTACATAGCGATACCAGTATAAACAATATTTACTGAGTGGATGATTATGAATTACTTTCTCTAAGTTATTCATGAAAATTTCTGCTAACAAAGGACTCAACGGATTGCCCATAATCAAGCCGTCTTCAATAGTATAATATTTGTAATTGAAATGGAAATAATTTTGATCTAAACAAATTTTAATAATGAAAGAATATCTGATTTAATGATAGTATTGACATGATTCCTTTGTAATAATTCTTCAACTAAGTAATACGTTTCTTTTGGAGAAATGTTGGGAAATAGATTCTTAACATCGAAAGAAATAAGTTTGGAATTAGGTGGTATAGTGGTATCTTTGATATTGGCAATAAGTTCGTATGAATTTTTGACCGAAAATTCAGATTTAAAATTGCAATGTTTTATTAGCAAGTCGTTGAGGAATTTTGAAAGTTTGAACGAAGGTGCCGTTACATAAGAAACAACAGGTCTAATAGGGTAATTAGGTTTATGAAGTTTTATCAACGAATATAATTCGGGGGATTGTGGATTGGAGTTAATGAATTTATATTTTCTTGGTCTGTAATTAATGATTTTGCTGTCAAAATTATGTTTTTAACAACTTTCTGAAATTTTGCGGTAGGATCCTTAGTTGATGTTATATAGTTTCCGGCTGTTAAGAATTCTTCAGTTTTAGAAATATAATCGGTTTTACTAATCGCAATGACGGTGTTACCTTTATCTGCTTTAGTGAATACTAAATCGTTCTTGGTACTATTTTCACGAATTGTTCTTATTATCTTATAAT
This sequence comes from Cryptolaemus montrouzieri, assembly GCA_013387265.2. NCBI lineage: Eukaryota > Metazoa > Arthropoda > Insecta > Coleoptera > Coccinellidae > Cryptolaemus > Cryptolaemus montrouzieri. The sequence continues at coordinate 22,104,135 of JABFTP020000185.1, forward strand.
CGGAATTGGAATAAGGTGATAATTTCGAAAAGTCTTCTTTGATGATTTTTGCTGTTTGATGTTTGGCTAAAATATTATCTTTGGAGTTTTTGAGAATAATTTCGGAGTCTATGCCTAACTGTTCAAAATTAGTTTTATTATGTTTTGGATGTAAATTATGTTTGAATCCTTTTTCTTATAGATCTTTTTGTGGTTGTGTAAGATCGGTATCAGTTAAATTAGTGAATCTTTCAAAAATTTATGGTCTGAAAATTTATCAGTTGAAGGTTTGGGTGGAGAAATTTCGAATTTAAGTGAATTCAACTTTTTCTGTTGTTGCTGAAACTTTTTATGAATTAAAATTTTGACATCGTATCTGGATTCAGAGTCTAAAATATCAAACTCAACAGGGTGCAATCTAAACAATAATTCCGTATGGATTACCTTCAAATATATGTTTGCAACGTCCCTCCTGTCGTAATTTAAATCTGAATTTTCGGTCAAAAATTCATACGAACTTATTGCCAATATCAAAGATACTACTATACCACCTAATTCCAAACTTATTTCTTTCGATGTTAAGAATCTATTTCCCAACATTCCTCCAAAAGATACGTATTACTTAGTTGAAGAATTATTAGAAAGGAATCATGTCAATACTATCATTAAATCAGATATTCTTTCATTACTAAAATTTGTTTAGATCAAAATTATTTCCATTTCAATTACAAATATTATACTATTGAAGACGGCTTGATTATGGGCAATCCGTTGAGTCCTTTGTTAGCAGAAATTTTCATGAATAACTTAGAAAAGTAATTCATAATCATCCACTCAGTAAATATTGTTTATACTGGTATCGCTATGTAGACGATATCATTATTTGCTTCACAGGAACAGATAGACAGTTAAAATTTTCGAAAATCATATAAATTCATTACATCCAAAAATTGCATTCACAACCGAAATAGAAAGCAATAATTCGATAAATTTCTTAGACGTAACAATTTCGAATGAAAATGGAAAACATGTTTTCGCAATTTACCATAAGCCGTCACATACAGATATTATAATACATAACTCGTCGTGTCATCCATATCAACATAAAATGTCAGCATTCAATAGTTTTATTCATAGATTGATTAACATCCCGCTATCACCAGAAAATTTCAACAAAGAATTAAATTTGATTAAACAAATAGCCAAAAATAATGGTTACAATCCCAAACTAATAAATAATATTTTAAATAAAAACAACGTAGAATCGCATTGAATGAAGTTTACCCTGTCGATAAATTGAAACAAAAATTCAACACCTTAACCTACGTTGGCATTACAAGTGAGAAACTGAAATCATTCTTAAGTAGCAATAATTTCAACATAGCTTTCCAAACTAATAATAATTTAGGCAAATATATAAAAATAATAAAACCAAACCAGGTAAAAACAATAAATCAGGTGTTTATAGATTGAATTGCAATGACTGTGATAATTTCTACATTGGTAGAACACATAGAAATTTTAATATTAGAATATCGGAACATAAACGCAGTTTTTCAAATAAAAATCAGATTCAAATTACGCCAATCATCGCTTAGAAAATAATCATTCTTTCGACCCACAGTTTGAAATTTTGCATACAGATAATAAATATTGGAAGGTAGATCTTTGGGAAACTTTAGAAATAAATAAATACAAACACTCAGGTAGACTCATCAATGAACAAGTCGATTTAAGCCCTTCACCTCTATTGAATCTTTTCGGGGAGCAATCTATTCCTTAATTTTATTGGATATACCTGTCATAAATAACCACTTAGGAGGAGGTGACCAATAAGCTTTTAATTACTCAAGAACATTTATAGTTATATTCTCATTTACATTTTTCTGCATAATTATTCGTCTGAAGAAGCTAAGGTGTAGTGAAACGCGTTACGAATCGCAATTATTAAGTAAAATTCCTTAAAACACAGTACTTGTTTTTTATTATTGATAATGGAATTTTACCAAGTAAAAGCCTCCCAAATTCAAATGAGAAGAATGGCTTTGAATTAAGACTAGGTCTACTAATTAGTATACTATATTTTAGATTCATGTCCTTCGGAATAGGCCAAAACTTATGGATATATTTGTTCCACAATATTGAGTTTTTTCAAGGAGTTATTTTGTGACATTGGTATCGTACTGAGTCTTTGAAGCGTACTGTTTTAAGTAGCTATTTATGTAGAACAGTGTCCGGACAATTTTCGTATAGTACTGTCTATGTGGGATGTAATGTAGAAAATAGGTAAATCATGTTTGTGAACAATTTTGATTAAAGTTAAACCAATAAAATCAAAGGAATTCCTAGTTTCCATTTCATAATTGAAAATTTTGTCAGAGTGCATTGGATCTACGAAGCGACTAAAGGAATCCAATTGTCTATTTGTACCTGTAAAACAACAGATTATGTCATCCACATATCTGAACCACTTAATGCTGCGTTTCGACGATGATAATTGATTATTTTTCAATGTTGTCCATGAAAATTTCTGCTACGAAGGGACTGAAATTATCTATACTATTAAAGTCGTAAGACCTTTTTCGGGAATAATCCGAGGGGATAACGGTAGTTTGAACCGGGTGGAGAAGAAGCGTCGCGGAGAAAAATCGGGGGCCAAATGCCTCTGCGAAATTTTTTCCGAAGGGGAAAGGTCTGAGGAAGGTCTGTGCAAAATTTGGAGCTCCTAGCTTGAAAAACGGAGCTCTGAGGATTTGTCGAAAATTTTCGCCGAAACGCCGCCGAGAGCGAAGGGAAAGTCAAAATGGCGAGATTTCTTCGGAATTGGAAACTTTGGTCTTTCCGAAGGCCCATCTTGCGGAAATTCAGAAAGAAAGCTACGAAAGGTCTGATTTCAAGCGAGTGGAGTGGAAAATTTCGTCGGAATTTTATGTCTATACAAATTTTTCCATCGCGTTCGATCATTTCAAAACCTGGAGAAAGAGAAAGTCCCGAGTTTCGCATGTTGCTCTGCAATACTTTCATTCCCGTTAAACGACGGAAAAACTGAAAAAAAAATCGGCGGACTTTTGCAAAATTTCTCTCCATTTTCCTCATTCTGAATATTTCTGAAGGCCAGAAACTAACTAATGTCGAGCTGTCAAAATAAGTGGTTTTCTTTCATCCTTCCTACTTATACGGGGTTACCGGGGGAATGGATCCGGGTGTCGAACGATTCCTACATATCTCGAAATCGGATCTGTGAAGAGAAATCATTACTCTACGACTTAATTCTCGAGTTCGGGACAATTTTAGAGACCTAGAATTTCGTGAAACAGAACGGAAACACAGGGCCGGAGCCAGTCACTCTCCAATCGCCTTTAGATGGCTATTCAATATCGGAAGTGAGCTTCACTAAAGTGTAAAATTTAATGCTCTCTCTCTATTTTGAATGAAAATATTGAGTTGTAAATAGTAAGTAACTTTTATTGTCACCAACATAATATCGGTACTACCAACATCTAGAATATAGTGCTCTCTCTCTTCTGAGTGACAATCAAATCTAACCTTATTTCAATTAGTCTTATATTTGATATGTCAAAATAAGTAATTCGAATTTTATTTGAATGAAAATTTGACGAAACTTGAAATAAACTTTCAGAGTTAAGTGAACGTAGTTTGATGTTTATTTTATCCATTTTTATGTATATTTTGTTGAAGGAAAGAAACGACAAACCTTCAAAATTCATAAATTTAATATTTTGAGGTTATTCCAACCTAAACAATGTTAGTTAGATTAGAGTTACGGGGACTTACAATAATGTTTGAAAGGTAAGGAATGTACCTTGAGGTTTAATTATGTAGGTTACACATTTCATTTTTTAACCTCTATGCATTGAAAAAAGTCCAGAATTACTAGGATTTTCAACGAATCCATTGGGGGATCTTACAAAATGATGGGATATCCTTTGGGTTGCTATTAATAGGTGTTGGGCTCTTTTGAATAATAATATTTTTTCTGAAAATAACTCGATAAAGTTTTCATTAGGTCATTCAGAGTATGTATCATATGAATATTGCAAGCTATCCACTAAGGGCTATATCTGTATTAAAATATTTCGAACTTGATGTCAATAGGACCGTGCTATTTCAAATAGAATTTTCGTTTTAGTTCATTAATTCGTTCTATTCTACAATTATCCAAATGTGAAAGTAAAAGCGATAAATAAGCAAATACGCTTGAGAAGTAATTCTTTCATTTTGCTGTTTTGAGCTCATATTTGTTGCTTATTATTATTCATCAATCTCATTTGATTCTTATCTGATCTAATACAAATCAGTACTGTTGAGTGAAAATTATAAATTTTAAACTATAGATCTGCATATATAGATCTTTTGGAAGTATATATTTAATACTTTTGGAACTGAAAATTTGGAATATTGTGAATTAATATTAGAGTTGTTGATGATTGAATTTCTATTCATTAAGGGTGATTGAACAATTTATTTCCTTTAATCAATGTTGGAATATTTTTAATTTCATCTAATGCTAGCTCAATTGGAGAAAGTTGAGATTTTCAAATTGAATGTATCTCTTTGAATTGGGATTGTAGTGAATAGTGTTGAAATTTGTGTAGTTGATGAGTCAGTATCCATAAAACAATACTGAAAGCTGCGTTACCTAACCATGACTGAGGCAATATATGATAGAGTTCCATGTAACATAAAGAACTATCAAGTATAATATGAATATTGAAGTGAATATAATAAGGCGTTCATTGTGGATAAAGTTGGATATGAAAAGGCACTATATTTGAGGTTAAGTATATTAGGCGTTTAGTATATAAGGCTTTAAGTATATTAGGCGTTTAGTATATTGGCTATTAAGATATAAAAGGCGATCTTAATAGGCTCAATAGTTTATTATGAAGCCGTTTTCACTCATATAAATTTCATCAGTAAAGTTGAAGTAATTTTGTTCCTTACATAGTTCTGAAAGATTTATAGGTTCAGATTGTATAATGGCATTCAGGTTATTATTCTAAAGAGCTAGGTTAATCAATTTCAATGAATCATGAAGTGGAAGTTCTGATCGCAGCAACTGAATAAAAACTTTTTAACCTACGAATGCTCAAAACTGTAATTAAGTAATCTTGTTTATGGTACTTCTATTGAAGAGCAAATGTTTGAATGAATAGAGAATTCGTCAGATTTAATAGAAAAATTCAACAAACTGAACAACGATACAATGCTAAACTGGAATGTAATCAATCTCTTCCTTGTGTTCCACATTATGATTCATCGAAATTGATTAACCAAGCTCTGCAGAATAATAATGTGAATCCCTGACATGATTTTTCTATTTTCTATATTACATCCCATAGAGACAATGCAATTCGAAAATCTTCCGGACATCACATCAGCATAAGATAGCTACTTATAGCAGTATTATAAAAAGAATCAGTATGATACCAATGTCAGGAAATAATTTCTTGAAAGAGCTTAATATTTGAAAAGAAATTGTGGTCAGTAATGGTTATAATGTTGATGTCATCTCTCGTAATCAATTTCAACATTCAACCTATAAGTTTTGGCCTATTGTTGAACATATTAATCAGTAATATAATAAACTAACTGGTAGACCGAGACTGAATTGAAAGTCATTCGTCTCATCCCATAATTGGAACATAGCTTTCAGAATTGAATGCTCTCTACGTAGAAATAATGGAAACTATGAATATAGAATGCATGAAAATTATGAACTAGGAATTTATAAACTTTTTTGTAGGAGTTGTAATAAAATTTATATCCGTAGAACTTCTGAAAATTTTCCATGTTAGAATACATGAGCATAAACGCAGGATGGTATTCCTTCAGCATTTAGCTAACCTAGTCCTAGCTGATCGACACCCATTTTGGCACGACGTATTTTTCAGTCTGCAATGTGCCGCTCTGACCCTCTTTATATTGTATCTGATCACACTGCGACGGAAGAACATCTCCGCGAAAGGGAAAAGATCGCAGGTTATGTACTTTTTGATTATCCCTTTAGTCCTTTTTATGGTCTTGCTTGCTATGTAAAATATTTTCTCGAATTCAAGTGTGTTTAGAATTATAAGAGTCAGGTACGATTGTTCATATATTTTTCTGCTGGTTTTCTTTTCCATTGTTACAGATTCCTGTCCCAAACCCCCTTCCTTTCATCCTTGTCTTCGTCTTTAAATCATGGAGTGCAAGATGAGAATTGAAGCTGCTTAGCAGAAAAATCTTTGGTACTCTTTATGTGCATACGACACTAACACAACATAAACAGACAAGTTATTGATAGTGCAATAGCGACAGCTTTTTTCTCAGGTTTTTTCACTCGTTTATTGAATAATACGCAAGATTGTACGCTTCCCCTGTTACTTTTTCCTAAGTGTGCTTTTCTGACACACACCAAAATTATAGATAGAAGCATTTATTGTGAATACAATTATTTGAATTTTAGTAAATCCTCTCTTTTCTCTTTTTTATTCTGAAAGAATATATATATCTGATCACAAAGTTTTTAATCATATTGTGCTACTTCCTGCGGAACAGAGAAAAATGCCAAGCCACACAAGTGAATTCAACTTCTCGAAGTAATATCCAACAAGTAGAGATTCCACAAGACGTTATTGAAATGTTAGAAACAGGACAAACACTGAGATGCAGTATATCGAAAAATGATCTAAGGTTATAGAAAAATCCATGTTAAATTATCTTAATTTTGCTCAATTATATAAGGTTAGTAAGGTCGGAAGGTCAATTAATATATTTTTTTACTGAAAATTTTATTCAGAATCAGTAAAGTATAGACAAAAGCTGGCCAGCAAATACTGTCTTGCCTATGTCCGAACATTTTCAAGGAAGAAATTCAAGGTACGAAATGTTTTATTAGAATATGCATTTTTTACCACAGCTATAGTGCTGGATTCCAACTTGACTGAACTGGGCTTTCGGAAAGCAACAATTCAGTCGTGGGTTCGCACCCGCCGAACAGTTCTGCATTTCAAGAATTACAGTTTTCTAAGCCAGAGCAATTAGTTTCTCCGATTCATCCAACTTGATATTATCTAACTCCCACTCTACATGAGATTGAACAAGACCATTATTGGAGATGACAATGGGATGTATTGTGACCCTTTCCAATTGGTAGATATCCTTGCTCAAGTCTCATATTTTGAGATTTTGTTAACTATAGCTCCTAGAATATTATTATCTAGAGGGACAGTTATGTCTATTATATATGCAGTTCTTTCTCACTTATTGAATATGACTATATCAAAACGGTTGTGTTAGATCTCCCGGTCCGTGAGGATAGTTCTGTCCCAATAGATGTTCATTCTCACAACATTCTTCAGGTGAGTATTTGTAGTGAGGTACGACGTCATTTATTATACTAAATTTCTTGCAGATTGCTTGATGAACAATCGCCGCAGGTAGGTTCTGCTTCAGTATGCACCTTCTGTAATTTTCAGTTGCAATCACCTGAACCTGTATGGCTCCTCTGAACCCCTCTTTTCTAGCCATTAAGTGACCCTGTATTAAATACAGCGTAAACAGATTTTTGTTCGCGTCTTCCCCACACAGTTCAGCTGCGAAACGACCGTGAAGTTCCTTTTGTTTCAATCTTTCTTCTAGCTGTGTCAAAAATCCCACTTCTCTTTCTCTTCTAGGGTCTCTCTCTACTGCCAGATTCAATAGAGACAGAGCTTCATCTACTCGGGTTACGGCGCTATAAAGTGGATGTTCTACCATTTTCAAACATGAGTATAATTCCTTGATTTCGGTTGAGTGTGCTTCCTCAAGGTTTCTGATACCTTTTTCACCGTTTTTTCGCGGCAAATACAATCTACACAGTGAAGTGGGTGGTGGATTCTACTCTTCGTTAACGTAGTTCTTACCAGTCTATCGAGCGCTTCTAGATCTGTTGGCGTTCATCGTATGATACCAAAGCTATAAGTTAGGACTGGTATTACCCATGAGTTCATGACTGAGACCTTCGATTTCGAGTAGAGGTGGGTATTCAATATCATCTTCAACCTTTTCCTGAACGCAGTCTAAAACTGTTCATTAACTAATGATTGGTCTATAGTGGCAGCTTGGTGGATTGCCAAATACTTATAATGTTCCTCTGCTGGTAATGGTGAGAATTTCGAATAGTTCATTAGAACCAAGCTCGGTTCTTCCTGGAGTTTTTCTGCCTTGAGAGTGACGAAAGGACACGTTTTCGAACCGAAATACAGAATTATTAAAAATTATTATTATTAGTGGGTTATTATTATTATTAGTGAATTAGGACATTATTAGTGAATTAGGAGATTATTTAGTGAATTAGTGTATAAATGAATTAACCAGTATTCATTTTAGTATTTAATCAGTATTCAACCAAGTTCCTTTTAAGTTAATGCAGTATCAGTAAGGTTCAGTGTTTTCTGGTGTACCGAGAAAATAATGAAGCCCTCAAATCTATAAAGGAATTTATTCATTTCCATTCCTAATTAAACTGTTGTTATCTATATTCATATTCAATTTCTCTTTTTTTTTGTCATGATGTATTCATTTCGCCTAAGTTCTGAATAATAAATTATATTTCTCATTGACTCTTTTGGCCTTGGGCAGAGCTACCCCCAAAAATATTATCGCCTTAGTTTTAGTCTTAACCAACAGGGTGTTGACATGACGAACAAATATAAGTTATTCTACTTGAAGAAAACCATACTTTCAATAGCTATTTCGGTATTTTACGTAATGAAAATAATATTGAAACTAAACCTATGCGAAGCTTTCAAAATCAATAAATGGAAAAATTTGGGAGTTTACTTAATAGTTAATTGACTCTACAGGGTGTTTCCGAATAAGATGTCATAAATGAAGGATGCGAATCCCTGAATGATTTGAGCAAGAAAGTTCGAAGAACCAATGGTCAAAAAATGCTTCGTTGCCGAGATACAGGGTGTTAAAGTTGAGAAAATTTTTCGATTTTCTCTCGATAAAACCTAGACTTCTCAAGATTTCGGGCTCAAATTTTCCACATAAGCTATTAAACACAATCTGAATCACCAGGTGAGGCCAAATTTTGGAACAGTATACAGGGTGATACTTTTCATGGGCCATGTTCCATTTTACCCTCGGAACTTTTTTGGTACGCCACTGGCACTAACAAAAATAAAATCGAATAGATCATTCAATTTGAAATTTTTTTGACTCTTGTATTTTGATCGTAACTATCACCGTTTCTGAGATATTAATTATTGAAAATAATCCAATAGTTTTCCCATATTGAAGCCATGGAGATATTATCTTAATAACTGATGCAATTTTTCAGGAATTGAGCTAAAATTTACATCAGATATCTCCTTATTGTATGTTCATAACAAAATGAGGCAAAATTCTGACAGTATACAGGGTGTTATTTTTTCACGTGCATTTTCCTCTTTTGCCCCTGAACTTTTTGTGGTCCGCTACTGGTATATTCTGAAAACAGAATCAAACAGATTATTCAATGCGAAAACTTTTCTGTACTTTGTATTTTTCCGTATCTGTTTTCATCATTATGAGTTTTGTTATTGAAATCATTCGCGATTATTTATGTTGTTTATTCATTTACTTCCGATTTATACACTCAATAAAACACATTTTTGAATTCGAATTCAATGATCAGGAAATGATATCACCCTTTATACTTTCTCATAAATCCTACCAATCTAGTGGTGCAGATCTTAAAATGTGAACTTCGTTTGAAATTCGAGCTCAAGGTCTTCACAAATTGCCGAAATAACATGAAAAATATCTTCAAGCTTTCAATACGGAAGGACTATACGATTACTTTTCTTGATTAATATCTCGAAAATGGTGGTAGATACGGAAAAATACAAGGAACAGAAAAGTTTTCGCATTGAATAATCGGTTTGATTCTGTTTTCAGAATATACCAGTAGCGCACCACAAAAAGTTCAGGGGCAAAAGAGGAAAATGCACGTGAAAAATAACACCCTGTATACTGTCAGGAATTTTGCCTCATTTTGTTATAAACATACAATAAGGAGATATCTGATGTAAATTTTAGCTCAATTCCTGAAAAATTGCATCAGTTATTAAGATAATATCTCCATGGCTTCGATATGGGAAAACTATTGGATTATTTTCAATAATTAATTTCTCAGAAACGGTGATAGTTACTATCAAAATAATGGAGTCAAAAAATTTCAAATTGAATGATCTATCCGATTTTATTTTTTGTTAGAGCCAGTGGCGTACCAAAAAAAAGTTTCGAGGGTAAAAATGGAACATGTCCCATGAAAAAGTATCACCCTGTATACTGTTCCAAAATTTGGCCTCACCTGGTGATTCAGATTGTGCTTAATAGCTTATGTGGAAAATTTGAGCCCGAAATCTTGAGAAGTCTAGGTTTTATCGAGAGAAAATCGAAAAATTTTCTCAACTTTAACACCCTGTATCTCGGCAACGAAGCATTTTTTGACCATTGGTTCTTCGAACTTTCTTGCTCAAATCATTCAAGGATTCGCATCCTTCATTTATGACATCTTATTCGGAAACACCCTGTATATTCGTCCCATTACTTAATTTATGCAGTTCTAAAATGACGCAACCCTGTTTGCACTTTCCTCTTTTTACAGTTAAGTTTATATTTTTGCCATGTTATATAAAAAACACTGCATTATTTTCCATCTACTACATATCTAAAAAAACTATAATGTCGTGAAACGCGTCATAAGTTTGTCAATATGATGAAAGTTCCTGTTAATCACGAGTTCGAAAGAAAGACATCGAAGTGAATGGGTTTCTGAGAAAGGTTTCTCTCACTCTGACGCTATTTCTTAGGAATGCGGGACGTGCAATAGAGGTTCATTGGTTTATGTTCCACGAAGGAAGTCACCTGTTGTAAGGTTATTCACTAAGTGCAATTTTGTCACGAATTACCACTAAACCATTAAGATATATGTTGTGATACGTATTGAATGTAAAAATATGATGCTCAAATGTGATACATTGAAGCTCTTGTTTCCCTCCTACTACCCTATATCTGATGTTGATACGAATGCCTTTATTTTCTCAATGCCAGAAATAATACTCCGAGAACAAACAGGAAATATTCATTTGATTCATAACAGAAGAAATGTCTACATTTCTATTAAAAATGGACAACATCCGTTTTAGCGATCTTTCATCTAAGGTATTGTCTGTCCCTTTTCTTCCAAAGTTTCAGAAAAATGTGCACTTTCAAGAATCCTTTGTTCAGGTTGCACCTACTTGAATTCTTGCGATAGCTGGAACTTCCAACCCATTCTGTTTAAATGACAAATCCTTCAACCACTTCTCCACACATTTTCAACTTTCCCACTCCCTCGTCTTCAACCTGAAGTTCGCCTCACACACTTATACTCCCCTGTAATCGAAGTATTGCTGTCACTGAAAACCCGCGATAAATCGGCGGAAAATATTTGTAGTTTTCAGTTTCCTGATGAAATATTGAGACCGGAGTCAAGATAACTGGGAACCGACATCTGCTAGCACAGTTTTGCTTATTTATGTGTTATAGTATTGAACCCTTTGTTGTGCCTTGGAAGCGGGGAGAAGGAAAAGCTTGTCCGTTCTCCACCCAGGAATTATGGATCGGTAATAAGAGAGCTGTCTAATGACAAAGCAAATTTGAAAGTTTCCTGTTTTCTATGAACGACGTATGATTGCTAAAATTGGAACTGGCTGAAAAGTCAACAAAATGTGAAGTAAAATATGATTGTGTACTGAAGGAAAAGTTTCGATCAGTCTTTCAACTTCAATAACTATTATATTCGACATGAAAAATTTAAATATTGTAAGGGTATATAATGAAATTGAGTGAATTAGAATCAGTTTATAAATTTGTACAGAGCATTACTCTTTTCAACATACATAGCTAAAAATGGGTAAAAACTAGATTATACTGACACTCAATAGCTGACAATTTTGCTCAATAAATAATTTGTCAAAGAAGTTGCCAGACTGATGAAATTTGGTCGCAAGATCTAGGCTATCTTTTCTATATTTAAACGTGAATGGTCGTACTGTATTTCAGCATAATATCTAAGCCACAACACAGAAAAAGCTGTGGATAGCGTAGTAAAATCCCCTCATACCAACCAAGCAAGCATGTAGACCTGATAGTTGCAATTATTACTTATGGATTTGATATACATGAATAAATTTGGCGTCCCAAGAGTATTAAAATACTCAAGCTGCATCACGAAGCTCCTGTCTTAGTGGAGAAAGATGAACACGTGAACGGGCGAGGTGATGCTCAAGAATGAAATGTTACAGATAATAAGTAGAGCATGCGCAGTGTCTTTGTTGACACCCATCGATACTTTAGGAGTTCTCCTCAAGGTGCTGCATTAAGGCACACAGAGTGCTAAGATATTTCAGCACATAAAATACATGAATAGTAAAACATTCAATAATAAGGTTGGTTCATGGAATTCAAAGTTGAATCCTTATGGGATTACTTTGGATACAAGTATTTCTACTGCCTAACGAATATGCAGGTCAGAAATACAGGGATATCTACCGGGAACGTCCGTTAAATACTTTTTAAGTTCCAATTACAATATCAAGCAGAAATTTTATACGCGGCCATAACTAGCGATTTCCAATTGAAGTGAAATATTTTCAAGGTCATATCTTTTCCGGTTATACCGGAAGTGGGTCATCACTTTGTTATTTCAAATAACAATCTACCTTTTTTATTATACATCCAGAACCGACATTTGAGCAAGGCATAAAATACCCAAGTTGTTGGCACTTATCTGTCAAAACCTTTGACAAATTTAATTATTTCGGTTATAAACTCGATTTTTGAGGAACATTTGAAAAAATTGTAGCTCGTTAATCTTTTACACTACAGACACAATTTTTGTTTGGATAGAAGAAGGATCAAGGAATATTTAAGCAGTCTACACATGTCAAATGTTTATTGCGTTGTTTTGTATGATTTTTTCAATTTAGCTTTTTTCAAACAGCAATAACTCAATTTTTTCAAATTGCACGTGCCAATTTTTATATCGCCATCTGATGAAGCATCAAATGCCAGATGGAATTGTATCAGCATGTACTATACCTTTCTCTTATGGTTCCGAAATAATTTGGGAATATATTGAATATTGATGATTTTGCAAGAACTCACGGAGAATGCTTTGAAATATTTGAATCAACTAGCTGAACTGGCTACGCTCACCTGACAGGTGCCTAAAACTAATATACTTGTCACTTCGTTCATTCGAATTTGATATTTCAACAAGAACTGTTGGTAGTTTGAAGTGAAAATTTTTAAAAAACACCAGATTGACAATAAAATGGCTGATTATTCAAACGAGGATATGTTTAATCTCTTTTTAATTCATGGCGAATGTCAAACAGTGGTGGATAGAACTTGCAGGCAATTCAATAACCAATTTCCAAATTTGACGGCTATAAGCAAAACAAATTCTCGAAGGATAAGAAGCAATTTTCTGCAGTTCGGAGGAACGAAATACATAGAAACTAGAAGAAAACCAATTCTCGAGGACGACGACAATCAAATTAATACGCTAGCGTATTTTCGTGCCAAACCACATGCGTCCATTAAGTCAGCATCAATGGATATTGGATTGGGTTATACTTATTTTCAAAGAATCCTTGAGAAACATAACATGCACCCGTATTCTTTCATCAGACTACAAAAACTAAAACCAACAGACCTTCCGAAGCGGCTAAATTTCTGTAAAAATTTATTAATTCGGCTTCAAGAAGATGAGACAATTCTGCAAAAAATTATATGGTCTGATGAAGCCAAGATCAATGAAAGTGGAATAACCAACAGGAGAAATCGACATTCTTGGGCCACAGTAAATCCACATTTCATTGAGGTTATTGATTTCCAAAAACTATTCAGCGTGAAGGTTTTTGCAATTTTAATGAATGATTTGTTGGCTTATCACATTTATGAGGAAAATATTAATGGACAAAGATACCTGTAAATTTTGAGAGGAACATTAGCAAATTTTTCAGATGGATTACCCCTTAACATTCTGAGGGATTGCTATTACCAAATGGATGGTGCACCAGCACATAAAACGCGAGCTGTAGATCGGCAGCAAACAGAAATGTTCGAGGATAGATGGTGGGGTAATCAAGGACCAAATTTTGGCCTCTGCATTCTCCGGACCTGACGCCTCTTAATTTTTATTTATGGGACAAAATCAAGAGTGCGGTGTATCTTATTCCAGTAACAAGTAAAGAAGAGTTACTACAGCGCATTCATAATGCTTTTCGTAATATTGATCCTGAGGAAACTAGGAGGGCAACTCATCATGTTCGTATAAGAGCTGTCAAGTGTATCGAGCAAAATAGGGCCCATATTGAACATTTATTCAGATCGTAAATTAGTTTTCTCCTATGATGTTTGCTATCATTTATTCGTATTAATGTAATTATCTTCGATGATTGGTTTTCGCCTAGTTCCTACAATTTTTATTCATCCAAATTGTAGAAAATTGCTTCTAATGCTTCGAAATTTTATTTTACCCATAGACAATTGGTTATTGAATTGCCTGCAATTTTTACCACTACTTCTCGACCTTCTAAAATGAATTAAAAAAAGGTTGAATATATTTTTGTTCGAATAACCAGTGGTTCTATCCAAAGGTGTTGTATTTCTTGGATATTTTCCATCTGAAATAATGATAATTCTTGTTAAAATATCATATTCGAATGATCGAAGTGACAAGTACATTAATTTTAGGCACCCTTCAAGCGAGCGTAGCCAGTTCAGCTATTTGATTCAAATATTTCAAAGCATTCTCTTTTAGTTCTTGCAAAATCATCAAAATTCAATATATTCCCAAATTATTTCGGAACTATATATGGGTATAGTATATGCTTATACAATTCTATCTGAAATTTGACGCTTTATCTGATGGCGATATAAAAATTGGCACATGCAATTTGAAATCATTGAGCTATTGCTGTTTGAAAAAGGCCAAATAGATAAAATCATACAAAACAACGCAATAAACATGTGACATGTGTAGATTGCTTAAAAAATTCCTTGACCCTTCTTCTATCCACTCAAGCAAAAATTGTGTTTTTAGTGCTAAATATCTACTAGCTACAATTTTTCTAAATGTTCCTCAAAAATCGAGTTTATCACAAACATAATTAAATCTGTCAAAAGTTTTGACAGATAAGTGCCAACAACTTGGGTATTTTATGCCTTGCTCAAATGTCGGTTCTAGATGTTTAATTAAAAGGGTAGATTGCCATTTGAAATGACAAAGTGATGACCCACTTTCGGTACAACCGGAAATTGTATCACTTCGAAAATATTTCACTCCAATTGGAAATCGCTAGTTATGGCCGCGTACAAAATTTCGGGTTGATATTGTAATTGAAACTCAAAAAGTTTTTAACGGACGGTCCCGGTGGTTATCCCTGTATAAAGTGGGTCTCCCAAAGTAGGAAGACTGGTTAAGTGGAGGAAATAAGTGAAAGAAACAAAAAATTCTGGAAAAACCTACTGATGGAATTTATTTTTATAGCGCCCGGTTTCTTGTATGGGTATAACTTTCAACACCTTCGGAAATTACTCGAGTGCAGGATATCGCTAGACTTAAGTCACCAATGAAAACCAACCACCCCGAATAACTCGGCTGTTTCGGCTTGTTTCGTGTTTCGTTCTCCCTCTTTCAACCTTCTACCTCTAATAGCTGCTTCCCCAAATTTTTAATAGGGAAAACAGGTGGCGTCATACATTTTCGAAAATTTGATTTGATTGCTAGGCACCTTTACATGCAGCTTTGACAGCATAGTGAACCGCAAATTTTCACTGAAACTATACGGAAACTTCCTAGATATTTGGTTTGAGGCTTCGTGTTGCAGCTCGAAGCCACGCTGTAACCGCAGCACATCAGAAAACTGGATAGGAATCGGCTTAATTAGAAGCTGACTAGACGAGAATTTCATTCGAAGATGAGTTGGAATTTTGTCGTTTTCATTGCGATCAATTTTTCTAGTATACAGACGCCGAGAGATATGCCCAATGCAACTTTTTACCAACCTATGGTTTTGATGAAGGTTCAATCATGGTGTGGAGAGGAATTTCTTTGAACGTTTCCACAGACCTAGTCATCGTAAATAATTGAACCTGTTTGAACGTGTTGAATCATTCAAGGCAAACATTGGTGAAAACTTGTTGTTTCTGCATGATAACGCTAGACTTCACCAAGTATTTATCGTTGAGAACTATCTTGAAGACCCCGAAATTGCTTCAATGAAGTGGTACCAGATAAGGAAGCCAACAAAATCAGCTAGCTACCTTGAATGAGGTTTTGAACAAACTCATCCCAATTTGGAACGTACTGGATCAGAAAGCTATAAGGTCAATAATTTCAAATATAAATCGGAGATTTCATGCAGTAATTCTCGCCAAGGGTGAAAATATCCGGTATATACAGAATTTTTCGAACTTTAATCTGTTCCAAAAGTTTAACATTTTTCATTATTACTCTTACTCCAATGTATGGGAGTACCATTTTTATTTCAATTTAACTCAATTAGGAAGCCAACCAAATCAGGCAGCTAACCTGAATGAGGTTTTGAACAGAATCATCTGAATTGGGAACGAACTGGATCAGAAAGCTATATGGTCATTAATTTCAAGTATAAATCGAAGATATCGTGCAGTAATTCACGCCAAGTGTGGAAACAGAATTTTGGGAACTTTAATCCATTCCAAAAGTTTTACATTTTCATTATCACTCTTACTCCAATCTATGTGAGTACTATATTTATTTCGATCGAAATCAAGCAATCCTCAGCGTTGGTTGATTACTGGTTAAACAATTTAACATATCAAAATTCTTCTGAAATGATTTAAATTTTCAATTTCAACTTTATTTTCATATCTTCGTATCCTACCAATTGATGGATGTTGAATTCTTATTCTATCACCGATACATCAGAGGTTTTTTGATTTTTTCCTTGCTTCAAGTATGTTGCACTCCAATAATATGATCTGAGATAACTACAGCAGGTGATTTCATTGCTTCCGTTCATTGATTCGAACCGTTTTTGATAATTTTTATCACACAAACATCGTTCTTCAGAACTCATTCTTCGGAGTAGGGTTGTTATGACATCTATCCTGTGATCCAGAGATAGAGAGAGAGAGAAATTACATCGGCCGAAATTGACATAGAAGATGTCAATAGTTCATTTATACCTAAATACCTAATATACAATTAATAGAGAAACAGAACAAAAAAATACATAAAACAGAATGGAAATCGAAAGACAAACAATAACTGTCTGAAAATTCATTGAATTCATAATTGCACTTCTTTATTGAAATTTCAGTAACCTTTTTCCATTATAGCGCGGAATGGTTGGTTCTTTAAGGTAGTCAATAGTTTATTATAAATTATTAGAAGTGAATAGAGTACATTCTTTTGTTAATAAGTAAATTTGTATTTCTCACATATGAGGGTTTCCTTATTGCGGGTATTATAGTCATGCTTGAGAGTGCTATCTGTGAAAACTGATTTATTTCTAACTACAAATAAAATAGACTTCAATATATACAACTAATACATGGCGAGTATTCCATTCTCAACCAAATGTGGTCTACAGATGTCCTCCTGTTTTATGTTTAGGATACCACGGAGACACCTTTTCTGAACCAAAAAAGCTCTCTCACAATAGCACGAGACCCCCAAATATGATTTCATACCTCAACCTTGACAGAACATGAGCGTGGTAAGTACCCATAGCAGTTTTCATGTCTATAGTAAGCGATATCGTTCTCAAGGCAAAAGTGCTTTTTGAAAGTGTCTTGGCCAGTTCATCCGTGTGCACACGTCAATCCAACCTGTGGTCGATATTGATACCCAACAAGCATACCGAATCCTCACAATCCCCATCAAGCAGCCTTTGAGTCACTCCCTCCGTCCCATAGTCGAACACAACAACTGTGGTTTTATCAACGTTCAACAAAAGATTATTTTCCGCAAACCACTTCCGCAGCACACCCAGAACCTCCAGTACCTTGGAGTTTTGGTTCTCCAAGTAGTATATATATATATATATATATATATATATATATATATATATATATATATATATATATATATATATATATATATATATATATATATATATATATATATATATATATATATATATATATATATATATATATATATATATATATATATATATATATATATATATATATATATATATATATATATATAAAAGATATATATAAAAGACGCATCGTTGGCATATTGAACTAGACTTTGCTGTGTCAGGCTACTGAGATCATTGATATGAAGTGAAAAGAGTAGAGGTCCCAAAATTTTACCTTGCGCAACAACATACTGACTACGATTTTCAAGGAACGATTGGAAGAGATTAAGTGCAGCATCCGTCATACCGTATATCTCCATTGTTTCGAGAAGAATGTCATGTCGGACAGTGTCGAAGGCCTTCGACAGGTCTAGGAACATAAGAAGTGTATGCTTCTTGTTGTTTAGAGTCTCTATAACATGGCATAGAACATGGTACGCCGCAAAAGGTGGACTTATTGTTTCGAAAACCATTTTGACTATCAGGCAGAACCAGCTACCTTTCAATGAATGCTAACAATCGTACACAAATAAGTATTTCAAATACTTTGCTCAGATTCGACAGG
Organism: Cryptolaemus montrouzieri; assembly: GCA_013387265.2. Taxonomy (NCBI): domain Eukaryota; kingdom Metazoa; phylum Arthropoda; class Insecta; order Coleoptera; family Coccinellidae; genus Cryptolaemus; species Cryptolaemus montrouzieri. Next base: position 22,122,843 of record JABFTP020000185.1, read on the forward strand.
AAAACGATTGGGCGTTAATTACTGACCTGATCTTTACGACCTTTCTTGTAAATGATCTTCACCACGGCGCACTTGAGTGCTGAATAAATTTAACCAGTTACGAACATGAGGTTGATAGAAAGAGTGAGGGGTCCAGCGATTTCATTGACAACAGCTTTGAGTATCTTGACGAGTATTCCATTTTCACATGTTAACAATGTGTTCTTGAGCTACGTTATCGTATTGAAGACTTCATTGAAGTCTGTGGGTTGGCAATAAATTCTCTGAGGGTTCCTGTCGTTATTCAGGATTCTGACCTGACTCTTATTGTTTTTCCTACCCAGCAGTGTGTCTGACACAGACCACATGGGTTTGCCTTTATTTTGCGATCGTGCGATAAACTCTATGTTGGGCGTTTTCTTTGCCTCCTGTACTACTCTCCTTAAAGTAGCACAGTACACTCTATAGTAATCCTGCGTAACAATACCAAGTCTTCGCATCCAGGCAAGGGTTTTTTTGTTTCTACTAGATAATACACTCCCCACAAAAATTGTCTCATCACCCTAATTTAACGACAATACTATATAAACTTTTAGGTTGGTCATTCAAGAGTTGCTTGGTAGCTTTCATAAGTGTAAAATAAGAAGATTTCATTCGACAGAGATGAGTTTATGATAAAAAATATCAACAATTTTCGAGTTAATGAAAACTTAAAAAATTCTACCATCTTCAAACATTCGCGAAGAGACCAATCAACTAGCATCGAATAGTTACTAATCATTTTCAAAATCGAGTTTTTCCCCCCTGGACTCTAATTACTGCCAGTATACGTCTCGGAAGCTCCTCAAAAAATTTAGGATGTACTTTTGAGTCACTGAGCTCCAAATTTCAGGAAGCAGATTTTCTAGTTGTTGCAGTGTTCTACAAGGCATCCTACGTTGCTGAATTTGCCACCCCATATTGTTCCAAACATGTTCAATAGTATTCAAGTCGGCACTTCTGGCTGGCCATCTTAAAATATCAATTTCCGCATTTTGCAGGAATTCTGTAACTACTCTAGCTGCATGAGGCCGAGCATTGTCATGCATATAAATGAAGTTTTCGCCAATCAATGGGCCAAAGGGTACAACATGGGTTTCAAGAATATCTGTGATGAATCTGGCCGCTGTCATTCTTCCATTATTTACTAGGACTAACTCAGTTCGACCATGGAAAGAAATGCCTCCCCACACCATTACTGAGCTCCCTCCAAAGTTTTCGGTTTGCCGGATATTGCATTGCGGATACCGTTCCCCAGATCGTCTGTATACAGTCTATAATTTGATACTAGCAGAATCTGGAGTCATAGGAAAAGAGAACATTCGATCATTCTGGAATACCCCAATTTGCATGTTCCCTCGCAAACTGAAATCTTGCAACTCGATGCTCTCTAACCTACCCTTGGTCTGATATCGTCTTCTCTAACCTGTTTCTAACAGTTTGCCATGAAATATGCACATTTTTGGAAAGTGCAAGAAGTTCATTTTGTAACATACTAGCTGTACAGTGTCGAATTCTTAGTGCTGTTAAACGAAGCCAACGATCATCAACTGGTGTTGTTATCCGATATCTTCCCTGTCCGTCCCTTCTTCTATATTCCCCTGTTTCGTGGTACCGATGAATTGGTCTTGAAATAGTATTTTGGTTAACATTCAACAAGTTAGACACGTAACGTTGGCTTCGCCGCTCTACTAGAAGTGTTACAATTCTTATCACTTTATGATCACGCAAATAGCGTCGAGGACGTTCAGCAGCTATTACAATTGATTCAAAGATTCGAGAATCAACTAGAAACAAAGAAAACTTTTATTTATTTAGCGTGAAAACTGAAGAGAAATTGAATGAGTACTGCTAGTCAAATAAACTCATTCTTGTTTCAGACGTGTTTGATATCAAATGGAAACAAATGTTAATACATAGATAAGATTTTTCCCCTTATATGTCCAAAAGCATATGTTGACAAAGAATCTGCGATCGAGCTGCTTAATCTATTGTGGAATTCGGAATGCCAGTTGATGCGACAATTTTTGTGGTGTGTGTATTATGCCCTTAGTGATCTAGCATCTGCTTTTGTCAGAGTTTGAGTTTATTAATGTTTCTTCTAGACATATCACATTGAATAAATTCGAAAATACAAGAGAAAACTTGTCGAAAGAATACTCCAAGTCATTTGACCGAAACACCCCTCTCCAATCGGAATTTCTCAACTATTTCTTAAAATCAAGACAGTGATTCCAAGAAAAAATGTTGATGCCATATTACCTGATTAAGGCAGAAAATACAGCATTTTGGTTGTCGAAGATAGTTTTGTTCGACTGTTTTCTACAGAAGAGCAATTTACCACTGCTAGAAGTTCACAAACACAAATCTGCATCTTACGTGACGTGTCTATATCCTATGAAACTGTTTTATATCGTATTGCAGAACATTAGTTCCATCCACCCACAGGCCTTCAACTATCTGCATAGTAGCGTGAGCTGCACTCCAGTTTTTTTAGGAACAAGTGCATTTGAATTGATCGATTTATAGGGTAACCTCTGCGGACATCTGACCTAAACTCGATTGAGGACATATGGGATTCCATGAAAGCAGATAACAAGGCATGGCATACATTCAAGGACACTTGGTTGTCCTTTTAACTTTAACAGACCAGGGCTCAATGAGATCGATCATAATGAGAATAAATCGAAGATGTGAGGAGATATAAAGTGCTCAATGCGATAACACATAGTCTTGGTAGCTCAGAATTTTTTTTTATCTGGTCATTCCAAATAACCATCTACACTCTTATTCCTAATACTGTAAACATTTTGAGCACACTATATGAAACAATTGGTGTATGACATATAAGAGTTGAGCAATGTTTTCATTCAACATCTACAAACGAATAAACGGATTCGAAATGTCGTCACCGACGGATACAGATGATCCGGTAGATCTCTCTGATATAAAGTGCGATTTATGCAATAGAGATAAGTGCAAAAACGAGAAACGTAGTGTCAACTTACATATTCGTTGTTTTTAAAGTGCAAATAAATTGTTTTTCGACTGCAATTTTAGTATAAATCAATGGAAATGCAGTAAGTGTTCAGGTTTAGTAAATAACTCGAGAAAAACTGATTCAGCGGTTGTTTGTGATAGTAAAAATGATCCCAAGTATTTACATAAGGGTATTGATATTCTGAAACGTGAGAATGTTCTATTTAATAAGTTAATTATTAATTTGGAATGAACTAACGCGTTGCAGAAGGATTCATTGGATTCCGTTGAGAAAGGTAGAAGTGGGACCTTATTATCGCAAAACGTCGGCGGTGTATGTGTTCCTAACTACAGCATCACTAAAAAATGTCAACAAGCAGAGCTCTGCGGTTTTTGTTGTTACATCGTCTGAGAAAAATGTGAACGTTTTGGATGAATTGAAGGTTAATGTTGATCCAAAACAACTGCACGTCCAAATCAACAGTACTGGAGCATTTAAAAACGGTGCTGTGATTAATTGTTACGATCAAAAGTTGTTAGGTAGACCAAAAAGTGAGGTACAAAATCGCTTAGGGGTCACTTACAGTGTTTTCGAAACTAAAAAACTTAACCCACGTCCCATTATCAAGGGGGTTGATGAAAATTTGAAAAATAATGAGGACACTGTAGCTTTCATACTTAGTAATGAACATTTGCAGAAAATGGAAGATTTGGACATTAAAGTAATAACGAGACTTATAAGAAAGTATTCCCAAGATGTAGTTATGCAGGTTAATCTTTCAACGAGAAATGCATTGCTCTCCAAGAAATTCGTTTTTATAGACTGGAATAAATATTACATTGAGGACTATCATTGAGTTGTGCGATGTTTCCGGTACCAGCATTTCGGTCATATAATGAAGGGTTGTAGAGTTAAGGACACAGTTTGTTACAATTGTTCTGGGCTTCATGATGGAAAATATTGCGTTTCGTATGAAAGGAATTGTTGTTTGTGTTTTTCAGCTCAGGAAAAGAATTCGTCATGGAAATTTTCTCTCGATCATTAGGCGTGAGACCCTAAGATTATTATGATGTTTATTTTAGAAAATTGGAGTCCCTAAAATCGAATACTATTTATTGCTAAGAAATCTCGAACAATTAAAATAGGTCATTTGAATACAAGACCAATTATGAAGGGGTTTGCGGATAAGATTAATGTTAAATTTTCCGAAATTTTCAAGTCTGTTCGAACGGATTCTGATATGGTCATATATTATAAATAATAAAAACAAGTACTGTGTTTTAGGAATTTTACTTTATAATTGCGATTCGTAACGCGTTTCACTACAGTAGCTTCTTCAGACGAATGATTATGCAGAAAATTTATAAATGAGAATATAACTATTAATGTTCTTGAGTAATTAAAAGCTTATTGGTTGGCCACTTAGAAGAATCAACAAATAAGCTTTTATTACTCAAGTAAAATTATAATATTAATATTCTTAAAACACAATACTCGTTTTTATTATTGATAATGGAATTTTACCAAGTAAAGCCTCCAAAATTCAAATACATTATAGAAACAACTATCCGGATGTTCCTTTCCATTTTAGATATGTGGAACCAACAGAAATCGTGAAGATTGTACAGAATTTCAGATAAAATTCATCTGGTGTTCATGGTTTATCTCTTAAACTGATCAAGCTCTGTTTTCCTACTATATTGATTTATTTAACGCATATTTTCAATTTATGTCTCGAAAAAAAGCCTGGAAAATGTCTTCAATATGTCCCATACCAAAAAATAAAAGACTTGTTACAAGCTCAAGACAAACCAAGAGGAGTGTTGGTAGACCCCCGAAACGATGGCGGCATAATATCCAGAAAACAGGAAGAGAAATTGAGTTCAGATTGCCTTAAATAGACAGAAAAGTGGAAGAGACCTTTCTCCAAGAGTAGATATCCACAGGCTGAAGAGAGAGAAGAGAAGACAGAATCGAAGACTAGAGGCCTATAAGTTTACTTCCTATTTTCAGTAAAATAATTGAGAGGGCGGTGTATTCTCAGATTGAAGAGTATTTTTCTGATAACAAACTTTTCGCCACCCATCAGTCGGGACTAAGAAAGGGCTTGAGTACCGTGTCAGCTTCACTTAATGTTGAGGATGATTCAGTTAAATGTTTGGATGCTGGAAGGAGTAGTGTGTTGGTGCTGCTCGATTGCGTGAGTCATGAACTTCTCTGCGCTAAACTGAAATTTTATGGTCTTAGTTGTCAAGTTCTTTGTTTTGTATTTGTCTAATAGACAACATAGAGTCTTTACAAAAAATGGCATTTCTTTTCCTTGTGAAGTTTCATCAAGTGTACCTCAAGAGTCCATTTTAGGACCGTTCGTATCTCTAGTTTACACAACTAATATTTATGATTACGTTAGGCATGGTACAATGTATTCTTACGCAGACGATACTCAGTATCGATACACATCAATAGAGGGAGACATGGATGGCTAATGTACAAATAACTGAAGACTTAATTTCACTTCAGCTATACTATGATGCTCATTGTCTCAAAGTTAATCCTTCCAAGTTGGCTTCCTTGGTTTTTTTCTCCCAAAAAGGAGGATGGAGAAAACCTTGGAATTATTTTCGACGTGGAATTCACCTTCTTCTCTCATCTCAATGCATTACTGCAAAAATCTCATTTCAAAATGAGAAAGAATAAGATAGAGATTATGTGAGAACCTTATTCTGCCAACATTTTATTATTGTTACGTCATGTACTACCAGTTTTCAGATTCGGTAAGTAAAAATCGTATTCAGAAGGTGCAAAATACTTGTCGATTTGTGCTCCGCCTCCGAAAATTTGATCACGTAAGTGGGCCTCTCCATCAACTCGGATGGAATAGGATGAGCCACATTGGAAAATTCAGTTTTTGGTTTTTGTGCATAAAATTCTTCTCACTGGCACAGCGGATCATTTACGAGATAAGTTAGTCAGTCGCGGAGCTCTGCATGACGTGAACGTGAGGCGTGGAGACACGCTGCACGTCCCTCGTTTTAAGTTTGAATTTTGAGTTCTTCCGGAGGTGTTTCACTTATGTTGCATCTGAAAATTATAACTCCCTTGATAAGAGAACTAAAACATTTTCACTTTCTATGTTTCGTAAATATTTGAAAACCCACTTACTTTCCTTGTTGGCTCCTAGTTGAAAAAACTCGTTTTTTGTAGCATTTAGTGTTGGGTTGAATGTATATATGTATTTTTTTTATTATTATTATTTCATCTTGTAATCATAGTAAATTGCAGAAATATCTAGGTCTGATATTGTTCACTGGTTAGTTCTCTTATTTTCATTCTGATTTATATTAATTTTTTCTTTAATGCTTTTCTGTATGTGAATGAGGGCGAATTCCATATTCTTTTTTCTTCGTCAATATTTTCTAGTGCTCTCACTGGTTGAGTGGAAGAGTAGCCACGGCTAAACTTCGCCAGTGTAGAGAACTATTTGTACACTTTGTAGGGACAGTAAATAAAGACGATTTATTATTAGTATTATCGTGGACTTATGCACTATCTCAGCTGTTAACTGGATATAATTAACCTTTCCCAGATTCAGCAATCAAAGGGAATAGGCTCGATTACAATATACTTGACATAAATTTCCTAACTATCCTACATGTATTAAGAATTACAACTTTTTGCATTTCTATGTAGGTACTTTCATGCAATTCTAATTTCTTAAGGCTATCATGCAGAGTTTTGGGTATTAACCCAGTCGAGGATACGACGACAGGAACAATATCTATTTTTTCGAGGTCCACATCTGCTTGATCTCAATAGGTCTATTTATTTGAACTTTTTCCCCTGGAACTTGTTCAGCACGTTGTTATTGTTCGGTATGGCGTCATCCACCAGCATTGCTGTTCTGGCTCTCTTATCGTACACCACTATGTCCGGCATATTATTCGTCACCATTCTGTCAGTGATAACAGGCCTATCGTAGCATTATCTGATAGACTCATTTTTCAATACGAGCGCCGGTTGATACTTGTAATATGGCTGGAAGGTATTCAGAAGTCCGTACTTGTGTGCAAGTTTCTGAGGGATAATGTTACATACTTGATTATGCCTGTGAAGATAGTCCGTATTGGCTAGTTGTTCGCATCCGGACGTAATATGCTTTATAGTCTCCGATCTTATATGGCATTTTCTGCACTTATCTATTTGTTATGTTCCGTTCTTCATAATATGTTTTTTGAAGTTATTTGTAGCGATTACTTGGTCTTGGATGGCCAAAAGGAATCCCTCTGTTTCCGCGAATAATTCTTCTTTCATCAACCAATTGTTGGAGGCTTCTTCGTCGATGTGTGGTTGACTAATCTCATGGTGATGTCGTCCATGCAATTCCTTTCTTGACCATTGCTCTTGTTTTTCAGTATCTGATAGGAACGGTAGATTCAGCTTGTCATCTCTGGTAGCAAGATTTAGACGTGTATATCCCTTATCAGCCAACGATACCACTCTATGGAGGTCAAAAGTGAAAGCTTTTGAAGAGAAGAACTCTATGAGATTTTTTATCTGTTCGGTGTATAAATTAACAACATCTATTAATCCGCGTCCTCCTTTCCGCCTCAAAGTTATTCGTATCACAGACGATTTTGGATTACGATTGTTGTACTTTGTCAGCATCGTTCGGGGTCTGCCTTCGAATATCATCCAGTTTTGTCTTAGTCCATCTGATTATTCCAAATGAGTAAATCAACACTGAAATGGCGTAGGAGTTAATTGCCTTGACTAGATTCCCCGAGTTCAACATTGGTTTCAGCACAGACTTCAGACGCTGGACTGTATTCTGAACGAATCTTCTCCTTTGATTGTTTTTGGTCTAACAATCTGGCTTGTTGGTATCCCAGATATTTGTATGTTTCGCCATCTCTCATGCATTGTATAATATCACCGTTTGGAAGTTGTGTTTCACCATCTATGACTTTCCCTCTTTGAATGTTCAGGGTCTTACATTTTTCAATCCCGAATTTCATATGAACTTCTGCCGAGAACTCACTGACAGTTTTCAGCAAATCATCCAATTGCTTCTTGTTCGAAGCATATAATTTGATGTCATCCATATACAGCAGGTGGGAGATTGTATGATAGTTCCTATCTATCCGTATCCTGTTCTATTGAGCATTGATGACAATGGGTTCATAGTTGAGCAGAACCATAGTGGACTCTAAGAGTCTCCTTGAAAAATTTCACGACGTATTATTATTATTATTAGAATAAGAAATATAAATTATCATAATTTTTTGCATAGTACGAGACAAGTCTTACGGATTTCACTGATTTATTAATGCTCGATCAATATTCTCAAATTAAATTCCTGCCAGACATGTTTTTTCTGATATCTTTTACACAAAATTCATATTACATCAAGACGACACTGAAGCTTTACCAGGGAAAAAATGATTTATCAAGTCTGGTATTTTCCAGAGTAGAGAAACATAAGCCTGCGAAGGTGAATTGAATTTCATTTCGATGGAGAGGTATGTTATTAATACTGGAAATGCCCTTCAGCGCCTATCGAAATACTTCAGACAAAGCGCTTGAAATTGGCAACAGACGCAACATTATTAAATTTTTTTTATTCTCTGTGCATGGTTTTTCGCTGATCGATTGAACGAATGGTCTCACCGCAATGTTTTGCCTGAATCCCACTCATACATTCTTTTTTTTTCTGAAAGGTCAAATATCTTTCATGGGCTATGCAGCGTACTGCAATAAACTAATCGATATCACATTTCTTGAATTAAATTGTTTCTTCTTGTTTATTCTATCATTTGTCGGATAATTTTGCGCAAAGGAGTTATACGCAGTAAGTTTATTCTAAAAATCGATTAACGAAATTTTTTGTACAACATTTTGGCTATATCCCATCCGCCACTATCAAACAAGGATGGGCTTCGATACTGTTACGCATTACTCTGTAATCCTTGAATTTTGGTGAGAGTCAAATGACTATCCTTTTTCCTCTCAATCTCGCTTATGTAACATATTCTTGGTTTGTCCTGGGATCCCACTGAATGACTATCGTCCTTCTTTTATGTTGTGATGCATCTATGCTGGCCTGCTGTTTCCTCTTCCATTGTACTAGGGATGTCCTCTTTCCTGTTGTCCTCGGTTGTAGTTCCATTATTTGGTTGATCTCCTTATTTTGGTGATCTTCAATCTGGTCAGTTGTCTTCGTTGTTAGTCGTGTGATGATTTCTTCTAGTCTGTCAATTTCCATTTTCTTCCCGAGTTGGTCGATGCTTATGTGCCATAGGGCGTTCGTTGCTGTACTGATGATCTTGTTGAGTGCTGCTTGTAGATTCCTTTTCTCGAATTTGTCCTCTAAATGCCAAATTTGTGCTGCGTATGCTATTCCTTGGACGATTATTAACTTGATTATCTTGGTTTTGTTCGCCAATGTGAGTTTGCTTATTCCGTTGAGTAGGGCTTTAGTTTTGAGTGTATTGCTTTTGTTTTCCTTGTTGTTTCCTCGATGTGCCTCTTGTAGTCGTCCAGAATTACGCCCAGATATTTTGCTTCTTTCTTCCATTCGATTTGTTGTCCTTCTATGGTAATTTTCTCTGGTGTTTCCGCGTGTCTACTCTTCTTGTGGTCGATGTACATTGCTACATCTTCGGGTTGATCTTTATCTTCCATCATCTTAAATAATTGGTAAGTTGATCGATATCTTCTTGTTGTCATTTCCTCACTGCTGCTTTGTTCCCATGGGATGCGTATATTGCTGTGTCGTCTGCGAACTGCGCCATCTTCGAGTGCTTCATATATATATATATATATATATATATATATATATATATATATATATATATATATATATATATATATATATATATATATATAGAATGGTAGTGATCCTAGTACTGATCCTTGGAGTACGCCGGCTCCTTTCCTCTTTGCTGTTGTCTTCTGGTCCTATATTCTGGTTACGAATCTTCTCTTTTGTAGGTACGACATCGTGATGCAAGTAAGCTTCGCTGGGTATCCTGTGGTCTTCATCTTGTATATTATTCCTTCGTGCCAAACTTTGTCGAATGCTTTCTCAATGTCCAAAAATGCTTCCCCTGTCGGTGTTGATATGTCCTGTTTGTCCTCGATGTCCTCCGTGATTCTAGCTAGTTGGTGTATTGTCGAATGTCGTCCTCTAAATCCAAATTGGTGCTCCGTTCTTTGGCGAACGCTTTTAGTCGGGTGTAGATGATCCTCTCGATGATCTTGCCCATTGCTGGTAGTAGGCATATCGATCGGTAGCTGCTGGCTTCTGTCCTTGGTTCTGTTACTGTTTTCCATATGTCAATATGTGCTATTTCCGTTATTTCTTGAATTCCTTCGTCTGGTAAGCTCTTCAATGTCTGGTTGGGAATTGCATCTAGTCTTAGTGCATTCCTTGTCTTCAGTTGGTTGATGTGTCCCTGTACTTCTGCTGTTGTAACATCTTCAGTGCGGTAGTTTTCTGCTGTTGTTCTGGATTCTTCTTCCTATCCTCTCGAAGTTTTGGTTGAATTCCGTGTCTCCGTTGCTGTCTTTCGTTTGAAATTGTTCCTCTAGTGCGGATGCAAGTATTTCCACCTTTTCCTCATCCATTACTGCTGTTTGTCAATTATGTTTGTTGTGTGGTGTGTTGTCATTCTCCATAGTGACTGGTCCTCTGTGCTCAGTTGCCATATTTTGTTGACCCACTGATCATTGAATATGCTCCTTAGTTCTTCTTTAACTCTGTATTGTCCTTCGGTATTTCTTCTTCGCGTTACGAATTAGAGCTGTTCGAGAGCTTTTTTGTATTGCGGGATCTCGAGTTGCAACGCGATTTGCTCTATTGGTTAGCTTATGTTTAATCCACCTCGAGCTATGCAATGTTTTCATTTATTTGTTAGTTTTTTGTTCGAAAAAGTAGACAGGACATGTGTTTCATTCACTTTAGTCTCTCGTTAGTCTATTGTGAGTTTTCAGGAACGTTGAAACTTTGCCAAAGCGATTGTAAATTTATAGTAGGATTGAAATGGTGTATTCCGTGGAAAAAAGGGTGGAAATGTTTAAATTGGTTTTCAGACATAACGACTCTTCGCGATTAACAACGGCTTCATTTGACGAACAACATCCTGAAGAAAATGTATTCGCTGCTTGCGTTGTGCAACTAGTTGATAAATTTGACGCTACTGGTTTAGTCGGTAACAAAAAGAGGATATATTAAGGACACGAAGCGGGCGAAGTGGCTATCTTAGGTCACGTAGCGATGGATACGACCCTTAGTACTAGGAAATTGTCCAATTTGTCTAGTGTTTCACGCACAACAATCATAAGAATTTTATTCTCTCTCTCTCTCTCTATATATATATATATATATATATATATATATATATATATATATATATATATATATATATATATATATATATATATATATATATATATATATATATATATATATATATATATATATATATATATATATATATATATACAAATATATATATATATATATATATATATATATTTCCATATTGTTGGTATATTCACTTCACGTGTGTTTTTCAAAGGCTTCTTCGTTATTTTCTTTTACAGAAGTGTTCTATGTTGGCTACTATTAATGAAACTATTAATGAGTAACATTCAGTGTTACTTGACTAAGGTCCGTACATTTTCCGGGGAGAAAGCCTCTGACACTACTCGTTGGTACATTGATATCATTGTCTGATGATGCTATAGTATGTATATATTCTGGTAGATTGATGAGAGAGACATGAAGATGTCTGGTGCGATCCAGCCGAAAGGTCGTCAATAACAACCAACGAATGGTCATTACCAGGATCAACGGACGAAAACCGGAAGAACGAAGAAACCACATTGAAATACGTCCGTGGAAACCTACGAGTTAACATATATATTTATTTAAATATATATATATATATATATATATATATATATATATATATATATATATATATATATATATATATATATAAGTGGTACATCGACGTGGCTATATCCAAGGGAGTAGTCGCTGTTAATCTCTTCAAGAAAAACAGTTCTTTCGTACCGACCGCTATTGATACAGACAGAACTAAGGAGTGAAATGTTTTGACCGAAACAGCGCATCTACTCATCACAATCAATGCTCTGAGTTTCTCTAGAGCTAGCTTAGTCATTCATTTTTTACACCCTCGTTCACGAAACCAGCAAGGCGTAGGTGAGTCTCGGTAGCAGAACTGTTTTGAAGATCCGCATCAGTACGTGAGGCTTCGTGTCCCACGTACATCTGGAGGTCCTCCTACATGTCATGAGAGTAGCAAAAAATCTCCCATTCTGTATCTTAAGATGCCGAGCCCAGATAAGCTTCCAAGTCAGTAATACTCTCCAGTACTCAGCGCATTGTCTTCTGTCGAATCTTGATCAAGAGAAAAATGAGCCTCAAACATGATGATATCATATGTTTTCTTGTGAAAACAATCAGTTCCGTCTATTCTGGGTTAACCTCCAGACGAAGATGTACACCAGCCTATCAATTTCTTAAAACTAATCTGCGATGTATTAATAGAAACCTGTTGATCCTTCTTTTGATAAGGATGAAAAAGTCGTCCAAGTAATCTTGAACATGGACTTCTGCCCATCTAGCGCCTGTAACAGACCAATCGGCACCATGCGCTCAAGAAAGTCAGTGACAACACGTTCTGCGGAAAGAATCATCCCACCATTTCTGTGACGGTGTGATTTTCGATCATCGTAGAAATTCTATTACCCCTCAAAAACTTCATGAACTATTTCGTAATAAAAGTAGGGACATTTATTCCCTCCACCCCCCTTGAAATCAGTTTCGGTGGGGTATAAATAGAAACCAGAATGCAACGAATGAATATATAAATATCCGCATTAATCTGAAATTAGGATCGTTTTTCGAATTCTTACTCTGAATTCCTGCTCGCCTTCGACAAATCGATCACTCGGATATTAGGATCCCGGCTGGAATTCTTGAAGTTTCATCCTTAGATACGGATTATTAGTAAAAATGGTCTAAGAAGGTAAATAACTTGGCTTATCTGGAGTTCAATTTCGGATTCTGAAGTGAATTTTAAACATAAAACAAGGGGCATAAAAATGTTACCGCCACTTTTACAACGCGCGTCAAGTGAAATAAAAGCCTTCATAAAGTATGAATTCGACTCTTCCGAAAACTTTCAGTTTTATGGATATTGAACTTTCCGCGTTTCCGCTGCCCTCCCACCTAGTACCAATTAAAACTTTCGTGTAACGTGATGCCTTCGAGGGTGCACCAACTTTTTGGATAGGATCGACAACTGTTGGGATTTGGGGGAGTTCATGATTCATAGGACAAAAAGAAACTACAAGTAACATTATTCATGTTATTGTTGTGTCACTATATGATATAGATAGGCATAGAATCAACTAACGAAACAATGCAAAAATGGTTGTTGAGGATTATTTTTGGGAGACCACTTACCTCTGATGGAGACGAACTGTATAGATTATCAGGAATAGCTGACATTCATCAGTTGTTCTCGGCTCACATTTTGTTTCACACATTTCAAGGAAAAATACAATTGAATTCAATAGAACATATTTATTCTACCAGAAACAAGAAAAATAGATTTGAAACCCCGAGAGCTGAGAAAAGAGTTGGGCAACGATCCTTTACCTATTTGGCACCAAGAATATATGCCATGTTGCCTCAAGAATTAAGAACAGCCTATATGTATAAGAATTTCAAGAGAAAAATAAGAAGATGGATACAACGAAGTGGCAGGCAAATCTTTTTAATGTTATAAATCAGCTGCCTTAATCAGATATGTGACAATAAAATACCAAATTAGTGACTTTAATGCTGATAGTCTCTCTTCATACCGATAGTGACTTTTATACCGATCGTGACCTTTATACCGACAGTGACTTAACATAGTGATTTTTCACACCGATAGTGACTTTCACACCGATGGTGACTTTCCCAACGATAGCGACATATCAAGGGACATTGATAGTAACTTTCTTCGTGGTTACTATGAAATTTCAATGATACTAATTAGAAATGTTGGTTTTTTTTCTTGTTGTTTGCTTATATTTTTATTTTTTGTACTTATGGGAGAAATATATTGTTTATTTAAGTTCAATTCACGTACAGACATTATGTAATGTCTCTGTGATTAAACGTTTATTCAGACTTATAATAGTTATTAGGTAAGAAATTCACATTATTTGTTATACATTCTTCAAATCTGAATGAACTATATTATTATAATGCCGAATAGATATTTTATGTCTAGTAATATATGAAAGTCTTTTTATCCGGCTCTGTGGCGTAGAGGATGTGATGCTCGTCTCCTACGCAGAGTTGCCTGGGTTTAATCCCCTCGAGGTCGTTGCGATTTTTCGGATTCTGGGAATCGCTTGAGTGTCCATCTTTCGGAGGAGATTTAAAGCCGTCGGTCTTGTTCAATAGAGATAATTTGAACAATAGAGATCATCTCCTATGATACGAGAGGGGTTCAGCAAAATTCCATGACTACTGAGGTGACAAAGTTTCCTGGCGTGTCATTGACCGATAGGCAGAAAGAGAGCACGTTGAAGGAATAATAAACAATATGAACAACTAATGATGATTATTATTATTAATAAAGGATTAAGAGGGCCGGTCTATGAGTTTCAAGACAAATTGAATGTACTGAATAATACTAATAATAATAATAAGCGCGGCCAATTTTCATAAGGGAAAAAACAAAACTGCGACCAACAATAACAGAGAAGTACCTGACGCACAATGCTTAATCGAATATTGGTCATCACTCTGGCCGAATCCCAAAGAACATAATAAAAATGCTGAATGGATCACGAATGAAAAACAATGTCTTGATATCGAACATATGAATTTCGAAGGAATAACGGAGGGAGCAGTTATAGCGACCAACAATCAAAAGGCCACAGGAATGGAAAATATCCACAAGTTCTGGTACAAGAAGTTGAATAAGCTCCATGGAGCCCTAGCGAAACAGCTCATGTATGTTCTTCAATATCCCAGGAAAACACCCACTTTCCTAACACAACGCTTAAGATATAGGCTACCTAGGATAGAACACAAGATCCGTCTTAGCATAGACCGATGACTTGTCTGCCAACGCTCTACAGAAAACTCACCTCATGCATATCCAATAGAATATACCAACATCTTGATGAAAACAATATATTAACAGACGGACAGAAGGAATGCAGAAAAAAACACCAAGGAACAACTCATCATCGTTTCTGTGATAATGAAAAAGGCGCACGGAGAGCAGCGGAATGTTCATTCAGCTCTTCTAGATTATCTGAAGGCAATCCATATTACCACCCATTCTTGGATTGTCAAAGTATTACAGATATACAAAATTCATCCAGTCCTGGTAGAATTCTTGAAGACAATAATGAAACACTTGCGCAAGTCCCTGCGTTTCAATATAAACAATAAGTCAATTAAAACCGACGAGACACCCATACGTCATGGAATTTTTCAAGGAGACTCTTTGGTTCTGTCTGACTATGAACCCATTGTCTACAATGCTCAATATAACAGGATAAAAGCAGATATAAATTATGTCACAATCTCCTACCTGCTGTATATGGACGACAACAAATTATATTATTCAAACAAAAAGCAATTAGATGATCTGTTGAAAACTGTTAGTAAGTTCTCGGATGATGTTCATATCGAATTCAGGATTGAAATATGCAATAGCTCGATGAATCAAAGAGGAAAAGTCATGAATGGTGAAACACAACTTCCAAATGGTGATATTATACAGGGTATGAGGGATAGCGAAACGAACAAATATCTGAGATATCAACAAGCCAGATTACTAGACAAAAAACAGAAAAGAAAAGATTCGTTCAGAGTACAGTCAGCGTTGAAAGTCTGTGCTGGAGTCAATGTTGAACTCGGGGAATCTTGTCAAAGTAATTAACACCTTCGCCATTCCAGCTTGCTTTACTCATTTAGAATAATCGGATGGGCTCAGACAGAACTGGATGATATTCAAAGGTAGAACCGAACGATGCTGACAAAGTACATCCAATACTATCTAAAATCTCTGTGGTAAGAATAAATTTGAAGCAAAGAGAAGGAGGACGCGGATTAATGGATGTTGTCAACAACACACCGAACAGATTGAAAATCTCAGATAATTTTTCTCTGTAAAAGCTCACACTCCAGACCTCCATAGATTGGTATCGGGTATCGGCAGGGATGACCTGCTGACTGTAACGTTCCTATCAGATACTGAGAAACAGGAGCAATGGTCAAGAAAGAAATTGCATGGATGACATCATGATGAGATTTATCAATCACACATCGACAAAGCAGCGTCCAACAAATGGTTTATGAAAGGAAAAATATTCGCAGGAACAGGAGGATTCCTTGTGGCCATTCAAGACCAAGTCATCGCTCAGAACAACTACAAAAAATTCATAACTAAGGATAGAACATTAAAAACAAATAATTGCAGAACTTTCATATAAGATCGGAGAGACTATACAGCATATTACTTCCGGCTGCGAACAACTGGCTAATACGGACTATCGTCACAGGTAAAATCAAGTGTGCAACATTATCTATCAAAAATGTACACACAAATACAGACTTCTGAATGCCCTCCAGCCATAATACAAGTATCAACCAGCACCAGTATCGGAAAATTACTCTTTCAGATTATACTACGAGAGGCCTCTTATCACTGAAAGAAAGGTGACGAATAATAGGCCGGACATAGTGGTGTATGATTAGAGAGCCAGAACAGCAATGCTGGTAGATGTTGTCATACTCAATAAAAATAACGTGTTGAACAAGTTCCAGGAGAAAAAGTCCAAATACATAGATATACCTATTGTGATCAAGCAGATGTGGCACCTCGAAAAAAAAGATATATTTCCTGTCATAATTCATTCGACTTGATTAATACCCAAGAATTTGCATGATTGCCTTAAGATTGTAGGATAGTGAGAAAATTTATTGACAGTATTGATGATCTATTTATTTCATAGAATTTCATCTTCAAAGTTAAACGATATAAGACACATTTGTCACTTTTCCACAATTTATTCAATACTAACGACCAGTTTCGACTTTACAGTCATTTTCAAGTGAATAACAATATAACAGATGCGTACTCATCTGTTATAAATTATTATAATTATATATATACATATATAAATATATCTATATATATATATATATATATATATATATATATATATATATATATATATATATATATATATATATATATATATATATATATATATATATATATGGGTTTCACCCCGACGAGTTTCCCATATATCTGTTCATGCAAACAAACTGATTTCATGAAAAAATATAAATCCACCACCCGGTAATTAATACCATTGCCAGGCGATGATTATAATCACAACATATCCTGGAATAATTATATATTAGGATAACATTAAATGTTATGCGAATATATCAATCTACCAGAATATATACATACTATAGCATCATCAGACAATGATATCAATGTACCAACGAGTAGTGTCAGAGGCTTTCTCCCCAGAAAAATCCTGTGTACGGACCTTAGTCAAGTAACACTGAATGTTACGCTTTGATAGTTTCCTATGTGTGAAGTGGTGAACAATCGTATAGAATACTGCTCTGAATATAAATATGACAAAATTGTCAGTTAATTATATTACATTTATATACACAAATGAATAAAATATGAAATGAGATTCTGAGCAGTATAAACTAAAAAGAAAACCTATGACTTTACCTCATTATTTTTCGGAAAGAAACCTACGAAGAATATCACAAAATTTGATGACTGTTATCTTTTGTAACTGTTCAAACAAATTTTCTTCAGACAAAATCTCAATACTTTTGTGAAGATTTCTAGGAATAACACCTGTTGTGGAAATAATAATCGGTAGAATAAATATTTTTGTCATTTTCCTCATTTTTTTAATCTCGTCGCCAAGCATCATATATTTAGAAATTTTTCATAGTATTTATTTTGAATATTATGTGTGTCGGGTATAGCAATATCAATTATATATATTATTTGATTCTGTTTACCATTAAGAATGATATCTGGTCTATTATGTTTTACAGCTCTGTTGCAAAGAATTGTTTCATCAAAATAAAGTTTATGTTTGTCATTTTCACAAATAATCTCAGGTTCATATTTGTAAAATTTTTATTTTTGAGAATTAGTTCATGTTTAATTCCTATATTAAAATGAATAATATTAGCGACGGCATTATGTCTTTCTAAATAATCTGTTGAAGCAAGGACTGAGCAAGATGATAATATATGAAAAACTATTTCTGAAGAACAGAAACATCTATGGCAAGAATTATCTATATTTTGTTTGATGATGTATTTTCTATAATTCCTCGTGAAAACAACCTGATCTTAGATCGCAATTGCCAAGCCTTCTGTTTCAGCAAACAATTCTCCAGATACTAACCATTTATTCGATGCGATTTCATCAATATAATAATTTTTCAATTCTTTAGGGCGCTTTCCGTGTAATTCCTTCTGCATCCAACTTTCTCTTTCAGAATAATCATCAAATATATCAAAATCTACCTTTTGCATTGTCAAGTTCAGAGGTATAATATTATAATCTGAAGCAACAACAATATCATGTAATTTAGATGTTCTCTGTTTATCATGAAAATGGGAACGTAGATGAAAAATCTGTTTACTATGAAAATTATTCAAATCAGTTAATCCACGACCTCCAAGATGTCTAGGTAGTGTAACTCTCTGAACAGCTGACTTTGGGTGGTGCTTATGATATTTAAAAAGCATTTTCCTCGTTTGACATTGTAATTCATTTAGATCAGTTTTAGACCATTTAATAATTCCAAAAGAAGATGTTAGAATAGGAACTGCATAGGAGTTGATAGCTCTGAAAAGGTTTTTACTAGTAAATGACTCTTGATGATAATTCTAAGTCTTTTGTAATATGAACTTCTAATATTTTCTTTAGTGCTGCTATGGTTAATTGTCTTCTTTTGACTCTCATTAAATAATCAGAGGTGATCTTTCCTTTTCAATAGAAAGATTTTTACATTTTGAAGCCCAAATTTTATATAATAATATATTTTATATATATATATATATATATATATATATATATATATATATATATATATATATATATATATATATATATATATATATATATATATATATATATATATATATATGGGTTTCACCCCGACGAGTTTCCCATATATCTGTTCATGCAAACAAACTGATTTCATGAAAAATATAAATCCACCACCCGGTAATTAATACCATTGCCAGGCGATGATTATAATCAAATTTTATATAATAATATATTTTATATATATATATATATATATATATATATATATATATATATGATTGAAAATGACCGTAAGGTTAGATTGTGATCAAGCAGATGTGGCAACTCAATGAAATAGATATCGTACCTGTCATATATATATATATATATATATATATATATATATATATATATATATATATATATATATATATATATATATATATATATATATATATATATATATATATACAGTGTGTTCAACGAAAATTTGACCCCACCTATAACTCCGAAATGAGTAACATTAGCGAAAAACACCAAGACACGTCGATTTTTGTTTCGAGGGGGAGCATTTTTCGAAATAATTCGAAACTTCTCAGATCAACCCCCTACCCCCAGCAACCCTAACTTTGAAATTCATCATGAGGAATAAGGGTCGAGTGGCACCTTACTGAAAAGGTCTGTCAATTCTCCACCTTGATTTGTCATTTGTCACATACAGGGTGTCCCAACCAAGGGTGAAGTTGAATTCCTGGAAATCCCAAATACTAAATGAAATAGATTTATTTTGGCATAATGCAAGCGCAGGTTTATGCTCGGTCTAGAAAAACGACCTACACTTGTGAATTTGGAGTTGGTGCAATCAACCCCCTATTTCCAGCATCCCCAACTCAAAAATCAATCGATCGATAATAGGTCAAGTGGCACCTCGTTGGAAAGGTACTGCAATTTTTTCTTCGAATTTGGTATTTTCGAAATTAGATTCAGAATCATCATACAGGGTGTCCCGAAGCAGGAACATTGAAAATCCAAATAACTTTTTGAAACTGGTTCATTTCGGTATACGAGAACATGTTTGATCCGAGAATAGGACTTTCTTGTGTGGTTATAGAATTTTTGCAATCAACCCCTTCCATTCAGCATCCCCAACTTGAAAATCATACAAATAATTCAAGTGGCATATCTTCAGAAAGTTTTTTGAATTCCAGAATGATTAAAGCATTTCATTCAGTTCGGCTCTCCATACAGGATGTCGCTTTCGAAAAATTCAATATCGTCATTTGAAATTATCAACTAAAATTAATTCGAAACTGTTAAAAGTATTGGGGTACGATGTGTTGAGCATCAATTACGAAGAAATAAAGCTGATTTCTGCATTGAAAATGTTCACATTTTTTCATTTCCATCTGGCGTGCAGTCATCTGTTATTTCTCATTTTGCAATGAAATATTATTATTATTCAGATCAGTTCCTCATTATTGTTGTTGTTCGTCAGTTGAAATTAATCTGAAAATGGTTTATTCCACTGAGGAAAGGGTCGAAATCGTATCGACGTATTTTCGAAATAACAGTTGTGCCAAAGAAACGGCAAGGATATTCGATAGGAACCATCGTGAAAGAAAGGAGTCGGTCACCAGTACGTTAAATATTTGGTTGACAAATTCCTAGCTACGGGTTCGGTGGCAAACAAAAACATGAAGTGGCATGTCCTGTCAGAAATGAGGCAACGGAAGTGGCAGTAGTGGGTCATCTACAAATGGAGAATACTACTTCGATCAGAAAACTATCTCGTCTGACTGGTGTATCAGCTACAACTGTCCATAGAATCGTGAAACATCACAAATTTCACCCCTACAAGGTAAAATTAGTGCATGAAATAAACGAAGATGATCCAGATCGTCGTTTACAGTTTTGTGAAAATCTAAGTGAAAACCTAAACGCTAATCCAAATTTTCTGAATAACATCTGTTTTTCTGATGAAAGCACCTTTATGCTCAGTGGTGAAGTGAATAGACATAATTGTCGATATTGGGACACACAGAATCCTCATTGGTTTAGAGGCCCACACGCAAAGGCCTCAGAAGTTGAACGTTTGGGCAGGAATTTTTGGCAATCATCTAGTTGGGCCTTTCTTTATTGAGGGTAATCTGAATGGAAATGGCTACCTACAGTTGATAGAGGAACACATACATCCTAGATTGACAGAAATTTTACAGAACGATCCAACTCTTTCTGAGGACGAAATGCGTTTTCAACAAGACGGTGCTCCTCCGCATTATGATGCTCGGGTGCGCCAATATTTAGACGAAAATTTCCCAGGAAGGTGGATTGGTAGAAGAGGACCTGTTGAGTGGCCAGCCAGGTCACCAGATTTAAATCCCCTAGATTTTTTTTTGTGGGGCCATCTAAAATCTAAAGTTTATGCCACAAGACCAGAAAACCTGGAGGAGCTGCGGATGAGGATTATCACAGAATGCCGACTTTTGACTCCTGAAGTTTTCGCTAATGTGAGAAGAGAGTTCGAAAATCGTCTGTATAACTGTATGGAGGTGGGCGGAGGTCATTTTGAACAATTGTTGTAATAATCAAGTTAGTTTTTTGTTTTCAATTGAATACAAGTTCAATAAATCTCGTTTTCCTGTTTAGATGAGCATCCAATCAGTTTCTCCATCATCCCCTCATCCTGATCCTCACGCCAGAAAACCTCGATTGCCAAACTGAAACCAATGCCTCAGTGATTCAGAAAATAGAAAAATCTTTCTGGAACTTTGCCACCCAACCTGTAATCACTTGTATGATTTTTTGAGTTGGGGATGCTGAATGGAAGAGATTGATTGCAAAAATGCCATATTCACGCAAGAGAGTTTTATTCTCGAATCAAACATAAACATGTTCTCGTATTATACCGAAATGAACCAGTTTCAAAAAGTTATTTGGGTTTTCAGTGTTCCTGCTCCGGGACACCCTGTATGCTGATTCTGAATTTCGAAAATATCAAATTCGAAGAGAAAATTGAAATACCTTTCCAACGAGGTGCCACTTGACCTATCTTCGATCGAATGATTTTTGAGTTGGGGATGCTGGAAATAGGGGGTTGATTGCACCAACTCCAAATTCACAAGTGTAGGTCGTTTTTCTAGTCCGAGCATAAACCTGCGCTTGCATTATGCCAAAATAAATCGATTTCATTTAGTATTTGGGATTTGCAGGAATTCAACTTTACCCTCGGTTGGGACACCCTGTATGTTAATTTAAAATTCTAAAATGACAAATCAGAATGGAGAATTGACAGACCTTTACAGTAAGGTGCCACTCGACCCTTATTCCCTATGATGAATTTCGAAATTAGGGTTGCTGGGGGTAGGGGGTTGATCTGACAAGTTTCGAATTATTTCGAAAAATGCTCCCCTCGAAACAAAAATCGACGTGTCTTGGTGTTTTCGCTAATGTTACTCATTTCGGAGTTATAGGGGGTCAAATTTTCGTTGGAACACACTGTATATATATATATATATATATATATATATATATATATATATATATATATATATATATATATATATATATATATATATATATATATATATATATATATATATATATATATATTCTCTTGAAAAGAGAGGATTTACAAAAATTCGAATAATTGTATTTACAATAAATGCTTATGCTATAATTTTGGTGTGTCAGAAGAAACACAATCGTAAAAACAAGTGAAGAAATAAAATACCAGCAGAAAGAAGAAAGAACAGACCATGTCCGTTCCTTAATCAAGATCTAAACTCGCATCATGCCTCCTACGATTGCCCCTTAAGTAAGAGCACAGGAAATGTAACAGGGAAACTATACTATCTTGCGTATGATTCAGTAAACGAGTGAAAAAAACCTGTGGAAAAAATTCGTTTCCCTGTCGCTGTTGCACTAGCAATAGCTTGTCTGTTTGTGATGTGTTAGTATCGTGAGTACAAAAAGAGTACCAAATATTTTTCTGCTTAGCAGTTTTATTCTCTCATTGTCATCTTATACTCCATGATTACCAGGACTTCTTAACGAAGACAAGGGTGAAAAGGAAGGGGGATTGGGACAGGAAAAAGTACCTAACTCTTATATGTCTAAACTCACTTGAATCTAAGAACTCAACTAATGCTCCTCTGTTTTTCAACAGAAAACATCTCATACATCTTTTGGGAATGAAGCCTTACATGGGCGTAGCCCCTGCCTTATCGACATACTCCATGAAAAAAAAAAACAGGGGGAGCAAAAACTAATCTCTAAATAGACTTAAAGTTCTCTACCCAGTAAATGAAATTATCTGAAACAGAATGAATTTCTCGAAAACCACCCGTAAAAAGGTAAATAGGACAATCGAGGACTAAATGTCTTATAGTTTCTTCACTTGCGCCACATTCACATGCCGGACTTTCTACAGTATCCCATTTGGACAACATACTATTATTACGACAATGTTCTGTCCTGAGACGATTTAATGTACACCAATTTTTCCAACTTATATCGAAACCTGCAACCCTTTTGGAAGGATCCTCTATGAGAACTTTATTAAAAACATCAACTTCCTGCCATTCAGTTTTCCAAAGATCAATGGCCTTCACCCTTGTACGCAAAAAGTCAATCGATTAAATAGGTTTCCTCGATTTCAATCTCAGGTTAGGTGGATTTTGAAGACCGTGTATTATCGGAAAAACTTTTGGACATGAGTGATACTTATCCCAAGACGATATAAGAGCTAACTTCCTGGGAACATGCGTAGGAACTATATTACAAATAACCGGAAGCCAGGGGGTAGCAGTTCGACTGATACATTCATACTCTCATACAAAAGTTCAACTGAGAATCAATCTTATTGACATGAGCACTATTCAACCACTCCTGACAGTAATATTCTGCTGTTGAAAATACTAAAGCTAAAGCAGTAGTTCCCAAACTAGAGACTACGGCGCCCCAACTAGATCCAGCTAGTTTATGTATTATATTGTTTCTTGTTTTCAACTTCTGACATAATTTATCAATATGAAATTTGAAAGTCAAAGAACGATCAAGCTTTACACCAAGATATGTTGGAGTGAAATTATGAGTTAATAGTGATGGATTGAAGAATACTTTTAGTTGCCTATCCTTCTCAAGATTATTCAGATGAAAACAAGAAACCTCAGTTTTCGAAGGATTTGGATATAAAAGCCATTTCTTGAAAAAAATGTTCAGAATTTCTAAATCAGAAGTCAGTGTTTGCTCAATTGTTTCGAAGTCATAGTGTCGAAAAACCAAAGCAATATCATCAGCATAAATAAGTTTTGTAGAGGAAGTATCAGGGATATGAGACATATATAAATTGAAGAGAAAAGGTGCAAGAACAGATCCCTGAGGTAGGCCATCATTCAGAGTATAAAATCTACTGTCTTTCTCACCGATAAAAACTCGAAGTCTTCTATCAGATAACATATAACGATTACTTGATTGAAGAAAGGGTTTTAATAAGGGCACCCTGTACATGAAATTTGTATGAAATTGATTAGCTTACTGTTCCAGTATTCATTTGAAGTTCGAAGCTTTCTACAAAATATAAGATCCTAAGGCCTAAGGGCAAAAACTTGGATCAGCAAAAGCAAAGTGTCGAGTGAACTTTAAACAATACTTAATCGACCATACTGCACTTTCCGTTTTCACCTGAGTAGGTTAGTATGTTGTTATCAACTTGAGTGTAACATTTTATGAAACTGGTTGAATAATCGGGTTCCATGCCCACACACACAACCATTATAAAATATTACATGCCACGATAAACATCTACGATATTAATTCCGTAGATTATAACTCAATGTCGAACATATTTTGACCGCATCAAAAGGACACGATAAATTGAAGTGTGGGCGATCGAATGGTAGGAACTGTAAAAATCACTATCGGGGATAATTAACAGGAATATAAAAGCACACAATTTGTAAGAATAGAGGTTACACTAACGAGTATGAATTCGATTGTATTCTCTTCAGGAAATACCACGGAAAAACGAGGAAAAGTTTAAAAAAGGACAGTTTCGATACCCTGAACAGACGCCAAAAATTATATACTGGGTTAGTCTCTTTTCAAAATGGCTATAACGGTGCTTATTTGAAATTTCATTTTTCAAAAAGGGGAGATTACACCTTTCATTTTTGAATAGGAAAGGCAGGTCGGAACATAACTACTCCGAAAAGTAGTCGTCATTACTATGTTGGAAACTGGATTCAGCGGCGTTGAATTACATTGTGTATGTAAAACTACTTCACCAAAACTATACATGGTGTTTCTGTTTTGATCTGTCATACTTCACAGACCGATAGAAAATTCGAATCTATGGTGACTTTCAAAACATGCTTGGTCTTGATTAGTATATTATGTAACTAGGTTAGAATAAAAAAATTGATACGAGTAGTAGTGTGAACCACAAGTATAGAATTTTTTAATTTTTACCAAGAAACAGACTGTACTTTCTGTACGACGCGAAGTATAACAACAATTATTGAAATTAAAAATTGGTGCATTGGACACATTAGCAACTGTATTTTTTAAAAGCCGAATTAGCTGCATTAACTGACGAAACTACTTGATTTGAAATATTTGTCCTATTTTGCAGAGAAGGTTTTATATATCCTTCTGCCAATTTAAAAGATTTCCAGTTTTCATCACTTTTTATGTTGAAATATCCGCGCCTGAATGTTATTCATTCATCTACGGATTTTTGAATTGTTCTTTCTGTCTCAAGTTTACATATATAGACTCCTCGCGAAGTTTGTCGCGGAAGATATTCGTCTCATCAAATATTTATCGGCGGGGGTTTTATCCCGGAAACAAAGTCCCAGAGCACCATTTAAACGGGATTATTTCGCTCGTTTTGTACCGTTGATGTGATTCACGGACCGGCGAAAGATGTTTTGAAGTGTTGGAATTTCTAACGTTCTCACATATGGTTGTTATTGTTCGTATCTTTCCCGAAGTCCAGCAGCGGGTACAATATCTCGGTCCGTAGAGGGCGACTCTTGTACGTATGTACGAGACACGTCCTTTGTGAACGTTAGGGTACCCCGATGTAGCTTGATAGGATGCTGAGAAGCGATATGCGACACTGCAGTCTGCCGCTTCGTTTCTCGGCATCCTGCTTAGTTGTACTATTGTGGCTCTTGGGGACTGTGTGCATGGCGGGCAGATTTGGGAACAAGTTCTTTTCAGGAAGGATTATTCATTGAGCTACGGATTTCGAATTGTTCTTTTTGTCTCAAGTTTACATATGTAGACAATTCTTGTGAAGTTTGTCGCGGAAAATATTTGTCTCATCATATATAAATATATACATATATATATACACTCATTGACTTCAATTAAGTTTCTTCAGGAGTACTACAAAATGGCAATTGTGATTGAGTTGACTTTGAAAAATACTAAAGTACACTATTTAGACTATGCACGTGTAGACGTTTTGACAACCGAAAATTTTTCTCTGACAAGTGCTTTGTCTGTCACTCATAACATCTGTCATCAGAAGTGATGGATTTGTTACAAATAATCTACTGAGTAGTTCCTGTGCACAGACTTTCACAGAACAACTAACATACCAAGGTGAGTCATTAATTAATGAACGGTAAGTACTGTTCAAGTCAAAATTAAATACGAAAAGGGACAGAACGTCACATTCAAGTTAATTCAAGATTACATAAAAAAAAGGAAACTATTTATGTCAAAGTCACTTATAACGTCGAAAACACTAACGAAATCCTATTACTACTAGTATTTCAGGAAGGAGCTTCAAATGTTAAAGAAGAAAGAAAGAAATGTGCATTAGTTCGCCCAGAATAGTTAAATTCTGATGATGAATTATTTTAATATATTAAAATTTCTGACTAAGTAAGTATCAATCAAGGTAACAACTCTCCAGAGAATGGCTAAAACAAGAAATGACAACAAATAACTGTATATATATATATATATATATATATATATATATATATATATATATATATATATATATATATATATATATATATTATATTTATTTGCTTTTTGCTACGGGTTATTAAAATAGAGTGATGAAATGAAGAACATTTGAATATGAAATATTATTAGTTTAATTTCGTTTTGTATTTATATAATTTTTTTTATTATATTTTTGTGAATTATTTTCTGTTTGTTCTTTCCT
Source organism: Cryptolaemus montrouzieri (assembly GCA_013387265.2). Lineage (NCBI taxonomy): Eukaryota > Metazoa > Arthropoda > Insecta > Coleoptera > Coccinellidae > Cryptolaemus > Cryptolaemus montrouzieri. The sequence goes on from JABFTP020000185.1 coordinate 22,150,162, forward strand.
TGTATTTCATTTTCAATAATTGTGAAAAAAGCCTTTACTATATACCTAGTTTCTCTGATCCTGAAAATCATTTCAGAGTTTCCCTGTAATCTATATTGACTCCCCTCTCGTACCCCAGTGACGCCTACATTGCTTATTTTTATTATGGTGCCGTCTAACCAAGTGGTGTGAGTGGCATCCATGCGACATTTTTCAAATAACTCATATTTTCAAACTTGCTATAACTTTCGAATGGAATGTTCGAATTGAATAGTTCAAAAAGTTATATAGTGATATTGACTTTGATAGGAAGTCATTTATTTTGTTCAGGATTCATTCCAAAGTATAAATAAAAGAGCACTCTTAGCGGTGCCATTTATATACAGGGTTAGACAAAAGTACCGGAACGGCTAATTATCTCAGTTATTTACCGAACGATTTTTTTGAAGATTGGTATTCCTACATTGCTGAACATAAAAAATTCGGTGTTAATATTTTGGGCTCGCTAGTGTTTCCGGTGTAACCGTCAATGGCAAAATAATGTGAATTTCAAATATGTAACACCCTATATGTTTATCCATTTTTAGATTCAATAGAGAAAACTTCCCTAGAAACCATCAAGAAAAATACTTTTCCTCCAATGTCATGTTGATAAAAAAATCAAAATGACAATAATTATTATCACCTGTATCAAATTACTCTCGAATTCATAATCAACGTGATAATTTGACAATCATTGTCAAGTATTTGTTGATGTTTTGATTTTTGCACGAACGAGAGAAATTTTTTCATTGAAACTATAGCAATTGTTGAAAATGAGTTCCATTCACCTCCTGACAATAACTTAATCGATCACTGAAATTTCTTAGAGAATTTTGCAGAAATTGTGGGGATATCAAATTGATTCATTCTGTTATGCGACGCTTTAACTCATCTAGATTGGCAGGTCGTTTTCTATAAATTCGGCATTTCAAGTGGCCCTATAAAAAGAAGTTTAGATGCCATAGATCAGGTGACCGCGGAGGCCCTTCGATAGGACCTTTTCTATCGATCAATTTTTCTGGAAGAACTTCATCCAGATAATTTCGAACATCTACCGCAAAGTGCGGGAGAGCTCCATCTTGTTGGAACGATACAATATCAGCTGGGGTTAACGAATTATTTAAAATTGAAATAAAGCTGTTATGGTTGGCACAATTTCATTTCTTAATGATTCCAAATATCGCTTTCCAGTTAAATTCCTCTTTATAAAAAATGGACCAATTCTGTGGTCACCGATATTACCGGCCCAAACATTCAATTTTTGTGGAGTTTCATTTTTTCTGTTTCCAGTGTCCTACAAAATGACCTCTGATAAATATCATGATTCAAGGTCAGTTCATTTGTAGAAACCTGAGGATTTTCCTCAATTGCCAGTAAAATGTCCAACTTTGTTTCTTCGTGGCAGACTTTGGGCGTCCTGCTCTGGGAATATCTTTCACTTGCCGACTTGCTTTATATTACTGAATAGTTCTGCATACTATAGATTTACGGATTTGATGATCTGGGTGAAAATTATTGAACAGAATGCGAACTTCTTGGTAAGATCATTGTCTGTCACCATATCTGCGCATCATCAAAACCTCGATCCGTTCTGCTTCACTGAGCTCGAACACCATTATTAGGAATTGAAGTGCAAAAATATAAACTTCAACAAATACCTGACATTATTTTCTAACCTGTCGTGTTGATTATTAATGAAGAATTAATTTGATTTAGGTGATGAAATTTTTAATATTTTAATTTTTTATGAACTCGACATTGAAAGGAAATGTTTTTTGTTGATTGTTTCTAAAGAAGTTTTTTTCTCTGCATCTGAAAATAAATGAACATATAGGGTGTTACATTTAATTTTCACATTTTTTGGTTATCTCTGGCTACACCGGAAACACTAGCGAACACAAAATATCAACACTGAATTTTGATTGTTTAGCAATGTAGGAATACCAATTTTCAAAAAATTGCTCAGTAAATAACTCAGATAATCAACCTTTACGGTACTTTTGCCTCACCCTGTATATTTTTCAAAATGGAAAAAAAAATTATTGTGACATAACTATAATAAGTATACATATGCTGTATCGATATTTTCTGTAGAACATTCTATGTTGTGCAAAGTCGTAGTACATTATTTTGGTCCATAATCAATAGTTTTCACAGCGCACGCGATGTAATGAAGCCTTTTGGTAATTTATTCACACCTTAGGCTACATTATTGGAGTTTTAGTATGGATTCCTAACTCTTTTGATAATTTAATATTGACTGTGTTCATTGAGTGTAGCTTTCCAACAGTGAAATAATAATTTTTCAAATCGGTCAAGTAATTTCGGAGCCTATTGAATGCAAACAAACAAACAATCAAATCTTTCCTCTTTATAATATTAGTAAAGATGAAAGGAGCATGTTCGTCGAGAAATACATCGAATTTTATTTTCTTATGCCGGACCTAACCTACCAAAATACAAATTTGAAATATGTTTGGAATTTTCAACGTTTCCACATCTGTTTGTTATTGTTCGTATCTTTCTCGAAGTCCGGTAGCGGGTTCGCCGTGTCGGTCCATGGAGGGCGACTCTCGTACGTATGTACGAGGTGCGACCTTTCTGGAATTGATAGGGTACACCGATGTGGATTGGTAGGATGCTGAGAAGCGATATGCGACACTGATGAGCTCATAATAAGGGCGAAACTGCAGTCTGCCGCTTCGTTTCTCGTCATCCTGCTTAGTTGCACTATTGTGGCGCTTGGGGGCTGCGTGCATGGCGGGCAGATTTGGGAACTAGCTCTTGTCAGGAGGGATAATTCATTGATCTACGGATTTTGAATAAATCATCTTGTTTCAAATTGACATATATATATATATATATATATATATATATATATATATATATATATATATATATATATATATATATATATATATATATATATATATATATATATATATATATATATATATATATATATATATATATATATATATATATATATATATATATATATATATATATATATATATATATATATATATATATATATGTATGTGTGCTTCAAGATAACCTACAGTTACGAGTAGAATTATCCAAGTTCAAAATTTGATAGAAAATACTGTTTTGATTTAATCCATACAAACAACATTGAGGGGCTCTGAAATAGTATCTCTCAATTTATAAATGTATGAAAATCTTCTCTGACGCGTAGATAGAAGATGAATTATTGATGGAAGCAGAGTTTGTTACTCTCCTGATGATAGCTGAATACGTGTCGGAACTGCATGAAGAGTAACAAGTAGTCAAGGACCTGGCTGATAGGTTCATCCTTATGGAAGTGGTTTTGTTAAGGTTTGACGTGACATTGCTAAAGACGGTAGATCAGATCTCTATAACTGAGAATGGAATACGAATGCAGTTCAATAAGTGCAGGATATCATGAGAGATATGGCGCCCAATTTTCAAACAGCTGCTTGCTAGAATTTTCTAATGTTTTTGATAACTGACGTTCTCTAGAATGCTTCTGCAGAACTTACTTTATCAAGTTGGGTTGATCTTCTTCAAAACAGACTGATTAACCTTACTACCAGTATGGAAAGAGGTGCAGAGTTGTTATTGCAGTAAGACTTCTGATACGTTTACCTCTGTCAAGTATTGCAGTCGTCACTCCTCACACGGCAGAACTGAAACGGAAAACACCTTGACATAGAGCTTTTCGTAGAACTAGTACTTGGACTGCTTGAGAATGGAAGAGGCAGAACTAGTTGGCTTTAGACAACGAAGTTAAATATCAGTCTAAGCAAGAGATTTCCTGGAACTGTCAACATCCTGAGGAATAAATTTCTCAAAAGACCATAGGAGCTGTGTATGACAATGCACAGTATCTTCAGTCTTTACCCCAATGAATTCAATATTCTCATCATTTTCTTGACAATTATTTTATTCTGTGATTTTCGATAGCTTCATGATGTGCAGACGTCCATTGAGTTGATACTCCGTTGTTGACTTATAAACATTCTAATCGAGGAATTGAATTCATATTCTTCTTTTTTGTATGCGGTCCTTTTATGAGCCTTTTTTTTCACATTGCTCCTTGAAAAGAAAAAAACACGTAAGTCCAAGTAATAGTCAAGATTTGTTTTGCTTCAGTTTGATAGTTTTGCCTCTTCTGTAAGGCTATCTGCTCTCTCTTTTCTATCTATGCCACGGTTAACAAGACACCATATTAGTGTAATCCTACCCATTGTGACTAATTGTCATAATGCCTTTCTGCTTTCGTTGATTAGTTTGGATATAATTATTGAGTCTTCTAGGTACCCAAAGCATTAAAGCTGTCAGAGCATAAAGAGTTGTAGGTGTCTTTGTGATTCCTGAAAAGTTTTTCTTGAATGCATCAGAGTAAAGCATATACAACCGCGTATGTTGTGGTAACATACTCTGTAAGGCAGTTTGAATATCATCATTAGGTCATTAATTTGAATGCTTATAACCGAACGAGTTTGTAAAAGAACAACCTTGGATGATGAGTAGGGTAAAGCATATTGATCAGAGCTCTTTTAATACAACGATCAGTTTGAAGATCTTGACAAATCGATGAGAATGTCTCATGTGCTTTCTCCTCTTCAGAAGTTGCAGGCTGAGTTCTTATATTTTGTTGGGAAATGTAAAGTATCCAGATGTTTAGTTTCTCTATATCCACATAGATCTTTGTTTTAACTTCCGAAAGTCATTAAGGACGATTCCTTCTTCATGATATGAGGAAAAAAGAGGCACAGCAGATACTCCATAGAAACCATGGATAACGAACTTGAAGCTCCACTGCTTATTTATTTGTGTATCATGTCGATTTTATCCTGATGTTGATATTTGATACAGTACGAGCAACCATACATAAGCTGCATAGGTTAGAAGCAGTTTAATCACTGTTTTATAATGCCAATTTATGATTTCTGGTTTGATTGCTCATTCCAAATCGCACGAGAAGATATATTCATTGTTTTAGCAATATGAGTTCCTCGTTGAATAAGAAAATCAATATTATACATTCCTGTTAAATTAAATTTTCCCCTTTTTTGATTTTTCGTAAAACATCTGATATTTTCAAATATCGTTCTTTCCAATTAATCTTTGTTTATTATTTCCAGATTAAATTTGCAAGTACCTTGAAGTTTCAATGTGATCTGTGTCATTGAATATGACATGTATAATGACGTGCTTCCACATTTATGATAGTAATTGGAATTCCAAAAGATGCCTGAATATTCTCCGAAACGTTGTTGAACCTGAATTGCGATTCAGATTCAAGGAAGTCCTTAAAGTCGGAATGCCAACTTTAAGATGCGGTTCGCCATTTTGAAGATTAACTCTGTGATTACTTTGACGAAACTCTCGAAAATGTATAAATTGACAATCGAGTATTTTCCCAATGGGCAGCATACTCACCTGACCTAAGGTATTTGGAATATTATCCTTTTAAAGTTCAAGCAATTGCTGAAAGAATTGCTTGTTTGGTTATATTTCCACTCAATAATAATAATAAGGTAAACTCGACTACTAACTACATAAGTTGTGAAATAACACATTAAACAAAATAAAAACTCTCCTTTATATAAATATAAACTTGACATTTCTTAGATTAAATTCGAATGAAATTACGATGAAATACGACGCATTTATAGACATTATCGAACGCAGTCTTAAGCACTAAAGTGAATGTAATCAGTGGCGTAAGCATGCTACGCCAACAACCATGTTGGGCTTCTGAGAGAGGAAAATGGTATCCTAGAGGTTGAACGAGTTCTAGACTGAAATGCTGGCTATACTTCAAATTGAAATCAAAATCTTCCAGAAAAGTAGCTGTCAATCAGTCTTTTCCAATAGAAGTCAGTCGTCTCCACAAAATAGGCTGTATTAACTATAGGAAGCAGATTTTCTAGTTGTTTGAGTGTTCTACAAGGCAACGTACGTTGCTGAATTTACCACCCAATGTTGTCCTAAATATGCTCTATGGGTTTCAAGTCGGCACTTCTGGCTGGCCATCTTAAAATATCAATTTCGGCATTTTGTAGAAAGTCTGTAACTAATCTAGCTACATGAGGCCGAGCATTATCATGGTTATGAATGAAATTTTCGCCAATCAATGGGCCAAAGGGTATAACATGGGATTCAAGGTTATCTGCGATGTACCTGGCCGCTGTCATTCTTCCATTATTCACTAGGACTAACTCAGTTCGACCATAAAAAGAAATGCCTCCCCACACCATTACTGAGCCCCTTCCGAAGTTTTCGGTTCGCCGGATATCGCAATGCTGATACCGTTCCTCAGGTCTGTAAAAAAGAACATTCGACCATTCTGCCATACCCCAATTTGCATGTTTCCTCGAAAACTGAAGTCTTGCAACTCGATGCTCTCTGGTGAGACGTGAGCCGTTAGAAGCCACCCTTGGTCTGATATCATCTTCTCTGAGCCTGTTCCTAACAGTTTGCAATGGAATATGCACATTTCAGGAAAGTGCAAGTTCATTTTGTAGCATTGGGCCGTACAGTACCGAAATCTTGGTGCAGTTAAACGAAGCCAACGATCATCAACTTGTGTTGTTATCCGATTTCTTCCCTGTCCGGCCCTTAATCCATATTCTCCTGTTTCGTGGTACCGATTGATTTCTCTTGAAATAATGCTTCGGTTAACATTCAACAAGTTAGTCATGTATCGTTGGCTTCGCCCCTCCTCTAGAAGTGTTCACAGATTTACGAATAATCATTAAGTATACAGGGATATCCACCGAAACCGTCCGTTAAAAATTTTTAAGTTCCAATTACAATATCAAGCTGAAATTTTATACGCAGCCATAACTAGCGATTTCCAATAGGAGAGAAATATTTTCGAAGTGATACCATTTCCGGTTATACTGGAAGTGGGTCATCACTTTGTTGTTTCAAAAGGCAATCTATCTTTTATATTATACATCTAGGACCGACATTTGAGCAAGGCATAAAATCCTCAAGTTGTTGGTACTTATCTATCAAAACTTTTGACAGATATAATTATATTTGTTATGAACTCGATTTATGAGGAACATTAAAAAAATTGTAGTTCGTAGATCTTTTGCACTTCAGACACAATTTTTGCTTGAGTGAATAGAAGAAAAATCAAGGAATTTTTTGAGCAGTCTACACATGTCAAATATTTATTGCGTTGATTTGTATGGTTTTTTCAATTTGGCCTTTTTCAAACAGCAATAACTCAATTTTTTCAAATGGCGCGTGCCAATTTTTATATCGCCATCAGATGAAACGTCAATTTTCAGATGGAATTGTATCAGCATGTACTAATAATTTGGGAATATATGGAATTTCGATGCTTTTGCAAGAACTAACAGAGAATGCTTTGAAATATTTGAATCAAGTAGCTGAACTGGCTACGCTCACCTGACAGGTGCCTAAAATTAATGTACTTGTCACTTCGTTCATTCGAATTTGATATTTCAACAAGAATTGTCGTTATTTCAGATTGGAAATATCCAAAAAATACAACACATTTGGAATGAAACCACTGGTTATTCAAACGAAAATATATCTAATCTTTTTTAATTCATTTTAGAATGTCAAAAGGTAGCGGGTAGAAATTGCAGGCAATTCAATAACCAATTTCCAAATCTACCGTCTATGAGTAAAATAAATTTTCGAAGCATTAGAAGCAATTTTCTACAATTCGGATGAATAAAATTGTAGAAACTAAGCGAATACCAATCATCGAAGATAATTACATTAATATGAATAAATGATAACAAACATCATAGGAGAAAATTAATTTACGATCTGAATAAATGTTCAATATGAGCCCCATTTTGCTCGATACACTTGACAGCTTGTATACGAACACGATGAGTTGCCCTCGTAGTTTCCTCAGGATCAATATTACGAAAAGCATTATGAATGCGCTCTAGTAACTCTTATTTACTTCTTACAGGAATAAGATACACTTCACTCTTGATTTTGTCCCATAAATAAAAATCAAGGGCGTCAGGTCCAGAGAATGCGGAGGCCATAAATTTGGTCCTTGGACACCCCGAACATTTCTGTTAGCTGCCGATCTACAGCTCGTGCTTTCCGGCTGGTGCACCAGCTTTATGTGCTGGTGCACCATCCATTGGGTAATAGCAATCCTCAGAATGTTAAGCGGTAAGTAATCTAAAAAATTGGTAATGTTCCTCTCAAAATTTCCAGGTATCTTTGTTCATTAAGATTTTCCTCATAAATGTGATGAGCCAACAAATCATTCACTAAAATTGCAGAAACGTTCACGCTGAATTTATTTTGAAATCAATAACCTCAATGAAATGTGGATTTTCTGTTGCCGAAAAATGTCGATTTCTCTTGTTGGTTAATCCACTTGCATTGAACTTGGCTTCATCAGACCATATAATTTTTTGCAAAATTGTCTCATCTTCATCTTGAAGCCGAATTAATAAATTTTCACAGAAATTTAGATGCTTAGGAAGGTCAGTTGGTTTCAATTTTGTAGTCTGATAAAAGAATACGGGTGCATGTTATGCTTCTTAAGAATCCTTTGAATGGAAGTATAACTCAATCCAATATCCATTGATGCTGACTTAATGGACGCATGTGGATTGGCACGAAAATACGCTAGCGTATTAATTTGATTGTCGTCGTCCTCGAGAATTGGTTTTCTTCAGTTTCAGAATACATATTCTGTTCCTCCAAATTGCAGAAAATTGCTTCTAATCCTTCGAAATTTTGTTTTACTCATAGGCGCCAAATTCGTAAATTGGTTATTCAATTGCCTGCAAGTTCTATCCACCACTTTTTGACATTCGCCATGAGTTAAAAAGAGATCAAACATATCCTCGTTCGAATAATTTGCCATTTTATTATCAATCTGGTGTTTTCAAAATTTTCATTTCAAATTACCAACAATTCTTGTTGAAATATCAATTTCGAATGAACCAAGTGACAAGTACATTAATTTTAGCCACCTGTCAGGTGAGCGTAGCCAGTTGAGCTACTTGATTCAAATATTTCAAAGCATTCTCTGTTAGTTCTTGCAAAATCATTGAAATTCAATATATTCCCAAATTATCTCGGAACTTTGAGAGATGGGTATAGTACATGCTGATACAATTCCATCTGAAAAATCTGATTGAGTTATTGCTGTTTGAAAAAGGCCAAATTGAAAAAATCATACAAAACAACGCAATAAACATTTGACATGTGTAGACTGCTTAAAAAATTCCTTGATCCTTCTTCTATCCACCCAAGCAAAGATTGTGTCTGTAGTGCAAAAGATCTACGAGCTACAATTTTTTTAAATGTTCCTCAAAAATCGAGTTTATAACAAAAATAATTGAATCTGTCGAAAGTTTTGACAGATAAGTGCCAACAACTTGGGTATTTTATGCCTTGCTCAAATGTCGGTTCTAGATGTATAATAAAAAAGGTAGATTGCCATTTGAAATAACAAAGTGATGACCCACTTCCGGTATAATCGGAAATGGTATCACTTCGAAAATATTTCACTTCAATTGGAAATCGCTAGTTATGGCCGAGTATAAAATTTCAGCTTGATATTGTAATTGGGACTCAAAAAGTTTTTAACGGACGAACCCGATGGATATCCCTATATATATTTATTGATTTTCATATTCAGTATTATCCGCTCTTCAGTTATAACTGAAAAGTACATACACAGGAATATAGTGGTTTTAACAATGCCAACATGATTTACTCATATATTTTGTTAAAAAGTAAACTGGTTTATCATAATATTGATAACTACATGGACCACCCAAAATACCAAAAGATGAATTATTATGATATACTTTTCATCGAAAAGCAATACAGCCAATTAATGCCGTATAAATCTTATAAGACAACAATGGACCTGTTTTCCAAGTGATTTCTTCATCGTTTCAAATAGGATTGGCCAAATGAAACGGAATGTTAGAAAACCTTTTGGTGCTAGAGTGTTTGTAGTCACGCTTGACGTCGGTTAAAAATGCACCCAATGACTTCTCAATCTATGCATATCCCCTGAGGCTTCCACAGTTTCACTACGATTTCCTGTTCTGTGTTCAGATTGCTGCCGTTCAATTATGACGTAATTAACATGGTGCATGCAGGTATTGTAATTAAAGATGTTATCGTGGAGACCTTGCAACACACATAATTGATTTGCTATTAGTTGTGTCGCGGACATTATAGACGGGTCGAAAAAAATTTGTTACACCTCATTACATTCAGATTAACATAATAAATTCATACTTTTTTGGAGCTCCTCAAATTATTACCTAGTCTACATCGTGGGATATCAGAAAATTTGATTTTCAACTTCTGTTTAGTCTAGTTCACAAGTTCAAACCGATTATATCTCTCGATAAGGCTTAACTCATTAGATTTGGAATGACATTTACCAAAATGAATTACCATTCACGCTTACCAAGTTGGTCATTTTGTTATGTCTATGTTCTGGCAATATTTTGAATCATTACAATCTTCTGTATATGTTTTTATGAACTAATCAATTGGTACTTGCAGGTCTAGACTCTGGTCAATGGGTTTCAAAAATAAAGTTCTATTAGTTCTTTTCTAATTTTGTCATAGAATTTACAGAAAATGAAATGAAATAGCTTGAGTATATTCTGTGAACTCACTATGATGATTCAGAAATTAATTCTCGCTTTGAAGATTCAGATGTATTAGTTACTGTTTTCTGATCAAGAGTCACGTATTATACAAAGTGCGTATCGTTTGTAAAAACTAAGCGATCCTTACGTACGGAATTTTGAAAAGTTTGTTCAATACGATTCAAGTCTGAAGAGTAAGCTGGCCAGTACAAAATAGCGATTCTCTCTGTTTCAAAATAATGTCGCGCGAATTTCCTGGTATGCGGAGAAGCATTATATTGCTTAAAAGTGAAATAATCACCATGGGCACCTCGCCACAGTCTCACTATGGGCTCCATCTTTAGTTCCAAGTAACTTCTAGCCATTACACTTGCAAGAAACGAAATCAAATCTGTTTTGCCTCCCAGTATAATGCCATCCCAAAACATCACACTGCCCGCTAGATATTTCGGAATCTGTCTTGCTGCTCGGAGTCTAGCTTGTCTTCCTTAACCCCTCGAAACCCGAATCGAGTGGTCATCTGATCGAACACCAATTCTGGTCTCAAGAAGAACATTTCGCCGATTCTAAATTTTCCAATTTCGTTGCTCGATACAACAATCAAGTCTGTTAATATTTTGTTGTCTGGTTAGGTTAGATGTGTTGAACTCTTAAAGGCCTTCTGCTGTATAAACCTCTTGAACGAAGTCTTTGCCTTTTCGTTTCGACTGTTACACTGATACCTGTTGCTTCCAGAAATGGCCTTTGGACTAAGGGGTGCGACGTTCTAGGGTCTCTTCTTGCAATTTGGCACAAAAATCGGTCTTGTTCTGGAGAAGTCATCTAGCGACGACTTCTTCTAGGTCGTTTTTGCAGAGATTGTAACTCCACGTATCGAGCTAGTTGAAATATTGAAAATTGCAAACAAAATAATGGCAATACATTTGAATACCTGCATGTATAATTTCATTTAATTTCACTTCGTATAATACAATATCTCATCGGACTTTTGTCCTTTCAATAACGATAGTATGTTACTTTTCAAGACATTGGTACGGTATGGTCGCTTCGTTATTACAAACGATACCATATTCGCGAATATTTGTAACTTCATAAGGAAACCTAAACTAGTTCATCTGAATTGTGATTTCTAGAATTAATTATCGAACCGTCATATTGAGAGTACAGAACATACTTAAGCTATTCAAATCATTCCATGTGATTTCTGTGAATAGTCTTAGACCTACCCTGGAAAAATTAAAGTCTTACAGTTTTCTTTTTATCGTGGAAACTTCCTGGATGAAATAACTTGAATACACATGTGATATAGAAGGTCTAAATGAATGAGGGCAAAATAATTCATGAGATGATTCCTCAAGCTATTATATGATAACAAGTTCCCATGAATATATGTCCGCAATCGCATCGTTAGCGAAATACAGGGTGTTGAAATATTTAGGTTTCTTCAGTTTCTTTTTATGATTACTACAGTTTTTCAGATATACAAATGAAGATCGTCACATAGGTGCCTTTTTGAAATATGAATAATGAAATCATAGAAACAATTCTGAAAATCTATAGGGTCGTACTCTTTCAGGAAACACATGTCCTTTTACCCCTTTATTCAGTACGTCTCAGGAAAATTAAATTTTTTCGTATCTGCCACAGTTTTGTCTGAAAGTTGATCAATATTATAATGGCAATAGATTTGAATACCTGCATCTATTATTTCCATTAAATTTCACTTCATATAATACAATATCTCATTAGACTTTTGTCTTTTCAATAACGATTGCATGTTACTTCTCAAAACATTGGTACGATATAGTCGCTTCGTTATTACAAAGGATACCATATTCGCCGCCACTATTTGAAACTTCATGAAGAAGATTAGAATTGTTCATCTGAATTGTGATTGGTAGAATTAATTATCGATCATTCTGGGCTCACAGAATATACTTAAGCTATTCCAATCATTCCGTGTATTTGTTTGAATAGACATAGAGTTGCTCTATGAAAGGGTAAAGAGTGTTGAAATCTTCAGATTTCTTCAGTTTCTCTTTATGATTACTACAGTTTTTCAGATAATGAAATGAAAATGTGCATAATGAAATCATAGAATAAATTCTGAAAATCTACAGGGCGGTATTCGTTCAAAAAACACGTGTCCTTTTCACCCTTATTTTACAGTACGCACCGAGAAATTTGAAAGTTTTGTTCATGAATTTTCAGTTAATCTATATATAAAAAAAAGTCGTGTTAGTTACACTATTTATAACTCAAGAACGGCTGTACAGATATGGCTGAAAATTGGTGCGTAGGTAGCTTAGAGCCAGGAGACGGACATGGGATACTGTTTTTTCCATTCGACAGCGTTCCCGTGTGACTTGGACGTATGCATAACAATTTGATTTGTTTAAGAAATCAATATTAAATCGAGCAATTTTAGCGGCTAAGAATGAAGATGTAGATGACCTGAACTACATAATTCAAAATAAGATTATTGGAAAAATGTATTCATTCGAATCTATTGACTGCGTCACTAATGAAAATGAAGCTGCCAACTATCCATTTGATCTCTTAAACTCCTTAATAATACAGCACAAATTACACCTAAGGGTCGGCCCCGTAGTAATCATGCTTTGAAACATAAACCAACCAAAACAACCGTACGCGTTTGGTGGTTGAAAACATGATGAACAATGTAATTCACGCGACGGTAATGAGAGGAAAATTCAAAGGTGAGGAAGTTCTCATTCCGAGGATACCGATGATCCCAAACGATATGCCGTTTGAATTTAAAAGACTTCAATTTCCGACCCTTGTTGCATTTGCCATGACCATCAGCAAATCACAAGGCCAATCCTTAAAAATTTGTGTTTTGGATCTAGAACATCCATGTTTTCCCATGGTCAATTATATGTGGCATATTCACGGGTCGGAAGACCATCTGCGTTGTTTGTTTTTGCGCCTGATAATAAAAAAAAAATGTCGTCTATCACAAGGTACTGAAATGAAGAGCAACCTATGTACTAAAATCCAGAAATAATAATGAATGATTAATATGGGTATTAAATTTTTTTTGTATTTTTTCAAATAAAAAAAATTAATAAATTCCAAAATCTGCTTATTTATTGCCTTTAAGGCGGAACAGAGTTCGTCAGGTCAGCTAGTTTCCAATATTTTCTAATATATTGCATTTTTCCGTATCTGTCACAGTTTTTGTCTAAAAAATGATCAATATCATGTGTATGGCGGAAACATAATAATCTAGCTTACATGACGGCTGTCATGATTTTTCCCATTAACAACTATAAATTGATTGTAATCAATTTACTTTCTTTGATATTTCATTGACAGGCAGTTACTCTATCAAATTTCCATTAAGATGGAGGATTATTCAAACGGAAATTGCTGACATGAATTTCGCCAACAGCTTCTCCAAAGGTAATTTCTTAGAAGTGTCGAGAAGATATGCTGAAATGTACCCTCAACGTGTCGTTCCTAATTATACTTTTTTCGGACGGATTCATCAACAAGTTCGAGAAACAAGTAGCTTCGAAACTAGAAAACATGATTGTGATCGCCAACACCAGAATTAGAAGAAGCTGTACTCAGTTGAATTGACCAGCATTAGGAAAAGTGCTTATATGTGGAAAGAGCTTTCATCGGGTCAATCTCCGACAGTCCCATGGGTATTAAAGTAAACGGAATTCCCATCAACAATATTCGATACGCAGATGATACCGTGATACTGGTAGATAGTGCAAATGACCTGCAAGCTCTACTAGATAAGGTCAATCAAGAAAGCCAGAGATTGGGTTTGAAAATTAACATCCGTAAAACCAAATGTATGGCCATTAGCAGAAACGATGCCCCAAATGCCATAATAACCATAAATGGAGAAAAAATTGTCAAACAAGTCACTCAATTTAAATACTTGGGATGCATGATCAACCAAAAATGGGACCCAGATCAAGAAATAAAATGCAGAATTTAGCATGCTCGAACAACGTTTATAAAACTTAAAAAATTCTTGACAGACAAAAACCTAACTGTCAATCTCAGACATAGAATGGTAAAATGTTACGTCTGGCCCGTTCTCTTGTACGGAGTCGAGGCATGGACGTTGAAAACAGCAATTATAAATAAAATTGAGGCCTTCGAGATGTGGACCCTACGACGGATGCTGAGGGTATCGTGGGTTGAACATGTAACGAATAAGGATATACTGAGAAGAACTGGTTTGATGGACCGTGAACTTTTCGAAAACATCAAAAGAAGAAAAATTGGCTACCTTGGACATGTACTGCGCGGAAAACGCTATCACTTCCAGCGTCTTATCCTCCAGGGTAAAATAGAAGGAGGAAAAAGAGGAGTAGGTAGGAGAAAACTATCTTGGCTACGAAACATACGACAGTGGACAGGAATACAGGACTTGCAGACACTACAAAATGCTGCAATCAATAGAATCATATGATGAGTGAAAGGATGGAAGCCTACACAGGAATCTGCATGGCACTTGAAGAACAAGAAGAATTAGGAAAAGTGCTTTCCAGCTACCTGTTAAGTATATGATCGTTTTGCCTTTTTAACCCATTCGATGCCAACTTTTTGAAATTCTTTTTTTCTTCAGTTTATTTGTGATGATATGAGTTTAAAACAAAGAGAAAAATAATAATTTTTTTTTCCTGAAATTGCCATAGCAGAAGGGGCTTGGAAAAAAGTTTCATAAATGGAATATGGCCGCATTTTGAACGAATAAGATATTTGAGAGAACGTATCGAAAACTTTATTATCTGAATGGAGACATTTGAATTTGAACCTATTTTCTTTACCGCAGCCAAATGTTGTGTTTTTCTGGCACTTTTGCATTTGTTTTGTTTTACCGAACTTGGATACTATAAAACATTCCTGTTATGTGAAACTGCATCCACAACATTCCGGAATGCCACATCTCTCTATTTCGATAGGCCCACAGTTGTTTTTTTCGTATTGAGAAGTAGATAAGTAGATTGTAAATGGAAATGAAATGAAGTTATTATTAGTATTATTATATTATAATGGCTACGTTTCGTATAAAGCCAAGAAAGTCCAGTGGTTTTTCTACTAAATTTTCACTGGTAAATGAAGGTTTCTGTTTCTTCATCTGCATTCGATGAATTAGACTTACCAATACCGATTATTGTTTCTCAATTTTACGCGATAGTTCGAAATGTTTCGATTCATTAGATCAGTTCCTCCCATGAAAGTGTTATTCAGATCAATAACATATTGCATTTGAACGGCAATAAATTTTTTGGCTGTTGATGAATACCTCTTTGCATCATTTGTAGGGGCTACCCAATAACAAATGGATGATATTTGCACTGTATTTCCACAGCATATTAATAATACTTAAATCAGAATTGATGAAAGAATTATTCTAACCTCTTACACTCCTTTTCATTGATTCTTTATCGAGAATACAATTCTAAATTCGATTCTTCCTTATCGTTCCACTGTATATTTGCCATTTTCCTCAAAAGGGGTAAACTAGTAAAGAAGTTATCAGTAAAAAAATTGAAGCGACGCTCTGGAAATGGTTCATTCAACTTCCTTTCAAAAGTTAGAACAACTTAGGCCCCAAGTCCTAGCACACCATCATCAAACCATGTTCTCTTTCATTGATATGGTTTAGTATTCATCATATCTCGATGTGATGAATTGGAGACTAGAATTTGGACCCATTTCTAATGGGTTTTTCTTGGATCCTCTGCTTACAACTGTGATGGCCATAGTATGGTACCATAGACTCATCTACATCTACATTTTCCATAACCGAAGCATATTTCAAAAAATTCCGATTAAAATGTTGTAAAAGTGTTTTAATTTTGCTGAGTTTGTCCCCTGTAGGTACTTTCGTATCATTATTTGAAAAATGAATGAATTTGAGCTCTTTTGAAAGGCTCAATTCGAAACAACCAGATATATTAAGTTCTTTTAAAGTGACACTTTCTATGAATAATGTTCAGAAAATTCTAGATCCTGTGGTATGGCGTGAAGGAATTAAGGTCAAAAGTTTTTCCGCTAGAGAAGAGAGAGAACACATATCAGTAATCAAGGTGTCAAATCACGATTATGATATAATCTTACTTAATAAAACCTGGCTCAGCCCTAATACTGCTTCAAGCGTATTGGACATTGACGACTATGTTATTTATCGTAACTACCATGATGATTCGACTAGCAGGAGGTTATATGGAGGTGGAATACTGATTTCTGTTTCAACGGACCTGCAATCTAAAGAAATATGCAGTCATGAGTCATCTGTCAACATTGAACACACTTTTTCCTGCGTCTCGACCTTTCTAGTAACCTGCTTTTCGGTAGTGTTTATTTATCAGAAGCATCACAGCAGACGTATCAAAATCATTGTGATGTAGTGGAGGTTGTTATCATGCAATATCCGGAGTCGAAGGTATTTCTTTTTGGTGATTGCAATTTGAGTAAATATGAATAGTCCAACGATGATCTTGGTGTGTCTGTAGTACCATACACAGGAGCTGGACAAATTGTTAGTGACGCCTTTAGATATTTAAATTTTCTTCAGATGAATCAGATTAGAAATAAAAATATTCACATTTTACAAGTGAACCTAACACAATTGTTAGTCTCGCGGATATTGTTTTGCTTGCTATAGATGTAAATGGTGGTCATCCAGCATTTAGATTAACTGTAGACCATCATACGAATGATGGTCTACTTAGCTTCGAAGAAACTTATCTTGATTTCAAAAATTGTAGTTTCTCTACTATTAATAATTATTTGAATAACGTAAAGTGTCGTTCCTCAAGCAGATACTCTTGATAAAGGCTTGGATATTTTCTAAAACATTTTAAAACAAATCATGGACACATTCGTTCCAAAACGAGTCTTTCGGACATTCCAGTATCCTGCATGCTTTTCATTTGAATTGAAGGATCTCATCAAACAGAAAAAAATTGCTCATAAAAATTTCAAATTATCCGGTATGCCCGAAAACTACGGTACATTTTCTGAATTGAGATCAAAGTGTAAGTTATTAACTTACAAATGCTACCAGGATTATATAAATAGTGCTGAATCGTCGATCATCTCGGATCCCAGAAAGTTCTGGAGTTTCGTAAATCGTAGAAATAATAATAATTTTTTACCAATGTTATGTATTTGAATGATAAACAGGGCTCATTTGGACAAGACATCGTAAATTTATTTGCTGATTATTTCTCTTCGTCTTTCACTCCTAGCCGTTCTGAATATATTCCTCGAGAAACTGGCAGTAGTGTTTTTTAAATGTTTTCGATTTTTTGGTGGGAAGTCATGAAGTGCTACAAAAGGCTCATGATGTGGAAATCGAATTTAGTGCTGGCACTGACGGCATACCTGGTATTCTAGTTAAGTCTGAATCATTAGCTCAACCTCTAACATCATTATTCAATAGATCCTTGCAGCAAGGTTACTTTACATTAGCATGGAAACAAGTTTTGTAACCCCTGTTCACAAGTCTGATAGTAAGCAAGATATAAAAAATTACAGACCAATCAGTATTTTGAGCGCTATACCAAAACTGTTTGAGAGCTTGGTTCATTCCAAAATTATTTTGCTTTTAGTAAAGCTATCTTTAGTGAACAGCATGGTTTCCTCAGGGACAGAACAACTGTGACTAACTTAGTTCTTTTCACTTAGTTCTTACTCGAGACCATTCAAAAGGGAACTCAAGTGGATACTGTCTATACTAATTTGGTTAAAGCATTTGTTCGAGTGAGTCATTCAATTTTGGATGCAAAGTTACAATCAATGGGTTTTGTTGGTAAACTTTTGAAGAGGTTTGAAATCTATTATAGGTCTCGTTCACCGATCGTTAGAATGAAAAGCTTCAGATCTTTTCTAATATCTTTATCTTCTGGTGTCCCACAGGGAAATCACCTTGGACCTTTGCTCTTTATTATATTTATAATTGATTAGGGTTGAGTAATTTGACATTCCCGTTTTCTACTCTTTGCTGACGATTGGAAGATTTTTAAAATAATTCATTCATGATGCGATTGCACTACAATCAGATTTAAATAGAATTGTTGAACGTTTTTCAACAAATGGCTTGGAAATAAACATAAATAAATGCCAATGTATTTCTATTACTAGAATTGAGGATACTATTAAATTCCACTATAGCGTGCATAATACTATGTTAAATAGGGTTTGCGTTGTGAAGAATCTCGAAGTTTTCATTGACTCAAAGGTGAGCTTCAGGGCACATATCGAAAAAGTGGTCGGTCATGCCTTTAGAGTATTGGGTTATATAGGACGTAACTAAAGTGCCTTCACGGGTGTTAAAGTTTTATTCGTTTTATTCAATAGTTACTGCAGGCCTATCTTGGAATATGCTTCACCTCATTATGCAAAACAATCTCAGGAAATTGAAAGAGTTCAAAATAACTTCTTTTTTATGCCTCATATAAAATGTCTATCCATAGAAAAGAATTCTCTGTCCCAGCTATGTGATCTAAAGCAACTTTCAGAATCTTGGCGGACCGAAGAGTAACTATTACGTCAATGCTCCAGTATGTCGAATATTGAGGTTCGGCAACAAATATATGAACGCAGACTGGTGCTTTAATATTTCCCTAGCAGAATTGAAGGGATGACTTTATTCACTTAGTTTTTTCAGCTGAATATAGTATATACCTATAATATTCTGATTTTTTGTCCAGTAGTAGAATATCATTCACACTGTTATGATTTTATATTCTCAAGTGGTTGTAAAATATTGTTTCTATTAAAGGTTTGTACCGTAAATAAGTCAAACCAAATTTCTCTAAATCTATTACGAGACATAGCTCCAACCCGAAATCATAAAAATAGCAAAGAAGATTTTCTTTTCATCTGTAGTGATTTGGAATTATTCATTGGGTTTTTCCACAGCGTACAGATCAGTCTGATCTTCGACATATTCAAACATGTCAACGTCCCAAAACAATTCGAATATTTCTACCGGACTTGTGACATCAATGTCTTCAGTATCTGCAGATACATTGGTTACCTGTTCATTTAAAATCTCCATTCCTCCATCGTTCGTTGCTCTTACCATTTTTACCCTGACCTTTTACAGTTCTTAGGGATCCAGGCAGTTCAGATTTTCTGACTTTTTCATTGGCTAGTTCATCGTCTTCCTCCGAACTGTAATCATCTTCCTCTTCATCTGCCTCTTCTATATTCCTTTTTTCACAAATGATAATTCTCAGTAAGGCTTCTGCAAGAGCAGAGCAGGACATCTCTACATTGTCTTCTCTATCAGATGACTAAGAATCACCTTCAGAGTAATCTATTGGCAGATTTATATAAATATCTGCAGAATCTAATTATTCCCCATGCTCCAATTTATCCAAAAATCGATCCAAACTAATTTTTTTCGCGAACAAATGTTCTAACGTCCGAAGGATCCATAAGAGGCAATGTTCCAAATTTGAAACACAGGTTCCACATATCATATCTATGTTGTGAAATATAAAGATAAGTTTTTTATGAAATAATGAATTTTAGATAAGAGTATCAACATGAGATTCAGTTCGATGCGATCCTTTCAGGCAATCGATTTTATTCACTTGTGAAATATAGGAAAATCACAAATAGCCCTGGAATTCTCCTACCTGTGGCTCCAAATGATCCTTCTTGCACGTGCACTAGCTTGTCTATCACTGCCGATATTCTATGAATAATGGAAAGCGGTCAAAATAGGGGTAAGTTGCGGTATCTACGAGTTAGTTGTTGAATAATGCAGAGTTCCATTTTTGGTACGGGCAATGTTACCACGCGATTTTCCCAACCATCATTTGCATTTTCGCTTTGGATGCTAGATATGATCAGACAACAACCCAAATTTCTAGAGCATATCTTATTCACGAATGAAGCAAGTTTTGTGAAAGATGCCATCACTAATAACCACAATAACCTCACGCTTTCATAGAAACCTATTTTTCTGAATGTGTGGATTAAAATGATTGGAGATCGCCTAATTGGTCCACATTTCCTTCCACCTAGATTGAATGGAGATTCATACCCTCATTTTCTAACCGTAGAGCTGCAAGATCGACTAGATCCTACTGCTTCCGGTGACAGGGCAAGAATGTGATAGGAACAGGTAGCCCTTAACTTTGGCCAACTCGTTCACCTGATTTCAGTCCAATAGACTTTTCTACTTGAAGACAGAATGTTGGTGTACAGGACTTCAGTACAAGACGTAGAAGACGTAGAAGAAACTGCATTATCATTTCTTATAAAGTCATTCAATACTCTTAAGATCTTCAATCAGATACGAAGATCCATGTATCGTTGTCTGACACCTGTGTAATGGCGGAAGCAGGCCACTTTCAGCAATGACTATCATCGCTTCCTTTACATTATTTTTCCACCGTACACAAAGTATTGATCAATTTCTCACTCATAAGCTGTGGCAGATACGAAGAAAATGCAATAAATAAAAAAGATTAGAAATTATCAACGATATGATAATTGTGGTAACTAATAAATTCAAGTGCTGTATCAAGGCTTTTGAAGTGCCATCTGAAGTTCCATGAAAAGATGCAGTAGTAAGCGCACCAAATTTATCTCAATCTATTATAAACTGAGTCTACAATAAATTTAATTTGAATTACAATTTGACTCTTCATAAACATATTGTCCTATAACGAGAATAACCGCGGAATACGAGCAAAATATTATGAGAAAATAGAAGTTATTTCTAATTATTTAAATGAGATATTTTACTACATAGCCGAAAGAATTTTTTCACCCTAGAGTCAAGAAAATATAAATAAACAATAAGCACAGTCACCCCCCAAACTTACACAATAAAATGTTACAGATTCTTCAGATTTCCGAAAAATTAACTGAAATCTATTGTATTATGAAAAATATTACATTAGAGCCCGCAAAACCAAGAAAATCTTTAAATATAATTTTTTTCCTAATTAATAGAATTCTCGTAAGCCTTAAATCTCTTTTTGTTAACATATACACGATTCAAAATTGTTATTTCAAATAATATTTACATGAGTCGATCGGGTATCAAGCGGAAATCATCAGACACCTATTTTCTTGTGAATTCTCGATTCGTCTTTCAGTCTGACGCTGTGAAAATTGTAGCAGTGCAAAATATATCGACGCGTAGTTTTCAATGAATAATTAGTTTTCAAGATTTCCAAGATCTACGTCGAACCGTGGGAATCGATACAACCTGAGGCTAAGGAACTTCTGTATCAGAAAAGGACAGTGAGAAAGTTTGCTGAGCAGATAAAAAAGCCTGTCTCGTCAGAGGAGCACTATTTATGATTCAATCAGTATTTAATTGAAATTTAGTCAGTATTCAACTTCGGTTTTTCAATTAAAACATTTAATTAAAATAATGCAGTCCCCAGTAAAGTTTAGTGTTTTTTAGTATACCAAGAAATAATAGAGCCCTCCGAATCTATTAGAGTAAATTATTCGATTTCATCCCTAACAAAACTGATTTCATTTATATCGATATTCATATTAGTATTTTTGTCGTGGTTGGCTACTTTTATTTCTTCTGGTCTTTCCGTACCCTTCTCCTTGTTTTCATTGTCGAATGATACTGCTTCTGTTAAGTTTGCGTTTACATTTCATTCTACATTTTTCAAATAATTTACCAATAGTAAGCTCACCAAATTTATCAGAATCTATTATAAACTGAGTCTTCAATAAATTGAATTTGAATTACAATTTGATTCTTCAAAACTCATTGTCCTCTAACGAGAATAGAAGCGGAATACGAGCGAAATATTATGAAAAATAAAACTAATTTCTAATTATTCAAAGGAGGTATTGTACTACATGTGATTCTCATCACCTTAGAATCAAAAAATATAAATAAACAATAAGCACAGACAACGCCAATTTACACAATAAATTGTAACAGATTCTTCAGATTTTCGAAAAATTAAATGAATTCTGTTGAATTGTCAAATATGGTACATTCGAGCACGCAAAATCCAAAATGAATCTTTAAATATAATTTCCTAATTTCTTTCCAAATTCGTACAATTCTCGTAAGCCTTAAATCTCCTTTTGTTAAAATATACACGATTCAAAATTTTTATTTCAAATAATATTTACATGAGTCGATCGGGTATCAAGCGATAATCATCAGACACCTATTTTCTTGTGAATTCTCGATTCGTCTTTCAGTCTGACGCTGTGAAAATTGAAGAAGTGCAAAATATATCGACGCGTAGTTTTCAATGAATAATTAGTTTTCAAGATTTCCAAGATCTACGTCGAACCGTGGGAATCGATAAAACCTGAGGCTAAGGAACTTCGGTATCAGAAAGGGACAGTGAGAAAGTTTGCTGAGCAGATGAAAAGCCTGTCTCATCAGAGGAGCACTATTTATGATTCAATCAATATCCAATTGAAATTTAGTCAGTATTCAACTTCGGTTTTTCAATTAAAACATTTAATTAAAATAATGCAGTCCCCAGTAAAGTTTAGTGTTTTTTAGTATACCAAGAAATAATAGAGCCCTCCGAATCTATTAGAGTAAATTATTCGATTTCATCCCTAACAAAACTGATTTCATTTATATCGATATTCATATTAGTATTTTTTGTCGTGGTTGGCTACTTTTATTTCTTCTGGTTTTTCCGTACCCTTCTCCTTGTTTTCATTGTCGAATGATACTGCTTCTGTTAAGTTTGCGTTTACATTTCATTCTACATTTTTCAAATAATTTACCAATAGTAAGCTCACCAAATTTATCAGAATCTATTATAAACTGAGTCTTCAATAAATTGAATTTGAATTACAATTTGATTCTTCAAAAACTCATTGTCCTCTAACGAGAATAGAAGCGGAATACGAGCGAAATATTATGAAAAAATAAAACTAATTTCTAATTATTCAAAGGAGGTATTGTACTACATGTGATTCTCATCACCTTAGAATCAAAAAATATAAATAAACAATAAGCACAGACAACGCCAATTTACACAATAAATTGTAACAGATTCTTCAGATTTTCGAAAATTAAATGAATTCTGTTGAATTGTCAAATATGGTACATTCGAGCACGCAAAATCCAAAATGAATCTTTAAATATAATTTCCTAATTTCTTTCCAAATTCGTACAATTCTCGTAAGCCTTAAATCTCCTTTTGTTAAAATATACACGATTCAAAATTTTTATTTCAAATAATATTTACATGAGTCGATCGGGTATCAAGCGATAATCATCAGACACCTATTTTCTTGTGAATTCTCGATTCGTCTTTCAGTCTGACGCTGTGAAAATTGAAGAAGTGCAAAATATATCGACGCGTAGTTTTCAATGAATAATTAGTTTTCAAGATTTCCAAGATCTACGTCGAACCGTGGGAATCGATAAAACCTGAGGCTAAGGAACTTCGGTATCAGAAAGGGACAGTGAGAAAGTTTGCTGAGCAGATGAAAAGCCTGTCTCATCAGAGGAGCACTATTTATGATTCAATCAATATCCAATTGAAATTTAGTCAGTATTCAACTTCGGTTTTTCAATTAAAACATTTAATTAAGTTAATGCATTCCTCAGTAAAGTTTAGTGTTTTTTAGTATACCAAGAAATAATGAAGCCCTCCGAATCTATTAGAGTAAATTATTCGATTTCATCCCTAACAAAACTGATTTCATTTATATTGTTATTCATATTACTATTTTTGTCCTGTTCGGCTACTTTTATTTCTTCTGGTTTTTCCGTACCCTTCTCCTTGTTTTCATGGTCGAATGATACTGCTTCTGTCAAGTTTGCGTTTACATTTCATTCTACATTTTTCAAATAATTTATCAATAGTAAGCTCACCAAATTTATCAGAATCTATTATAAACTGAGTCTTCAATAAATTGAATCTGAGATACAATTTGACTCTTCAAAACTCATTGTCCTCTAACGAGAATAAAAGCGGAATACGAGCGAAATATTATGAAAAATGAAACCAATTTCTAATTACTCGAAGGAGGTATTGTACTACATGTGATTTTCATCACCTTAGAATCAAAAATATAAATACACAATAAGCACAGACAACCCCAATTTACACAATAAAATGTAACAGATGCTTCAGATTTTCGAAAAATTAAATGAATTCTGTTGAATTGTCAAATATGGTACATTCGAGCACGCAAAATCCAAAATGAATCTTTAAATATAATTTCCTAATTTCTTTTCCAAATTCGTACAATTCTCGTAAGCCTTAAATCTCCTTTGGTTAAAATATACACGATTCAAAATTTTTATTTCAAATAATATTTACATGAGTCGATCGGGTATCAAGCGATAATCATCAGACACCTATTTTCTTGTGAATTCTCGATTCGTCTTTCAGTCTGACGCTGTGAAAATTGAAGAAGTGCAAAATATATCGACGCGTAGTTTTCAATGAATAATTAGTTTTCAAGATTTCCAAGATCTACGTCGAACCGTGGGAATCGATACAACCTGAGGCTAAGGAACTTCGGTATCAGAAAAGGACAGTGAGAAAGTTTGCTGAGCAGATAAAAAAGCCTGTCTCGTCAGAGGAGCACTATTTATGATTCAATCAGTATCCAATTGAAATTAAGTCAGTATTCAACTTCGGTTTTTCAATTAAAACATTTAATTAAAATAATGCAGTCCCCAGTAAAGTTTAGTGTTTTTAGTATACCAAGAAATAATAGAGCCCTCCGAATCTATTAGAGTAAATTATTCGATTTCATCCCTAACAAAACTGATTTCATTTATATCGATATTCATATTAGTATTTTTGTCGTGGTTGGCTACTTTTATTTCTTCTGGTTTTTCCGTACCCTTCTCCTTGTTTTCATTGTCGAATGATACTGCTTCTGTTAAGTTTGCGTTTACATTTCATTCTACATTTTTCAAATAATTTACCAATAGTAAGCTCACCAAATTTATCAGAATCTATTATAAACTGAGTCTTCAATAAATTGAATTTGAATTACAATTTGATTCTTCAAAACTCATTGTCCTCTAACGAGAATAGAAGCGGAATACGAGCGAAATATTATGAAAAAATAAAACTAATTTCTAATTATTCAAAGGAGGTATTGTACTACATGTGATTCTCATCACCTTAGAATCAAAAAATATAAATAAACAATAAGCACAGACAACGCCAATTTACACAATAAATTGTAACAGATTCTTCAGATTTTCGAAAAATTAAATGAATTCTGTTG
This sequence comes from Cryptolaemus montrouzieri, assembly GCA_013387265.2. Taxonomy (NCBI): domain Eukaryota; kingdom Metazoa; phylum Arthropoda; class Insecta; order Coleoptera; family Coccinellidae; genus Cryptolaemus; species Cryptolaemus montrouzieri. Next base: position 22,176,039 of record JABFTP020000185.1, read on the forward strand.
AATTGTCAAATATGGTACATTCGAGCACGCAAAATCCAAAATGAATCTTTAAATATAATTTCCTAATTTCTTTCCAAATTCGTACAATTCTCGTAAGCCTTAAATCTCCTTTTGTTAAAATATACACGATTCAAAATTTTTATTTCAAATAATATTTACATGAGTCGATCGGGTATCAAGCGATAATCATCAGACACCTATTTTCTTGTGAATTCTCGATTCGTCTTTCAGTCTGACGCTGTGAAAATTGAAGAAGTGCAAAATATATCGACGCGTAGTTTTCAATGAATAATTAGTTTTCAAGATTTCCAAGATCTACGTCGAACCGTGGGAATCGATAAAACCTGAGGCTAAGGAACTTCGGTATCAGAAAGGACAGTGAGAAAGTTTGCTGAGCAGATGAAAAGCCTGTCTCATCAGAGGAGCACTATTTATGATTCAATCAATATCCAATTGAAATTTAGTCAGTATTCAACTTCGGTTTTTCAATTAAAACATTTAATTAAAATAATGCAGTCCCCAGTAAAGTTTAGTGTTTTTAGTATACCAAGAAATAATAGAGCCCTCCGAATCTATTAGAGTAAATTATTCGATTTCATCCCTAACAAAACTGATTTCATTTATATCGATATTCATATTAGTATTTTTTGTCGTGGTTGGCTACTTTTATTTCTTCTGGTCTTTCCGTACCCTTCTCCTTGTTTTCATTGTCGAATGATACTGCTTCTGTTAAGTTTGCGTTTACATTTCATTCTACATTTTCAAATAATTTACCAATAGTAAGCTCACCAAATTTATCAGAATCTATTATAAACTGAGTCTTCAATAAATTGAATTTGAATTACAATTTGATTCTTCAAAACTCATTGTCCTCTAACGAGAATAGAAGCGGAATACGAGCGAAATATTATGAAAAAATAAAACTAATTTCTAATTATTCAAAGGAGGTATTGTACTACATGTGATTCTCATCACCTTAGAATCAAAAAATATAAATAAACAATAAGCACAGACAACGCCAATTTACACAATAAATTGTAACAGATTCTTCAGATTTTCGAAAAATTAAATGAATTCTGTTGAATTGTCAAATATGGTACATTCGAGCACGCAAAATCCAAAATGAATCTTTAAATATAATTTCCTAATTTCTTTCCAAATTCGTACAATTCTCGTAAGCCTTAAATCTCCTTTTGTTAAAATATACACGATTCAAAATTTTTATTTCAAATAATATTTACATGAGTCGATCGGGTATCAAGCGATAATCATCAGACACCTATTTTCTTGTGAATTCTCGATTCGTCTTTCAGTCTGACGCTGTGAAAATTGAAGAAGTGCAAAATATATCGACGCGTAGTTTTCAATGAATAATTAGTTTTCAAGATTTCCAAGATCTACGTCGAACCGTGGGAATCGATAAAACCTGAGGCTAAGGAACTTCGGTATCAGAAAGGGACAGTGAGAAAGTTTGCTGAGCAGATGAAAAGCCTGTCTCATCAGAGGAGCACTATTTATGATTCAATCAATATCCAATTGAAATTTAGTCAGTATTCAACTTCGGTTTTCAATTAAAACATTTAATTAAGTTAATGCATTCCTCAGTAAAGTTTAGTGTTTTTTAGTATACCAAGAAATAATGAAGCCCTCCGAATCTATTAGAGTAAATTATTCGATTTCATCCCTAACAAAACTGATTTCATTTATATTGTTATTCATATTACTATTTTTGTCCTGTTCGGCTACTTTTATTTCTTCTGGTTTTTCCGTACCCTTCTCCTTGTTTTCATGGTCGAATGATACTGCTTCTGTCAAGTTTGCGTTTACATTTCATTCTACATTTTTCAAATAATTTATCAATAGTAAGCTCACCAAATTTATCAGAATCTATTATAAACTGAGTCTTCAATAAATTGAATCTGAGATACAATTTGACTCTTCAAAACTCATTGTCCTCTAACGAGAATAAAAGCGGAATACGAGCGAAATATTATGAAAAAATGAAACCAATTTCTAATTACTCGAAGGAGGTATTGTACTACATGTGATTTTCATCACCTTAGAATCAAAAATATAAATACACAATAAGCACAGACAACCCCAATTTACACAATAAAATGTAACAGATGCTTCAGATTTTCGAAAAATTAAATGAATTCTGTTGAATTGTCAAATATGGTACATTCGAGCACGCAAAATCCAAAATGAATCTTTAAATATAATTTCCTAATTTCTTTTCCAAATTCGTACAATTCTCGTAAGCCTTAAATCTCCTTTGGTTAAAATATACACGATTCAAAATTTTTATTTCAAATAATATTTACATGAGTCGATCGGGTATCAAGCGATAATCATCAGACACCTATTTTCTTGTGAATTCTCGATTCGTCTTTCAGTCTGACGCTGTGAAAATTGAAGAAGTGCAAAATATATCGACGCGTAGTTTTCAATGAATAATTAGTTTTCAAGATTTCCAAGATCTACGTCGAACCGTGGGAATCGATACAACCTGAGGCTAAGGAACTTCGGTATCAGAAAAGGACAGTGAGAAAGTTTGCTGAGCAGATAAAAAGCCTGTCTCGTCAGAGGAGCACTATTTATGATTCAATCAGTATCCAATTGAAATTAAGTCAGTATTCAACTTCGGTTTTTCAATTAAAACATTTAATTAAAATAATGCAGTCCCCAGTAAAGTTTAGTGTTTTTTAGTATACCAAGAAATAATAGAGCCCTCCGAATCTATTAGAGTAAATTATTCGATTTCATCCCTAACAAAACTGATTTCATTTATATCGATATTCATATTAGTATTTTTTGTCGTGGTTGGCTACTTTTATTTCTTCTGGTTTTTCCGTACCCTTCTCCTTGTTTTCATTGTCGAATGATACTGCTTCTGTTAAGTTTGCGTTTACATTTCATTCTACATTTTCAAATAATTTACCAATAGTAAGCTCACCAAATTTATCAGAATCTATTATAAACTGAGTCTTCAATAAATTGAATTTGAATTACAATTTGATTCTTCAAAAACTCATTGTCCTCTAACGAGAATAGAAGCGGAATACGAGCGAAATATTATGAAAAATAAAACTAATTTCTAATTATTCAAAGGAGGTATTGTACTACATGTGATTCGCATCACCTTAGAATCAAAAAATATAAATAATCAATAAGCACAGACAACCCAAATCTACACAATAAAATGTAACAGATTCTTCAGATTTTCGAAAATTAAATGAATTCTGTTGAATTGTCAAATATGGTACATTCGAGCACGCAAAACCGAAATGAATCTTCAAATATAATTTCCTAATTTCTTTTCCAAATTCTTAAATTTTCGTAAGCCTTAAATCTCCTATTCTTAATATTCAAAATTGTTATGTCAAATAATATTAACAAGAGTCGATCGGGTATCAAGCGGAAGTCATCAGACACCTATTTTTCTGTAAATTTTCGATTCGTCTTTTCGTCTGACGCTGCGGATTGTAGCAGTGCAAAATATATCGACACGTAGTTTTTAATAAATAATTCGTTTTCAAGATTTTCAAGATCTACGACGAACCGTGGGAATCGATAAAACCTGAAGCTAAGGCTTTTCGGCATCAGAAAAGGAGAGTAAGAAACTTTGCTGAGAAGATAAAAAGGCCTGTTTCGTCAGAGGATGCAGCATTAATGAATCAATCAGTATCCTAATAGAATTTAGTCAGTATTCAACCTAGGTTTTTTCAGTTAAAACATTTAATTCAGATAATGCAGTCCTCTGTAAGGTTTAGTGTTTTTTAGTTTATCAAGAAATAATGAGGCCCTCAAATCAATTAAGGTAATTTATTCGATTTCATCCCTAAAAAAACTGATATTATTTATATTTATATTCATATTACTATTTTTTGTCATTATCTTTTCTTTTCTTGTGAGTTGTAAATGATGATTTTTTTCCAATGACTCTTTTATTATTTTATCCTCGGCGGAGCTACCCCTTAAAAAAGACCCTCCATATCTTTAGCCCTCACCAATAGGGTGTTGACAGTATAAACGCACAAGTTATCTGAGTATATATCTTAGAATTCCTTTATATTGACTTTGTATAAAACTTCACAACTAGATGCATGTAATATATATTATTAAAGGCCCTTTTCAAGAATAATCCGAGACAATAACGGCATTTTGAACCGGGCAGAGAATAAGGGACGCAGCAAAAAAGCGGGTGCTGAAGACCCCCGCGAGAATTTTTATCCTGTAGGAAAGGGGCGGAAAAACGTCCATACCAAATTTGGAACCCCTAGCTTGAACGATGAAGCCCTGAGGATTTTTCAAAAAATTTGGCGAAACGTCGCCGAGAGCGAACGCAAAGTCGAAACGGGGAGATTTCTTCGGAATCGGATACTTCGGTCTTTCCGAAACCAATCGGTACGATCGATTAAGGGAAAACTGCGAAAAAAAAGCCCCGAAAAAGCGAAAATGAAAATGGCCTCTTTTGCGAGTGGAGTGAATAATTTTGTCGGACTTTTATGTGTAAAAAAGTTTTTTATCGCGTTCGAACGTTTCAAAACCTGGACAGAGAGCAAGCCTAGAGTTTTGTATGATGTGCCGTAATAGTTTTGTTCCTGTTAAACGCCGGAAAAACTGGAAAATCTTCGGTATAACGATGGGCCATCGGCGGACGTTTGTAAAATTTCTCTCCATTTTCCTTATTCCGAATATCTTTGACAGTCAGAAATTGAAGAACGTCGAGCTGTCAAAATATGGTAACCCTGTATAAGTACAGGGTTACCGGCAGTTAGTGCCACAATAGACCACTGGGTCGCAGTGGCCGGGCTGTTAGGCAGCCCCCACTCATATGATGTCTATCTACCGGGAGAAAGGATTCGGGTGTCGAACGATTCCTACATATCTCGAGATCGGTTCTGCGAAGAGAAATCATTGCTCTACGACTCGACTTGATTTTCGACGATTTTTGAGACTTAATTTACCGCCCCTACGATCCCTATGCAAGGTCGGAAGTCCGCTTTACCTACGTGCAAAATTTAATGCTCTCATTTTTGAATGAAAATAACGATATAGAAATAGTTAGTAACTTTCAGTTTCACCAACATAATTTCGGTACTACCAACATCTAAAAAATAGTGCTCTCTCTCTTCTGAATGACAATATGAGGCGGAATGAAATATCCATGTCTACAGACCTTATTTCAATTAGTCTTATCTTCGATCTGTCAAAATAAATGATTGCGAATTTTATTTCAATGAAAAGTTTGACAAAACATGAAATAAACTTTTGAAGGTGAGTGAACGTAGTTTGATGTTTATTCTATCCATTAATATGTGAATTTTGTTTAAGGAAAGAAATGACGAACTTTCAAAATTCATAAATTCCACATTAAGAGGTTATTCTAACCTAAATAGTGGGATTCAAACAGAATGTTATGATAAATCGAAGTTAAGGAGACTTACTATAATATTTGAAAGGTACATAAGTGAATATAATTTAAGGTTTATTTATGTATTTTAATGTATATTTTTTCAGCATGCTCAAGAAATGTACTCAGAACTAACAAACTAAATTTTTTTTCATGATTATTCTAACCTCTTGGCGTTGGAAGATTACCTGGAATTAATAGGATTCTTCAACGAATCGATTTAGATTGTCTTACAAAGTGATGCGTACCAATTGAAAATGTGAAAACATAGATGTCTATATCGATATTTATAAAATATTAGTATTTTAGTTCTTGAAGATTGAATTACTATGCCCAAAGGAGGATTGAACAATTTGTTTTTTTGGAATCAATGTTTGAATTTTTTTGAGTTCATCTTAGGCTAGCTGTTGCAGAAAGTTGGGATTCAAAAATTGAATGTATCTCTTTGAATTGGGATAGTTAATATTCATACTGGAAGCTTCCTTACCAAAAGGATGTGATCAGAAATAAGTGAGAGAGTTTCATATAACACAAAGCACTATTAAGTGTAAATATCATTGTATAAAATGAGGAGTTCCGTATATATAGAGTTAGATATGATAAGAGTTCAGTATATTTGGCGTTACTAGATTTGGCGAATAGTATATCAGGAGTTCAGTTTATTATGTGTTTTTTATATTAGTCCTGTAGTATATTAGCTGTTTTGATATAAGAAGTCATTCTGAATGGGCTCACTGGTATCATTCATAAATGTATCCCATTTGAGTACAGTGTACCATATGGGTTAACATGGGAGCAGGTAACGATCTAATGCTTTATTTTCTCGTTCATCCTTATCAACATTGATACTTATAAATAAATTACGATACATATTTGTTCTTCGTATTATAGTATTTTGATTGAATGTTCCTGAGATTCTGAAAGATTAACGAAACGCCATTCGACAAGTCGATTGTATTTTTTATTTATACCATAACGTTTCACGATACTCGGGGATTCAGATTAAAAATATTGTGTAATCTCGTCAGATTATCAAATAATTTCAATCCAAGTGAATCCGCTGTACTAATCTGTTCAAATACAATATTACTTTCTATTTCCGGAACCGTAATCCCGTCGGGATTAAATGGTCCGCATATTCGAAAACAACTGGATGAACACATATGATGCGTATAAAATCCAAGAACGTACTGAAATTGTGAGAGACATTTATTATGTTCATAAACAATTCGATGGCGTTTAGTTCTATAATATTTTTGTCAATTAAGAACTTGTGGGTTTTACTTTTAGTTTCTGTGATAGGTATCTATTTTAAAAACTAAATTGAAATGGATTCACGGATTCTAAGTTGTTTCAGAGAGAATTATTCAGGAGAAATATATTCCGCCAAAAAGTACATGAAATGTATTATTTGAGAAATCTGCTCAAAACAATTATCCAAAAAATTTTGTTGTTGCGAAATTGGCACAATAGTTTTCTATACGGACGAGGAGTTTGAATGCGTTCTGTCATTTAGTTGGTTTACAGTGCTCGATTTTGTCAGTTCTCATAAGTGTATTTCGAGATTTTCACAATGGATAACCTTCAAAGATAGCAATAGTTGAAATAGATAGAGTTCAAGAAATCTGTAAATTTTTTGATATCTTACCCGACGAGAGAATTTGGTTTGAACATGACGAGCGCCTCCACACTACGCCTTAATCCGTGATTGACGAGAAGAAGTGGCGCTGGCAATGGAGCTGGGTCTACGCCGCTCCGATTTTAATGACTGATTTTCGCGAAAACAAAAGAAGATTTTCAATTGTCAACAATTTTTATAATATAATATGCAAATATCGGGTAGCATAAAAATCCAAATTACCTTGATCTTTTATTTTAACGAGAATAGAAATATTTTTCTCCTCACGTCTTCGTCTTTCCTTAATTTTCTTTTTATTATCTCGATTGAGAACTTTAACTTTCGCCAACTTATGGGTTATCAGCTTCTCTTTGAGATTCCGGCAGGAGTGAGGAAGACATCGTTATACTCCTTTTTTATTTTTCTTCTCTTCGTAGTTATGTTCTCTTTTCCATTGAAGCAGTGAAATGTGTTTTCCTTGTCTTATTTTTAGGTACCAGGGGCTTTTGTGGTATTCTTTTCCTGAAGAATTTTGTTGTTATGAACCATATTTCTTCTACATACATTATACCAGGTATAATAATTGTTTTTTGATCTTCATTTTGTTCTATAATGAGAGTTCGAAGCTCCTGGTAAGAAAGGGATATGGATATCTTAACAGATGTCTTGCATTTCTATCAATTTTCTTCCAGTTGACTGTTGAATTTCTGATTTTGTCTCTCAGTATTCAAAGGTATGTTGCTTCTTCTTTTCCTATTCACTTTCTGGTTGGCTTTTTTTATTTCTTCTGGTTTCTTCGTACCTGCAACACCTCTTTGCCGCTTCGTCTTTCCTCAACTCTTTTCGAGATTTCGGTTCGAGTGAAGATGACTGCGTTATACTCCTTTTTTCATTTTGCTTTTCTTCGTAGTCGTGTTTTCTTCTCAATTGAAGCAGTGAAATGTGTTTTCCTTGTTTTATTTTTATTTACCAGGCACTCCCAATTACCGCCGTGGTTATCTGGTTTAGTGTCTTTTGTGGAATTCTTTTCCTGTAAGATTTTGGTGTCATGAACCATATTCCTCCTACGTACGTTATGCTAGGTATTTTCTATTCACCTTAAACCCCAAATTTCAAATTGATCGATTCACCCGTTCCCCAGATATATCAAATGGGCCCTTAAGTGTGGAAGCCCCAATTCAGGGTGTTACATAATAGTATGTCAGAACTTGAAGGGGTATATCTTTGTGCAATCTTAAGAAAAAGAGTTCATATAAACATAGGTCCGCAAAAGCTTCGTTACGGAGCTACAGTGCGTTGAAATTTCCGGAAACAATTGTTTTTTTCTTCCAAACTCCTGCAGTTTTGTAGATATTCAGCCCAAATTTCAAATGAAATCTTTTTTTTACAGCCTCCATCATTACACGTCCTGAATTTCAACTAGAATCTACAGGGTGTTTTCTTTTCCGTACTCCTGCCTTATTTTTCCCTTTCAAACTTTTTTGCAGTACGCCACTGACCAGCGTACAATCAATTTTCGTCATCTTGGTTCAATTGAGAAACTTTTTTGACAATTGTAGTTTTTTCGTATCTCCGACCGTTCTCGAGCAAGAAATTATTAAACTATTGTTGGCATTCGCTGAATTGAAAGCACTTCTAATTAAAAAATGATTACTAGGCTGTGATTTTTGTCATTTATTTATTTGTTGCTAAAGTTGAACCAGTGTCCACTCGAATGATTTATTAAATTAACGATTAGTTTTAAGACTATTGAAGTTTGCTGTAAGGAAAATTGGCTAATTTTATTAACGCCGAATTGGTTGGTAGGCTGATATCTATTACATGTACGGTTTCTGGCTGACGAAAATACAACAGAAGCTAGGCGATTATATCAGGTCTTATTTCCAAATGTAGTAACACCCGACAGGTGAACATTTTCAGATATCTACAGAAGGTTTAGGGAAACCGGTACTATAACTGCAAATAATCATTTAAAAGGTGCAATCTCAAACGATGAGAACTCCAGATATTGAGGAAGCAGTTTTGAATTGCATTGATTTGAATCCTCATGTAAGAAAAAAGAAGAAAAATTGGAAATCAGTTGAATATTTCACATGTTTCAGTTTGGAGGATTCTCCACGGCTTTTATTTATCCCGTTTCATATTCAACGCGTCCAAACTCTACTTCCTCGAGATTCTCCTTCAAGACTGAATTTCTGCCAATGGTTTTAGATAACATTAGAGAAAATGCTCATTTTGATAGTAAAATAATGTTCACAGACGAAGCTAACTTTTCGAGAATTGCCATCACAAATTTTCACTATAATCATTATTGGACTTAAGAAAACCCCATTTGATTGAAGAATATCATCATCAAGAACAATACTCACTGAATGCCTGTGTGGAAATACTTGGAAATTATTTGATTGGGCCATGTATTTTGCCAAACAGACTAAATGGTCCCGCTAATCGGCAGTTTCTTTGGGGGAGTTACTTTTATTGCTCGAGGATGTGCCATTTTCGTGAGAAACATAATGCGGTTCATGCATGACGAGAAACCAGCACATTTCAGTGAAGAAGCTAGCGAATTCTTGAATAATACATTCAACAACCCATGAATAGGTTGAGGTGGACCAGAACAATGGCCTCCTAGGCTCCAGACTTAAATAGTTTAGACTTTTTCTTATGAGGATATCTCAAGTGTTTAGTTTATACCACTCCAGTGAGCACTGTAGAAGAATTGAGAAATCGAATAATTTGTGACACGATGAGAAATACCCCTGGAATATTTCCAAGAGTGCGTGATAATATGCGAAGAAAGACACACGCCTGTAATTTTGCAGGTGGAGGACACTTCCAGCCATTTATTTAGTTTTTAATTGTTCTTGTTTCTAGTTTGATATTGAAAAAGTATGAGTTGAGTCTCAGAAGACGAGCTATCGAAATTAAAGCAAATTTTGCTCATACCTATCGAATATTTCTATTACTTTTTTTATTTAGCAAATAACGTACAATTCAAATAATTCAAATTCAATAATTTTTTACTCGAAAACAGTGGGAAAAATGAAAAATTACAAGTGTCAGAAAAGTTTTAAATTGAACAAAGCTGACGAAAATTGATTGTACGCTGATCAGTTGCGTACTGCAAAAGAGATTTAAAGGGCCAAATGAGACATGGCATCGGAAAAGAACATACCTTGTGAATTTCAGTTGAAATCTAGGACGTGTAAATATGGAGGCTGTGAAAAAAAGCTTGCATGCCAAATGAGGGCAGATAATCTCGAAAACTGCAGGGTTTAGAAAATAAAAATCAATTTTTTCGAGAATTTCAACACCTTGTAGCTCCGTTACGAAGCTTTGCGGACCTATACAAGGTGTTTATGAAAACACAAGGCAATTATTGAGGAGGGAGGAGGAGGAGGGAGGAGGGACTGCTAAAGTAATTTCATGGAAAGAAAATTATATAAATATATATATATATATATATATATATATATATATATATATATATATATATATATATATATATATATATATATATATATATATATATATATATATATATATATATATATATATATATATATATATATATATATATATATATATACTTCGTTATCGATTCGCAAAGTGTTTAAGTTTATTTGAAAGATATATTAATAAATTTTATTAATTATTTTGAACAAGAGTTGAGGAAGATCCTCAACTCAATATATAAAACTAAGCTATACAGATGCAGCTAAATTCGAATTTTCTGAACCGCTTGACATATTGGAGTAAAATTTATGGGGATCAAAAAATTTCAATGACGCATAATTTTGAATACAAAACAATATTTCGGACTCACCAGTGGCAACCGTATGGTCACAACGTAGGTTATTGTCAAAGAAAAATGTAGGACGCTACTGATTTACTCAAAAATAGAAATTGTTTTTCAAGAAAAAAGCTTGCCTTACATATTTTATACAACGCCAAGTTTTTGTGTACAAAATTAAAAAATTTTGACAAGAAAAAGAAAAGAAAGTCCATACATTTCAAAGTAGGACACGTAGCCTTTGATTAAAAGACCCATCGTAGTGTATTTGTTCTTACATATAAATAACCCATGTTGGAAAATTGAAAGTTCAATTCAAGAAGAACAAAGACTTTTCAGTACCTCCAAATAACTCTGAAAAATTACAAACGCTATTCAAAGTGACCTCCTTCAGCTCCTAATCATTTATAACGGGGAAAATATAAACCGAAGACTTCAAATGATCTCAAAGAAAGGAATCGTGGAGATTTAAGTCTGGGAACTATGGAGGTTTGAGTCTTTGAACCGTGCAGGCAAAAATTGAGTTCAAACTCGACCAATCCAACGATTTTCATACTCTTCAAATAGAAAAACATGAAAAAGCTGGCTAAAATGGACAGGTACGCCATCGTGCATAAACCACATCGTTTGTCTTATTTCCAAAGGTACAACTTCCAAAGATTCTAATAGCATGTATTCCAAAAAGTGGCGGTACTCTTCCCTCATAAGTCTCCTTGGCAGATTTACTTGTCCAATTAGGTTAGATTTCCAAACGTTTAACGAGAACTGATGTTGAAATTGATCTTCGTATGTTTGATGTGGATTCTCTTCACATTAGATTGTTACCAAAATCCCTTACGGAATTTCTCGAAAAACTTACTTCATCAGGATCGGTATGAGAAATTGATGAATTTCAATTAACTTACGAAAAAGCCATTGACAATACGCAATATGGGCATGAAAATCGGTACAAAAAAATGCTTCTATGAGTTATAGGTGGAATTGATACAATAAATTTTCATGAAACATTTGATGATAGTTCCATTGTTGACACCTGAAGCATATGCAGTTTTTTGTGTATAGGTACCAGCATCGTCTGGAATTATTGGTTTATCGTTCTCACTACTCTTGGATTTCTTGTTTCTTCATATCGTCTCAATACGCCTTTTTCATACAAGCGTTTATGAATGCTTTCAAAACGTTTTTTGTCGGGAGCAATACAGTTTGAAAATCTATCAATGTTCAATCGCCAAGTTTCTATTGCATTTCCGTCAACACATCCATGCATGAAGTGCATCTCGGTAATCTAAATTAGATTCGAAATTATCGAAAGACAGAATCACTCAAAAGTCACTGACGTTAATCACTTTTGAACACATCTATCACTGGAATCGCAAGGATTCCTAGAAAACTATTCAACATTTTCGTACTCATAAACTTGGCATCGTACAAAAAATGTCGGATTATCTTTTTTCGAAAAACAATAGGAAAATTAAAAAAAAATTATTTTTATTAAAAATCAGTAGACATTTCTTAGGGAATAACCTGCGTTTTGCCCGTACGCGTGCCACTGTTGTTTCGTAATGAAAACCACGCGTTTTCGAAGGTTTTCGATACTCCTAAATTTTACCACAATATCTCAGGCGGTTTACGAAAACTTCAAATTTAACTGCATCTTTCAATGAAACTTCGACACCCTGTAAATCTGTAACGAAGCATTTGCATAATTATGCCTATATGAACCATTTTAATGAAATGACCTTAGCAATAATCTCCTCAATATCCTTTGCAAAACATCCTGTATATCTGCGAACAAAAATTTGCTGACGTTATACGATTTAATCCACTCTGTATACATAAACATATCAAAACCTTAACTTTTAATCCAATTGTTGGAAATATTTCCATGATACCAAAAAAAAATAGAGGAAATGCTCATTTGAAGTTATAATCTCTATCCATACATTAAAGTGAAAAGCACGAAATATTCTCTCGAAGAAAAAACGCAACAACTTTCACATCCAACATAATTTCTTCGGTACATTGAGAACCTTCAAAGCGAGGCGAGATTAACAATCTAACAAACCAATGAAACACCAATGTAAACAGCCATCCTCGTTGGTGTTCCTTCAACTTTTGGATATATGACTACAAATTACGGTTCGGTAGAAAAAATATCGTCTGCGGGTATTTGTTTATGTTCAAGTGTTTAATTTACTTTAGAACTTCCATGCATCTGGTTTACCTTTGATTCTTGTTGATATTTAGTCTAAAACTGGAAACTTGAAGGAATATCTACTTGGAAACTCCCAGTTTGAACTGAAACATATACTTTATTATATTTCTCTTTCTACTTGTTTCGAATTCTTCGAATCTCGAGCGCTTGTTGAGGAATATATTTAGACTCTCTGAAACGCGAGTACAATGTAGCTGCCAACAAGGATGTGAAAGCTTCAAAACTTTCTCTATTGTTTAAGTTGACATCTCCAATCAATATAGGCTAGTTTATGACATTTTTATGGCGATGAATTAGGTGGTCAACAAAAACGAATGTATGCTATGTTAATCTAAAAAGTAAGGAAATTTTCCGTAGTATACGTTCTTGAGAAATTTCAAGAAAAACTCGACTTTCCCAATATGTTTCTGCAGAACTCATTTTCAGCATACAGCAAGAATACGAGAACGGTTAACACCTCTTGTATGCAGCGTGATTGACGATTCCAAGAGTATCTTGAATGACTGTATAAGAAATGATAATGACTTTTCTTATGTCTTCTACAGTCCCAGAGAGACAGAGAAATTATTCGGAGTAAGGGAGATAGAAAGGACGTATGTCCAAAAGATAGGAAAAATACAATCGGCATTAGGATTTTCAGTTTTAAATTTTTACGGATAAAGACGGACACGAATTGAGATAGGGAGCTTCAAAGCAGTTGCGATTTTCTGATTAAATGTAGGTAAATACTACTAACCTGATCTGTGTCGCATAGATAACTACTTATTAATAGACATACACACCACCAAATTTATATAGAATCACCCGATATTTTGCATATTACCTCAGGAATTCTGGAAATTTCGAAGGATTATTAGAATTGATCCTTTTGAGATATTTCAATTGGAGAAAAATAAATTGAGGTTTATTTTAAGAAAGTAAGATACACTTTCCGCATGTAGTAAGAAAATTGAAAATTGTGTTTTCACGGAGTAGGTGTATTTTTCTCGTCCTCAGTAGCTTGTATCACCTACTGCCCTGATACAAGCCTGAATCCGTCTAGGCATGCTTTTGATTACGTTTTCGACCTCGATCAAACTTCATCGCCCTGTAGATCTGAAATTGAGTGTTTGCGTGATTTTCACTAGATCATCTTAATAATCACCCTATTGTATTAGTATATGATACACACAACCGAATTTATATGTAATCACCAGATATTTTGAATATTACCTCAGAAATTCTGGAAATTTCAAAAGATTGTTAGAATTGATCATTTTCGAGATATTTCAATTGAAAAAAGAAATAAATTGAGGTTTATTTCAAGAAAGGAACAAATAAAAGAAAATAAGACTCTTTCCGCATGTAGTAAAAAATTGAATGTTGTTTTCTCACTAATAGGTGTCTTTTCTCGACCTCATTAGCTTGAATTATTTCCTCTTGCCCTGATACATGCTTCAAATTAAGTTTTCAACCTCTCCTGGTGTGATATTCTGCCACTCTTCTGTGACGGCTTGGATGAGCTGTTGTGGGGTTCTTGGATTATCCTGGTGCGATCTTTTTTCTCTATGAGCTTATCTCATAAATATTCAATAGAATTCAGGTCTGGAGAGCAAGTTGTCCCAAATAGCGATTCCTTCTGTTTCGAAATAATGTCGCGCGAGGTTGCTGGTATGCGAAAGAGCATTATCTTGCATTAAAGTGGAATCCTCACCGTGGGCACCTCGCCAGAGTCTCACTATGGGCTACAGCACTAGGTCAACGTAATTCCTAGCCGTTACACTCGAAGGAAACGAAATAGAATCTGTTCTGCCTCCCAGCATAATGCAACCCCAATACATCTCACTGCCCCCATGATATTCCGGAATTTGTCTTGCTGCTCGGAGTCTAGCTTGTCTTGTATGACCATTTGAAACCCAAATGCGGCGGTTATCTGATCGAACACCTATTCTCGTCTCATCCGAGAAAAAAAACATTCCGCCAATTCTCAATATTCCAATTTTGGTGCTCGATACACCAAATAAATCAATTTTTGTTGTCTAGATAGCTCTTGAACTCTTAAGGGCCTTCTGCTGTATAAACTCCTTGAACGAAGTCTTTGACGTATCGTTTCGATGCCTGTCGCTTCCAGAAATTGCCTTTGGAGTATGGGGTGCGACGCAATAGGGTCTCTTCTTGCAATTTGGCACATAGAGCGGTCTTGTTCTTCAGAAGTGATCTTCCTACGACTTCTTCTAGGCCTGTTCTGCACAGACTGTAGCTCCACGTATCGGGCGTAGATTTTTGAAATCACCTCATGTGATACCCCCATTGTGGCCTCTATATCTCTCTGTGTCATTTCTTCTTCAACGAAAGCAATTATTCGACCCCTCTGCATATCCGACAATCTAGCGAACATGTGGCAATAATTCAACATTTCTTATCATACTATCCAGTTTTTTCACAACAAAAAACTTCATTCTTCACAAGTAGTCAAAGATCCATGGTTAGCGATTCCATATAAATTTGGTTGTGTATAATTAACGAGAAGTGTCTGAAAGATAGAATATAATTAACAAAAGATGTAATTCAAGTGGCGTAGGCATCATGCTATGATAAAATCAAAAGGATGTTGAACCCAACCAAGCCCAAGCGAGATATAAAGTTTGTTCGTTTGTTATTCCTTTGACGTGCTCTATTTCCGCCTTTCGTCCAATGACACGCCGGGGAATTCTGTCACCTCACTAACCCGGGAATTTTGCCGAACCCCTCTCGTGTCGAGGGAAGGGATCTTTAATGTCCAACACATCTCTGCTAGACAGGACCGACGGCCTTACATCTCCTCCGAAATATGGATACTCAAGCGATTCCCATAATCCAAAAAATCGCAAGGACTTTGTGGGGATTGAACCCAGGTAACTCTGCGCAGGAGACGAGCATCATATCCCATACGCCACCGAGCCGGCAGATATAAAGTAGGTACAAAGAAATGATTGATCAACATAGAGAAAGAATTAAAGAAGTTCAATTCCAGAAAGATCGTTATCGGTATCTGAGAAAACATCAGTATCTATATCACTTTCAGCGTGTGAATGTATAATTATGTGATCAACAGCAATGTCTATTGCTGGTTCATTGTCTTCAGAAAATTCCTCAAATTTCTTGGATGTTCACAACGTCTTTGCCATTCGTCTATGGGTTATATATTAAAAAAGTCATAACAATAAGTTTCTACAGTTTTCAAGTCAAATTTCACTTGCCGCTCTGCGATATATTGCTTCATAGATGCCGATACCAACTCTAACGGATTCAGGTCGAAGAGATAAGTGGAAAGTCAAAGAACAGTTTGGCCGCTATCACCTATTATTTTATCTATTTCGTATTCTTAGAAACGTGGTTTGTTACTTTCTATAATGTCATAGTGTTCAATTTTCAACATGTCTTGGGTAAAGGGTAGGGCACGCTATCGGAACAATTATGACATTTCTTTTTTTCTTGAAGCCAAAATTGGACATTTGTTCAGTTGAAAGTTATGGTATGGAGCATTTTATATAACAAGACCACTTTTGACTGGTAGGTTAGGTAACAGCATTTCCTGCAGCCATTTTTTATAGTTGACAAAATTCATCTCACTGTGATAGTCACCTGACTTCATCTTCGATTAAAACTTCAGATGAGAATTTTATACAGAAATATTTTCACCGGCATTCACGATAATAAGTCTCCTTTGCAAATTGGCGCACAAAGACCTTCTCAAAACAAAAAGTTACTATGATTTCGCAATATGTGGACACATCGAAGAAAACTAGTTTTCAAGGGACAATATTCAACATTCCGTAGAATGTTAAATATCCTCCCTTGAAGGAGTCTCAAACGAGATTGAAACTGCATTCCATTGTTCCATTTCGTGACATTTGACCGTGCTCTACCACGTCCCGGTGGCCCCGGTTAACGGTGATTATGAAGAGTAGATCAGAAAACTAGCTCCTTCAAGGGAGGATATTTAACATTCTACGGAATGTTGAATATTGTCCCTTGAAAAATAATTTTCTTCCACACAAAGACCTTCATTTGAATTGTCGCTACATGCTTTAATTTGTGTATACGATGGGTGGATATATGTCTCGTCGATATAAATTATAGGCCGATTTCCTGTCTGAAGTTTTTCATGTTGTCAACACCCCATTGGTGAAGACTCAAACTAAGGGGATCATATTTTAGGTGTAGCACTGCCGAGGTCCCAATAATAAATGAGTCAATGAAGAAAAATGGAATTATTATTCACAACTTAAAAGGAGAAAATAGATCATGACAAAAACATAGTTTTATGAATATCAATATAAAGGTAATAGTTTTTGTAAGGGATGAAACCGAATAAATTACCTAAACAGATTTGAGGGCTTCATTATTTCTCGGTACACTAGTAAACACTAAACCTTACTGATGACTGCATTAACTTAATTAAATAATTTAACTGAAAAGAAACTACTACTAATTTGGATACTCTTTTTAATACTGATCAATTCGTTAATTCACTAATACACTAATTCACTAATGCCCTAATTCACTAATAACGCCGCTCTTCTGGTGGAACAGGCCTTTTATGTTATCCGCAAAGTTTCTCACTCTCCTTTGCTGATGCCTAAAGTGCATTTTCTTCAGTTTTATCGATTCCCTTGTATCGACGTAGATCTTGAAGATCTTGCAAACTAATTATTCATCAAAAACCAAGTATCCATTTATTTAGCACAACTACAATTTTCGCAGCGTGAAAACGTCGGGACTGAAAGATGTTGAATCGAGAATTTGCAGGAAAATAAGTTAGGGATGTAAGGGTGACAGCACATGATCAAGCTGACCCAAATGACAACCTCACTTGCACGCGGTGCACCCTGCTAGAAACTGACGAGGCTCTGTCGACCGAGAGACTGCCGGTATAAGCAGTCCCCTCTTATCAGCCAACAGCTTAGGGTGGAGGAGCTGTTAAGAGTCGGGCACCCTATTGCCCTGGGATCGGGAAACCGACCCCGAAGGCGGAAGAACTTCTTGTAAGTCAACGGCATTGGGATGTAGAAGGCAAGGAGAAACCACTACATTAAAGATCCTCGAGATATCTCTAGTACAATTATCATGGCTGAAAATCAGGAAGTAGCGGCCCTCAGTCCCCGGCAGGTCTTCAGTGATCAGAGGGTGCTAAGAATCACCGGGTCAGCTATGAAGATTAGTACGTGGAATGTTCAAAGTATGTACCAACCTGGAAAAATGCACAATATTATGCAAGAAATGGACAGACTAAAATTAATATCCTAGGTGTTAGTGAAGCTAGATGGCCTAGCTCAGGGCTACTTACAACAAACAACAAAACAGTCTATTACTCTGGAAACAAAGACAATCGACATATACATGGAGTAGCTATTATACTAGACAAAACATCCAGCAAAGCAATCGTAGGATTTGTCCCAATTTCTGAGAGAGTGATGATAACACAACTGGAAACGACCCATACGAAATTAAATTTAATACAAGTGTATGCTCCAACAACACAGGCAACAGATGAAGAACTGAATACCTTTTACCAACAGCTTCAAGAAGCTCTAAAAATAGTAAATAATAGAGAAATTACAGTTTTAATGGGCGATTTCAACTCGAAGATTGGCAGCGGAAGAAGTGGGGGAGTGATTGGAGATTATGGATTAGGAGAACGAAATGAGAGAGGAGACCGCCTTGTGGAATTTTGTCAAGAGAAGAAGCTAATCATTACCAACACATTCTTCAAACTGCCGAAGAGAAAACTTTATACATTGCGCGCTCCTTTAGATGGACTTAATGATAAGATCGTTAGAAATCAAATTGATTTCATTCTCGTTAATGAGAGATACAGGAATGCCATTCAGTTGGTAGAGGCATATCCTGGTGCCGACGTTTTTCGGACCACAATCCGTTGGTTGCCACTCTGAAGCTGAAACTGAAAATTCTTAAAAACCAAAAGCTACACCAAAGATCAACACAACAAAACTACAAGTGCCAAACATCAGAGAACAAGTCCAGAACAGAATCTATGAAAACTTAAATAGAATACAAATAGATCACGAAAATATTAACGAAGAATGGGAGGAATTAAAAGAAATATAATTAACCCTTGTACAGAGATTTTACTGAAGATAAAGAGAAGAAACAGGAGTGGATGGCTGAAAAATATTAAAAATGATGAACGAGAGAAGACTTTATAAAAGTCAGAACACTCAAAAGTACAAACAACTACAAAAGGAAATTAGAGTAAAGATTCATCAAGCAAAAGAAGAGTTTACGAGGCCAGATGCAAAGAAATTGAGGACTTAAGCAGAAAATATGACATGTTCAACCTACACAAAAAGTGAAAGAGCTTGCAGGCACACAGAGAAAGAATCAAAGCACTATTCTTGTAAATAAAGAGGGTAAGATCTTAATGAATACAGCAGATAAACTACAAAGATGGAAGGAAAACACAGAAGAATTATTTATGGATAACAGAACTGAACCAGAAGAAATTAACACATACTGTGACGAGATAGGCCCAGATATTACCAAAGAAGAGGTGAAACATGCGTTAAAGAACATGAAAAATGGGAAAAGCCCCAGACCAGATCAATTGGCAAGTGATATACTCAAATTAATTGACGACAATCATATCGGTATCTTAGTCAATATATTCAATAAAGTATACAGAACTGGAAATATTCCAAGAGAATGGTTAGTATCTACTTTCATCTGCTTACCAAAAAACAACATGCTAGAGAATGTAGTGATCATCGTACAATCAGTCTGATGTCACACACTCTCAAACTGCTCCTCAAGGTTATCCATAATCGAATATACCATAAACTTGACATGGATATAAGCGATACTCAATTTGGATTCAGAAGGGATTGGGAACCCGCGAAGCCCTTTTCGTATTCAACGTGTTGACTCAAAGGTGTCTCGATGTCAAGAAAGTGGTCTATTCGTTTTTCATAGAGTATAATAAAGCCTTTGACAAGGTTCGTCATGATCAACTGATAGACATCCTTAAATCAAAACATCTAGATAGTAGAGACGTACAGATCATCACTAATCTCTATTATAAGCAAAAAGCCATAATATGCATGGACAACCACAAATCCGAAGAAATTGAAATACAACGAGGGTAAGACAGGGATGCGTTCTATGGCCGACACTCTTCAATGCATATGCTGAAGAAATACTTAAGAAAGCTCAGGAAAACGAAGAATGTGGGATAACAGTTGGTGGAACACGGGTAAACAATATAAGATATGCGGACGACACAGTAATCTTAGCGGAGAGAATCGAAGCTCTGCAGAGACTAATGACCAGAGTATCTACTTACAGTGAGGAATATGGGTTATCACTAAACATAAAAAGGCAAAATTCATGGTAATCTCAAAGAATAATCCAGTAAGTGTTAGTCTAACTATAAACGGCAGAAATGTAGAAAGAGTGGAGCAATATACTTACCTTGGAGCAATGGTGAACAGCACAAATGAATACACCCAAGAAATAAGAATAAGAATAGAAAAAGCCCGAGCCAACTTCATAAAAATGGACAAAGTTTTTCGTAGTAAAGATCTGAGTATGGCATTAAAACATCGTTTAGCTAAATGTTATATTTTCTCTACTCTCCTTTGTGGAGCGGAAGATGCACAGTGAATGCAGCAATTCTTAAAAAGATTGAAGCATTTGAAATTTGGGTGTATAGGAGGATTCTTAGAATATCACGGATGGATCGAGTAACAAATTCAGAAGTTCAGAGACGCATAGGCAGGGAAAGAGAGGTTGCGAACACACTCAAGAAACGTAAATTGGAATATCTGGGCCCTATTATGAGAGGTTAAAAATATAAATTCCTACAGCTGATTATCCAAGGCAAAATACAGGAAAGCGAAGTATAGGAAGGAGAAGAATCTCATGGCTGAGGAACCTGAGAGAGTGGTTTGGATGCACTTCGAACCAACTTCTTAAATCGGCCGCTTGTAAAGTAAAAATAGCGATGATGGTTGCCAACCTTCGACTCGGAGATGGCACTTGAAGAAGAAGAAGTATGGGATGATTTTCGCTTGATACCCGATCGACACCTGTAATTATAATTTGAAACAATAGTTCTGAATCGTGTATAATTTACGAAAAAGAGATTTTAGGCTTACGAAAATTCTATGAATTTGGAAAAGAAATTGTATATAAAGATTCACTTTGATTCTTGGGTGTTCCAATGTACCTTATTTGACAAAATCCCCAAGAAAGTTTCTTCTGAGAATTTGAATTTTCATCAGTACCTTCCTAATATTTTGGATCTTTTCAGCGAAATCCTTTCTCTCTCATCCCTTTGCTTAGAGAATTAGAATACCCATTGTCATCAACAAATTTCCTATAAATACGTCTTGGAGTTGGAATTCACTTTTCCGTCATAATAGTTCATTATCATACGACGGAGAAACTCTTTATCGAAATCATCTAAATCAGTCGTCATAGAAACTGTTTCGTGCTAGATGTGTAGAATGAGCACGACTCCCCATTTCAACAGATCTCATTTCTGCAGAAATCTTTTTTATTGTACTTGAGTCCAATACAAATCACCCCTGTTGCCTTCGCAGAACGCTTCTGAATTTTTAAAATTTTTATTAATCGACCATCATTTCTTGCTTCTTGTGCATGAAATGAATCACATTTGTTTTCACTTTCCTAGATTGGCTCGATAACTCTTCATTCGCCGCTTTCGTTTCAAATTCCATTTTCAAATACCTAATACTAAATAATAAATAAATGGGCTTATACAAGGGTTAGGTACAAGAGAAGCAATAGTCGCCATTCAAGTGCTTGTCCAGAATTGCCATGATCAGAGAAAGGATGTCTGTCTATGTTTCATAGACTACGAGAAAGCATTCGATCGTGTACAGCACCACAAATTAATGCAGCTTCTAAAAAGGCTTGATATAGACCAAAAAGACATACGATGCATTGAGAATTTATACTGGAACCAAACAGCACAAATAAAAGTAGACAATAATATGTCTAATGACATCCAAATTAGAAGAGGAGTACGACAGGGATGCGTGCTTTCTCCACTCCTATTCAATTTGTATTCAGGGACGATTTTCCAAAAGGCACTAGAAGACATGGAAATGGGAATCAAAGTCAATGGAGTGTGGATAAACAATATCCGATATGCTGACGATACGGTCTTAATAGCTGACAACATGACCGACCTGCAACAACTGGTCAATAGAGTAGGTGAACAAAGCCAATCAATGGGCCTAAATATAAATGTAAAAAAACAAAATTTATGATTATCTCCAGAAACAAGCAAATGTTCGAAAACTCTACGCTAATATTCAACGCAAGGCTCATAGAAAGAGTAGAAAAGTTTAAATACTTGGAAATCTGGCTGTTTCAAGACTGGTCATCAGGAAAAGAGATAAAATATCGCATAGAGCAAGCACGACAGGCATTCCTGAAGTTTCGAAAAGTGTTCACCTGCTCCGACTTTGACCTTAACCTAAGGCTAAGATTCACTAAGTGCTCCGTTTGGTCGGTGCTGCTTTATGGTATTTAAGGTTGGACATTAAAAGCGAATGAAATAAACAAATTAGAGGCTTTCGAGATGTGGCTATACCGCAGAATCCTTAAAGTACCCTGGACGGCTAGATTGACAAATGAGGAGATTCTTAAACGAGTTAACAAACAACGTGAACTGTTTGCAGTGATCATAAAGAGGAAAACAGCATATCTGGGTCGTATAATGCGAAACAC
Source organism: Cryptolaemus montrouzieri (assembly GCA_013387265.2). NCBI lineage: Eukaryota > Metazoa > Arthropoda > Insecta > Coleoptera > Coccinellidae > Cryptolaemus > Cryptolaemus montrouzieri. Next base: position 22,198,819 of record JABFTP020000185.1, read on the forward strand.
GAAATATCAATTCCTGCATTTGTTAATCGAAGGCAAGATCGAAGGCCGGAGAGGGATCGGACGGAAGGAAATGTCTTGGCTGCGAAATATCAGGCAGCGGACAGGACTACACGATATACAGTCATTGATACACACCGCAAGATGTGGAGACGCGATGGAAAATGTTATCGCGAACATCCATTAATGGATATGCATTAGAAGAAGAAGAATACTAAATAATTGTTGCAAAGAGTGTACTTCACGATGTCCACTCCGCGAGAGCTTTAATGAAAGAACCGTTGAAAGGGCTTTCCACCTATTAGAAATTTTCTCTAGGGGATGAAGAAACTGGAGATATGTTTGGCGGCCTGAACGTCTTATAGAGGAGTCATGTGAAACAACGTTTCAAATGTCCGCAAGTAGAAAGTCTATTGGATTCAGATCACGTGAATGACTGGCAATAATTGGAGTCTATTTCGGCCTACCCCGCGATCAGGATATGTTTCGTTCAAATGTTGACGTGCTGTTATACTAAAATGAACAGGAATGCCATCGTGCATGTACCACATTCTCGTCATTTCACCTAAATGACTAAGATCAAGTGGTATCTCTTCAGTTAGAAACTAGGTGTACGAATCTCCATTAAATGCTAGGAGAAGGAAATGTGGGCCAATTAGGTGATCTCCAATCATTCAATTAACACGATCAAATTGAAGAGCTTTAACGAAATCATGAGTAATTTTTTCCGTCCATATGGTTGATGTGGTTATTAGTAATGGCATCTTTCGAACAACTTGGTTCGTCTGTAAATAAAATATGCTCCAGTATTTCAGGTTGTTGTCTAACCATATGTAGAATCCAATCCGAAAATGCAAATCAGTTAGGAAAATCAAGAGTGCCTAGACTCTGATAATCTCACATCAATCTTGAAATTTTCCAGAGTGAAAATGATCCTATACATCATTTATATGCCATTGAAATATGTTCACCTCGTAATGCAATAGAAAAAATATGCAACATCGCAGAATCTCTCGGATTTATGACTTTTGCAAATTCCATCAATCAAAGAAATCAAAACATGTCGAAAATACATGACATGCGACACGGAAAAATCAACACGATCCTATTTCGCATATCACAGTCATTGACTTCAAGAATAGTCGGTGACATAAAAGTTCGAGTATGGTTTCCCTTTTACGAGGTAATAACGCAGCCACACTGAACGCGGCAATATTTCCTCAAATCAAATTGTAGTGTTTGATAAAAGTTCGTCTTTATATGCGAAGTTTTTGACGTTATGCACGATCGATAGAACAATTTCCGGATACATGTCTGAACACGCTCAGGAAAAGTCGTGCGGAAATCTCAACCGAAAACACGACAAAAACAGAGACCAATAAATGTTAAATTCAAATTTTATTCGATATTTATATTCAGGTATTGTGTGGCGATGTTACGAAAAATATTACGACTAAACTGTTTGCGTAGGCGTTTGTAACGGAAACCGAAATCGAAATATAGATTCAATACTAACTGAAATTAGAAATTGCTATTATCAATATAAACAATATAAAAAAATTGAACACTATGGACAGTTATTTGGTGAAAATCCATTTCAAGTGATAAATGAGAGATAGTTTGATTTAAACTCATACACTATATTCGTTACGGATTTCGAAGATATTCCGCCTTCATAGGGAATATACAGAACAACTTCATGCCCGGACTATGGAAATGACCGAATTTCTGAAGTGAAGCTAATGTTGTGAATATTTTTAATAAAATGTTAGGTTTTCTGATAAGGCAATGTAAGAAGTTCAAGAATCAAACTACAATGGCAGTTCTTTATAATGCATACATTTTGAGTAGATTGAATTTTGCCACGGTAATTTGGAGCCCTGGGTATGACATTTACATTTCTCGCTTTGAGAAAATCAAATATAGATTCATAAAATTCCTCGGTTATAAGACTAATACTTCAGTAGATTCAATCAATTATCACATGAGACTTAGGAACTTTGGCTTTTTAGCTTTAGAGGACAGGCGTTTGATGATTGATGTTTTGTTCACCCATAACATTGTGAATGGTTTTATTGAGTCCGATGACATTCTGCAGAATATCGAGTTTAATGTTCCTTGGCGGAGCCTAAGACAGGATGAATTATTTCATATTCCATTTAAAAAAACCAACAGCGCTCAAAATTCACCCATCTGCAGAATTCTTCGGGTCTGTAACTCCATAGGAAGGGATTTTCAGTTCTGTTAAATCAATCGAGAGATATTATTCGATCTCGTTTGCAGAGATTTCTTTTAAGTTGAGTTTTAGAGTTTTGAATATTTGTTCAAATCTATCAGTGCATATAATATGCGTATATATATATATCTGTGTGATTTTTCATATTTTTTTGGCTAAGTATATAATCAACTCATTCAGATTTATCAGATATTTTCTTAAAATTGTTCTGTGGACATATTTTGGGTTTTATCTGTTTTTGTCCCTAATGTACAAATAAATAAAAATAAATATATTGGAGAACTATTATCAGGGGATGAGTGCTCTTTGAATCTAGTTTCGACATTCCTCGAAGTCCGCCCTACATAAGCTCTTGTACACTCACTGCAAAAATTTATGTAAACTCCTAATATTTTTACTTGGTCTGGTTTTTATTTAGCATTAAATAATAATTTGCTCAAGTTCAGATCACTTCAGAAAGAGGTAGTTATTTGAAATTTGGAACGAAAGTTGCCCAAGTTATTGGAGACAAGACAAGCATATTTGAAGCTAGCGTATTTTTTTTAGGCAAGTATCTTGTATGGGATATTAAATTTGTGCCATTCCATGTTTTTCTTTGCGTTGAATAATTTCGTTCATACAAACCAGAGGAATTTCGTTATTTAGGGCAATTTTTCTGATAGTATTGATTTCATTTTTGAAGTTCGTCAGTGACAGTGGAATGGAGAAAGCGCGTAAGCAAAATATCCACACAGAATTTGTTCCACGATGCCAGACTGTCAGAAGATATTCTTATTTGGCTGGCTAGAATCAGTATTCGGCTGGAATATAGAGAAAACGGTCGTTCGACTCTTTTGCACGATGATGCCAACATCGTTTAAGAGTTGTAACTGAATTTTTGATCAAAAATCGCATTATTGACCTGCAACATTCACTCTATTCACCCGATCTGGCTACGTGCAAATACTATATGTTCCCCAAGCAGCATTTGACGACGAAAGGAAAGCGATACGATTCGTTTGAGGCCATAACCGTTCCAAGGAAATAGAGAAGTCGTTTGACAACTTCTTGGCACGTCCAAATTTGTGTATCGATACAGAAGGCGAATATATTGTTCGATAGAAAAAATTTGTGTCAAAATTAATACTGGTTGTTTCCATTTTCAAAAAGTTCGGTTACTTCTGGAATGGAAGGTGCATTTTGAATTACGACGTCCGTATGAGGTTTATGAAAAATAGAGAAATCATTTCAAGACTTGACTAGTTGAATCTGAAAGAGTCATTGAATAGTTTAATTCAAGTTCAATAGTTGGATGAAACGAATTTATGAACTTTTCGAAATTATTTAGCTGACAGTTAGTACCAGTAAAACATGAAATGATATCATTCATATACCGAAACCCATATAAAAACTGTTTAGGTAAAAGGTTGTCTCTAAGATATACATAGAAATTTCTGCTAATAGAGAACTGAGTGGATTTCCCATAATAAAGTTTTTGCTCGAATGGTAAAATGATGACTTGAAAACAAGATGAATATGTTCTACCCACATTTCTAATTTAGAATATTTCGTGTTGAATTGAAGGATTCACGTTATCAAGTTCCATCCTCAGTTTTTGAATATTACTTTGCGATTGGATGATCCTGGAAATTAGTTATCGACGAATAAAGCTACATGAATCTATTTTAAGGAATTTTGAATGTTATTTTATCTTCAGACAATGCTGATGAAACTTTCATGAGCATGTTTATGACGAGGCATTGGATAGTAGAATTATGAATTACCAGGTCTTTCCTGTCAAGAAACACCGAATGCATCTGGAATGAATGTTCAACATTAAAGACTTGATCTTAATGAAGGCGTTTTTTGGTAGAGCAATATACAAAAACTTAAGAGTGCCAGCGAATCAGAAGGATCTAACAACAGGTGCTATGATCAATTTCTTATTTTGGGATTAGAGTAAATGGGTACTGATGTCCAATATACAAATGTTTTCAGAGCAGCATCGCTTCTGGTTGTATTGGAGATCGACTATATTTTGTATTTCAAATGACGTGATTTATTTCTTAATTTTTTTCATTGAAGGGCTTCCTTTTTCAAGTATACTTTTTGAATCTATTTTACTTCACGGATGCTCAAAATCACTTGTCAACTCACTAAAACTTAGTTATTAAGAAAACGTTCTTTTATCAAATATGAGTACAAATTTTTCCCCACTTCATTAGAACCGTATTTTGAATCAGCATTGATTGGTAATTTGCATAAGATACTTTATAGAATTACGATTGAATTTCCTTTCTCTATCGTATCGGACTGAAAGATGATCCTTTGTGTAATCGAGGCTAAATTGGTAGCCCAGATCATCTGATCTTGGTAGTAATTTTCGTCATCAGTATTCAGAACTGAATAACAGAATCTCAAAAATATTAAGATACATCAACCTTATAATTTAAACTCTTCATTATCACTTAAAAACTTGAGCGTTTATGAAGAACTTTTTGATTATATAAGATCAGTAGATCTAAGATTCTAATTGTCGTTTCAAAACCTTTGTGTATCCTATCTTTGTGTTTTTTTAACCTTCAAACCGTGGTATTATTCTGTATGTGTATAAAGATCAAAATCGCCTTGATGAGCCCCTTTGTGTTATGTATTCCAGTGTATCCTTTGAGTACTTATTCATCATCTAGTTTTATTCATGATAGGTAGTGTTTAGCTTTCTGGAAGACTGATCGTTTTATAATCGAACGGTTCATTTTATTGAAAAGTAAATGGCAAATATTTCTTGTTGGCCAATGACTCATAAGTCCAAGCCTTTTCGGTCTCCCTATGGAGGCCACTTCGATTATAAAAAGAAAAAAAAAACGATTGAATTATGTCACTTATGAAATACGGAAAATTGAAGCACTTCAAACACTAAAGATGTCGACATGAGTCATAAAATAAAATTTTCAACATTTATGAAAAAAGGAACCGTAAACATAAACAACGCTGTGAAAATGGAATGAAATGTAATGTTCCCATCGTCAACTATTGTTTTCTAAATACAGGGTGTCTCAGAATGAGGTATCAATTTCTGGGAATTTGATAGCTCTCGTCAGAAAAATGTCACAACTTTATATAAATTGTTATCCTAAAATGCATCTTTGTTGCAATATTAATCCCCTGAGTTAAAGAAAAATTATTTCTTAACGATGAAATCTGTGTCTTCCAACGGGATTTTCTGGAATTCAAGAAACTGTTTGAAGTTAGTATTTTATAAGATGTTGATTCTCAATTTTTTCAATTTCGCAGCATATGCGCTCAGGGTGAACTACCTCTAACACGTTTCACCCCCTTAGTTTTTAGGGGATGAGTGATTTACAAATCTAATAAAATTTTTAGATATTTCAAAGTTTTTTATGTAAAAATCTTTACCTGTTATATCTCGAAAACTGAACCAGTAGCAAGAAAAACGAACTCAAAGAGCAACGATATTTTCAATAAAAATATTTTTATTTATTTGATTTATTATGTATTTTAATTTTTCAAACCTCACAACATAGGTAGTAATACACATTATCTGTTCAAATTGATAACCACCAACTCTTATGCAATATCTATCTCTCGACACAAGAGATATTTTCATTTCAATATAAATTTAAAGATTGTTCTCATCTCAGTAGAAATAAATTATTCTCTCAAGCAGCATTTCTCTATTCCTAATGAGTACAGCATAAACTTTTAGATGGCCCCAGAAATAAGAATCTAAAGGATTCACCTCTGGTGACCTAGGTGACCATGCGATAAGTCAACCTCGTCCTATCCAACAATTTCGATGGTCACATCTAGATGATCTCTGAATGTGAAAATAAAATGTAGTGTCCACCATCGGACATAAACCACATATTCTGCTGACTGTCCATGGAATATTCTCCAAAAGATCTGGCAGGTTATTCAAAAGAAAGCCTAAATAACTTGCGCCATTTAAACGAGGTGGCAACACAAATGCCCCAACAAAATGCTGACCGATTTATTCCGCCCAAATACTGATTTGGTACTGTTGTTGGTGTCGGTTCTGAACAATGGCATGGGAGTTTTCTTCGATCCAAAAATGTAAATTATGAGAATTTGTCATGCCATCTCTCTGTAAGCCTGCGCCATTAGAGTGAAGGGTTGAACAAAAGTATTTTCACATGAATTGAATTGGTTTAATAAATTCCGAGAGTACTGGTAGAAGGCAACCGTTTCTAAAATGCTTTTTTCTAGTTCACCTGTATGAGCGGTCCCAAAACAACCTGAGATACTTACATTTTTCTTTAATGTACCTAAATAAGATTTCATACGAAAAATGGTAATAATATCCCGCAAATAATTACCCATTTCCCCAATCAACGATCTACATTCACTAAAGTACGCCAATTAGCTAGTCTTCTGTTTGGAAATCGCTTCAAATGAAGTCTTCTAGAACGCGAATCATTACCAGATGTTAGATGAAACATCAGAAACATATCTGCATATTTCTTGAAAGTGTATTCTATATTTTAATTATCTTATGAATACGATAAATACGAACAATTAAAATGCGTGAGCTGTCAAATATCAAAACAATAATGAAATTTTCCATCTATAATTTTGTCTGTGTCTAGTGTGTTGTCTAATTGGCATACCTTTGTGAATGCGTATCGACGACTAAGGAAAAAGGGTAATATTTCGCCAGATATTAATTTTGTTAGTATGACTTGTTATGTGGTTCATGCACGATGGTCCCGCACCACATTTTAGCTTAACAGTTAGAGAATAAATAGATATATAATGCGTTAGAGAATAATTCATTATTGTAATGAAATAAAAAAATCTTCAAATTTATATCAAAATACAAAGATCTCTTATTTCAATTGTTAGATCTTGCATGAGAGTTAGTGATTATCAATTTAAACAGATAATGTAAAAATTGAAAATTCAGTAAGGTTTGAATAATTGAAATATTGTATAAATTAAATTAACGAAAATATTTTCACTAAAATATCGTTGGCTCTTTGAGCCGGTATTTCTAGTCACTGGTTCATTTTTTCTGGATCTAAAAAGTAAAATTTTTAGTGCGTGAAAATCTCTCAAACTTATATGAAGTAATGGCATTATTTTGACGAGATCTATCAAATTCTGAGATCATGAATCCTTATTCTGGGACACCCTGTATGTTACAATCTACGAGGACAATTCTTTAATTGTTGTCTCTTGCATTCGATTGGGATCGATGCTGTCAAGGGCGCGCCTCATTTTCAATTCGAGATTCGCCCAAACCAAAACTTTGCTCTTTAGGTTCCCCATAGATAAAAATCTGAATTAGTAACATCCGGAAATCCTGAAGGCCTACTCCTTGGACCCAGTCTTCTTATCCATATGTCGTTTAACAAGCTAGTTGATTCTTCCAATACCTGAGGTATGCAATGAGGGCACCATCTACTTATTACTGATAGAAAACAAGTGCATTTAACTTGAGATTGTTAAGGGATTCCAAGACAAATAAAGTTGAAATCTCTATATTTCATACTTTTTACATTCAAGATTTTACAATGGTTTTTGTACATTAAACTGAACAATACAGCTAAAATAATGCTACAAATCTCACTCCCGTGTTTGATGTGGATTTTCGACAGCCCAGATATGAGAATTACACCGATTCAATATATTATCGGTCCATATAATGTTTTATCTAACCACCGAGTCTTCTGGATTCATCGAAAAAATTGATGAGAATTTGTAGGGGTGAAAATTTTTGTCCCGAACTGATATACGTGCTATTCTCCTGAATCTGCAACAAGAGCACGTACAGACGTTTATGGATTGGTGTGAAAATAACCAAAGATGGTAACTGCAATGTCTTCATCATTGATAACGAAACTAACCCTAGCACTTTCCTCTATCTGTTTTCAGCAAAGTGGTTGTAAATTCGGGCTCTTCTTGCTTTATAACAACCGAATGAGAAATTAGATCGCACTAAACCAAAGGTCTGTCATTTTATATTCATGGTTTGAGCACAAAATTCGTTAGCAGATTGGTTACTCATTTTCTTTATATTAATTAATAATAATTAATTCAATCGAAAGACTTCGATTCAGCTCTAATTCGTGAGTCTACGTTAATACGAACAAGGCAATACCCCCATAGATCCCACGTCGATAATGATGTTAATGATTCAACAATTTCATCCAGTAATGCAGGGTTTACAACTAAGTGCACATCGATGTTAACAAGATCAAATATGGTAAACTCCTCTGGTGTATAACGAAATTAATGTCTTTATTTACATAGCATTTCGCTCTACACCCACTGCAGCCATGGAACTGATATTGGGTCTTGCTCCTCTTCCATCATCTTTCCCGTAATGAAGCAAGTAACTTCGGCTTTGTGCCTGACGCCTTAGAATCTGAAATCGAGGACAATGAAAGACTGAGTAGGAGGTTGGACATAGCAACACCTAATAGCAACATGGAAAGGCCATTCCAGATCATCATTCCCGATAGACGGGAATGGATCAGCTCCAAGAAACATCTACTTAAGGGTCCCTGGTGGTATACGAATAGCTCTAAAACTGCGGAAGGTGTTGAAGCTGTTGTCTAGGGTCGAGGTGCCGCCCAGGAACAGTCGATCTGTCTTGGTGGACATGGGACTCTGTCTTTCAAGCAGAAATATTCGCCACTTATCACTGTGCTAACCTCTTGCTTGCGGGGGGATTAACAAAAAGGTCAATCAAAATCCTCACCGATAGTTATGTTGTACGGAAAGCATGGCATCCGATGTCAGTACTTCAGTTATGGTGCAGAAATGTCAATCCACCCTTGCCAAACTAGGAGAGCGGGGCAGGCTCCGTCTGATATGGGTTCCTCGCCTTTCGGGAATGGAGGGAACTGAGAAGGCGGACTCAATCGCCGCTAAAGGAACTAACCTGGAGTTCATAGGATCGGAGCTTAAGCTCGTAAATCCCCTGGAAATTGCAAGGATGGAAAACAAAAGATGGCTGGACTTGAGGGTACGTGAGCATTGGATGAACCTTCCAGAACTCAGACAGGCTCGACGTGCCATCAGTGGACCTTTCTTTACAAAAGCCAATGCCTGGCTTAAACTCTCTAAGTTGGAACTGCCATACTAACGGGACACTGTCGCCTCAGGAAATACCTAAATAAATAAGGATTGATGAGAATCCTTCAGGTAGGCTATGTGAAGAAGATATAGAATCAATGGAACTTTTTATGTGCGAGTGCCCAGCTGGCGACAGGGTCAGGATGAAAGAACTTGGATCATGCAAACTGAAGCTCTCACCCACGAAACTCGTATCCTTTACGAGAAGGATGGAGCTCGTGGATGTAATTTAAAACAAAGTGTGCCACAATAGACCACTGAGTCGCAGTGGCCGGGCTGCTAGGTAGCCCTCACTCAAATAACAATATCTAATAATCTAATCACCTAGATTCATCGATGATATTAATGAGAATTTTTTTTTCGTCCAAAACTGATATATGTACTATTTCTTAATCTGCAACAAGAGCACAAACAGGCGTATATGGATTGGTGCGAAAATAATCAAAGACGGTAACTGCAATGTCTTCATCGTTGATGATGAAACTGACCCTACCACTTTCAGCTGTCTGTTTTCAGCAAAGTGTTGCTAATGCGGGCACTTTTCGTTTTATAACAACCAAATAAGAAATTATATCGCACTAAACCAAAGGTCATTTATTTTATATTCATAGTTTGAGTAGAAAATTTGTTAGCAGATTGACTAATTATTATCTCTATATTAATTAATAATAATTAATTCAATCGAAAGACTTCAATTTAGCTCTAAATTGTGAGTCTACGTTAATACGAACAAGGCAATACTCCCATAGATCCCACGTTGATAATGATGTTAATGATGCAACAATTTCATCCAGTAATGCAGGGTTCACAAGCAAGTGTACATCGACGTTCACAAGATCAAATATGGTAAACTCCTCTGGTGTATAACGAAATTTATGTCTTCATTTACATAGCAGTTCGCTCTACAACCACTGCAGCCATGGAACTGATATTGGGCCTTGCCTCTCTTCATCTGGTGATAAGAGCAGTGGCTAGAGTGGCTTTCTACAGATTCCATTATCTTTCCCGTAATGAAACAAGTAACTTCGGCTTTGTGCCTGGCGCCTCAGAGTCTGAAATCGAGGACAATGAAAGACTGAGTAGGAGGTTGGACATAGCAACACCTAATAGCAACATGGATAGGCCATTCCAGATCATCATTCCCGATAGACAGGAATGGATCAGCTCCAAGGAACGTCTACTTAAGGGGACCTGGTGGTACACGAATAGCTATAAAACTGCAGAAGGTGTTGAAGCTGGTGTCTAGGGTCGAGGTGCCACAGTCGATCTGTCTTGGTGGACATGGGACTGTCTTTCAAGCAGAAATAGTCGCCACTTATCACTGTGCTAACCTCTTGCTTGCGGAGGGAATAACAAATATGTCAATCAAAATCCTCACCGATAGCCATGTAGCACGGAAAACATGGCATCCGATATCTGTACTTCAGTGCAGTATGGTGCAGAAATGTCAATCCACCCTTGCCAAACTAGGAGAGTGGAGCAGGTTCCGTCTGATATGGGTTCCTGGCCTTTCGGGAATGGAGGGAACTGAGAAGGCGGACTCATTCACCGCTAGAGGAACTAACCTGGAGTTCATAGGACCGGAGCTTAAGCTCGTAAATCCCCTGGAAATTGCAAGGATGGAAAACAACAGATGGCTGGACTTGAGGGTACGTGAGCATTGGATGAGCCTTCCAGAACTCAGACAGGCTCGACGTGCCATCAGTAGACCTTCCACTACTAGAGTCAAGGCCTGGCTTGAACTCTCTAGGTTGGAACTGAGAGTTTTAACTACCATACTAACGGGATACTGTCGCCTCAGGAAACACCTAAATAAATAAGTATTGATGAGAATACTTCATGTAGGCTATGTGAAGAAGATATAGAATCAATGGAACTTTTTATGTGCGAGTGCCCAGCTGGCGACAGGGTCAGTATGGAAGAACTTGGATCATGCAAACTGAAGTTCTCACCCACGCAACTCGTATCCTTTACCAGAAAGATGGAGCTCGTGGATGAAATTTAAAACAGAGTGTGCCACAATATACCACTGGGTCGCAGTGGCCGGGCTGCTAGGCAGCCCTCACTCAAATAACAATATCTAATTATCTAATCACCTGGATTCATCGACGATATTAATGAGAATTTTTTTTTCGTCCACAACTGATATATGTACTATTTCTTAATCTGCAACAAGAGCACAAACAGGCGTATATGGATTGGTGCGAAAATAATCAAAGACGGTAGCTGCAACATCTTCATCGTTGATGATGAAACTGCCCCTTCCACTTTCAGCTGTCTGTTTTCAGCAAAGTGTTGTAAATGCGGACACTTTTCGTTTTATAACAACCAAATAAGATATTATATCGCACTAAACCAAAGGTCATTTATTTTATATTCATAGTTTGAGTAGAAAATTTGTTAGCAGATTGACTAATTATTATCTCTATATTAATTAATAATTATTAATTCAATCAAAAGCCTTCAATTTAGCTCTAAACCGTGGGTCTACGTTAATACGAACGAGGCAATACTCCCATAGATCCCAAGTTGATAATGATATTAATGATGCAACAATTTCATCCAGTAATGCAGGGTTTACAACCAAGTGCACATCGATGTTAACAAGATCAAATATGGTAAACTCCTCTGGTGTATAACGAAATTAATGTCTTCATTTACATAGTATTTCGCTCTACACCCACTGTAGCCATGGAACTGATATTGGGCCTTGCCCCTCTTCATCTGGTGGTTAGAGGAGTGGCTAGAATGGCTTTCTACAGATTCCATCATCTTTCCCGTAATGAAGCAAGTAACTTCGGCTATGTGCCTGGCGCCTTAGAGTCTGAAATCGAGGACAATGAAAGGCTGAGTAGGAGATTGGAAATAGCAACACCTAATAGCAACTTGGATAGGCCATTCCAGATCATCATTCTCGATAGACAGGAATGGATCAGCTCCAGGGAACGTCTACTTAAGGGGCCCTGGTGGTACACGAATAGCTCAGAAACTGCAAAAGGTGTTGAAGCTGGTGTTTACGGTCGAGGTGCCGTCCAGGAACAGTCGATCTCTCTTGGTAGACATGCGACTGTCTTTCAAGCAGAAATAGTCGCCACTTATCACTGTGCTAACCTCTTGCTTGCGGGGGGAATAACAAATAGGTCAATCAAAATACTCACCGAGAGCCATGTTGCACGGAAAGCATGGCATCCGATATCTGTACTTCAGTTATGGTGCAGAAATGTCAATCCACCCTTGCCAAACTAGGAGAGCGGAGCAGGCCCCGTCTGATATGGGTTCCTGGCCTTTCGGGAATGGAGGGAACTGGGAAGGCGGACTCATTCGCCGCTAGAAGAACTAACCTGGAGTTTATAGGACCGGAGCCTAAGCTCGTAAATCCCCTGGAAATTGCAAGGATGGAAAACAACAGATGGCTGGACTTGAGGGTACGTGAGCATCGGATGAGCCTCAGACACGCTCGATGGGCCATCAGTGGACCTTCCACTACAAAAGCCAAGGCCTGGCTTAAACTCTCTAGGTTCGAACTGAAAGTTTTAACTACCATACTTACGGAGCACTGTCGCCTCAGGAAACACCTAAATAAATTAGGATTGATGAGACTCCTTCATGAGTCTATGTGAAAAAGATATGGAATCAATGGAACTTTTTATGTGGAAGTGCCCAGCTGGCGACAAGGTCAGGATGGAAGAACTTGGATCATGCAAACTGAAGCTCTCACCCACGAAACTCGTATCCTTTACGAGAAGGATGGAGCTCGTGGATGAAATTTAAAACAGAGTGTGCCACAATAGACCACTGGGTCGCAGTCGCCGGGCTGCTGGGCAGCCCTCACTTCAATAACAATATCTAATAATCTAATCACCTAGATTCATCGATGATATTAATGAGAATTTTTTTTTCGTCCAAAACTGATATATGTACTATTTCTTAATCTGCAACAAGAGCACAAACAGGCGTATATGGATTGATGCGAAAATAATCAAAGACGGTAACGGCAATGTCTTCATCGTTGATGTTGAAACTGACCCTACCACTTTCAGCGGTCTGTTTTCAGCAAAATGTTGCAAATGCGGAAACTTTTCGTTTTATAATAACCAAATAAGAAATTATATTGCACTAAACCAAAGGTCATTTATTTTATATTCATAGTTTGAGTAGAAAATTTGTTAGCAGATTGACTAATTATTATCTCTATATCAATTAATAATTATTAATTCAATCAAAAGCCTTCAATTTAGCTCTAAATCGTGAGTCTACGTTAATACGAACGAGGCAATAATCCCATAGATTCCATGTTGATAATGACGTTAATGATGCAACAATTTCATCCAGTAATGCAGGGTTTACAAGCAAGTGCACATCGATGTTAACAAGATCAAATATGGTAAACTCCTCTGGTGTATAACGAAGTTAATGTCTTCATTTACAGAATGTGTCTCAGTGAAGCTTGAGAATATCCAACAGATTATTGAGTATAGGAATAATCAGCGAAATGAACGGATCGGATGAGAACAGTTTGCTATCATTTCTTTGAATTGATTATTGAATTTGAGGTTTGAGGTCATTACTTCAAAGAAATAGATATGCATTTCTAGATTCCTTTCATTATTTGAGGCTTCATTATACAGTGTGTTCAATGAAAACAAACCACTGTGAATATCTTGGTTAGTTTCATTTATCTGTGAACATCCTGTAACAAGTTGACATTTGTTTGGAGGGCGATATTATTAATAACATGTTTCGTCATTAACCAAGCATTGGTGTGGTGGGGATAATCACCCTGAGTGTTACTCAATTGCGCATCACAAAAATACGGAGACTGTTAGAGCCCCCACCTCTTCAGTACCTTCAAATGTCGATTTGGATATTGCTGTCTCAGTTGTCTCTTAGCTCTTAGTGAGTTTATTTGTTGTTTGATTGCGAAGTTCGACTTGGTGATTTTCACCCCACAACACCACTGACGATATCGATTATAGACAACTTTGGTGGTAATCACCCCACCACACTATTTTTTTTACTCCAAGTCATACAGGTAGATTTTCAATGAAATGAAAGTAAAGTATTTAGATTTTCACTATATTAACAAATCTATGACCGGTTCCACCACACTGTGGCTTCATCAGATAGATACAAACTAACGAACAGAGTTATTCCTTATGTATTAGTCTCATTTCCTACTTAACATTACAATAGGTACAAGAGGTATGTTGGAAATCCCATCGGAGTTGCTTACTTTATGAATTGAAAAGATTGAGTAAAGGAGAAGGATTTAGATCTAATTGACCATTAAGTAACCTACCTGAATTCTTTTCTTTGTTGATCTCTAAAATTTCCAATAGATAATGAGAATCTGATTTATGATAATTAAAACTACGTTTGTGCTCGGATAATCTAACTTTGAAATTTCTGAAACTTCTACCAATATAAATTTTATTACAATCCCCACAAGACAGTTTATAAACACCGCATTTATCACTTTTATCAATTTTAGATTTACAGTTTTTGATATGTCGGCCTAAAGAATTATCAGTTCGGAATGCTTTATTGAAATTATAATGCGAGAGGAATGATTCAAATTTTAGACTAGGATTACCAGTATAAATTAAGCTGTTGTATTTTATGTTAGAACTTTTATACTTGAAAATACTTTCTAGATTGCTTTTAAAATTATTTGCGTGAAATCATGTTCTCAATCATAGTTGAACTGTAACAGTTATTGACTGCTATTTGTTTAATTATATTTAGCTCTTTTATGAAATTATTTTGTGACATTGTGATAATAATGAGTCTATGTACCATACTATTGTAAGCTGCTAATTTATGTGGATAAAGATGTGTAGATGAGCTGTGAATAGTAATATCTGTATGCGATGGCTTATGAAAATAGAAAAATCATGTCTGCCGTTAATTTTAGTAATAGTTAAATCCAGAAAGTTAATGGAGTTTTCTGTTCCTATCTGTAACGTGAATTGAATATTATCGTGAATTTTGTTAATGAATGTTTTGAATGACTCTAATTGTCTGTTTGTGCCATTGAAACAACATATGATATCGTGGACATATCTAAACCAATAAATAAATTGTTTGAATAACGGATGTTATTGGATAGTTTTTCAATATTATCCATGAAAATTTCAGAGAACAGAGGGCTTAGAGGATTACCCATGATTAAACCTTTTTTACTATTATATAATACTCCATTGAAGTTAAAATAATTTTGTTCTAAACAAATTTCTAAAAGGTTTAAGGTTTCTGATTGAATTATCGGATTGACTTTATTAATTTGAAGGGCGTTCTTGATGAGTTTCACTGTATCACTAGGTGGAACACTAGGGAAGAGATTTACTACATCCCATGACATAAGTTCAGCGTTTGGTGGTATTATCGTGTGCTGAATTTTATTTATTGGGACTGAAGAGTTTTTCATTGAGAATTTAGGTTCATAATTAGCGTACTGTCAAATGATGTCTATGAGAAAGAGTGAAAGTTTTGCAGCTGGAGCTTGAAAATTTGAAACTACTGGTCTAAAGTTTTGGTGATTGCGGGTTGTCAATGAAAAGTTTATATTTTTGGTTGGTAGGTATTATGGACTTGGCATACTCTAAAGCGTTTCCTACTATGGATTGAAATTTATTAGCTGAATCTTTATCAATTTCTTCATAACAACCTGATTCAATGAAATTTAGGGTTCTCAATAAATAATCTGCTTTATTTAAGGCTATGACTGTATGACCTTTGTCTGCTTTTGTGAATATGACATCTTCAGATTTAGACTTAGATTTAATGGACTTTAAAATTTTATCTTCGAATTTCTTAGGTTGAAAACTATTGAACTCGTTTTGAAGTAGTAACGCTGAAGAGTGTTTTAGGTGTTTGGCTTGTGGTGAATGATTTAGGGCTATTTCGGTTTCAATTTCTAGCAGATCGAAATGGAGACGAGCGTTATTTGACTCTAAATTATAATAAAAACCCTTTTCCAGAAGTTAAACTTCATCTTTGGAAAAATAAGCATTTGAAAGATTACTGAACCTATCATAAAATTGGCGATCGGAAAATTTGGACTTGATTTTTGAATATTCAGGTCTATTACTCAATAATTTATTCAATTTTCCATTAACTTTCTGGATTTAACTATTACATAAATTAACGGCAGATATGATTTTTCTATTTTCTATTTTTACGTAAGCCATCGCATACAGATATTATTATTCATAGCTCATCTACACATCCTTATCCACATAAATTAGCAGCTTACAATAGTATGGTACTTACTTACTTATATTGGTAATCCTAGTCTAAAATTAAAATCATTCCTCTCGCATAATAATTTCAATATAACATTCCGAACTGATAATTCTTTAGGCCGACATATCAAAAACTGTAAATCTAAAATTGATAAAAGTAATGAATCCGGTGTTTATAAACTGTCCTGCGGGGATTGTTATAAAATTTATAATGGTAGAAATTTCAGAAATTTCAAAGTTAGATTATCCGAGCACAAACGTAGTTTTAATTATCATAAATCAGATTTCCAATATCCTAATCACTTACTCGAAGAAAACCATAACTTTAATGATAATTTAAAAATTTTACACAATAAAAATAACAGACAAAAAGTCAATCTATTGAAAATTTTAGAGATCAACAAAGAAAAGAATTCAGGTAGGTTACTTAATAATCCATTAGATCTAAATCCTTCTCCTTTAATCAATCTTTTCAATTCATAAAGTAAGCAACTCCGATGGGTTTTCCAACATACCTCTTGTACCTATTGTAATATTAAGGAGGAAATAAGACTAATATATAAGGAATAACTCTGTTCATTACTTTGTATCTATCTGATGAAGCCACAGTGTGGTGGAACCGGTCATAGTTTTGTTAATATAGTGAAAATCTAAATACTTCAGTTTTATTTCATTGAAAATATGTATATCGATTTTCATCAAGTAACGACCTCCTCAATCAAATCAATCAGGTATGTTTTGTGATGTGGGCTTAGGTTTTAGGTAATATTAATTTTTTTGTTGGCTATTTAGAGAAATGAGTTACGAAGAACAACAAAGGAAGCTCCTCGCCCTATGGCATGATCTGGAAAATGATGAAGACTTTGTTGATTCGAGCGATTCTGAAAATAAAGATATGGTTCAAGAAAGTGCATATGATTCTGAATCAGAACAGGAAGATGATCCGGAACAAGTTGACTATGACGGAGGCGTTCATTCAGTAGATGAACAAGATGATAATCAAACAACATCATCTAATACAACGTCATCAGAAAATTGTTTCATCGGAAGAGATAAGAAAACTATGTGGTCAAAAATTTGTCCCAATCTAGCAGCACGAACCAGATCCGAAAACATAATAAGGGGTGAGTTCTTAGTACTACAGCCTGCTGCAAGGAACCGCAAAACAGCTGAAGAATGCTTCGATATTTTTTTGATGAGGTAATTATTACTAGTAATATAAGATATACCAATCAGCGTCTGGCTACTATTCGGGATTTTTATGATAATCAGCACAAATATGTGGTAAAAGAAGTGGATGCGGCCGAACATCGTGCTTTTTTGGGTCTCTTTTTCTTATCTGCAGTGTACCAAACGAATTGTTTGAATCTAGAGGACATATGGAAAACTAATGGTTTGGGTATTGATATATTCAGAAGAGTTATGTCCCTGCAAACATTTCAATAACTGCTTACGATTTGATAACTCTGAAAACAGACAAATTAGGCTACAAATTGATAAATTCATCCACACTGTTCATTAAGTTTGTTGGAAACTGTAAAGGCGCTCATTTTCCTAGCGAGTACGTCACCATAGATGAACAGCTGTCTGAACTTCGTGGTCGAAGTTCTTTTCCAGTATATATGCCAAATAAACCTTAGTACGGATTAAAATATTCGCTTTAGTTAATGCGAAATCATATAAGGTGGTGAATATGGAACCATATGCGGGTCAATAACAATATGGCCCGTTCAAAGTATCCTATTCACTGTTCGATGTTGTTGACAGATTAGTGGCACCCAACAGTCAAACTAACCGAAATGGGACTTTCGACAACTGGTTTACAAGTTTTCCGCTGATGACCCATCTGTTGAAAAATCACAAACCTACTTCGGTTGACACCATAAGAAAAAATGAAGCTGAGATTCCACCTGCGTTTGTAGATACTAGAAATCGAGAAGTTTTTCTACCAAATTTGGTTTTTAAAAGAACACAACCATATTATCATATTAACCGAAGAAGGAAAAAGTATTCTGGTTGCCTCCACGCTTCACCACGACGATAAAATAGCTGAAAGAAATGAAGAAGGTAAAAAACCCTGAGATAATAGGTAATAGATAACTATGCGGAAATTATGACGTATGACGTAACAGTAGAAAATGGCCACTAACCATTTTTTTTCAATGATGAACGTCGGGGCAATCAATGCCAGAATAATATATCAAAGTAACACTAAGAATATGCAAAAGAGAAGAGAATTTCTTTTAGGTTTGGGCTTGAAGCTTGTGCAAAGGCATCTTCTGTCTCATACAAATAATGAGAGACTGTCTAAGCAATTGAAAAATTCAATTGAATCTTCATTGAACGAAAACTAATAAGAACCGAAGGGAAGAGATCCAAAACGCCAGAAAACTATTGGAAGATATGATGTGTCCCAGGGGTTAAGATAGGAAGTGCCAAAAGAAGTGTGCCAAATGTGAAGTTTTTTTTGTGTCTGGAACATAGTCTTATTCTATATCAAAATTGCTATCAATAAATCACACTGTAGAATTTTATCTTCAATATATCTAGTTCGCGTTTTTCTCTTTCATTGAATCACATATTTTTGTTCATTTATTTGATATTTACATTCTACTGAATGAATACGGTTTTTCATATTCAGAACCGAAGAAATCTATGTTTCTTTCCATTAAAATAATGTCGTGGCATTTTTTTTTTAATCTATAGGTGGGTGAATCAAATGCACTTTTTTTCTGATTAATATGGTGTCTGTTAACGCAGTCAATTATCAAACTCTCGAAACGAATTGTGAAAATAATTTTTTCACACGAAAAACCAAATGAGGTGAATTTCTCCCCACAACACCAAATATGTAACATAAGTTCACCACACCAACCCCAGATTGAAAATGCAAAAGACCAAATTTTTCTTTTTTTATATAAAATATATTTCTTCGTAAGACAAGGTTCTCAAGATATAACCGAAAAACAATAGGAAGGTATCTTCAGGGCCTTTCCTCAACTCAAGACAGTTCCCACCCCAAGAGAAAAAAGAAACCGTTTGAGAATATTTTTATTACCCTAAAATTTTTTATATTTTGATTGTGTCAAAAGAACAAAACAGAAAGTTTTGGATATAAGTTAATTATATGATAACTAATATCATGTTCGCTAAAAACGTGCTAACTATTCATAGACTTTCCGTATTGTTAAAGGTTCCTTAAATGAAAAAATCATGGAAGCGACAAAATTTACTAAGCTTCCGTACTACATTTACTTCAATAAAAACTGTAATCGGGACTCACGTCTTCATAATAGGCCATTTCCCCAGAGAATATCCCATATTTCAAGTGAGAAAGTTTAAGAGGTTGTATGAAATTTAGAAAGGTAGAGAGCACTCTCAAGACGCCACTCAGATTTGACGAAGATGAATAATTGAATGAACATGTACAAGAAAATCCAAGAACGTCAATTAGAGAAACAGCACTGAATAAGGAAATATGAATCATCAAAACGAACGCTACAAGAAACTGTACGCAACGAAAATTGATCAATACTTTGCGGGATATTTTCGAAAACTGGTTGCTGATTTGTGGTTGACCAACTATAATTTAGAAACCGTGTTTTTGTAGTCATGTTATTGTTTGATCTTAAAACAGATAATATAAATTGTATTTCATATTGTCATAGTTGGTATGAAAACTATAACTATAAAACTGAGTTATGTATGAGACCATACTTGATTTTAATTTTGCTTCATTTGACAATTTTTAATACAATAAATAATCCTTGATCATCTTTCCTGAATAACGTACACCTGTTTTATTCTACTGAATAGTTATAGTCCCAGGAAAACGTTTTAATAATCCTAACACTTTAATAAAGTTGTTATTGAAGAGGGGATTATATGTAAATATATGAAAATATGTACATATACAGGGTGTCCACTTGAGATGTGACAATAAAAGTATATGGAGTTTTGGTGTTGACTTGAATGTTATTCGAACTAAGTTGCGAAAATATTTTCAATGCTGTGGCACTTCTGGTTAGGTTAGACACCATATTTATTTATTCATTTATTTGTATATTAACGGTATGAACCTTGAGATTACAATATAAGAAGAAAATAACAAAAACAATTTACGTGAATTGAAATCAGTTAAATACCCTTACTCAGTAGGAAAAATAATCAAATGAATCTTCGACTTCAATTCAGAAGGTGAAAGTCTGAAATACCAGTCTAATCGTAGCAAAACGGAAAACAGGTGAGTTGGCATAATAATTTGTCGGATTAAGAGGTTCACTGAAAAGAGGTCCACCCCTAATAATCCTCCCACGAACATGAAGACCAATCTGATACAAGAAATCGGGACAATCCACCTCCCAATCAAGACATCCACAAAAAAAGAGAAAATATTTTTTCGCAAATTTTTCTTCATATTAAACAAGTTTCACGAAGAGAGAGATATATATATATATATATATATATATATATATATATATATATATATATATATATATATATATATATATATATATATATATATATATATATATATATATAACGTTAACATAAGCTGAACTTATGTCATGGGATGTAGTAAATCTTTCCTAGTGTTCCACCTAGTGATACAGTGAAACTCATCAAGAACGCCCTTCAAATTAATAGAGTCAATCCGATAATTCAATAAGAAATCTTTTAGAAATTTGTTTAGAACAAAATTATTTTATCTTCAATGGAGTATTATATAATAGTGAAAAGGTTTAATCATGGGTAATCCTCTGAGCCCTCTGCTCGTTGAAATTTTCATGGATAATATTGAAAAAACTATCCAAGAACATCCGTTATTCAAACACTTTATTCATTGGTTTAAATATGTCGACGATATCTTTTGTTGTTTCACTAGCACAAACAGACAATTAGAGTCATTCAAAACATTCATTAATAAAATTCACGATAATATTAAATTCACGTTAGGAAAGAAACAGAAAACTTCATTAACTTTCTGGATTTAACTATTACTAAAATTAACGTAACACGGTTTCTAAATTATAATTAACGGCAGATATGATTTTTCTAATTTTCATAAGCCATCACATGCAGATATTACTATTCACAGCTCATCTACACATCCTTATCCACATAAACTAGCAGCTTACAATAGTATGGTACATAGACGCATTAATATCCCAATGTCACAAAATAATTTCGTGAAAGAGCTAAATATAATTGAACAAATAGCAGTCAATAACGGTTACAGTCCAATTATAATTGAGAACATGATTTCACGCAAAAAATTTCAAAAAGCAATCCAGGAAGTATTTCCAAGTATAAAAAGTTCTAACACAAAATACAACAGCTCAACTTATATTGGTTATCCTAGTCTAAAATTAAAATCATTCCTCTCGCATTATAATTTTAATATAGCATTCCGAACTGATAATTCTTTAGGCCGACTTATCAAAAACTGCAAATCTAAAATTGATAAAAGTAATAAATCCGGTATTTATAAACTGTCTTGCGGATATTGTAATAAAATCTATACTGGTAGAACTTTCAGAAATTTTAAAGTCAGATTATCCGAGCACAAATGTAGTTTTAATTATCATAAATCAGATTCCCATTATTCTAATCACTTACTCGAAGAAAACCATAACTTTAATGATAATTTCAAAATTTTACACAATGAAAATAACAGACAAAAATTCAATCTATTGGAAATTTTAGAGATCAATAAAGAGAAGAATTCAGTTAGGTTACTTAATAGTCAATTAGATCTAAATCCTTCTCCTTTACTCAATCTTTTCAATTCATAAAGTAAGGAACTCCAATGGGTTTTCCAATGTACCTCTTAAACCTATTGTAATATTAAGTAGGAAATAAGACTAATATATAAGGAATAACTCTGTTCATTAGTTTGTATCTATCTGATGAAGCCACAGTGTGGTGAAACCGGTCATAGTTTTGTAAATAAGTGAAAATCTAAATACTTTAGTTTTATTTCATTGAAAACAGTTATAATTTTTATATCGATAACTACTTTATTGCATTGGTCAAATGTCCCATCTTGCGGACCGAAATATTTATGCCTCTATGTTTAGAGGGATGTCTTTTTTCAAAGAAGAATGTATGGAATAGAGAAAAGAGAGGATATTTTCAGTTTTCATCGAGGGACGAAATTCTGATGGCTCAATGGAAAGACGAAGAGGTGGTAACGATTACCCCCAACTTCGAAGATCAATCTATGATGACCGCTAGAAGTTGATGCAAAGAAGCCAAATCCAAACAGAATGTTCCCCAACCAAAAGTGGTATCAAATTACAATAAAGACATGGGAGGAGTTGATAAGATGGATGGATTAGTAGGTGCGTACCGATCGAGAATGCGGCATAGAAAATGTTACTGGCCCATTTTTCAGTATTTCACTATCGATGGCCGGATTTTGATGAAGAAATTGAGACCTGAAGATCCAGTCTGTGCAAATTTTCTAACATTCAGACGTCGCATAGCCGTGAGCTTTCTGGTTAATTTGGGACCAGATCAGTTAGAAACTGCCGACAGTTTGTCAACAATAACGATGTTAGATTCGATAATGTAGGACATTTGGTCAAATACTCTAAAAGTGACAGGAAATGTAAAATGTGCAAAAAAATTCGTTCATATGTGATAAGTGCAATATTGGCTAACTCATTAAAAACTGTTTTTCGATTTTCATAAAAATAATGCCAAAAATATGGTGTTTATGTTATCGAATTTAGTTTTTAAAATGTGTTACTATCTACAATAAATTAATTTTTCAACCAAACATGCTCTTATGATATAGTTCTTTTGAACGGATCACCTTTTTTTCTAAACTGAGAGAGAAAATTTAAAACTATCGACAGAACCACATTTTAACATTTAAAATTATTTTATTTCAAGAAAAAATTATAATCAAATCAAAAAATTTTTTCCACATGCACTAATGGGTTAACAGGGACACATATCTGAATGGGAAATCTTTATCGCATCTCTCGACCACAACTGAAACCGCGACTTAGTGAGGGTGGAATGAATCTGATCAATGGCGAAAATAAGGAAAACGTGATTTTAATTGAAAATTATATCCTGGCTTGGGTAAATATTCCGAATAAAATTGAATATAAATCGTTTTTAACTGAGATATTCGAAACAACAAATAGAAAAAAATTCATACAGACAAAACAGTTCAGAAATATTCGAGAAACATTGAAAAATTTGGGAGAAAGAGTAGATATTAATACGCTAACGAATTGTAAAAGTATGTACATGCATATCATGGAACAAAACAAACAGCGAAATAAAATAGAAAACGATATTCCAACTGTTAAATGGAAGAAGATATGGAAAAGCATACATCATTTTGGCAATCTCAATGGAAATCTGTAGTATATAAATTGATTGATGACGTAATTTCAGTACAATTTAAGCTGAATATACATGGGATCGCCGACAATCCAAATTGTAACAAATGTAATGAAGACACGACAAAATATCGATTGAGAGATTGTGGCCTGAGAAAAAATTACTCAAAAAAAGTAGTATTAATATTCATAAGAAACATTATTTAGTATTATACCAAATAACGTGTCCGAAAAAAAAAAGATAATGTTACGTGGGTCTGATACATATCAGTCGTAGTTCATGATAAATGTCATATTTTTCGAAAGACTGTCAAAATTTTTTCACAAATTTTTCTTAAAATTAAGCAACTTCCACGAGGAAATAATATATGAGCGATGTCAACCCAGATTATTGGGTCCATAATGATTCTAAAACATCTATAGATCATAATCGGCATCACTTGGAAGACCGAACCTGGCCATCGGGGCCCTCTTGGTCAAGATAGAGATAGAATTTGTGGAAATATCGCAGGTTATGTATTATTTTTTTTTATTATCTCCTTAGTCCTTTTCATGACCTTGATTGCTCTGTAAAATCTGTTCTTAGATTTGTTTAGACATATAGTAAGTACGATTGTTGAAATATTTTTTGCTGGTTTTCTTTTTCCATTGTTACAGATTCCTATCCCAAACCCCCTTTCTTTCACCTTTGTCTTCGATTGGAAATCATGGAATGGAAGAGAGAATGAAGCGGCTAAGCAGAAAAATCTTTGGTACTCTTTTTGTACACACGACACTAACACAACATAAACAGACAAACTATTGCTAGTGCAATAGCGACAGGGAAACGAGTTTTTTCACTCGTTTATTGAATCATATACAAGATAGTATGGTTCCCCTGTTACATTTCCTGAGCTCACACTTATGCTTTTTCTGACACCCACCAAAATTATAGATATAAGCATTTATTGTAAATGCAATTATTCAAATTTTGTTAATCCTCTCTTTTCAAGAGATATATATATATATATATATATATATATATATATATATATATATATATATATATATATATATATATATATATATATATATATATATATATATATATATATATATATATATCATAGGTTATTTCAACTTTTCAGAAAAAATTTGGTGTTTTGGACTGATATGAATGTAACAGTATTATATAAATCTATTATTTGATATTGTAGAAGAAGGCTCTTATAAAGTATAAAGGACGCTGGTCCTTTCAAAAGCACTATAAGAATAAACTTATAACGACAAGATGATAAAGATGTTACAATGGGAGAAAGTAAAGTCGTAAAAATTTTATTCAACTTGAACTTAAACTATATTCTGCTTTTCATAAGACTTAAAGAGAGAAGCCTTATATCAATACGAAAGAGATCACTGATTTAAATCGTCCTTGACCTAGTTTTAAATAATGTTATGGAAGCGAATAAATAGATACGGCAACAATGCGTCATACAGTCCAACTAAAATGCAGCAGGTGTGAGATTCAGATGTTTGAAAAAGTGCGAAATGCATTCTAATCTACAATATTTGAGATATTCTAGATTTCGCTGACAAAGACAATGAATAATGAGTAGGGCAAGGATGGAAAATTAAAATTTCCAAAAATTTTATTTTCTAAGTAAATCTTTCTTGGATTTACGTTCATACGCTTATCAAATATGCTTAAATTTTAAAAATGCAAATGAAAAACAAATGGTTTTTTTCAGGTACATGGGAATTTCATCAAATCTAAACATTTCCGAAGAATTGAAATTGAACACACTTTGATAGAAAATGGAAAAAACTGATTTCTATTCTCAAACAATCTTGTGGAAAAAGAAAGGAATCGCTATATTTCGAATGACAAGTTTTTCAATTAAAATATTTTGGCTTACCTTTGAACAAATAGTCGCATTCTCGCCAAGTTCACATAATCCACAGTCACCGATAAACTATAGTCAATAAAATAAAAGAATCGAATGAATTAGAGCACAATTTCATAGATTTACGCAAAAAATTGATAAATGTTCAACGCTTCATTGGATAAGAGTCTATCTAGTTAAATAATCACATGTATTTAACTCATAAAATGCAGATGCAAATGCTGAGAATAACCGGTAGATAACTAATTGCAAAAATATATTTGAAAGGATCTTTTTATGGTCTTATTTCGATGACGCATTCAAACAGATGTTTTGAAGCGTTAGTAATGAATTGTAACAATTTGAAATTTTTTTCTGATTCCCTGACAAAGACGATATATAATGAGTAGAATAAGAATGGAAGATACAATCAATTGTAAAAATGGAAAAATATATTTCATTTAGTTGAATGTACCATTTTTCAACAATTTTAAAACAAATAAAATGGTAGGAGGATAATAATCTAGAATATGATGTCTTGCACAAGTACAGGGTGTCCCATTTTCGGTGTTCTTGTAGTTCTTTGTGGAATACTGCAACCAACAAAACTTACTTTCTTCGTCCTCGATTTTGATTTGGCGAAAACAATTTGCAGTTATTTTCTTTCATTGAATTTTATTGAATGGTTCTCAAATTATAATTGATTTTTTGAATTTTTAAATACAGGGTGCTTCAACGAAAACTAAACAGGGGCTATATCTACCAAGATATTCATTTCGGATCCAAACGCAAAATCAAGTAAATTTTTGTTTCAAGGGATACATCTTTTGGGGTACAAAACTTGCCTGAAATATCAACCCCATAAGCGGGGGTTGCAATCCTTAAACATTTTGAATAGGGAAGATGTGTCAAGTAATGACTCAAAAGAAAGGTGGTATCTTTGTCTACATTGCCTTGAACGAATTTCTATTTTCAATTGAAAACTGTAAAAGATACAGGGTGAGCAACTGAAAAATGGGGAAAACTATTTCCCTGAGACTATTCAAGTTTAAGTTAAGTAAAATGGAACAGATCCATGGTGATCAATGGCAGTCATCATCAAGTACCATCCGCATCTCGAATTTCAACCCCTAGAGCATGGGTGACCACCCTTGAAAATTTGGAAGAGGGTAGATGGGTCGAGTGATATCTCGAAAGAAAGGTATTATCTTTGTCTGCATTTTGTGAAAGAATTTACACTTTTGATTGAAAACTGTAGAAGATAAGAGTGAGCCACTGAAAAATAGAGAAGACTTTCGCCCCAAGACTATTGCAGTATAAGTGCGAAAAAACTGAAATAGATTCATTTTAGATCAGAAGCTGTCATCTTCTGAAATCACCCTCATCTCGAATTTCAACCCCTAGAGCAGGGGTTATATTTCGATCCAGTGATACCTTTCAAGTAAAGGATTTCGATTGCCTTCATGACTGCTCGCAATAATTCTATTCTCATTGAGTTCCATAGAAGTAAGAGTAGCTCACTCTGTATCTAACTACAGTTTTCAATCCAAAAATAAAAATTCGAGATGAGGATGGTACTTGATGATGACTGCCATTGATTAGCATGGATCTGTTACATTTTACTTCACTGAAACTTTAATAGTCTCAGGGAAATAGATTTCCCTATCTTTCAGTTGCTCACCCTGTATTCTTACAGTTGTCGTTTAAAAATGGAAATTCGTTCAAGGTGATATAGAAAAAGATACCTCCTTTATTTTGAGTCATCACTCGACATATCTTCCCTATTCAAAATGTTCAAGGATTGCAACCCCCGCTTAGGGGGTTGATATTTCAGGCAAGTTGTGTACCCCAAAAGATGTCCTCCTTGAAACAAGAATTCACTCGTTTTTGCGTTTGGATCAGAGTGAATATCTTGGTGGATATAGCCTCTGTTTAGTTTTCGTTGAAGCACCCTGTATAAACCATAGGCGAATTTAGATAAGATTTCTCGCTCCCTTCCTGTTATTACTGAAAGACTGATTTGAAGGCACTGAAACTTTTCCTAACTAGTGTAAAAACATTCCGGTATGAAACTGCTAATAGCTGGTAAATATCCGTTAACCACGATGATTACTGCTATTTTTGTTTGGTGAACTTTTACCGAAAAAATTGAATTTTTAGTAAAAAATGTTGAACACAATAAGAAAAGAAAGTCTATACATTTCATTGTACGACAAGTAACCTCCGATCAAAAGAACCATCGTAGTGTATTTCTTTTAGTCACTAAATAACCTATGTTTGAAAATCAAAAATTTAATTCAGGGGGAAAACAAAGACTTTATAGTATCACCAATACATCTTAAAAAATTACTCATGCTGTTGAGAGTGACCTCCACCAGCTCGGATGCAAGATTCAAGTTTTTTCCTCATTGATTGGCGATCTCTTTCAAAAGCACCAGGATCTGTTTTTATCGAATTGCACCCAGCGATGATTCTATTTCCCAAATCCTCAACGTTCACCACGGGGGTAGTGTAAACCAAAGACTTTAAATGACTCCTCAGAAAAAATCAAGGTGGGTTAAGTCTGGTTACCGTGCATGCCAAAATTGAGGATCACCCCAACCATTCGAGCAATTTCTATACTCTTGAGTTAGGGTGTCAAGAGCAAACTGACCACATTGTTTGTATTATTGCCAATCGCATATTCTCTAAAAATTCTGGAAGCGTATGTTTCAAGAAGTGGCGATTTACCTCTCTCGTAAGTCCTCTCTATTAGATATATTAGGCGATGCCCATCCAAACGTTCAACGAGAACTGATGTTGAAATCGATCTCCATGGGTTTGATGAGGATTTTCTTCACACCACATATAATTATCATGAAAATTCCTTTTGGAATTTCTTGAAAAATTGCTTCATCAGTTTTCTTTTATGCGCTCTTCCCAGAAATAGGCGAACCTGTTACACCACATGAGTGAGCGCCAGGAAAGAATTGAGGTGTCTGTATACTCGCTTCTGAAGTGGACCAAATTGTAGGATGTTGGGAAGATGTTGAACGGAAGCGAGTTCTACAGCTCACGGCCCCTGTAAACGAAGGAAGTCTTATAGAGAGAGGTTCGAGGGGTCGTTAAATGTATCGCCATATGATGAGAACTCCCTGCCAGCCTATTGTTGAAGCAAAACATGAGTTTTTTTTTGGAACAAAGTATTACAGCTCCTTGGAGCATCTTTCGTGGAAGTATCTGTAAAACAGAGAAAGGACAGTAACCCGGACTTGACCGTTATTCCTAGAAGGTGCATCGAATTTTTGGATGGAATTTGTTGGCCTTGCATCATTAGAGGAGGTTCTCAAGCGAGGACCTTTCTAGGAAACGTAGTTGCTTGCGATTTGCTCGCGTTGAAGCTCACTAGGTTCAACTGACCCCACTCAGATATCCTCTGTGAGTCAGAACTCAAGTTATTAATTTATTGACATTTCTGACGCCGAGATTTCATAGCTGTTATCGGCCGCAGACTACTGAAAGACGAAACCATGGTACATGCAAAACCGAAGATCTTGTTGTGAAAAGTGAAAAAGATCAGCTTAAGAAATTGAGAAATCTGAATCAACCTAAGTTAAAGCCACTGACAATACGCAATATGGGCAGT
Organism: Cryptolaemus montrouzieri; assembly: GCA_013387265.2. Classification (NCBI taxonomy): domain Eukaryota; kingdom Metazoa; phylum Arthropoda; class Insecta; order Coleoptera; family Coccinellidae; genus Cryptolaemus; species Cryptolaemus montrouzieri. The sequence continues at coordinate 22,228,245 of JABFTP020000185.1, forward strand.
AAAATTGGTAGGAAGGAGTGTTTGTACCGCGATGTACGTGGAATGGATACAACAAATTTTCATGAAGGATTTGCCAAACAGCTCCATTGCTGACTCCAAAAACGTCAGTAAGTTTTCGAGTGGAGATACCAGAATCGTCTTGAATTATTGCAGGAACGTCATTTTCCTGCTCTACCGTACTTACTTCCCTTGGTCTTATTGCTCCTTCATATCATCTTAATGTGCGGTTTTCATATCGGCGTCGACGAATGCTTTTAATTTTTTTATTGGGTGTATGCACCACATATGGCACAAGCCAACTTCTCTCTTTTCTCAAGAGCAAAATTGCTACTTAGAGATACTCTTTTTGAAATAATAGAAGACGTAGAAAAAGAATTCGCGGTGAGAACTAAAGTCGAGTCCGGAAAAATTTATTATTTCGGAAGAGGCCTACTTTAAAGGTTCACAATAAATTTGAATGAAAATAGATATACTGCGTTTCATTGAACAATTCCTTGTTTTGACAAAATGTACATGGTTGGCAAAAGTAATGAGGAACCAACCATATGGGGATCTCCTATGGAAACGATACTTGGATGTTCTTCCTGATCAGGTTTATGATCGAGGATTACACCTTAATCCATTATATTAGTTGTTCCATTTCAAACGAGCTACACTGTTGACGTCTTTTTCCGTATATGTTTGAGAAATTTGCCAAAACATGGCGAATAATTCTGTTTGGTGGACATCTTTTGATTTATATTAGAGGCTCCAACGAGCAATCACCGGAGAGGGGCGCTTCAGCCTCTCAAAATTGAATAGAGCGAAGGAGTCCAGCGATATCTCAGTTGAAGCCTTGGCACAAAATAAGCTCCATCTGAAATGAGCCACCTCGAATACTTTGGCTATTTTAAAAATATTGAAAATGGAGAAACAAATCAATTTTAGCTCTGAGGAAAACCTTGAGGTTTTAGATAAGGAAAGTATGTTTCATTGTAATGAATTTCAAAAACATTTTCACTAACTACAACAATGATATTGAATCAAATATTCAAATTGTCCTGCATTTACTTTCGTCCAGTAGTAGAACCGTCTCCAACACGGTTCAGCACATTTGGAGTTGGATGATGTAGATCGCTCATAGTCTCAGACCTAGTTCAAAACATTTTGTATTCAAGATGCTCGACAGAAAGGAGTCTACAGGGTTCAGGTCAGCAGATTAGGCAGGTCCCTTCTAGGACCTCTTCTTCCAATATAACGGCCACGATATTGCAGATTGAGGTATTGTAAACTGATGATGTCAAGTGAGGAGGAATTCCGTCCTGTTATAAATGCAATTGTTATCCACGTTGTAAGGGTTTGTTCCCTTAGATTTACTGTATTCAAAGGATCAATCGCATTTTCCATTACAGTGTGTTACATAATAGTATGTCGCAACTTGAGGGGGTAAATCTACGTGCAATTTTAAGAAAAAAAGTTCATATAAACATAGGTCCGCAAAAGCTTCGTTACGGAGCTACAGGGTGGTGAAATTTTTGGAAAATATTGGTTTTTTCTTCAAAACTCCTGCAGTTTCTGAGATTTTCAGCCCAAATTTGAAATGCAAGCTATTTTTTACAGCTTCCATCATCACACGTTCTACATTTCAACTGGAATCTACATGGTGCTTTCTTTTCCGGAGCCATGTCTTTTTTTGCAATTTCAAACTTTTTTGCAGTACGCCACTGATCAGCGTACAATCAATTGTCCTCATTTCAATTCGATTGAGAAAACTTTTTTGACACTTGAAATTTTTCCGTACCTCCAACCGTTCTCGAGGAAAAAATTGAACGATTGTATGCATTCGCTGAATTGAAAGCACTTCTAATTAAAAAAATGACTAGTAGGTTTTGATTTTTTTCTTTTATTTATTCATTTTGACAGCTGCTGAAGTTGAACCAGTGTCTGTTCAAATTGTTCATTGAATTAACGATTAGTTTGAAGACTGTCGAAGTTATTGCTATAAGAAAAATGGCTAATTTCACTAACGCCTAATTGGCTGATAAACATTACATGTACGGTCTGGATGACGGAAACACAACAGAACCTAGGCGATTATATCAGGTGAGCTTTCCAAAACGAATAACACCCGACAGGTGAACATTTTCAAATATCTACAGAAGGTTCAGGGAAACTGGTACTTTTACTACCCAAAATCATTCAAAAGGTGCAACTCAAACTATGAGAACTCCAGATATTGAGAAAGCAGTTTTGAATTGTACTGATTTGAATCTTCATGTTAGTATAAGAAGAATTAGAAATCACTTGAATTTTTCACATGTTGTAGTTTAGAGGATTCTCCACGACTATTTATTGTACTCGTTTCATACTCAACGCGTCCAAACTCTACTTCCTCGAGATTTTGCTTCAAGACTGAATTTCTGCCGATAATTCTTAGATAATACTAGAGAAAATGCTCATTTTGATAGTGAAGTAATGTTGACAAACTAAGCTAATTTTACGAGAACTGCTATCACAAATTTTCACAATAATCATTATTGGGCTGGGGAAAACCCCTATTTGATTGAAGAATCTCATCATCAAGAACAATTCTCACTAAATGTCAGCGTCAAAATAATTGAAAATTATTTAATCGGGATATTTTTCTTGTCAAACAAACTAATCGGTCCCGCTTATCGGCAATTTCTTGAGGAGGAGTTACCTTTATTGCTCGAGGATGTGCCACTTTTGGTGAGAAACATAATCTGGTTTATGCATGACGAGGCCCCAGCACGTTTCAGTGGCAAAGCTAGGAAATTCTTGAAAAATATATTCAACAACCGATGAATAGGTCAGAATGGGCCAGAACCATGGCCTCTCAGGTCTGACTTAAATAGATTAGACTTTTTCTTATTGGGATATCTCAAAAGTTTAGTTTATACCACCCCAGTGAAAACTATAGAAGAATTGAGAAATCGAATAATAACCTCTTGTGACACGATAAGAAATACTCCAAGGATATTTATTCAAAGAGTGCGTGAAAATATGCAAAGAAAGACAAGTGCCTGTATTTTTCCTGGTGGAGGACACTTCCCGCAATTTATTTAGATTTTAATAGTTCTTTTTTTCAGTTTTATATTGAATAAAAACGAGTTGAGTCTCAGAAGACGAGCTATCAAAATGAAAGCAAATTTTGGGCATACCTATCGAGTAATTTCATAATTTTTGTTATTTAGCGAATGACATACAATTCAAATAATTCAAATTCTATAATTTTTCACTCGAAAACGGTTGGAGATACGAAAAAATTACAAATTTCAAATAAGTTTCGAAATTGAACGAAGATTACGAAAATTCATTGTACGCTGATCGGTGACGTTCTGCAAAAAAGTTTGAGAGGGCAAAATAAGACATGGCATCGGAAAAGAAAACACCTTGTGAATTTCAATTAAAATCTAGGACGCGCAATGATGGCTGTAAAAATAGCTTGCATTCAAAATTTGGGCTGAATATCATGAAACTGCAGAAATTTTGAGGAAAAAAAAAATTTTCCGGAAATTTCAACACCCTGTTGCTCCGTAACGAAGCTTTTGAGGACCTATGTGCAAATGAAATTTTTTTCTTAAATTTGCACATAGATTTACATCCTTAAGTTGTAACATACTATTATGTAACACCCTATATATTGAGATAAATTTCGCTGTTCAATTTACCACCATATTCACCTGATATGGCTCAGGATAACTTCTTCCAAAACTCAAATTACTACTTCGATGTATCCGTTTTGAATGGATATTTTGAGTTTCATTGACAAATTCACGGTATCTTCTGACAGAGTATAAAATGCTTCAGAATAAAATATTCTGAAGTAAGCTGTCTCTTTTTTACATACGAACAAACAGAATCAATTCCCAAATATCATCAAATTTTGACTCAGATCTGTCGAACTTTCCCACAAGTGCAGCATCGATAATTACAATTACACGTATCTATTAACGATTAATTGAAGTTAGCAGCGTTCGAGAAGCCAGCCCTGGAGGAAAACAAAAAAGAAGGATGACGCAGCATGATTACATCGAATTGAATAGAACGTAAGGAAGAAACGCCGTTTCTGATTTTGCTTAGTCGTGTTTTCCAAGCCCCTGCAATTTGACGGTATAACTTTTATGAGCCATGAATGCATCTTGGGAAAGCCATTTGGTTTTGCGGAAACATAATCCAGTAATTACTGGGCCAAACTCTTGCTTCCCTTTCATGTTTTACATTTAGAACACAAATTAAATCGTCTCTGGTTCTTCCTTGAATGCAGGTGAAATAAATGCGATTGTGAGTTTCTAGAGCTCCACTCTTTAACCTCGGCAATGAAATTACGAATAAATATCTGTTTATTAACTAGCAGTTTCTCCATTGGCGTAGGGAAAATATCATATTTTTTCGAGGAAAGTATATTACAGGAATGTAGGACACCACTACTCGTAATACTATTGGTATACACTCCGTCACAATATTCTTATTAATTCAGAGAAAGTTGACACGTGTTGAAGATGCATTTTTTCACAAATCCAGCAGAACTGAAGAATGCTTGATACTAATCGAAATGGAAATGGTACTCATAGAAATTGAAATGAAACTAATAATGAACGATGTGGAACTTTTGGAATAAACTGAAGTCTCCAATAATCTTTTATTGACGAGGCTTTCACATGACATTTAGTAAACAGTTCCTATATTGGTATCGATACGTCGATGACATTATTGTGTGTTCCATAGGAACAAATATTTCACTGTATTCGAAAATTTCATCAACAACCTGCAGTCAAATATATAATTCACTAATGAAGTAGAACAGAATAATTCGATCAATTTCCTAGATCTAACAATAACAAGATCAAATAATAAACACCAGGTTTCAATTTATCATAAACCTTCTCATATAGATATCACAATTCACTAGACAGCGGCACATCCCTTCCAACGTAAAGTTGCCGCATTTAATAGCTATATACATCGACTCTTAAGCACACCGATGTCTAATGATACTTATTTCAAAGAATTGAATTTGAATAAACAGATCGCAATTAATAATGGTTATGATGCAAAAGTAGTTAGCAGCATATTATATAAGAAAAAACAAAAATTAGCTTTACAACATATATATCCAATCGGTGAACACCAAGACAAGAAATTCAATAGTTCAACATATATAGGCAATATTAGCAATAATGTGATATCCCTTCTTGAAAATTCAAATTTAAATATAGCGTTCAAAACATCAAGAAATTTAGGTTCATTTATCAGAAATTATAAATCTCCAATCAATAAAGGAAATGAACCAGGTATCTATGGATTAGATTGTGAATATTACAATTGTTCTTATAAAGATACAACAGGAAGAAATTTCAATGTTAGAATCTCAGAATATAAACGCAGTTTCATCAATGAAAAAACCGATTCAAATCATTCAAATCATCTTAGGGAAAATAGTCATTTTTCAATTCAGAATTTAAAATCCTTCATTCTGAGATTAGAGGTATAAAACTCAACTTTCTGGAAGTACTGAAATTAACAGCTTTAAGTATTCACCGGGAATTCTTAATGATCAGTTAGACACAAATAACTCACCTCTGTCAAACTTGTTTCGTGAACCCTAGTTCAAATACAGATAGCTCTGAGTAGATTGCCTCTTTAGTATATATAGTATAGTATAGTATAGTATAGTATATATGACTAATGTCATATTTTTCGAACGACTGTCAAAATTTTTTAGCAAATATTTCTTAAAATTGAGCAAGTTCCACGAAGAAATAATATATGGGCAATGTCAACCCATATTATTGGGTCCATAATGATTTCTTTTAGGAGTTATACACTCAGCTAACGTGCTTTCTCATCACTGAATCAAAAGAGGCAATCATCTCAATAGCTTTCAGAAAATGTTCATTATCATGTTCGAAAAGCAATTGAGAAGAACCTTGAGATGCCAAGCATTGTGTAGAAGAATACTTAACAATTGCAATAATTCTTTCCAACACGTCTCTTCAATATTTTTTTCCGTTTCTAAAATCCGCAGATGATGAGCATCTACAGTCATAGATGTCTCCAACATTTTTTTTAAATTTACCCAAGTATTTATATAACGGTTGTGTAAAATTCTAACGCCTAACAGTAAACAAAATATAAAACAACACAACACCACACTTGACAAAATAAAAATAACTTTATATGTACAAATTGATAGGATTACTCTTTTTTATTCACTTGTTGTTTTTTATTTTCGCAGATTTTTCTTTAAATTAAACAACTTCCACGAAGAAATAATATATGCGCGATGTCAACTCTAATTATTGGGTCCATAATGATTCTAAAACATCTATAGATCATAATCGGTATCACTTGGAAGACTGAACCTGGCCATCGGGGCCCTCTCGGTCAAACAGAGATGGAATTTTAGGAAATATCGCAGGTTATGTATTTTTTTTTATTATCTCCTTAGTCCTTTTCATGACTTCGATAGCTATGTAAAATCTTTTCTCAGATTTGTTTAGACATATAAGAAGTATGATTGTTGAAATATTTTTCTGCTGGTTTTCTTTTTCCATTGTTACAGATTCCTGTCCCAAACCCCCTTTATTTCACCCTTGTCTTCGTTTAGAAATCATGGAATGCAAGAGAGAATGAAGCGACTAAGCAGAAAAATCTTTGGTACTCTTTTTGTACACACGACACTAACACAACATAAAGAGACAAGCTATTGCTAGTGCAATAGTGACAGGGAAACGAGTTTTTTCCTCAGGTTTTTTTCACTCGTTTATTGAATCATATACAAGATAGTATGGTTCCCCTGTTACATTTCCTGAGCTCACACTTGTGCTTTTTCTGACACACTTAAATTATAGAAATGAGTATTTATTGTAAATACAATTATTCAAATTTTGTAAATCCTCTCTTTTCAAAGAATATATATATATATATATATATATATATATATATATATATATATATATATATATATATATATATATATATATATATATATATATATATATATATATATATATATATATATATATATATATATATATATATATAGATTTTGATATATTTGATGATAATTCTAAAAGAGAAAGTTGGATGCAGAAGGAATTACATGGAAAGCACCCCAAAGAATTGAAAAATGATTATATTAATGAAATTGCATCGAATAAATGGTTAGTATCTGGAGAATTGTTTGCTGAAACAGAAGGCTTGGCAATTGCGATCCAGGATCAGGTTGTTTTCACAAGGAATTATAGAAAACATATCATCAAACAAAATATAGATGATTCTTGCCGTAGATGTTTCTGTTCTTCAGAAACAGTTTTTCATATATTATCATCTTGCTCAGTCCTTGCTTCAACAGATTATTTAGAAAGACATAATGCCGTCGCTAATATTATTCACTTCAATCTAGGAATTAAACATGACCTAATTCCCAAAAGAAAAAATTTCAAAAATATGAACCTGAGATTATTTGTGAAAATGACAAATATAAACTTTATTTTGATAAAACAATTCTGTGCAACAGAGCTGTAAAACACAATAGACCAGATATCGTTCTTAATGATAAACTGAATCAAATAACATATATAATTGATATTGCTATACCCGACACACATAATATACAAAATAAATACAATGAAAAATTTCTAAATATATGATGCTTGGCGACGAGATTAAAAATGTGGAAAATGAAGAAAATATTTATTCTACCGATTATTATTTCTACAACAGGCGTTATTCCTAGAAATCTTCACAAAAGTATTGAGATTTTGGGTCTGAAGAAAAATTTGTTTGAACAGTTACAAAAGATAACAGTCATCAAATCTTGTAATATTCTTCGTAGGTTTCTTTCCGAAAATAATAATGAGGTAGAGTCATAGGTTTTCTCTTTAGTTTATACTGCTCAGAATCTCATTTCATATTTTATTTATTTGTTTATATAAATGTAATATAATTAACTGACAATTTTGTCATATTTATATTCAGAGCAGTATTCTATTCAATCGTTCACCACTTCACACAAAAGAAACTATTAATGAGTAACATTCAGTGTTACTTGACTAAGGTCCGTACACTGGATTTTTCCGGGAGAAAGTCTGATATGCTATGGACAATATTTGGTAGATTGACATTCCTTGTTTTTGTTATAATATATATATATATATATATATATATATATATATATATATATATATATATATATATATATATATATATATATATATATATATATATATATATATATATATATAGTATATATTTTTCTCCAACAAAAAACAAGGAATGTCACAAAATTGTCCATACATATGTATACATACATAACAACTAGAAACCAAATAGGTTCCTACAGAAGTGCTGTCATGAAAGGAGTACAAGAGATTACTCAATATATTTTAAAAATTCTTCAGTACTGTGAAACACATTTTTTAACAGAAATTCCTTAACGGCACATTTCAAATGCTTCTGGTTCATGCTCCTATAACCACTTGGAAGCTTATTATATAGCTTCATTCCAATGAAGTTGAAAGACTTTGAGTTTTACTGTGAGACGATATTTAGGTACTACAAATCTTCCTGGACCACGAGTGGAATAATGATGACTGTCTCCATGTTTATCGCGTTCATTTTTCGTTTCATGAAAATGACACGGAGCTGCAAACATGAAGCACGATGGAACGGTAAGTAATCTATATTGCCTGAAAATGTCTCTACAGCTCGTTATCGGCGATACCCAAGCTAATATTCTAATTGCCTTCTTTTGTTGCAGGAAGACTCTCCCGCCTCCACAGCGGATCCCCAAAGAACAATGCCATGTGTACAAGCACTATGGACGTGTGCATGGTTAACAAAGCAGCCTTCTCATCGACAATATGTCTAATTCTCCTTACCGTGAAGCACCGATTAGTTGACAGTCTTCTGTATAATAAGTCGATGTGTGGAGTCCAACCGAATGAGCTGTCCAAGACAAACCTCAGCAGCTTCAGAGAGAATGCATCTACGGATTTGGTGGTGTGTATTATTTTTTGCGTTTTATTTAAATTTAGTGTTCATTCGAATCAAACCAAGTTTTCGCTCTCGTAATTGATTTTTCATCTTTCTCTTGAAGAAGTTCGCTTTTTTTATGAGCGTTGTTTGGTCTGCGATAGCTTTGTCGTGTTTACATGCTACATTTTCAAGCAAATCGTTTATGTATATAATGAAGAGAACTGGTACCAATATGGAACCTTGCGTAACTTCTCTAGTGATCTCTCTACTAACTATCCTCTGTCCTTTTCACCTCACTATCTGACACCTTTCTTGCAGGTATGACCTGAAAAGATCTAATACAGGTCCCCTTGCCCTGAAGTTTTCTAGTATTTTTAGCATTTTGTCATGTTTTTTGCAGTCGAAAGCCTTGCTGAGATCCAGGAACGCGAGAATGACATCCTCCTTATCATCGAAAGCCTCTGAAACAAACTCAACTACTTTCATTAATGCAGTTGATGTTGACTTTCCTCCCCGGAATCGATGTCGGTTTTTGATTAAAGATTTTTCGAGTTCATATAGCCGACAAATCAGTTCTTCATGACAGCTTCAAAAATTTTCGATATAGCAGGCAGAACAGAAATTGGCCTATAATGTCCATATTTATGGATATCACCTTTCTTGAATATTGGTATCACCTTACCTACCTTCAGTTGGTGTGTAAAGATCCATTGTTCGAAAGAAAGATTGATGAGGTGACTCAGTGACTCAGCAAGGTGGTGCACCGTTTTTTTAAGTAAGTAAACTGATATACCATGAATACAATTTGAATGATTTCGCCAGGAGTGATGGCCGTGAAGAACATCAAACTAGCTTCTTTTATAATTTTATTTTTCTCAACTCATTACTGCCATAAGTTTCGGTGTTTATTTGCTTTGACAGATTTTCTCCTATTTCTACCAAGAATTAGTTCCTCGTCAGGTGTAAGGCTGCTATTGTTAGTGATATCGCATTTTGAGTTCGTTCTGAATTTGATGATATCCGCGATAGTCTTGCTTTCGTAATCGGAATCCATGATTTCTCTCGAATATTCAGCTTCAAGCTCTTTCTCTATCCGACCCTTCAGTTGTTTATTCAGGAATCTCAAAAGTTCAATGGATCTTTTCTTACAGATGCTATGGTCTGTGCGGCTGCTATTTGATTTCGTAAGGTAAGTGTTCCTTGTGTTTCCTTCTCTGGTTTATTTTTCAATTGCTCCGATATTCTTATTTTTTTTTCAGACAAGCAATCGTTAAAGACAGCGAGAAAGTTCTCCTGAAGACTATCAAAAGCTGTCTTGGAGTTTCTCCCAGACAGACACTCACATCTATTCGATTTGATTCGATCCACAAAATGGTAGGTCTTATTCTCGTTAATTTTCCTCACCTAGATAAACCGTGTGTTTGTAGGTTTAATTCGTTTTGGGAATGCTACAATCTGCCCTAAATGGTCAGAAATGTGTAAATCAACCGTTTTATGAGAGTAACCTTTTTTTCAGGTTTGTGAATACATTATCAATGCGAGAACTAGAAGTTTGTGTTACCCGAAAAGGCTTTTGGAACACCCTGTGTAAATCATATGATTCTAAGAACTCCTCAACTTTCATTTGTTCACTGCTTCTTTTAGTGAAATTGACGTTGAAGTCACCAGCCAAGAAAATATCGCTCTGATGAGGAACATGAATTTTCTGAAGGATCTTATCTAACTGGATCAGTAACTGTTCCATATTGCTATTAGGAGATCTATAAATACTCAAAAATATAATGTTCTCATTCATTTCCTGAATTGCTGAAACTTCACAATTTTTTCTAATGAGAGCTTGTTTATGTGATTCAGAGTTCTACAGTTCTTTTCTTCTTCTGCTTCAATAAGATTTCCACCGAGTTTGAAAATTTGATCGTGCAAAAAAACTTACGATTTTGTAGCCAGGAATAACAAGTCTTCTGGCTTGATTTTCATTTAGCCAGTGTTTGGTGAGGCACACAACATCGCACAACTCCCGATCAATGTTATATATAAGAAGTTCAACTTTGGTTGAAACACACTGTATGTTCAAATTTAAGAGAGCCATCCGATTTTCATTCACACTTATATATAATCAATATATACTTATAAGTAGATGTTAGTAAGATATATTTCTAGTATTCATTCGCTCTTGACAAAGATACTCTGCATCGAAACGCGTTGGTCATTTAATAACATATTTTAGTAGATATCATCGTACACTTGTATTTGTCACAAATGATCTTTTTATACAGATTATTTCTATTACCTACGAGAAAGCTTGACATTTACGATTTATACTCAAAATTGATGACTTTATAGCATTTTTCTCCATTTTTTTTTCAAATTTCGATCACTGTGGTCCAAACCTCATACACGATAGCTAACTCGTTCTGTAGGTTTCTGGATCTTGTAATGAGAATGTGCCAAACATGTGCAATCGGACTGAATTCTGGATTTCCTGCAGGCGACGACATTGAAAAAAAAGAGATAGAGTTTGTTTGACTTGGACAAGTTGTTAAGGCGATACAACTGATTTTCCAGAACACCAAAAAAAATTTCTTTTTTGAAAAAATTATTTTCTAGTTCTTTCTTTGAGATTAACCTGCGTTGTGCCCATACGCGCGCCACTGGTGAGTCCCAAATATTGTTCGGTATTAATAATTATGCGTCTACAAATGTTTTCGACGGCCCAATATTTTTCCGCAATATCTCAAGTGGTTTACGAAAAATCTAAATTTAACTGCACCTTTCGATTTACATGAACTTTATTCATGAAATGACTTGAGCATTCTTCTCCTTGAATATTGACGTGTTCTTTTTGACCATCCTGTATAATTTGCTCTGTAATTATAAGTAGGGAAATATCAAAAATAATTATTAACGAAAAATATCAAACTTTATATCGCCCTGTCGATCCGAAATTAAGTGTCTGCATGATTTTTCACCTAATCATCTTAACAATCACCCTATTGTATTAGTATATCAAATACACACAACCGAATTTATATGGAATCACCAGATATTTTGAATATTACCCCAGGGATTGTGGAAATTTCTAGGATTGTTAGAATTGGTCCTTTTGAGATATTTCACTTGAAAAAAATTAATAAATTAAGGTTTATTTCAAAAAAGAAACAAATGAAAGAAAATAAGAAACTCTTTCCACCGACAGTAAGAAAATTTAAAATTGTTTTCTCGAATAGTAGGTGTTTTTTATTCGGCTTTAGTAGCTTGTATTATCTCTTCTTGCCCTGATACAAACCTGGATCGGTCTAGGCAAGCTTCGGATTAGGTTTTCGACCTCCTCTGGGGTGATATTCTGTCACTCTCTTGTGGCGGCTTGAATGAGCTGTTGTGGAATTTTTGGATTATCCTGACGCGATCTTATTTTCATTTTTAGATCACACCATAAATGTTCAATAGGATTTAGGTCTGGAGAGTAAGCTGGCCAGTCCAAAATAGCGATTCATTCTGTCTCAAGATTGGGTCGCGCAAGGTAGCTGGTATGCGAAGGAGAATAATCTTGTATAAAAAAGAAATTCTCACCGTGTGTTCCTCGCCAGAGTCTCACTATGAGCTCCAGCGTTTAACCACCTAATTTCTAGTCGTTTCACTTGCAGGAAACGAAATCAAATCTGTTTTGCCTCCCAGCATAATGCTACCACAAAACATCACACTGCCTCCTTGGTATTTCGGAATTGGTCTTGCTGTTCGGAGTCTAGCTTATCTTCCACGACCCCTTAAAACCTGAATCCGGCGGTCATCTGATCGAACACCAATTCTGGTCTTATCCGGGAAAAGAACATTTCGCCAATTCTCAATATTTCAATTTTGGTGCTCGATACACCAACTGAGTTAATTTTTTGTTGTCTGTTCAGCTCTGGAACTCTTAAGGGCTTTCTGATGTATGAACCCCTTGAATGGATCTTGGACGTATCGTTTCGACTGATACACTGATGTCTGTTGCTTCCAGAAATTGCCTTTGAAGTATGGGGTGCGACGCACTAAGTTCTCTTCTTTCTTTGGCACAAAACGCGGTCTTGTTCTTCAGTGACCTACGATTTCTTCTAGGCCTATTTTGCGGAGGTTGTAGCTGCACTTATCGGTCGTAGGTTTTCGAAATTACCCCATGTGGTACCCCCCATTGTGACCGCTGTATCTATGAGTGTCACCCCTTCTTCAACGAGATCAATTAATCAACCTCTCTGCACATCGGACAATCCAACGTGTAGAATTTTCGATTATTATTATTGGCTTTTTTAAATTTTGAAATTCACAGTTTCAAATCTCAGTGACGACTGGCTACAATATCCCGAACATGTGGTGATAATTCAATATTTCTTATTAAAATATCTAGTTTTTCACAACAATGAACTTCATTCTTTACAAGTCATCAAAAAAACAACCAATAATGTGAAGTACCGAGTGATTCCATATAAATTTAGTTGTGTGTACAAGAACAATTTGTATTCATTACTAGTTCAATGGGCGAATAATTATCGTTTTGAATTTCCTAAATTTCCCAAATTTTGAAATAATTGGATTGATTCTATATTCTACCAAAACTTATTGTATAGATTTTTACTGTTTCCATAATTTCAAACCAATATTCCCAACAAACTATTTCAGCCGAATTTCCTCAATGAACCACTGAAATGTTATCGCCGATCTTATTCTCAAAGAAACGAAGCTTTTTGCTTAATCAATCTTCCAGACAACCAATTAACTGAAAATCTTTTTTTTTTCTCTTCCAGCCTGCATAAAGCCTTCATGTGTGGCATTCGAAGCAAAATTTCTAATAACTTCCAGATATTGAAATTCAACTTCATTAATTAAGAAAAGTTCTTAATTAATTTATACTGCCTGAACATCATTAAATATTACATGAAACCATCAACTTCATGAATTTCAATTTCGGAAATATTGTTTCATCTTATTTATACTACATTTTCTCCTTACAATTAGGGATAAAATGCATATGATAAATTCGTTATCTAAATACATGCGCAAACACGTTTTCAGGAGATAAAAGTTTTCTGCATAAACGAAAATGCATTGCCGAATGTAGGTTGTAGCATAACTTCAGAAAGACATCACTTAATTTACTAATTATTTCTTTGTTGAAGTCGTGATTGGTCAGGAAAAGGTTCGTGTATTAAAAAAATTAACAAGATTTAACTCAAAGATTAGACATTTGGAGTATTATGCAGTGTGACTCTATTTAAATGAAAAGTCTTGAGTCATTGATGTACAATTTTCAATTTGTTCGAAAATGTATCATTTTGTGGAGCCAAGTAATTTCCGATTATATCTTATATACAGGGTGATCAAAAATCACTTTTCCACTCAATAAATCTAAATCGTCAAATAACAGTATCTTTTTTAAATTGATCATAAGAGTATTTTAAATTAGTATTGATTCAAATTAGGTTTTCCTTCACCTAAACAGGCTCGTTTTCATATTATGCAGTTCCTTAGTACCATTAGACTGTGAAATATCCAAACAGACATAGTGAATTTGATTCTGATGCCAGTTTCTTTGTTGCATAACTTAGACGTTATGAAATTATTTGAAAATTGCAATAACAATTGGGATCAATGGTGTTAGAATTACATTTCTTCTTTAACTCAAGCTCTCCCAGCGAATCTATCGACGAGCTATGAACTTCAATCTTTGAATACCCCCATAGATGGAAATGAAAAGGGTTAAGATCCGGAGATCTTGTAGGCCAATTCCATAGACCCATCTGTCATCAACCAGACTGATTAACTCTCTTAAATGTGCTTAGTGCCGGAACTCCATCTGATTGATACAACATGGATAACTTGCATTTAACGGGTAATGGTCGAGGAATTCTGGAGTGTATGTAGCTGAAATCTCTGATTATTCTACAACATTAAAATTTTCTCCAAAAATGGGCTTACACAAATGTAAATTAAGATGAATACATTGAAGCTGATAAAATATTTGATGTGAATTTTCGAAAGCCCTCATATGAAAAATATACCGATACCTTCTCTCGGAAATGTGGACTCACCAGTTCATATAATGTTTCATAAGAAGACTGGGTTTTCTTAGAAATTAATCCTAACCACTGCGTCTGCTGGATTCATCGATGATATTCAAGAGGATCCATAGGAGTGGAAATTATTTTTGTCCTAAATTTATTGAGACGTGGTCTTTTTT
Source organism: Cryptolaemus montrouzieri (assembly GCA_013387265.2). Taxonomy (NCBI): domain Eukaryota; kingdom Metazoa; phylum Arthropoda; class Insecta; order Coleoptera; family Coccinellidae; genus Cryptolaemus; species Cryptolaemus montrouzieri. The sequence goes on from JABFTP020000185.1 coordinate 22,243,438, forward strand.
TTTTCGTTTGTGTACTGAAACAAATCATATTTTTCTTGATTTTAATCTAATTGAATCTAATTACCAATTGTGAATACTCTAGTGTGTAGATCTACCTGCACAACATTTTATATAGTTCATCTGAATTCAAAATAACTGTGAAAAGACGGTCATTTTCCAGAATAATTCAATAACTTCATTTGAAATTTTCAATGTAGTGAAATATAACGTATTTGAAAGCAGCTTTAAATCAGCCAAAAACGTAAAATTCGTGATGAAAGAAATTCATCCAAATTTAGATAAGAAATCAAGCTTAGACGATGTTCGACGTATTTACCGATAGTTATTAAACATCCTTTCGTATTCAAGATCGCAGACACCATCTGGTATCTTCTCAAATAGCAGTTGCCACGCCCCGACGAAGGAACGCGTTCTAAATGATTATGTAAAAATACTTGATTACCAAGGGCGGAGGGAGTAGGAGTGTAAGGACTTCTGAGTAATGCAGAAAGAATCGCGATCGCGACGTTAGAGGCAGTTAGTTTTTTCTTCAAATAGGCAATTATTCATTTTATTCAGTTATTGAATCAGAATCAAAATTCAAGTTGTAACTTGGCAAATTTAGGAATGTAATTTACTTTATATTGATTTTCACAGTTGTTCTTTTCCTTGACAAATTATTTGATGTGTATATTGATTTCAACATTTGTTTACTTTATTTGCAACATTATTGAAACGCAATATTATGATTGTATACTGATTCCAATAATTTGGTATCTATTTGAATTCGATATGTTTTGAAGTTAAATACTGAATCAAAACTTTACTTTTATTACTCAGAAAATTGATCTTATTGAAATGTTACTGAACTATATATATATCAATCCGAATCTTTGATTTATAGTCTAATGAAAGATACATTTGAATGTGAGAAACATTTAATATTGATTCTTTTCTTTGCTTCTATGAATAGGCCAATTATCTGTTTGAAATATCATAATCCGTTCATTCAGTATTTATATTTATTTCATTTCATAACTAAGCTGAACGTTCACTTGAACTGTAACAAGATATTTATATTATTCATTGTAATTGCTTTGAAAAGTGTCCATCTATGAGAAAGGTTCCTACTCTCAAAATATTAGTTTGATGTCCGATACGCTCAATAAGGGGACTTTACCTACATTCAAGTGTAATAATCGTCTTCGAATTTCTCAATAGTATAAAGAAATTGATTTAGGAAAGATACGCATTTATGAACCCACAGACATTGAGGCTTGTATGTTCAGTCGGTAGGTTCGAAGAATGTCTGAGTTGGTGGAATGTATGTGATGTTTATGGTACATACAGGTGTATGATCAGAGGGCATGATTTCTTGGTTGACAAATCCGTGAATATGGTAATAGAGTATGTTTCGGAGTCAGTGACATAATGTGGCCCGTTGGCACCCAGTTGAGCACGTACGGCTTACGGGCCTACATCTAGTTCCATATATAATGTTGTAATACTATACGAATTATTGAATTTGATTGAAAATACGCGAGCGAATTAACGCTTGCAAGTTGTCAGCCTTGGACGTGTTCCTCAGAATTTTTAAATGAAATCTCTCAGAGTTCCGAGTAGCAGGACAACGACCTATTCATGAAACATGATATCATATTACCAAAACCCTTAGGTCTGTATCTGAATTATCTGATATTTCATTGAATTTATTCAAAGATGCCAAAGAATGCAAGGATAAGAATGTAATACCAATATTGAAAGGATCTATTAGACATTCCTACCGAATCTTTTTGTTTTAATTTCTAAGTTCTAAGTTCTATATATATATATATATATATATATATATATATATATATATATATATATATATATATATATATATATATATATATATATATATATATATATATATGTTATGATTATATTGAAGAAATCGCATCGAATAAATGGTTAGTATTTGGAGAACTGGTTGCTGAAACAGAAGGCTTGGCAATTGCGATCCAGGATCAGGTTGTTTGCACGAGGAATTATAGAAAACACCTCACCAAACAAAATATAGATGATTCTTGTCGTAGATGTTTCTGTTCTTCAGAAACAGTTTTTCATATATTATCATCTTGCTCAGTCCTTGCTTCAACGGATTATTTAGAAAGACATAATGCTGTCGCTAATATTATTCATTTTAATCTAGAAATTAAACATGACCTAATTCCCAAAGGATAAAAATTTCACAAATATGAACCTGAGATTATTCGTGAAATGACATATATAAACTTTATTTTGATAAAACAATTCTTTGCAACAGATCTGTAAAACACAATAGACCAGATATCATTCCTAATGATAAACAGAATCAAATAATATATATAATTGATATTGCTATACCCGACACACATAATATACAAAATAAATACAATGAAAAAATTTCTAAATATATGATGCTTGGCGACGAGATTAAAAAATGTGGAAAATGAAGGAAATATTTATTCTACCGATTATAATTTCCACAACAGGTGTTACTCCTAGAAATCTTCACAAAAGTATTGAGATTTTGGGTCTGAAGAAAATTTTGTTCGATCAGTTACAAAAGATAACAGTCATCAAATCTTGTAATATTCTTCGTAGGTTTCTTTCCGAAAAAAATAATGAGGTAGAGTCATAGGTTTTCTCTTTAGTTTATACTGCTCAGAATCTCATTTCATATTTTATTTATTTGTATAAATAGATGTAATATAATCAACTGACAAATTTGTCATATTTATATTCACAGCAGTATTCTATTAGATCGTTCACCACTTCACAGAAAGGAAACTATTAATGAGTAACATTCAGTGTTACTTGACTTAGGTCCGTACACTGGATTTTTCTGGGGAGAAAGCCTCTGACACTACTCGTTGGTACATTGATATCATTGTCTGATGATGCTATAGTATGTATATGTTCTGGTAGATTGATATATTCTCATAACATTTAACGTTATCCTAATATATAATTATTCCAGGATATGTTTTGATTATAATCATGGCCTGGCAATGGTATTAATTACCAGGTGGTGGATTTATATTTTTTCATGAAATCAATTTGATTGCATGAACAGATATATGGGCAACTCGTCGGGGTTAAAGGCCCTATATTTATATATAAACACCGCAAGAACGTCTAGGGAACACTTCTCAAGATCGATATATCGTACCCAGAACGATCAATATGGATGATTTTTTAAAAAATGAACACCTGCATCAATTTCCCACCAAATTAAATAGAATGTCGCAACAGATTTCAGTTTATAATCGTTTCATGTTTATGAATGTATATATATATATATATATATATATATATATATATATATATATATATATATATATATATATATATATATATATATATATATATATATATATATATATATATATATATATATATATATATATATATATATATATATATATATATATATATATATATATATATATATATATATATATATATATATATATATATATATATATATATATATATATATATATATATATCATCTCTAACCTCCCACCCTCCATGGTTTCTAGGTCTACTTGAAAGACTGTTTTCGGGCATCATCAAAACGAGTCCGAACCACTCGAGACTACCTTTCTCAATTATTTCCACCACTGTCTCTTCTGCGCTCATAATATGTTTTATTTCGGTGTTCTGTATTCTCTCAATTATTCCCGCGCTCCTCCTCAGATAGTCCAACTCAACTGTCAATACCCTCCGTCTCAAATCGTCCAGAATTCTGAACCACAACATAGGACTGACTCAACCAATGCATCTCCTCGTCTCTTTTTCGTATCTTTGGAAATATGTTTGTCACACCACATGCTATTGAGACATCTAATGATCTTTTAATTACTTCTTATTCTTGCTATGACTTCTTCCTTTTCAAGGCTCCGAGGTATTTGAATCAGTCAACTTGCTTGACTGCCACCTCATTGTTTATCAGGACTTCCGAATTTGCAGTATTTACTGGCAAACACTCCGTTTTCTTGTGACTTGCCTGTAAGCATCGTAGAGTCTCTTCATCATGAGCTCAAGATCAGCGGTTTTTGTTAGTGAAGTGTTGAATTTTTATGATGGGTTTTTGAAATTTTCAAGGTAAGTCCAGTGGTTCGAGCTCATTTTGTGATAGAATCAAATTGTTTTCAATCGTTCTATAGGCTCATTTCACTAAGGAATATTTACACCGCAGGTATGCACTTCTGAAATCATCGTTTCTTCTTCGCAAAGATGTTATTCCACTTTCAAAATAAAATACTGAAGTTAAAAATTGAACCCTGGTCAAACTCCAGGATAAACGCATGTAATGAAGTGGTTCATCATTTCAAATGTAAACTTGGACTGAAAAATGCTTACTTGATCTAGAAAAAGATACAGGAAAAATTATAATTCAAAGGTTTGATTTTACAAAAATTTCTTTCTTAATATTTATGAAAGACTCTGCCCATACTCATAATTATATCATTTGCGTTTCAGATTTCATCATCAAAAAACAAGTTTACCGATTTTGTGATTTAGAAAAAATGTCTTCGGATGAATTGTTCCATTTAATAGATGGAATTAGCGAAGAGCAGATTAAAAACTCAGATTTTGACGGAGATATCAATGATGAAGAAGCAACCTAACAACTCCTAGTTCACCACTTAGGACAAATATCGATTCGCTAAATACCTCCACTGGAATGAAAAGTAGAAAGAGGATCTGTGACCAGGTCAATTCTACTTCTCTCCTGAAAACTGAAGAATATTCTGAAGTTTCTGATGATTCTATACGCGACCTAGACTAGCATTATGATGGAGGAACAAAGACATTAAGTATGATACTTTCTGATTCAGATGATGAATCTGATAGCGATGTCAATGATAGATGAGAATTAGAAAATGAGAACGCTGAAAATCCTTCTCATATATTTCAAAAAATCTCTTACAGCAAGAAAAATCTTAAAATTGTGAATTTCGGGAAGATTTTGGCCGTCCTTCAACACTGACTGGGACAGACCGAATTCAGTATTCAAAAATTTTTTTGACGCCAAAATATTGAATCTCATTTTAATTGAGTCCAATTGATACGCAGTACAATCCGGTGAAGATTTAAATCTGTCAGCCTCAGAATTGAAAGCCTTTTTTGAAATCCCTATCATAACGCCTTTTGCACCTGAATGACTATGCAGCAATGACAACTAGATCCGCTACCGATATTGACAAGCTCTATAAGATGAGACCCTTACTATCTCATTTGGATGATAAATGTTTTGACTCATACTGCCCTTTAAGAAATTAATCTGTAGATGAAAGAATGGCTTTAAAATGTCGATCTGTGTTGAAACAATATATGCCAATGAAATCTATAAAAAGAGGTTTCAAAATTTGGGTTGCCTTTTTCCTTTTTTTTATGCGCGCTTCCCAGGAATAGGCGAACCTGTTACACCACATGATTGGGCGCCTAGGAAGAAATGAGGTGTCTGTGCACTCGCTTCTTGAAGAAGGTCAAATTGTAGGATGTTGGAAGATGTTGGGCGGAAGCGAGTTCCACAGCTCACCCGCCCTGTAAACGAAGAAAGTCTAATAGAGAGAGGTTTGACGGGTCGTTAAATGTACCGCCATAAAATAACAACTCCTGGCCAGCCTAGTGCTGTGGCAAAACATCAGTTTTCCTCGAACAACGTCTTTCACGTCCGTGGAGCATCTTCCGTAAAAGTATCTGTAAAACAGAGAAAGGTCCGCAAATTGTCTTCTGAGAGCCAGCGGTTGGAGATCGCGGGTGACCTCCGGGTGGTCGATGAGGCGCACAGCCCGTTTTTGCACACTTTTCAACATCCGTAACGAATGTTTGGGCGCAGATCTTCATGCATGGGATCAATATGCCGAAGCAGGTCAAATCTGCTCCTTATATAGAAGCAACAGCTGAGATGACGTGAAGCATCGCTTGGCTCTGAAAAGAAAACCAACTTCAGTTGATGCCAACTTAGCTTATGCTGATATATGTTCATGTCAGCAAAACCCGGAGTTATTCCGAAAAGGTGCATCGAATCTTCGTATGCAATTTGTCAGCCTCGCATCTTTAGAGGAGGTTCTCCAGCGAGGACCTTTCTAGTTCTTGCGTCTTGCTCGCGTTGAAACCACCAGGTTCAACTGACCCCACTCAGATATCCTCTGTAAGTCGGAGTTTAAGTCATTAATTTGTTTACATGTCTGACGCTGAGATTCCGCAGGTGTAATCGCCCGCAGACTACTGAAAGACGAAACCAGGGTACAATCGTCTGCAAAACCGACGATCTTGTTCTCTGCAGATCAACGAAGATCGTTCATCTGCAATAGAAACAAGGTTGGCTAAAGAATGGATCCTTGTGGTACTCCTGCATGCAACTGAAAACAATCAATCGTTTTACCATCGATCACAACTTGAATTGATATTTTTGAAAAAAAGGTACTTATTCAGCCCCGCACTTTTTTGGGAGCCCATATGCATATGATCGATATTCCGAGAAGGTGCATCGAATATTCGAATGCGATTTGTTGGTCTTGCATCATTAGAGGAGGTTCTCCACCAGGGGCTTTTCTAGGAAACGTAGTTCCTGCGTCTTGCACGCGTTGAAGTTCACTAGATTCAACTGACCCCACTCAGATATCCTCTGTAAGTCAGAGTTTAAGTTATTAATTTGTTGACATCTCTAACGATTTGATTTCGCAGCTGCAATCAGCCGCAGACTACTGAAAGACGAAACCGGGGTACAATCGTCTGCAAAACCGAAGATCTTGTTCTCTATAGATGACAGAAGATCGTTTATCTGCAACAGAAACAAGGTTGGCGAAAGAATGGATCCCTGAGGTACTCTTGCATGCAACTGTGAACGATCAATTGTTATACGGTCGACCACAACTTGTATTGATCTTTCTGAAAAAAGCCACTTATCCAACCCCGAAATTTTTCGGGAGCCCATATGCAGCAAGTTCATTCAACAAGACTGCATGCCAAAGACTATCGAAGGCTTCAGAGATGTCGAGGACTGTTACTCTAGATTCCCCATGCTTTTACATCGTTGATGTACAATCATAAGTGACATAAGCGAGCATATCTCCTGTCAATCTTTCCCTCCGAAAACCATACTTGACTGTCGTTAATAATACTCTGCAACTCAAGATATGTGATGAGTTTATCATTTCTGACTCTCTCCATCACTTTGGACATAATGGGAAGAAGTGCAACAGGGTGGTAGTTTCGGTGTAAGGACTTCTTTCTTTTCTTTGGGATCAGTTGAATTCTCGTTATTTTCCAGCTGCTCGAAATATGAAACAGACGGTTGAGAATGGGTGCCAGTTCGGGAGCACACTTCCTCAGGACGATTGGCGGTATTTTGTCTGGACCAACTGCCTTCTTGCACTTCACCTGCTCGAGAGCCCGACTCACAGTGCGGAACCTGAACTTGATTTTAGCCATGTAAGTGGAATGTTTGGTGGTATTGCGTTAGATGAATCTAGCACAGAACTATTTGAGAACAAGAGAGCAAGGAGATCGGCTTTCTCTTCCGGAGATAATGCCAAACTTTCATCTTTTCTAACAAGAGGCGGAAAAGCAGATTTTCAGAAATTGGCACTGACTGTCTTCGCCATAGACCAGAATTGTCTAGTCCCCCTTGCCTGTTCTAGAAGATTATTAGTTATACCTTTCTTGAAATTGGCCTTTGATCTTGCAGTTGTCAGGTTTCATACGTTCCGTATTCGTACGAAGGTGTTTCTTGTTTCCTCTGTTGGATTTATCTTCCATGACTTGGTAGCTCTGCTCTCGGCTGCAGATGCTCTTTCGCAGTTATTGTTGAACCATGGCTTCTGTGCTGTTGGGAGGAAGAACTGTTATAGAAATGGTTGAGAAGTATTTCAAAAAGATCTATTATGTCTATTTAGATAACATTTTCACATTATCCGATCTTCTATCCAATTTATTGGCAAAAAACACTTTTGCGTGCGAAACTCTTCACAAAGATCGCAAACACTACCCGAACAAAATTATAAAAAAGAAGAGGAAAATGACCACTCGGGAATATGATTCTGCATGTAGTGGTGATATTTCTGTCTGCAAATGGAAAAACCGGGGTAAAAAGAGGATTATAGTAGCGAGTTCTTTTCACGATCCTTCTGTATCCGTAAAAGTCAAGAGAAACAACAAAATCGGTCAGAAGAAACAGGTGAATTGTCCAAAATCAATTTCCGACTACAATAAATATATGGGCCGGAGTCGATCAGTTCAATCATTAAATGTCATGTTATTCGATCTAATGGAAGAGACGTCGTTGGTGGATAAAACTCCTCTACTATTTCCTGAATGGAACAATTGTTAATAGTTATTTATTTTATAAAAGGTAGGCAAATATGTTGAAGAATTATTCCATGTCGATCAACTAACCATAAAATTCAGCAGTAGATAGACAACAGGCCCTAAGCTTCGCGTTACCAAGAATGAATTGAAGAAACCAAGTGGTTGGTCTGTTGATATGGATAATTCGTGCAGGAAGAGAAACGGCAGTAACCATCTTCCTGCGGTAGGAACAATTCGACGTTGTGCGTGGTGTAGTATAAGAGAAAAACCTGTCTGGTCCACGACATTGTGCAGGGAATGTTATATGGCAGGAGTGTTCAAACTCGAACTGCTATCGATTTACCTCAATATTTTAAGACTACTTAAGATCGACTCTGAGAGGCTGCAAGTATGTGCGATACAAGGTTGTCGTACATACACGATACACCCTACCTACGTACCTACCTACGTACCTACCTAGGTAGGGTGTAACGTAGAATATATAGATATTAGCTTTCCGCACAATATACATTATTTTAGTCAAGGTTTTGGTTAGGTTTAGTTAGGTTCTTCTCTATAATACCAATGAAAAAACTCATAGTTCTTCAACATTGCGTGTTCATTAGTTGGAACAAAACAAAAGAGTTACATATGGTGTTAAAATTAACTAAGGAGTGACTTTGGATATTGAAGCGTGGCACTGCATGTCCTCAATATTCATTTAATAGGATGGTATATTATCACTGAGTGCTAATCACAAGCATGATGACATATGATCTTCAGTTACTCGATCGCGATATTTTGAATTAATTATCTTCATTTCAGAAAATGCAGACTCGCACAAGTAAGTTGACCCAAACATTGCCGTCAGTAAAAGGCCTTAGATTCGGATATTTATCCTCACATATTTGTTTCAGATACTGTAGCTTTGAGAGGTATATCTGATATAATCTGCACCAACTCATTTTCAACAGAACATCAATACATATTAAACTGACTTGCTATTTCAGTAGCTAATTCCTCAATGTTTGTACATGAAAGAGGATAGCTCATAAATGATGCAATATTTGCCAACATACTGCAATCATAAAAACGCATTTCAAATCGTCCCAAAATGTTTGATAATTTAGTCTCATACGTATCATAATGCAACTGGGGAATCCTTGCTTTCAAAGACGGAAAATGTTTCAGATCCTTTCTTTTCAGTTGAACTATCATAAGTTGCGATTTACTTTTAAATGCGTTTACTGCGCTTATTATCTCAATAATTGGAGTTTAAGCTCCAAGTCAAAAATGCCAAATCAGTCAGCCTTTTTCCGTTTTTCAACATCTGAGTGTCATCACCTCTTTCGTCTAGAAAAGCTGTTATTTCGGGCAATAATTCTGAAAAGCTTTCTATGAATTTTCCGCAACTCAATCACCTGACGTCCGTGTGAAGAACTAAATCATTGTGTTCAGCTGACTCCCAATCTTCTAACTGCAAATTAAACAGCCGCTGCAAGCTACGTGCACGGATGGAATTTCGAATTCTCGTTACAATGCCTAAAATTTCCTTGATCTTTAATAGTTCTGAACACAAAACTTGTTGATGTATAATGCAATGGAATGAAAAAAATTCAGGAAAATCTTCATTAGTTGGACACAATGTCACAAAACCGTTTTTGTTTTCAGTCATTGCTCCATCGGTTGTAATTCACACCAATTTATATATTGGTAGCTGGTAGCTTTTACAAAATTGAAGAATACTTATATATATATATATATATATATATATATATATATATATATATATATATATATATATATATATATATATATATATATATCCGCCACGGGTCTTCCTCTTCAGAGGAATGATTGTCAAAAATTATTTCTTAGCCAACATGTCATTGAATACCATCCAAATAAAAATACACAGCTAAGCAGTGTCTAACATATCAGTGAATTCGTTGAACTGTAAAGAAAAATTTGAATATTTCATGATATCATATTTTAGTTTATCTGCCATGTCCTGAATCATGACTTCAATACGCCTTGTGACAGTCGGACGAGATAACTGAAGTTCTCTAATAGCAGACGTGAATCCTATTTCATTTTTACAATCTCCAAATGAAGTCTTATCCGCTTCAATAAATGCTTCCTTCACAATCGATCCATCTCCGAAAGGTTTCTTGTATTTCGTCAATATATGAGATATTTTAAATGACGCGATAGTAACAGCTTTTCATTGTTTCGCTAATCTTCTGTACATGGTTTGTTCTTTTTTCGAATAAGATATAAAATCACGTACTTTTCGTTTTCCTTATTCACTTTGTGGCGGAAAATCCTTTCCATAGTTTTTATGAACCGTTTTACGATGCCTCACTAAGTTACCACGCTTAGGTATTGCAACTGACGTACGACAAATAAGACAAATGCACTTATCCTTCACCATACAAAAGAATAATTCTTCCTCCCAATCGTTCTTAAAATGATACGTTGTAGATTTCTTCGCTGCACTCATTTTGTACTATTTAATAATGAACTTTGTATCGACGTAGTGTTGCCTTCAAGTTACAATTCAGAATGACTCTAATTCTTGCAGGCGCAACATTTATATCGAATTTTCCAGCCAAACGCGCCGCTCGGAATTTCTAGAAGGACACAAGAATAAAACACGAGGCGTCTTTGATAAGTACAGCGCGTTTTTCTGAGAAAGCCGCTAGCAGAGTGTTATTTTATTACGTAATAAATTTTTGTATTTCAGTTACCTACTTATCGTAAACTTTTTTTGTAGAGATCTACTCAAAAATCACTCACGATCGACCGTTTGAGTACCCCTGTTATATGGCGTTATGTTGAGACTAGTTCGCACCCTTTCATGATATGTAATTGCAAATTTCGAAATTTTTCCTGTTTTTAATTTCTGCTCAATGATTTTCTCGTTGTCGTTTGCATGAAATAAAAGTTGAATATGATGTTGCGTTCTTTCAATTTTATATTGCGTCATCGTTACATAAACCACGGAACACTTTGGATAAAAGTGAAAGCCAAACGTCTTGTGGTTGTTTTATCAACCATCTCCTCCAGACTCTTCTGCTGTCGATTATTTCATTTTCTCAAATTTCATCTTTATTAAGTTTCATTCAACATGTGCATGAATTTAAATCTTGGAGGAAACGAAAAAAATAATTCTGCCCGTTAAAGGGATAACCGGAAGTGAGAACAATTGTGAATTGTAGATCAGAATCCTGAAAATTGAAACTGATCGATCAACTCGTTCCCCAAATACAACTTATAGACCTTTCAGCGAGGACATCCTGTACTCTATATTGTATTAAACTCAGTTTATGTTGGAAATGATAATGTGATTGAATGAACGTTCATTATCCCCACCAGCTATACTTGGTTGCATAGTTAAATTGTAGATGAAATCAACAGCTCTGATTTCTTCATATAATATAAATTAGGAACAACTGGAATATAGCATTATTGGAAAGTGTTTAAAAATTTTGATGAGAAAACCGAAATTTGTGATTATCAAGGTGATTATTCATATGATTTTTTTTCCTTTTAAAAATGTCAAACTTCACTCCGAATGCAATAAAAATTTCATATTCATCCAAATTCCTCGTTTCATTTTGTTTTCATGAGAGACTAGCGAAATCTCATGAAAAAATTGTTCAACGTTTCACTCAAATCCAATTAAAATGCGAATCTTGTACATCATAATAACGTAAACCAATCATATGTTCTAGTAACTAGTTTTGAAAAGCATACCGATTGATAGCAAACAAGTACACTAAAAAATTTGTTTTTCAATGAGTTTTCAATATCAAGGTAATTTAGATTTTCAATTAAAATTCAATTTCAAATTCATTTCTTTCTTTGAGAAATTTCTGCCAAAAGAATTTGTCGCGCCTATTATTCTATGAACTGCAAATAATTGCGACAATGTGCATGTTTCAAGAAAATAAATCAGCTGAGCGTAAGTCCTCTAGTAACCGCTGAAACGCGTTTTAGAATCAAGCTGAAAAATGAAGTCTAACACAAGTGGAGGTTCTGAGTTAATAAATAACATCGCATACACCTAACTGCAAATTAGTCTCACGTTACGTGTTAAGATAGATGAAACATGTTGTAAAAAGTCAATAAGATTACGACTTCAACTTTCAAATGTCTGCGCTTTTCTCTTCCGTTCTGTTCTTACTCCGTTAATTTTTAAAACTTACAAGCTTATTAATTCGTTCCCAAGTTTCTTAACTACTAAGTCCGAAATTTTCTGTGCATAGTGTCTGATCTTTCGAGAAACTCGAAAGACGATACAAGACTTTCCGCATTAGCTTTTCAGAGCTCCGTACTCAAATAAAATGCGGAATATTGACTTCCACACACTTCGTGAAAGATATATTTAAAAAAAAGTGATTTAACCCCGACAAGTTGTCCATATATCTATTCATTCAATCAAACCGATTTCATGAAATAATATGAATCCACCACCCGGTAATTAATTCCACTACCAGGTAATGATTATAATCAAAACATATCCTGGAATCATTATATATTAGGATAACGTTAAATGTTCTGAAAATATATCAATCTACCAGAATATATACAATACATTGATTTGATTAAGAAGGTCGTTACTTGATGAAAATCGATATACATATTTTCAATGAAATAAAACTAAAGTATTTAGATTTTCACTATATTAACAAAACTATGACCGGTTTCACCACACTGTGGCTTCATCAGATAGATACAAACTAATGGACAGATATATTCTTTATATATTAGTCTTATTTCTTACTTAATATTACAATAGGTACAAGAGGTATGTTGGGAAACCCTTCGGAGTTGCTTACCTTATGAATTGAAAAAATTGAGGAAAGGAGAAGGATTTAGATCTAATTGACTATTAAGTAACCTACCTGAATTCTTTTCTTTGTTGATCTCTAAAATTTCCAATAGATTGAGTTTTTGTCTGTTATTTTCATTGTGTAAAATTTTGAAATTATCATTAAAGTTATGGTATTCTTCGAGTATGTGATTAGAATAATGGGAATCTGATCTATGATAATTGAAACTACGTTTATGCTCGGATAATCTAACTTTGAAATTTCTGAAAGTTCTACCAATATAAATTTTATTACAATCCCCGCAAGATAGTTCATAAACACCGGATTTATTACTTTTATCAGTTTTAGATTTGCAGTTTTTGATATGTCGGCCTATAGAATTATCAGTTCGGAATGCTATATTGAAATTATAATGTGAGAGGAATGATTCTAATCTTATAATTATATATAAATACATATATATATATATATATATATATATATATATATATATATATATATATATATATCTTCTATCCAAACCAAATGTTTAGGTTAAGTTAGATAGAATCATTGGAAATACCTGTCATCAATAAACACTTAAGAAGAAGAAACTCAATGAACTCTCAATTACTTAAGAAGAAAAAACTCAATAAGCTGTCAATTACTCGAGAAGATTTGTATTTTTATTCTCATTCTATCTATATATAGCTGTCATAATTTCTATACATTTATTCGTCTGAAGGAGCTACGGTGTAGCGACACGCGTTACGAGTCACAATTATTCAGAGAAATTTCTCCAAAATCATTACTCGTTTTTATTGGCAATGATATCAGAGAAAAATTGATCAGAATTTACTCTTCTACAATGATAAAAATTGAAACATACGTTATGACATTCGAAATAAGATGGTGTCAACTTCCTGTATAACCTTAAGTGCCACAGCATTGAAAATAATTTCGGAAGTTTGTTCGAATAACATTTAGGACAACAACAGAAAATTCAACAATTGGCCATCTCTATCTCTATATACTTTCACTGCCCCATCTCGTTTGGACACCCGGTATATGCGTATTGACTTTTGGCAATAGGTTTTAGGAATTTTACAAACTGATCAAGTTTTTTTTTCAGGTTTAATATGTCGTTTGACGAGGCTATATTCCACAGTGTTGGTCAATTAAAATGGCACAATAGTCACCACTGTTCACCTGAAAATGACCACAGGCACAGGGATATGACCTTCAAAACTCATGGAGTTTATTGATGTGAAGTGGGATCATTAATAACACAGGTCTGCAACAAAAATGCTGTCTGGATATTTTCAACTGATTTCTATATATTTAGGTGTTCTTGAAACGAAAAAACATACTCAAAAAATTTTAGAACGTAAGGTTGTTTTACAAAACGCAAAATTTTATTACATAACACGGATTTTTTGGGCTAAAAAAGGATTTACTTTTAGTATAAATGATAGGTACAATTTTATTTTGATAACTGTTTTAAAATGTTCACAGGACATAACTATCATTAATTTCTAAATAAGGAACACCCTGTTTGATCTACATTAACAAGTATAAACATGTTGTAACCTGAACGTGCGCGCTCTGATAGTGTAGAAGTGGCGCGGGACAATTACGTGTTAACTCATCATTGTTTTATAGATCTTGGTTCAATACAGTGCAATGTCGTCTGTGCGGAAGTGTGTGAACTCTTGGGATAGTTTCTGTTACATTTGTGGAGAATATATGACATTAAAGCAACAAGTTAATATTACGGACTTAGTAAAACAACTATACTTCGCGTATTTTGGCTTCAAAATTGGAGATCAGGATTAATGTATGGGCACCTCAAAAAGTCTGCAAACGATGTGTCGAAGACCTTCGAAATTGGTTTAAGGGCAAGAAAAAAGCTTTTCGATTTGCGATTCCTATGATATGGCGCGAGCAAGAGAACCATAGTGATGATTGTTACATTTGCTCGTGTAATGTGAAAGGGTATGATTCAAAACGGAAGCAGTCAATTGCATACCCAAATCTGCAATCAGCTATTCGTCCCATCTCTCATGGTACCGAAATACCAGTTCCCAAGGTCCCTGCTACCTTGGAAGAGGTTCCAAGTTCTGACGAAGATGGTACTGTACCTACATCCGATGACCAGTCAATTTTTGAATTTGGAGATGACAGAAGTCCAAAATTGTTTTCCCAAGGCAAGCTTCATGATTTGGTAAGAGACTTGAATCTTTCAAAAACCGCTGCTGAGTTTCTTGGATCAAGGCTCAAAAGCAGGAATATACTTTTGCCGGGGGTGTCTTCCTCCTGGTTTAGTTATCGTGAAAAGCAGTTTACTTCCTACTTTGCCCAAGAGGATGAGTTGGTTTATTGCACCAATATTGAAGGTTTGATGAATACATTTAAGATCTCATACGACCCAGAAGAGTGGCGTATTTTTATAGATTCTTCAAAAAAAAGCCTTTAAGCAGTTCAGCTTCACAACGGCGGCTTCTATGCTTCCATTCCTATCGGCCATTCTGTACACCTCAAAGAAACCTACAAGAACTTGGAATTGATTCTTTGTAAATTGAAATATAAAGACCACGGTTGGCAAGTGTGTGGTGATTTCAAAATCTTGGGCATGGCGCTCGGACAGCAATCTGGGTTCACCAAACTTCCTTGCTTTTTGTGTCTATGGGATAGTAGAGACCGAACAAATCACTGGACCAAAAAGTGTTAGCCTGCGAGGGGGCTTAAAGTTGGCGAAAAGAATGTCCTGCATAAAATTTTGGTGCCTCCTCATAAAGTTCTTTTACCACCGCTTCACATAAAGCAGGGATTGATGAAGCCATTTGTAAAGTCACTTCCAAGAGATGGAAATTGCTTCAAATATTTATTATTAAAGTTTCCTGGCCTCTCGGAGGCAAAGTTGAAGGAAGGTGTTTTCGTTGGACCAGATATTAGACGGCTTATGGCTGATCCACTATTCGTCACAACCATGACGGATCCTCGAAGAGAAGGGTGGATTGCCTTTAAGGAAGTTATAATAAAATTTTTAGGCAATAACAAAGACCCTAACTACAAACAAATCCTCAAAAGAATGTCAAAAGCATTTTAAGCTTTAGTTTCCTTAATGAGTTTAATAGTACATTTTCTTCATTCCCACCTCTGCTATTTTTTTGAAAATTTAGGAGACGTGAGTGAAGAGCAAGGTGAACGATTTCACCAAGATATTAAGGAGATGAAAAAAAGATACCAGGGAAGATGGAGCGTTTCAATGATGGCAGACTACTCTTGGACGCTTGAGAGAGACCTTCCAGATGCTTCCCACAAGCGAAAATGTACCAAAAGGAGTCTCACTGGGAAAAAGAAATGTGTTTAGTGCTCACTAATTAATGTATTTTAGATAAGAAAATAATTTGATACGCAATTATAAATTACTTTATTTAAAAAAAATTTATGTTTTATTTTCAGATAATAACTTGTTCAGCATAGACACCTACATTGTCAGAAAACGTGACGTGGTAGGACAAAATGAAAGTCATTTTCGAATTCAGCACACCCGAAAACATAAGAATTACACAGAAAAACCAAAACAGCTCTCAACTTTTTTTTTGCAAACTTGTGTAATTACCTGATTGGGCCTCCTTCTTTGGATCCAAATGTTGATCAGAATAGCCATTTGGTCTTGCTCAGAGATCGAGTACCAGAGCTTCCAGAGAAAGTGGACTTGGGAACGAGAAGAAGAATGTGTGTGGCTTTAACAAGATGGAGAATGTCCCCACATCGCATGAGGTTGCGTAAATTTTTGAATGAAAATAATAATGAAAGATGGATTGGTCGAGGAGGTCCCATTAACTGATCATCGGACTTACCAGACATGACATCCTCTGATTTTTACTTGTACGGCTGTCTAAAACATGTTTTTTTTCGCACAAAAGCCAAAAACTGGAGATGACATAATGGACAGCATTACATTAAACAAGTATTCAAAAGGGAACATAATCCAAATACGTCCACGCCGTTTCTCCTGAGTAGCACTTAAATTAGGTGATTGTCTTTTTCAAGGTCATTGTGATATTGGGTTAGAATATCCATTCTGAAAATACATTAGCTATTAAATAGCAATCACGGAATTTCTTGACATTTGACCTTTGAATGACCTTGTAAAACTCAAATACCGTTTTGAACGTAGAGTTTTCTGCTCTTACTCAATACAGTATAGAAATAGGGATTCCTATTTGAAAAAAAAAACATTCTGAAATGACCTTGAAAGTTAGGTTTAAGGTCAAAATCAATTACACAAAAAGATGGTCTTACTTGTCCTGGCCAATTTATGTATGGAAAATGTTCCTGTTTTTAGTTTGATTAAGGAGTTACTAGACTGGTTTTATTCAAATGGCCCACCCACATGAAAATAAGAAATATATCCGCATTTAATTCCACGCATTGGTACAACCAAAGTTTGAATAATTACTGAACAATTTGCAACATTCATGGTGTTATCTGCTGACATGCTTGAACAATCATTTCTCGCTGTTCATACAACAATTCCGGTGGCGTAACAGATTTCTGGTAGCCCCACGAAAAAAATCGAGAGACGTTAGATCCGGATAACTTACTGGCCATCCTATAACGCCTCTTCTACCTATCTACCTTCAACTCTATGATAGATATTCCCACGCAGCGGTTGCATAATGGTAAAATGGAGTGGTTCTCCATATTGGTACAAAATACTATATTCAGATAAATTTGGAACTCCTTCGCCGATAACTGTAATGGGAGGACCAATGAAATATTGAAGAAGGTTTCGCTGTCCATTTTTTTCTATAGAATTAAATATACTTCAATATTTATCCTAAACACACACAAACATAAAATGCTTGAGGTCATCAAGTATGATTGTTCTTCTTTGATTTATGTCACTCAAAACTCTACAGCTACCGACATAGCTGTAGAGTACCTCACCTTTCAATGAAAGAAGTAAATTCTTCTTAAAAAACCAATTTCCTTAACGACGATCGAATTTATCCACAGTCAGCTTTTCTAATTTCATATGGATGGAATTTGTACTTGTGAAGAATGCTGAAATTACATGTAAGGCATATGGATACTTATTCTTTCGTCATTATCAGCTTTGGTAGGATTGTGCTTCTTATTAATAACGTTTCCAGTTTCCATGAATTTACTCGTTGACCAAATAACATTTTTGTAATTCAAATTTCTTCCAGGGTTATTTTCGTTGAAAATGCGCGTAGTTGCTCGAGCATGGTGCTTATTTTTGAGAACTAAACTCACAGTTTCAATGCGTCTCTGCAGTATGTACAATATCTTCAACTAGATCTCCATTATTCTAGGATATGAAAACTAACAACCTGTTGGTAGCAGGTAAGTTACCTGTGCCCTTAGTAAATTATGAATCAGATTTTCAAAATTATTAATCCGTCGAAGTAGAATCCACTTGATAGATTTTAACATAAATTGTGAAGGGTTGCTCATATTGATTCAGATTCTGTGTTCACTGAATAGGACATTAAATTTATTCTTGTAGACATAAACCTCTTTAATCTAAACTTCAAGAGTAAATCATCAACAAAATAGCCTTGGTTCACTTAAAACTGTCAAAAAACTGCCATGAATGAAAACAGAGTTTATAAGAACAGGAAAAAAAACCAACACATAAAACTCAAACTGAATATGTTCATTCCAGGAATAAGTTTAACTGAGCAATTGATGGAGTGGAAATCCACTTCAATGAAAGAGTTAGGAACAGAATAACAAAATAATAATAAAGTCAGACCAGTGGAATTCGTCAGCTCTAGACTATGGTAAAGCCATAAATGCAAAAATGTTTTCGCAATATTCTGTTTTAGATACATCAAACGCAGTGCCCCCAAGAATCGATGTTGATGAAATTTCACCAATTGTTTCGGAGAAATGTGCTCCAGAGTAAGACCTTATAATCAATCTGTTTCTGATTTCATATGAGGACCAGATGCTTCCAGAGTAATGGAAAATTGCGAGAATACAATTGATTCCAAAGGAACGGAAGCATTGCGAAAGTTATGAAAAAACTGATAATTGTTGAGCTCATGAAATTTGAAACAGAGTATCATCAGTTATCGATAATACGGTTTAGGTAGATAAAGATCACATGGTGAGTTTCTTGCATATTTTACTATTTGTGGACATCAACAATCGAAAAGTGTGGCTAATCAAGAGCTATTGCTCCCAATATCTTAAAGGCCTTCGACAGAGTTTGGCACACAGCCTTGATGAAGAAACTAAGCGCATATGATCTTCCTGAAAATTTGCGAGGTTTCATTAGTGGCTTTTTCTTATGAATATCGATTTAGGTGGTAGTTGATGGTGTAGCGAATGAACTTTTCAGGTTGATACAGGAGTACCCCTGGGCTCCATAATCAACGCAACTCTTTTTCTGTGGCAGAATAATGATCTGCTCTACTCCCGCGTTAAAAGAGTATTTTGACTTGTGGAGAACTATACTCTAGTGTCCTCATTTTCTAGAAAACTGTTTCAATGTTCACTGCATCTATTTGATAGTTTCTGGAAGAAAACAGTTTGACTCATCGATAATGACCGCCTGGAGGTCACGCGATCACGCTCAAAGACAGCAGGTTTCTGATCTCTCCCTTCTTCATAGATACTTCCAAGGAAAATTCTCTGAAAAACTAATAGACTTGGTTCCGGAGAAAGTAGTGCTCTAAAGAAGAACCAGGCTTGCGGAAAATTCACACCATCGGGCGATGCAACTAACTATGCCACGAATCTCTATAAAACGAGTCCTAGACTAGTGTGCTGTGGAACTCCCTTCCATCAAAAATCCTTACAATTTGGCTCTTTTTAAGAAGCGTGTGAACTAACACAGCTGTGGCATGATAGGCCTCGCCTCCTCCCAAGAGCTGAGATCAAGAGAAAAGAAACGAATCCCTTCAATATCATCAATCAAATACATGCATCTCTCTTAAAGTTATGTTAGAAATGACTTCGTTATTCAATATAGATAAGGTAATTCTAATTGTATTCAAGATTATATTTGCGTAATACTAATGAGTTTCATTTTTAACACAGGTCATATAATGAGAGTCGACCAGTAAAGGAATAACTGGCCTTTCGAGTGGAATTAAGGTTTAAATTTTTTGTATTTTTCGTGAAAATTAAGATGTGATTCAAAAAATTATTTATGACACTAAACTCATATCGCCATGACTTCAAAATTCAGATACTTGTTTTAAAGTAGACAAGCAGCCATTAAAAAGAGAATTTATTGTTTATCCAACATGACTGCGCCACTTTTAATTCCACGTTCCTGCTTAATTATCCAACACTTTGCAGCCGGAAACTCCTGAAAATTTCTCCGATTTGGCTCATCTCTGAGCATGCGATATGCAGATGTAAATAGAGAAATAACATTTCCTTGCATATTTTTATTTTACGGCCGTGAGTCCAATAGCGCGCGCTGCCAAAATGTACCGGACGTTGTCATTTGCATGCGACCGGCGAGCGAGGAATGAGGGGGTGAACAGCATTGCATGTGCCTGCATATAATCCCCAGAATTCGCATATCCTACACTTTGGCTCTATGTTTCCGTGAGTTCGAATGAGAATTACCATATACATTGATGGAACTTTCCGCGATAGGGTCGACGAACCAGATTTTCCACGACATTGCTCCTTGAATAATGGTCATTCATCTTGCAGCAGTACCCGGGTTATATTTGCATCACAAGCAACTTTAAGTGAGCAACAGAAATCATACTTTTCAGAGGATAATAGAGTGTTTCTCTTCCCCCATTATGTTCCATATATTCCTCTGGAAACAGAAAGGTCTGTTTTTAATTTCTTGGCGAATATTTTGGGTACTTTCAGGAACACAACATTTTTTATTTGCTACTTCTACAATAATCGAAATTTCCTATTATTCCTTCATAAGGCGATACGTAAATCTAGATTACACAGCTCTACAAAAAAATTTTTCTTATTGTTGCCCTGGATATCATCGCAAATTTTTATGTTTCAAGTGCCCAGATTACGAATATATTCATGAAAATTCTCAATGTGCTCGTATTTTCATGATTTTTGCATTTCGATATTTTGAACAATTATAAGCTTGTTAGAAATTAAATTTAATTTTCCAGTCATGATTAGGCTTCTCCGCAACTTTTTCGCGCATACAAACATCACCTGATCCCCACTCTCAGACCCCTTGCTCCACAGAACAGCTGAGATCTCAGTTATTTGACAATATTGAAGTACATATACACGTAAATCTGGATAAAGTGTCATGGATTAATATTTTGTTTCAATTACTGAATGTCCATTCTTATATATTTGTCTTCTAGTCTAAAATATGAGTTCGTCACGAAGAAAGTGTAAATATTGTAGTGATTTATTTTGTTATATTTGCGGTGTTTATATACCAAAAAAACAAAAAAGAAATATCACAGACTTTGTCAAGGAGACTTATGTTGAATATTTTGGTTTCAAAATGGACAAATTAGGTAAACCATGGGTTCCTAATAAAGTTTGTAAGTCCTGTGTTAAGTCTTTACGGTTGTGGAAAAAAAGTGAACGTTCTGGATTAGATTTGGTATTCCTATGATCTGGATGGAGCCTACGAATCATTTAGATGATTGTTACTTTTGCGTAGTAGATGTTAGAGGTTTTAATCGAAATCAAACGTGGAGATACCCAGGCTTACAGTCTACGAAATGTCCGGTTCTACACAGTGAAAATCTCTCTCGGCCCACACACATTTCAAAAGTAATTCGCGTGCCCTCAGAAGCAATGATGTTACAAAATTGACAGAAATCGGAACCATCTACTTGTGGAAGTGAATGGGAAGGTGAAACATCTACGCCAAAGTTATTTTCTCAAATAAACTCAGTGATTTAATACGTGATCTCAATTTATCAAAACAAGGATCAGAACTGTTAGCCTCAAGATTGAAAGAAAAAAATTTATTGGCACCAACAGTAACAATTACAACATACAGAACGCGAGAAAAAGATTTATTACAATTTTTTAGTGAAAATGAAGGATTAGTGTATTGTAATGATATCGCGAAGCTGCTTATAGATATGGGTTTAAAAGAGTACAAATCTACTGAATGGCGCCTTGTTATTGATAGTTGCAAAAGAAGTTTAAAATGCGTCTTATTGCACAATGGAAATAAATTTGCATCAATTCCAATTGCCCATTCAACGAAACCCAAAGAAGAATATGAAAATGTAAAATTAGTTTTAGAAAATTAAATACTCTGAGCATCAATGGCCGATCTGTGTGGATTTAAAATGGTTAATTTTTACTTGGCCAACAAAGTGGATATACAAAATACCCTTGCTTTATTTGTATGTGGGATAGTAGAGCAAAGCAACTTCATTGGGAACAAGATGTTTGGCCTGTAAGAAATTCTTTAACTGTCGGTAAAGCCAACGTAATAAGGGAGCCGCTGGTAAGCAGAGACAAAATCATACTTCCACCATTACATATTAAGTTAGGTATGATTAAGCAACTTGTAACAACGTTGAACAAAGACGGAAATTGTTTTAATTACATTTGCAGAAAATTTCCGAAGCTTAGTATGGAAAAATTGAAAGGTGAAATATTTGAAGGTCCTCAAATACGGCAATTGATGGAAGACTCAGATTTTATCAAAGTTATAACTGTTCCGGAAAGTAAAGCTTGGAAAAGTTTTGTGTTGGTTGTCGAAAATTTCCTAGGTAACCATAAAGCAGCAAATTATGAAGAAATTGTGCAAAATATGCTGACAAACTTTCAGACTTTAGGAGCAAATATGAGTATTAAGTTACACTATCTCCGCAATCATCTAGATAAATTTCCGGATAATTTAGGAAATTATAGTGAGGAACAGAGAGAGCGGTTTCATCAAGATCTAAAAGTGATGGAAGAAAGGTATCGAGGTCGATGGGATTGTCACATGATGGCAGATTACTGCTGGTCTTTGAAAAGAGATTGTCCCCTGAAAAATTATAGAAGAAAAGCTCATAAAAGGCGTTTTATGGAAATATGAAATATATTTTCGACATTTTCCTCTTTATTTACTTCGATGTATCCGAATTTCTCGAAACATAACTGACATTATAAATATATCTGTTATTTTGTTTCTTGTTTTACGATTTGTGTTATGTAAAATGAAAATAAAGATTTAAAAAGAAATCAGAGCAAATCCTACAAAATCATTGATAGTTTCACGAATTGTGTGCATAAATAGACCCAAAATCATTTTCATATCTAGGGCAACAAAACCATTGTAGACCAGTGTTATCGTCTTTAAGAACTACAACACTATCAATCAGAATGATGACCAGGAAAAGTTAAATCAGTTGCCATACCATTTTGTTGAGTTAATTGTAATTATAAAAAGAATGAAACCAGATTTGCTTATTAAAATTATACGAAAAAGGAAAAGTCGATTCTTCAAAATTTCCCGCTTGTAAGAGGGGAATAATATTAATGAAAAATTGATCTGTGTTATACTATCGCTATATAGACTTCAAAAAAGCCTTTCACAGCATCTTAAGGAAAACATAATGAAAGGATCTGCATAACTCCAACATACCTACCAAACTATAGATACTAGTAGAAATGACAATGAAAGAAAGTTCTTCAATGAAGAAGCCGGAGTGAGACAGGGCGTCGACCACAACTCTATTCAACATTGCGGTAAAGGGGTCAATAAGGGACCTGCTGCACAAAGATCTGATAAATACCAAATCGTTACAACTCATCGCACACGCAAACGATATCGTGATAGTTTCACGAGACAAACAAGTAGATACACAATAAACTAAGGAATGAAGACTGACATTTAACCAGATCAAGATGAAACGTACGACGAGTAATAGACGCGGCACAAGCTGAGCAAACATCAGATTTGGAGATTATCAGTTCGAAAGAGTAGAAACCTTTAAAATAATGACAGAAGTGAAGAGACTTCAAACCAGATACAACTTGGAAATAGAGAATTGGGTCAACGTAAATGATCAATGAAAAAAAACAAAGATGCAAGTCTACATACGACCTGTAGTAACCTACGCAAGCAAAACAATGTGCCTGACAAGAAGGGAAGAGGGAAAACTGCTCATCTTCGAACCTGAATGTGTCAGAAAAATATTTGGACCAAAAGCTTGAACGATGGGGAATATAGAAGGCTTATGAACTACGAAATAAGAAACATAGTGAGCTAAGACATTGTTACATTCATAAAATCACAGAGGACGATGGTTAGAACATATAGAAAGAAATCTGGATGATACCGCTATAAGGGGAATAATCTATTGGAAACCGATGATGAGTAGACCAATAGACCAAAGGGACGACCTAAAGGCAGATGGAATGACCAAGTAATCAACGACCAGATATACCAGATATATATATATATATATATATATATATATATATATATATATATATATATATATATATATATATATATATATATAAAATGAAAATAAGAATAAGGAAATTTTATTCTACCGATTATTATTTCTACAACAGACGTTATTCCTAGAAATCTTCAAAAAGTATTGAGATTTTGGGTCTGAAGAAAAATTTGTTTGAACAGTTACAAAAGATAACAGTCATCAAATCTTGTAATATTCTTCGTAGGTTTCTTTCCGAAAATAATAATGAGGTAGAGTCATAGGTTTTCTCTTTAGTTTATACTGCTCAGAATCTCATTTCATATTTTATTTATTTGTTCATATAAATGTAATATAATTAACTGACAATTTTGTCATATTTATATTCAGAGCAGTATTCTATTCGATCGTTCACCACTTCACACAAAGGAAACTATTAATGAGTAACATTCAGTGTTACTTGACTAAGGTCCGTACACTGGATTTTTCCGGGGAGAAGGCCTCTGACATTACTCGTTGGTACATTGATATCATTGTCTGATGATGCTATAGTATGTATATATTCTGGTAGATTGATATATTCTCATAACATTTAAAGTTATCCTAATATATAATTACTCCAGGATATAATTTGATTATAATCATTGCCTGGCAATGGTATTAATTACCGGGAGGTGGATTTATATTTTTCATGAAATCAGTTTGATTGCATGAACAGATATATGGGCAACTCGTCGGGGTAAAACCCTATATATATATATATATATATATATATATATATATATATATATATATATATATATATATATATATATATATATATATATATATATATATATAAATCTGGCCTTTGATAGGTTGAGGGTTTCGTCTCTTTTGTTTTGAGTGCCACAGACAAGAACGACGAGATGTGACGAGATATACATCGACCAAACTAATAGACGAATAGAGAAAAGAATAGAGGAACACAAAAGAGCACTAAAAAATAAATACATCTCATCCGTCATTTACCTACATAAATTACATAAAGGTCATAAAATAGATTTCGATAACTCAATACAAATCAGCACCACACAACAACTTAAGAAACGTCTCATCAGAGAACAGGAGGAAATTGAAAAAGGAGGAACAATGAACAAAAGAGATGAAACCCTCAACCTATCAAAGACATGGAATGATATTTTACCACCAGGAAACCGCCATCATCAACAGATAATAATGGAAGCATACCCACCACCAGGTTCACCGACGTCCACAACGAGGACATAAAAGTAGAACCACCGACAAACCGATATCAGTTCCGCTCGAGACATCGTCTACCGAATGCCTGAAGATGACAAGGGACAACTTTTCCTAGCGTCGCCAAAATCAAAATGGACCACAGATAAAACCCGTAACACATCAAATCATAGATACTTTCGTGAAAATTTGATATGTAATATATATATATATATATATATATATATATATATATATATATATATATATATATATATATATATATATATATATATATATATATATATATTTATTTATATATTTATTTATTTATTTCATCAAGAGCGCTAAAATATGGCCTGCTACAAAAGAGCGTTGAGAGTTACAAACTCACCTCTAGATGTCCTTGAAAAAGCTATCTGAATTTTTATTTTACTCCCATAACGGATAGAGGCGCATCGCATAACAGGCCTGACATTGCTGTTTTTTGTGGCGGGAAAAATCGAGCAGTGTTGATGGATGTGACCGTTCCACTCGTTGAGAACCTCGAAAATGGCGGACGCAGAGAAGGTGATGAAGTACCAGGATTTGACTGTCCTGCTGAAGGAGATGTATAGTCTCAACTCTCTCGTGGTTCTACCTCTTATAATAACGGTTGATGGCCGAGTTCATAAGCGATTGATAGATAACACCCTATCCCTTGACCTTGATAAAAGAATAATCTCCAGCGCACAGAAAGGGGTGCTGCTGGGTACCGTGCGGATTGCCAGATTGTCAGAGGATTGCTCGTTGGTTCTGGGTGACCTCTTGACGCTTTGAAAAAATTGTTTATATATATATATATATACGCTTTAAAAATTGTATATATATATATATATATATATATATATATATATATATATATATATATATATATATATATATATATATATATATATATATATATATATATATATATATATATATATATATATATATATATATATATATATATATATATATATATGTACTGGAGTTTACAGATTGTCCTGCATGGACTGTGAAGGTGTTTATATAGAGTAGACTAGTCGTTCACTCAAAACTAGATACGAAGAACATCTTTCAAATTACAACACCCAGAGAAGTGACGAATCCACTTCAGCTTGATGTTGTATCTAAAATGGCTTTTATTTTCTACTCATAGATCAACTTAAAATTATTCACAGATTATATAAAGAACGAAAGTTAGATATTTCAGAACCATCCAATACCTGTTTATATATGTATATATTTCAACTTCAGTCCAGTATTTATTGTCACCTGAAGTATTGGTCGAGAGACCAAAATTGCAATCCTGAATTTCAAAGAGAGAACTCTTGTTTACATAGTTTAATTTCTTGTTATTATCATGATTAATTATCACGTAACAACGGTGGCATAAAGTGACTTTAGAAGAAGACGAGAGGTTAAGAGATCTGTTTTATGTACACGGGACATTCGTTTCGCTGATCATCGGCTACCATTTGTGTCACAGGAGGGGGATGGAAGTCGACGGTATGCGCTGAAGGCTACATCGACAACAATATTCAAAATTAATTGGATCGAAGTGAAAAAATAGTAGCCACAATAACGAAATCAAATGTCAACACACAAAACGTGATTACTGATAAGATTGGCCCAATGATGAAGAATAACAATATTGTTTTCAACCATTATACATTGCCTTAAGATACGTTCAATAATTGTAATGTTACAATAAACTACATGGTTAACAAGTATTGGTACTCTTTTTTCCTGTTTACAATGAATTGAATGAAGAAAATTTCCTCGATTTTTTTTATTGTAGATAAACAACAGTATTCTACTTCCGCGTAATGGCTGTTACTCGATCGATTGAATTACCTCATCTCGCGAGTAATAGCCATCATGACACGCTCGTTGAATAATGTACTATTATTGGTAGTAAACCGTAGCAGTGTAAGCTCGTTGTTTTCATTATGATTAACTACTAAGTAGTAGCGGCTTGTTCTATTCAATATCAAAAGAAGTGTGTCGGAAATGTTCAAAACAGAATGGGAACACCTCTGCGTGAATTGGTGAACAAAATGTGGAACAAAAGATGATTAATTAATTAATTTTAACATTTATAGTTATTTATATATTATTAAAAGCTCGACGCGTTTCGATACACAGTATCTTTGTCAAGAGCGAATGAATACTACAAATATATCTCACTGACATATACTTATATATACTGAAGAGGTAATCCACTCAGAGCTATCTGTATTTGAACTAGTGTTTAGGGAACAAGTTTAATAAGGGTGAGTTATTTATGTCGAACTAATTTTCAAGAATTTCCGATGAATACCTGAATGTGTTAATTTCAAGTACTTCCAGATGGTTGAGTTTTATACCTCAATTCTTAGGATGTACGATTTTAAATTCTTCATTGAAAAAATGACTATTTTCCCTAAGATGATTTGAATAATTTGAATCGGTTTTTCCATTGATGAAACTGCGTTTCTCTTCTGTTGAACTATTGAATTTCTTGTCTTGGTGTTCACCGATTGGATATATATGTTGTAAAGCTTATTTGTATTTTTCATTTTATTTATATTATATACATTCTTTTAAAAAGAGTGGATTTTCAAAATTTCGAATAATTGTATCTGCAATAAAAGCTTTTATCTATAATTCCGATGCGTGTTAGAAAATCACAAGTGGGAGCTCAGGAAAATGTAACAGGGGAACCATACTAAACACCTTAAAAAAGTCTAGGGAACACTTATCAATATCTTTAAAATATGAATTTGTTGATTCGAATTTATAGAAATCTTTCGGTTTTTGTTAGGATGTATTGTATATAATATATTCTCAAGAAAACCGAAATAATATTTGACTTCTCCAAAGCACCTATTATAAAAAAAAAATTGAAATTTGAAATAGACGAAATTTGGTAAAACACAAAAACAAATTCTGAACTAATATTTTCGAAACGATAAGGAAGCACTTATATTTTTCAGTACGCAGAAAGTTCACCTCTGTTATTAATGACACTGGCATCGTCGCGGCATGCTCAATATTAAATTGTCTATTACATTTTGGTCTAAGTCATTCCAAGCCCCCTGAACTGCTAATCGAAGCTCTTGTTCATGATAGAAGACGTTTTGACTCAGGAGATTTCTTTTTAGGGTAGCCCACACATGCTCGATGGGATTCAGATCAAGGAAGCAGGATGGCCACGGTAGAAGAACGATATCATTCTCTACAAGAACGTTCAAAACAACTCTTGCACGATGAGGAGAGGCATTATCTTGTTGGAAGAGTGGATTTTAACCCATTGTTTGAAGATAAGGTACCACTACAGGAAAAACTATCTCATTTGCGTATGAATTTCCCGTGAGGTTGTTCTGCATGAAAACAAGGTCAGTTTTTCCATCAAGGCGTATACTTCCCCAAAACATCACTGATCCGCCTTCCTGTCTAACAACTTCTCGAGCATGCTCGAGAGACGGTTTTGCTTTCCAGGTTCCCTCCATATTCGAATTCTTCTCGAATCGGGATAATAACTAAATCTAGATTCATCACTGAAGAGAACTGTGGCCCACCTCTCTTGATCCCAGTTTACGTGTTCTTGGCACCAAGCTAAATGAGCAGCGTGATTTCCATGGGTCAGTTGTGGAACGTCTGGAGCGGAGTTGACCTTCGTGCAGTCGATTTCTCACAAATTGGCTGGAAATTTGTACATTATGAACTCGTGATAGCTCTTGAGCTAATTGAGATGCTGTGGTAGTACGATCTTTTCTGACTTGTATAACAAAAATCGGTCTTGGGCGACTGTAGTAATCCTGAAACGACCTGAATGGCGTTCTTCTACGCTACCTCTTTCATTGAAACGTGACCATAAACGGTTTATTACACTTGGGCTACTTCCGAGAACCCTGGATACTTCCCGTTGTGAGCTCCCAGCTTGGAGCATGGCAACGGCTCGTAACATCTCTTCTCTAGTCAAATGTCGTGTTTCCATGGTCGAATTACAAAACTTAAATCTTTTATTTGTGCTTACAACAGAAACAAAGTGCCATTTAATTGATTTCAAACACTGAATACATGAAATGTCTATAGAGCAGCGTCGCATCTGCTGCATTTTCAGTTTTTTATAAAAAAAACTGAAATCTGTTGCGACACTCCACATAATTTGGTGAGAAATTGATGCAAGTGTTCCTTTCTTAAAAAAAATTATCCATATTGATCGTTCTGGATACGATATATCGATATTCAGTAGTGTTCCCTAGACTTTTTTGAGGTGTTTATCTTGCATATGATTCAATAAACGAATGAAAAAAAATGCGTTTTTATACAATATGCTGCTAACCAAATTTGCATGAAAACCATTATTTATGTCGATCTGTTTTATCAATTTCAATTCTTTGAAATAATTATCATTAGACATCGGTGTGCACAAGAGTCTATGTATATAGCTATTAAATGCTGCAACTTCATGTTCGTAAGGATGTGCCGATGTATAATGAATTATGATATCTGTATGAGAATTCGTATGAGAAGGATTATAATAAATTGAAAACTGGTGTTTATTATTTGATCTTGTTATTGTTAGGTCTAGGCAATTGATCGAATTGTTCTGTTCTAATTCAGAAGTGAATTTGATTTTTGGGTGCAGGTTGTTGATGAAATTTTCGAATACAGTCAAATGTCTGTTTGTTCCTGTGAAACACACAATAATGTCATCGACATATCGATACCAATATAGGAAATGTTCACTAAGCGGTTGTTTATGAATAATTTTCTCTATATATCTTTTATTAAAACAAACGTTAAATAAAAAATGATTTTGAGATATGCAAACATCTAATAAAGCCATAATGTCGTATTTAATTCGTGGATTCGTCATATTTTGTGTTAACAGATGATTGACTATACTATACGGATCTTTCGGTGGAATACTTGAAACGAATTCTTGACATAAAAAGGACTAACTTTGCATTATTTGGAATGACAATATCTTATATTTTTCTCATCAAATCATTTGAATTACGGATTGAAAAAGACGGTTTTAAATTACAACATTTTTCCAGAATATGTATTAAAATTTGGAAACCTTGAATGTTGGGGCATGTGTGAATGATATCACCAATCTTATTGGATAACCATTTTTGTGCAATTTAACTAAAGAATAAAGTTGAGGTTGTAAAGAAATCGGTAAGACAAGTTTAAATTTCTTCCTTATTGAATTCATCAGGAGGATCTCGGGATATGACTGAATAATTAATGAAATCTAATGTTATGGACATGTAATCTTGTTTATTTATAGCTATAACTGTATTGCCTTTATCTGGTTTTGTGAAAATAATATCATTCGATGTTGATTTAATTTTTATATTTTTGATTAGCATGTGATCTCTAATTGGTCTATCAAGCTTTTTGGGTATTCTTTCTTAATCACGGACGCAGTTGGGTGTTTCAGGGAACTATTGTTCCCTGAGGCAAATTTCAGTATCTATTGCTGATTGTTCAAAGTTTGATGTATGATATTTAGGATAAATATT
The DNA here is from genome assembly GCA_013387265.2 of Cryptolaemus montrouzieri. Lineage (NCBI taxonomy): Eukaryota > Metazoa > Arthropoda > Insecta > Coleoptera > Coccinellidae > Cryptolaemus > Cryptolaemus montrouzieri. The sequence goes on from JABFTP020000185.1 coordinate 22,274,722, forward strand.
GTGTTTGAATCCTTTCGCCAATAACGCCGTCTCATTAATGGTAAAGTTCGTTTCGGTTAAATTTATGAATCTTTTGGAAAAATTGATGATTTGACAAGTTGGTGTTAATTTCTTTAATTTTAGGTTTATTTTAGTGAGGTTATTAAGTTTTATCAATTGAGTTTCATATGTACTCTGGATAATTTTATTGACTTTTTCTCTGATTACCCGGTCTAAAATGTTGAATTCAATTGAATGTAATCTAAGAGGAAGCTTTGAATGAATTACCTTAACATAAGTATTTCGTTTGGTACTTCAATCACCATCGAAACCACAAAACAGACGAGCGCTTCGCCACCGGTTTGGGTTGCAAATGTAAATACACACACTCACAGCAAAAAGTTTTTCTGACTCAAGAGGTCTCATGTTTTCATACAACTGTTTACCGTGAGCAATAGAATGTATTTGGATGGATTTCGATCGCAACAATATACAATTTGATTTATTATTCGAAGTTACGAAGCTTTGAGGTTGGAAGCTGTAAATTCTAGGACAAAAGCCACTTGATCCATTTAGGGGAATATGTCAGCTTTGATTTTAAAAATCATGTTTTGCGATATAAGTCATAGTTACCAAGGTACAAGCGAAAACCTTAACCTTCTCCCAGGAAAATACTATTCAAGACTATTTCCGAACACAGTAGGGATTGCCCGATTCGACTGGGCTAAAGCTACTACGATAAAATCCACCCTCGGGGTATTTGCTCAATACTGACGCCACTGTCCCAACAAGAAGCCTGTTTTCGAAGTTATTTGAGGCCTAATTGGGCGGTACGGACTGTTTCTCATGTAGCTCGCATTTCGGCTTTAAAATCATTGAAATAACTTCTTAGTATTTCGCTGTTTGGAATTTTAAGAACTTATGATTCGGTTTGTTCGTAAAACTTCAGATGCTGCTAAGTTTGAATTGTTGGTATCGTTGGTGGCATTCATTTCAATTTAAAGTTTGTCGAATGACAACTAATTGAGTGAAAATTCCACGAATATTTCCGCAAATCTTCTTGGCGATAAGAGATAGGCTTCGTCCCTTGGTTTTCCGCAAGGAAGAGATATCGAAGTTCAGTTTGAAGTGAAATTAGTTCGCATCATCCTGAAGAACAAAAAGGTTTGAAAATGATTGATAGAAAGATCATGAATTTCGAAGTGAAACAAAGTATAAGAAGCTATTACGCCTTATTCTTCAAACAATTTTGGTAATTAATGTTCCAAGTTTCATAATCGAGTTTAACAGTTGAAATACTTCTTCCCAATACAGGAAGTTACATAATAGTATGTTACGGAGCTATAGGGTGTTGAAATCTCCGGAAAAAATTTGTTTTTCTCTTCAAACTCCTGCAGTTTTTGAGATACTCAGCACATATTTGAAATTCAAGCTGTTTTTACAGCCTTCATCATTACACGTCCTAGATTTTAACTGAATTTCAAAACGTGTTTTCTTTTCCAAGGCCATGTCTCATCTTGCCCTTTCAAACTTTTTTGAGTACACCACTGATCAGCATTTATTCAATTTTCGTCAGCTTCGTTCAGTTTAGAAACTTTTTTGACAGCTGTAAATTTCTCGTATCTCCAACCATTTTCAAGTGAAAAATTATTGAATTTGAATTCTATGTCATTCGCCAAATCAAGAAAAAGAATAGAAATATTCGATAGGTATGCCCAAAGTTTCCTTTTATTTTGAAAGCTCGTCTGCTGAGACTCAACTTATACCTATTCAATATCAAACTAAAAAAAAGGACAAGTAAAAACTTAATAAATTGCTGGAAGTATTCTCCATCTACGAGAATACAGCCTCTGTCCTTCTTATCACGCAAATATTTCTGGGGTATTTCTTATCTTGTCACGAGAGGTTGTTATTCGATGTCTCAATTCTTCTACAGTGTCCATTGAAGTGATATAAACTAACCTCTTGAGATACCTGTATAAGGAAAAGTCTAAACTATTTAAGTCTGGGAACAGAGGAGGCCATGTTTCTAGCCCACCCCGACCTAATCATCGTATGTTGAATGTATTATTCAAGAATTCCCTAGCTTCTCCACTAAAATGTGCTGGTGTTCCGTCATGCATGCACCACTTTATGTTTCTCACCGAAAGTGGAACATCCTCGCGCAATAAAGGTAACTACTTTTCAAGAAATTAACGATGGGCGGGACCGTTCTGTCCGTACGGCAAAAAAAATTGCCCGATCAAATAATTTCCAATTATTCCGACCCAGAGATTCAGTGAAAATTGTTCTAGATGAAGAGATTATTTGATCAAATTAGGATTTTCCTCAGCCTGATAATGTTCATTGTGAAAATTTGTCATAGCAGTCTTTGAAAAGTTGACTTCATCTGTGAACATTATTTCACTATCAAAATGAGCATTTCCTCAAAGTCTAAGAACCATCGGCAGAAATTCAGTCTTGAAGGAAAATCTCGAGGAAGTAGAGTTTGGACGCGTTGAATATGAAAGGGGTACAATAAAAAGTCGTGGAGAATCCTCCAAACTAGAACATGTGAAATATCCAACTGATTTCAATTTTTTTTGTACTCACATGAGGATCCAAATCAATATAATTCAAAACTACTTCCTCAATATCTGAAGTTCTTGTAGTTCTCTTTAATGATTATTTGCAGTAAAAGTACCAGTTTCCCTCAACCTTCTGTGGATATTTGAAAATATTCACCTGTCTAGTGTCTAGTCTCGATTCGGAAAGCGCACCTGATTTAACCGCCTAGCTACTGTTGTGTTTCCATCAGCCAGACATGTAATGGATATCAGCCAATTCAGCGTTAGTAAAATTAGCCATTTTTTCTTACAGCAATAACTTCAAAAGTCTTGAAACTAATCGTTAATTTAATAAACAATTCGAGTAGATACTGGTTCAACTCTAGCAACTACAACTGCTACTACTACTAGTCATTTTTTTAATTAGAAGTGCTTTCAATTCAGCGAATTCATACAATCGTTTAATAAATGTATGCTCGAGATACGAAAAAATCGTCAAAACTTCTAAATTGAACGAAAATGACGAAAATTGATTCACGCTGATCAGTGGCGTAGTGCAAAAAAGTTTGGAAGGTCAAAAGAAGACATGCCTCCGGAAAAGGAAACACCTTGTAGATTCTAGTTAAAATTTGGGACGTGTAATGGTGGAGGCTGTGGAAAATAGCTTGCTTTCCAAATTAGGGCTGAATATCCCAAAAACTGCAGGAGTTTTGAAGAAGGAACCAATTTTTTCCGGAAATTTCAACATCCTGTAGTTCCGTAATCTAACCTAACCTAACCTTACCCCTCAAATTGTGACATACTATTATGTAACACCCTGTATACAGATACTCATTTAGAGAAATCGCCCATTTTATAAATCAAGAATCAAACCAGTAATTTTCAACAATGTAATGATGAGATCGCAAAATTAACACTGATATAGGCACTGTCGGCCTATATGTCAAAAGACACAAGGATAATTTTAAATAGTGAAAAGATAATGAAAAAATTAATTTATTTCAATTCCAGTAAGTAAAAATTTGTTTGAGGGTGTTAAAATAATTAGTAGTTATCCTTTATATGTGTTTCAGGTCACATTCAAAATCACCCTCACTACTATCAATTTCCGTCTCAATATCAATTTACTTCTGCTCTGAAACTTTAGCCTAAATCACAAGGGAATCTCAGAATTCGTCCTTGTGTCGATTGTATTGGATTTGATGAAGGTCTTCTATTGTGTCAACCATGAGAAGCTGGAACATTGTAGAATAAGGGGAAAGCCATTGAATCTCATACAATCTTATATTGATAACAGATTCCTATTAGTGAATTGAAAAGGCTCAAAATCTTCTCTGAAGAAAATTACGACAGGAGTACCTCAGGGTTTCATATTGGGACCAGTTATTTTTATACTTTATGATAGTTCAAAAGTGGATGCCGAGAGGTGTCTGGATAGCAATAGGTTGGGGCTAAACAAGAAGAAACACACGAATTAACGATAACTACGAAAAATTCAGGAATTCAGAATCAAATTACACTGCTAGGATTCATACTAGACACTTTGATTTCATGGCCGAGGCAGTAAGAATCCGTATGCGAAAAACTTTATGAAGCCATTTTTATAATCAGACTAATAAAAATCATGTAGATGAATGTTCATTTCCATGCTGCTGCAACCTATGGTGTGATATTATAGGGAGCATCACTAGACTGCTTGGATATTGGGCAAGCGGAGATCGCGATAAGAGTCCTTAGGGGCATCCCACCTACTGAGAGTTGCCGGAGGCCCTTCAGAAATCTGCGAATTCTTACTATTTAAGGCTACTATATATCATCTTGCTGGCCTCATATGCAAGATAATAGAAATAAACTCCTCCTTCAGAGAACTCAGTAATCAGAAATTCAAAAATCTTTTGTTAGAGAATAGTTTTCACACCGTCAAAGATTTCCTGTGTCACAGGTTTTTATATTTCTTTGTTATTTATTTGTTTTTCACTCTTCAAAAATTTACTCATACACTCTCATTGTAAGGTTTCATCATAATACTCCTAAAAACATAATTAGCTGATAGAAGGCTCTTGAACAAGTTAAATTTTGTTAGTTTCATCATGTCATGAAAATATTGATGACAATACAGGGTGTAACAGTATGTCACAACTTGAGGGGGTTAATTTACGTGCAATTATAAGAAGAAAAGTTAAATACACAAAGGTCCACGAAATCTTTGTTACGGAGCTACAGGGTATTGAAATTTTCCGGAAAATATTGGTTTTTTCTTCAAAACTCTACAGCCTTAATCATTACACTCCTAAATTACAACTAGAATCTACAAGGTGTTTCCTTTTCCGAAGCCATGTCTTATTTTGCCCTTTCAAACTTTTTTGCACTACGCCACTGATCAGCGTACAATCAATTTTCGTAATCTTTATTCAATTTAGAAACTTTTTTGTCGATTGTAATTTTTTCGTATCTCTGACCGTTCCCGGGCGTACAATTATAAAACGATTGTATGAATTCGCTGAATTCAAAACACCTCTAATTAAAAAAATGACTAGTATTAGTAGTTTGTTTTTTTTTCCTTCAACGTGCTCTGTTTCTGCCTTTCGGCTGATGACACGCCAGGGAATTCTGTCACCTACTAACCCGGGAATTTTGCCGAACCCTCTCGTGTCGAGGGAAGGGATCTTTAATGTCCAACACATCTCTGTTAGACAGGACCGACAGCTTTACATCTCCTCCGAAAGATGGACACTCAAGCGATTCCCAGAATCCGAAAAATCGCACCTACTTTGTGGGGATTGAACCCAGGTAACTCTGCGTAGGAGGCGAGCATCATATCCCATACGCCACCGAGCCGGCTAGTATTAGAAGTAGTAGTTTCTAGAGTTGAGACAGTATCTACTCGAATTGTTTATTAAATTAACGATCATTTTTAAGACTTATTGCTGTAGGAAAAAATGGCTTATTTAACTAACGCGGAATTGGCTGATATCCATTACATGTACGATCTGGCTGAAGGAAACACAACAGAAGCAAGGCGATTATATCAGGTGCGCTTTCCTTATGGAGTAACACCAGACAGGTGAACATTTTCATATATCCACCGATGGTTGAGAGAAACTGGTACTTTTACTGCAATTAATCATTTAAAAGGTGCAACTCAAACTTTGAGAATTCCAGATATTGAGGAAGCAGTTTTGAATTGTATTGATTTGAATCCTAATGTGTGTACAGGAAAAATTAGAAATCAGTTGGATATTTCACATGTTCTAGTTTGGAGGATTCTCCACGACTTTTTATTGTACCAGTTTCATATTCATCACGTCCAAACTCTACTTCCTCGAAATATCCTTTCAAGACTGAATTTCTGTCGATGGTTCTTAGATAAAATCAGAAAAAATTGTCATTTTGATAGTGAAATAATGTTTACAGACGAAGCTAACTTTTCGAGAACTGCTATTGCAAATTTTCACACTTATCATTATTGGGCTGAGGAAAACCCCCATTTGATTGAAGAATCTCATCATCAAGAACAATTCTGACTAAATGTCTGGGTCGGAACAATTGGCAGTTATGTGATTGGACCATTTTTCTGCCTAACAGACTAAACGGTCCCGCTTATCGACAATTTCTTGAGAAGGACTTACCTTTATCGCTCGAGGATGTGCCACTTTTGTTGAGAAACATAATGTGGTTCATCCTTGACGGGGCTCCAGCACATTTTAGTGAAGAAGGTAGGGAATTCCTGAATAATACATTCAATATACGATGGATAAGTCGAGGTGGGCCAGAACCATGGCCTCCTAAGTCCTCAGACTTAAATAGTTTAGACTTTTTCTTATGGGTATATCTCAAATGCTTAGTTTATACCATTCCAGTGACACAGTAGAAGAATTGAGAAATCGAATAATAACCTCTTGTGACACGATAAGAAATAACCCAGAAATATTTCAAATTGTGCGTGATAATATGCGAAAAAGACAGAGGCCTGTATTCTTGCAGGTGGAGGACACTTCTAGCAACTAATTCAGTTTTTATTGTTTTTTTTTATTTCGATATTGAATAAGTATAAGTTGAGTCCCAGGAGACGAGCTATCGAAATAAAAGCAAATTTTGGGCATACCTATCGAGTATTTCTATTATTTTATTTTATTTAGCGAATAAAATACCATTCAAATAATTCAAATTCATTAATTTTTCACCCGAAAACGGTTGGAGATACGAAATGTATCTAAATTAAACGAAGATGATGAAAATTGATTAAACGTTGATCAGTGGCGTACTGCAAAAAAAGTTTGAAAGTAAACATGGCCTCGGAACAGAAAACACTTTGTGAATTTCAGTTAAAATCTGGGACGTGCAATGACGAACGCTGTAAAAATTGCTTGCATTCCAAATTTGGCTGAATATCTCAAAAACTGCAGGAGTTTTGAAGAAAAACCAATTTTTTCCGGAAATTTCAACACGCTGTAGCTCCGTCACGAAGCTTTAGCGGACCTATGATTATATGAACTTTTTTTCCTAAAATTGCATGTAGATTTACCTCCTCAAGTTGTGACATACTATTATGTAACACCCCGTATAGTAGTACCACTACTATATCATGATAATTCCAGGAAGCTCAATTTGGATATACCAGTTATGTTAACAAAACAAAACTAGCAGTCATCAAGGTGGTTAGCAGGTTTTTTCAGAGTATAGCTGCTTCGTTCTGAAAAATATTTTGCTTGTTTGTCCATAACCGTTGAACGTCATGACACGTTTCACCAATCTTCTGAGGAACCCAAGGCTTATCACGCATTTCCATGCCCGAATTAATTTAAGCTTCTCTTACAAACTCTGTCACATTTAAACAGTATTCTTTGAATATATAGTGTCTTCCAATGAAACCAAACTGGTTTGAATCATTTAAACAAACTCTTCTTGATGATTTGATCATAGCAAGTTAAATCAATTTTTTTTTGATTAACTGCAAATTATTACAGTTATTAAGTGTTTCTTTATAATTTATAATTCGTAAACGAGATATTTCAGAAAATAAATGAAGGTATATTTAGAATCGGCGACGTCAAATTTGTGAACAGCAAGTGACATTAGTCATTTCTCAGACGAAAAGTGCAATTTTGTTGTCCAGTGAATTATCGTTATAAGTATAATGTTGACGGAATTTTTCATCTGTGATGAGATCTTTCTATTCCTCGATACGCGACAGTAAATTTTCCAGGAATGGTAGCACAATATTCGGAATCGAAACAAATCCCATAGTACCTCACCAGTTTACCATTCACTTTGATGCATAGCAAGCCCGTGTTAACTCAATTATAACTTTGTAATTACGAATTCAACCTTTCCGGAGTTCCAACGTAATAGTGTCGGAGTTTTCGAACAGTACAAGAAATGGAATTTTTAATGACGCCCGGCTCAAGATCAGACACAGAAGATACGTTTCACATGTTCAAGTTAAAGATTAACGAAGGAAGGATTGAGAATTACACTTACTTGCGAGGAAATTTGTGGTGATTTCGCTGAAAACTCTTTCCTAGACTGTTTTATACCTCAAGTTCGTCATGCGAAGAATGATTTCGAACAATGGGAATGAAGGTGCATGCCACATTTTTGTCTGAATCACGGAAGAAAGGAATAAATTATTGAGAGAAATTATTTTGTATTGATCTGTATACAGTTCTATAAATATATAACAATTTCCATGTTGAAATCTGAAAATAGAAGGTAGGATGATTAGAAGAAGCATAATTTAAGAAAACAAAGCGTTGATAGGTTTCTTGTCAACGATTTTATACGTTTTTTCAATGAAAAGAATAAAATCAAATAAACAGATTAGTATCAGGATTTTTATTGACGCGCTCAACTACACTCTACTTATTCACACAATTCATGCAACATTGATTGTTACTTATCTGCATTGCAAAACAAAACCAAGTAAGTCAACATACTTACATACTTTCCGATATTTTCACAGTACTGGATTCCTCGTATATTTCACTTATAAAATATCAATCGACAAACCAACTTACCTTTTCATTTCATAGTTAAAACATATCAATATTACTTATTTCTCAGAAGATCTCGATATTTCCAAATATATAACCTAGTATGTCTACTTACTCTACATCAATACATAAAGATTGATAACAGAGCTTCAAACCTATAAGTTTCTTGTTGAGAACAGTTATATCATGAGAAGAGAATTAAGAATGTTGTGGCCTCTTGTTGTAACACGAGGCCACAAAACAAATTCCTTGAAACGTTTTCGTATCGTTTCAGTGCAACTTCCATTCCACTGTCCGGTCCAATCTGAATCAGAAGTGGATTAGCAATAGCGATCCATTTTATCAACAAGGAAATTCTCAAATAACAGTAAAGGTACGCCGTTGTTGCACAAGGTGGCTATTGTTCAGATATCCTCTTACGACTACTAGTTTCCCAGTACTTGTGGATCATTCAAGAAACAGTTGATAGGGACACCTTAAGCCTTTCGCCTAGGTCATCTAAGACATTTGCTTCAGTACTTTCTGCCGGAGTCAAATTCTCAAGATTAACGAACGCTTCTCTCAGAAATTGATCCACTGCTGTTATCAATATGGTGGTTTCTTGAAAAATCCCATGTTCTTTCTTTCATGCTATTTTTTATGAGAGGAACATGTGGACCAAGAAAAAACATCGTATTTCATTAGCCTGTATCTGGACATGTCCACAAAAAAAAACTTGTGATAATAATTAGTTGCTTTTCAAGAGAAGTTTAGATGTTTGATCTACCGAGAATAGACGAAGGTCCAGTTTCTCATCAAATCCTTTAGCTTTTCTGAATATTGACTTAGAATTTAACGAAATTTATGAGGATTTGAACCACTTCAAAATTGAGTGAAAACGTGCATTTATTAGGAAGGCAAATGTTATAGAAAAAATGCAGATTACTGTTGATACGCTCGATTATAATTTCACAAAACCTCACAATTTCTCTGTACTTCTGGATAGCAGTTGTTGCTCAAGGTCGCTATTGTTCAGGCCTCCTCTCATGACCACAAGTTTCCCAGTACTTGTGCATCATGCTGAAAACAGTTGAAAGGGACATCATAAGCCTTTGGCCTAGGTCATCTAAGAGCTTTGCTGCAGTACATTCTGCCTGACTCAAATTGCGTGATTCGCTTTTCATTTCATTTTAACCAACAATTAAAGTTAGAAATGCAGATGCAGTAGATCTTTCAACTCTTGCAGACCACCTACTAGAACTTTAAATTTCAACATTCTAAACCCAAATAAAAACGACCATGTGTATGAATCGAAAAGAACAAAAAAATTGACATTCTCATTCAATTTGACAAAATGTAATGCGATGATTTTATGGAAAAATGAGTTCACATATTTCAACTTTTAGCAATTTACATTTCTGCTAAGCAACAAAGAATTCAGTGGTTCACTTCAATTGCTCAATTAGGAAAGTGGAACCATTGGTGTTCAACTCATTTATGCATACAGTCCTTTCAAAAGGATCACATCATGAATGCATGTCGTAAATGTTCAGAGAGTGGTGGGAAGCCGGCAACACGTGCACCTTCTCATTAGACCTCTCTCAGAAGCACTTATGTCTTTGGCTCGACGTGAAATACGATAGTGGTGAATTCATTGACGACCATGGATCCCAGTTTTAATTCTACTAAAAATATCGGGTAAGTAATATTCAATTACTATTTAACGAAAGTATTTTTGGAAATCTCTTGAAAAGTTCCGACGCGTTATGATCTCCTGTTTACAACTTTGCTGTTATACTCACATTTTCTTACCAAGTCTTTTTCTAATGCAAGTTTTTCTCGGCGATCCGCTTAAAAGGACTCTATGCACAGTCATTTCTGTTTTCATTTCAGATTATCTCTACTTCGACTTTTGTACATCGTAGAGGGCGGTGATTTCTATGAAATAAAAACGAAAATGTAAATTGAATCTCCCAATCAAAATACAGCAGCATCTGTAGAAGACAGCGATGTTTCAGACCAAGAAGTTGGCGATATAAACCACCTACCCAGAAGTCTTCTGGGTCAAGGATGCGAAATTTCTTTCGAGAATAGTGAAGATGGGGGAACTCATGAATAATTTCCTGCTAGAACAAGTGGACTTCAACCTCAAGCCACCAGACTTCCCCATTCATCGGAGAGTGATGATGACGAAAATGTACCACTTTCTGTTTTACAACAGCTTTCCAGGAAGAAGAAAGGTAAAACTGTCCAAAGAATGAAAAACTTCATAAGATGACTGGAGAGGCACCCAAATACTGTATGAACGCCACTTGTGATTGTGAGCCTCCATCTTGCGATGCACAGTCGACCGAATCTCCAGCCGATTTCTTCAACTTTTTTTCACGGAGGCAATCATGGAAAATATTGTTCACGGGTTTAACTTAAATGGGTCACAAAAAAAAAATTTTTGAATTTTTCTATGGATGAACTGTATGTACTGTTTGGAGCTTTATTGTTCAGTTGATATGCCAAGTACCCGTATAAACGCATGTATTGGAATGCCACTAAGAATACCCCTTCAATACTTCGAGACACGATGAGACTAAACCGTTCTGAGCTTCTCTTGTGTCGGCAGACACAAATTGAGACCACGTATTGACGGATTGAATCAAAATTTTTGAGAGCACGGTTGTATAGATGACCATCTATCGATTGACGAAAGCATGATATCATACTATGGAAAGCATTATGCGAAGCAATATATCAAAGGAGAGCCAATCAAGTTTGGTTTTAAAATTGCGCCCTTTGCCAAAGTGAAGGGTATATGTTAGCATTCGAAATATGCACTGGTAAGTCTGATAATGAAGGACAATTTGGTTTGGGTTGGCGATAATGTTCTATGTCTAATTCCATAAGCAGGACTGAAAGAGAATAAGGGTTATAAACTTCATTTTGATAAATACTTTACTGGTATTGATCTAATGTCCCATTTAGCGGACCACAAGATTCATGCTACTGGTACTATACGCCAAAATCATTTGAATTGTGGAGGCCGTTACTTGATGTAGATCTATGATATAAATGATATAAAAAACACAAGGTTTAACTTTAATCTACACTTTATTTGAAAAAATTCGACAACGTTTCGCTGACACAGCAGCTTCATCAAGAATGACAAACAGAATAAAGAGTATGGTATTATAAACAAATCGTAGAACAAGTTGGAGGAATAACAGGAAAATCCACACCGAGCTATTGTACAGTTAGTATGAAAGGTAATAAAAACTAATTAAACAAGTTAAGTAGGGGTGAAAAATTCACATCTACCTGCTCATTCAAAAGCTTGGCCGAATGTTTGTATCTATTTATTTCTAATGCTTCTAGGAGACCTAATTTTGAACTTTCTGATTTTATGTGTAATATGTCAAAGTTTTTATTGAATGAATGGTTTTCTTTTATTAGGTGGTTTGAATAATTTGAATCAGGTTTATTTTTATCGAAGCTACGTTTATGTTCAGATGTTCTGATGCCAAACTTCTATAGGTCCTACCTATATAAATTTTATCACAAGAACCGCAATTGAGTTTATAGTTTCTCGATTTACTTGATTTTTCAACACGAGATTTATTATTTTCAATATGTTTACCTAAGTTATTAGAAGTTTTGAAAGTTATATTAAGATTTTGTTTGACGAAAAGGATTTAATATTTGTACTTGCAGAACCGCAGAATGTTAAACTGTTGAATATTTTATAGTTTTATGAATAGGATATACTTCATTTATTGCTTTCTGATAGATCTGTTATTATTAAGATTTGTTTGTATATTTAATATTTGTACTTGCTGGTTTACGAAAGACCGAAAAACATGATTATTTGTAAACCAACACATACTGATACAATTATACATAACTACTCATTACATCCAATTCAACACAAAGTTGCAGCTTTAAACAGCATGGTACATCGGTTACTCAATTTACCTTCATCAGTAGAGGATTATAATAAAGAGTTAAACATCATCATACAGACAGCCATTAATAATTCATATAATCCGGATATGATAGATCTAATCATTCGTAAAAAACTGTATCAGAAAGCAATAAATGAAGTATATCCTATTCATAAAGACTATAAAATATTCAACAGTTTAACATTCTGCGGTTCTGCAAGTACAAATATTAAATCCTTTCTGGTCAAACAAAATCTTTATATAACTTTCAAAACTTCTAATAACTTAGGTAAACATATTGAAAATAATAAATCTCGTGTTGAAAAATCAAGTAAATCAGGATTCTATAAACTCAATTGCGGGTCTTGTGATAAAATTTATATCGGTAGGACCTATAGGAGTTTCGGCATAAGAACATCTGAACATAAAAGTAGCTTCGATAAAAATAAATCTGATTCAAATTACTCAAACCTCCTAATAAAAGAAAACCATTCATTCAACAAAAACTTTGACATATTACATATAAAATCAAAAGTTCAAAATTAGATCTCCTAGAAGCATTAGAAATAAATAGATACAAACATTTGGACTAGCTTTTGAATGAGCAGGTAGATGTGAATTTTTCACCCCTACTTAACTTGTTCAATTAGTTTTTATTACCTTTCATACTAACTGTACAATGGCTCGGTGTGGATTTTCCTGTTATTCATCCAACTTGTTCTACGATTTGTTTATAATACCATACTCTTCATTCTGTTTGTCATTCTTGATAAAGCTGCTGTATCAGCGGAATGTCGTCGAATTTTTTCAAATAAAGTGTACATTAAAGTTAAACCTTGTGTTTTTTATCTCATTTACGCCAAAATCGTTTAGAAGCATGTCCTTTCCAGAAAAGAATGTATAGAATAGAGAAAAAAGAGAAGCTTTTTAGTTTTTATTGGACGAAAAAATTCTGATGGCTCAATGAAAAGACAACAAGGTGGTAACGATGGCCACCAATTTCGAAGATCAATCTATGATGACCGCTAGACGTTGGTGCAAAGAAGCCAAATCCAAACCGAATGTTCCCCAACCAAAAGAAGTATCAAATTACAATAAATACATGGTAGGGGTTGATAAGATGGATGGCTTAGTAGCTGCGTACCGATCGAGAATGCGACAAAGAAAATGTGACTGGCTCATTTTTCTGTATTTGTTCGTTGTGAGTGTGGTAAATGACTGGATTTTGATGAAGAAAATGAGACCTGAAGATCCAAACTGTGCAAATTTTCTAACATTCAAACGTCATATAGCCGTGAGCTTTCTGTAAGAATGTGGGAGCAGATCAGTCAGAAACAGTTTGTCAGCAATAGTAATGTTAGATTCGATAATGTGGGACATTTGGTCAAATACTCTGAAAGTGACAGGAAATGTAAAATGTGCCATAAAAATTCGAAGTTCATATGTGATAAGTGCAATATTGTCTGACACCGTAAAAACTGTGTTTTCGTTTTTCATAAGAAATAATGCGAAAAAATATGATGCTAATGTTATCGTATTTAGTTTATTCAAATGTTTTCTATCTTCAATATTTCATTCGTAGAAAAAAATAAATGAATCTTTGAACCAAATATGCAATTATGCATATGGTCCTTTAAACGGATCACCTCCTTTTCTCTAAACTGAGAGAGACAATTTAAAAATAGCGACAGAATCACATTTCAACAGTGAAATTATATCCATTTCAAGAAAAAATTGTAGTCAAATCGAAAATTGTTTTCCACATGCACTAGTGGGTTAAAGAAAAACAATTCTTGAAATATCTGAGTTTTCAGATATATATTTTTTTCTATCTTCAGGTCTCTCTCAAATCAGTTCCTCTCAAGTCAACAAACTTTTCGACGATGGTCATAGCTCAATTTTAATAAAACACCCATTTCAGAAAATGAAATTCGAATGCGTTCGATCTCACCGCACGGATCATTGGAAACTAACCGTGTTGATTTTAAAATGCGATTTCAGAAAGCCCTGAGGATGAAAAAATTATATTCCGAAACGTCGGTAATTTCAAGGATTGTTTTTTTCTCCACCGGTTCCACTACTTACCATTCCTAATTGCTAATAATATTTTCATGTTTTCTTTCATAATATTTTACGCAACCTCATCCTTTTCACGAATAGATAGATATTCATCATAACCTAATATTCAAATTTCTCAAATTCCATTATAATAGAATGGTACTCCACCTTTTGACCATTTATATAATACAGAATCGTCTCTTTGTATATCAATATTGACAAACTCCTTCAGATTCCTTTACGGTCAGCGCTAGAATTAATGGCTGGACATTAAAAAGATGCATTATTTGCTTAATATAATGTTTGAGACAGCATCTCGAACGTTCCGCGAGAAAAGCCAAGTACATGCCATGTATGTAAATTTAATTGCAGTCAGCTGCATCTTGTCACATTTTCAAATAACTGCGGGACCGAAAGCTATGGGGAACCTCACGAATAAATTAACGAAGGAGACAGAGGCGGCTCCAGTTGAGTTGAAAAAATACGATGTTAAATTACATATAACTACAGAATTGTAGGTTTCTGACACAATGTTCAGCATGACTATTCGAAGGATACCGTTAAGAAGTGTACTGAAACTATGAAAATGACTATGTTATACAGTAGTGAACTGAACAAAATAATTCGACGAAAATGTAGGGAGGCCAAAGAGCAATGGCTAATTAACCAATACACAAAAATTGAAAATCTCCAAAAAAAGCATGATCTATTCAACATGCAGAAAAAGATCAGGGAGATAACAGGAAGACCACACAAAGCTAACAGTGGGCCAACAACGAGTTACTGATCGGGGTCGAAGAAAAGCTGAAACGATGGAAGGACTATATTGAAGAACTTTTTGGGGAAGATCGAACGGAAAGCCCGCAACCTGAAGAATTTAATGAAACTAGTCCTTGCATTACATCGGAAGAAGTTATACGAGCAATAAAGCTTCAAAAAAATGGGAAAGCTATTGGCCCCGACGGAATCTATGCAGAGACGCTTAAGCTAATGACACAGCAAGAAGTGGCTGGCCTTAAGCTCTTAACAGCACTGTTTAATAACATCTATAGAGCCGGTAAAATCTCAGCAGACTGGCTCAAATCTGTGTTTGTCACCCTGCCCAAAAAGACCAATGCAACAAATTGTGATGACTACAGAATGATTAGCCTGATGTCGCATGTTCTGAAAACCTTTCTACGAATTATACATACTCGAATCTACACCAAATGCGAGCGAGAAATCGATCCAGTTCAGTTCGGTTTCAGAAATGGCCTAGGAACGCGTGAGGCTCTCTTTTCTCTTAATGTGCTCACCCAAAGATGTAGAGACATGAATGTCGATGTTTACGCCTGCTTTGTTGACTATCGGAAGGCTTTTGACTGCGTTCCAAATAAAAAAATGGCGGAAATTCTAAAAAATGCCGGGGTTGATGCAGAAGACTTACGGATTATTACAAACCTTTATTGGCACCAAACTGCACAAGTGAGAGTTAATGGGCTAACATCTGAATAGGTAGCAATACGGAAAGGTGTACGTCAAGGCTGTGTGCTGTCGCCTCTGTTGTTTAACATTTACTCAGAAGCAATATTCGAAGAAGCACTTGAAAACATAGACACAGGCATTGGAATAAATGGAAAACTACTTAGTAATATTCGCTACGCAGACGACACGGTAGTACTAGCTAACAACCTTCAAATCTTGCAGAGAGCCATGAACCTTATTGTAGAGCATAGTCAACGCTTTGGACTATCTGTTAACGTTAACAAAACTAAAAGTATGGTGTTTTCTAAGCAAGCAGTGGTGGCTGTAATGCGCATTAACAACCAACCTGTGGAACAAGTGCATTCTTTTCGGTATTTAGGAGCCACGGTGAATGACCAAAGTGACCCGAAAATAGAGATCAAATCTCGAATCGAACAAGCCCGTAAAACTTTCGTTGGCATGAGAGACCTTTCCGTCAACCGCGGACTTAATTTTCGGCTTCGTATGCGACTTCTTCCTTGTTATGTTTTTCCTGTCCTTACTTATGGATGTGAAAGTTGGACTTCTAATCCAGAAATGGAGAGACGCATAGACGCTTTCGAAATGTATCTATACCGTAGAATATTGCGTATCTCTTGGATGGAGGGACGGACAAACTTCGACGTCCTAAATACAATGGGAAAATCACGAGCGTTGATGGGAACCATCAAAGAAATAAAGCTCCAATACATCGGGCACATCATGCGCGGCAAAAAATATGAGATCCTTCGCCTGACTATTGAGGGGAAATTCCAAGGAAAAAGATCAGTTGAACGACGCCAGAACTCATGGCTGTAAGATCTACGGAGGTGGTTTGGAAGAACGTCCACTGAAATTTTTAGAGCTGCAGTGTCGAAAACAATTATTGCCAATTGGATCGTCAACCTTCGTTTGGAGACGGCGTCATAAGAAGAAGATACAGTAGTATTTTAAATACATACAACCAAATTTATATAGAATCACTCGGTATTTCACATAATTGATTGTTTTTAACCATTGATCTTTGACTACTTGTTGAGAACGAAGATTTTGTTGTGAAGGAACTGGATAGTATAATAAGAAATGTTCGGGATCTTGTACTCAGTCATCACTGAGATTTGAAACTGTGGATTTCAAAATTTAAAAAAGCCTATAATCATAATTGGAAATCCCAGAACAAAAAGTTACTATATGCGAGATTTCGCAATGTGTAGACACATCGAAGAAAATTATTTTTCAAGGGACAATACTCAACCTACCGTAGAATGTTAAAAATGCTGTACCACTTCCCTGTGGCCCCGGTAAACGGTGATTACGAAGAGAAGATCGGAAAACCAGCTCCTTCAAGGGAGGATATTTAACATTCTACAGTAGGTTGAATATTGTCCCTTGAAAAATAATTTTCTTCGATAATTGTAAATGCCTTACGTTGGAATGTCCGATGTGCAAAGGGGTCGAATAATTGCACAGGGGGTGACTTAATAAACCTACAACCGATAAGTGAAGCTAAAATCTCTGCCTAGAAAAAGTCTTAGGAAGATCACTTCTGAAGAACAAGACCGTTTTTGTGCCAAATCGCAAGAGAAGACCCTATTGCCTCGCAACCCATATCCCAAAGGCCATTTCTGGAAGCAATAGGCACACTGTTTCAGTCGAAACGATACTTCAAAGACTTCGTTTGAGGGGTTTATACATCAGAAGGCCCTTAAGACTTCCAGAACTATCCAGATAACATAAAATTAACAGACTTAATAATTGTATTCAGCACCAAAATTGGAATATTGAGAATTGGTGGAATAATCTCTTTTCGGATGAGACCAGAATTGGTGTTCGATCAGATGACCGACGGATTTGGGTTTTAGGGGGTTGTGGAAGACAAGCTAGAGTCCTAGCAGCACGACAAATTCCGAGATACTAAGGGGGCAGTGTGATGTTTTGGGGTGGCATTATGCTGGGAGGCACAACAGATTTCATTTCGAGTGTAACGGCTAAAAATTACGTGGACCTAGTGCTAGCGCCCATAGTGAGACTCTGGCGAGGTGCCTACGGAGAGAATTTCACTTTTATTCTCGATAATGCTCTTCCGCATACCGGCAACCTCGCGCAACATTATCTTGAAACAGCGGGAATCGCTATTTTGGACTGGCCAGCTTACTCACTAGACCTAAATCCTATTGAATATTTCTGGGATAATCTCAAAAGCAAAATAAGATCGCGCCAGGATAATCCAAGAACCCCACAACAGCTCATCCAAACTGCCACAGAAGAGTGGCAGAATATCACCCCCGAGGAGGTCGAAACCCTAATCCAAAGCATGCCTAGTCGGATTCAGGCTTGTATAAGGGCAAATGGAGGTAATACAAGCTACTGAGGTCGAGAAATAGTACCTACTCCGTGATAAACAATTTTCAATTTTCTTACTACATGCGGAAGGAGTCTGCTTTTTTCTTTTATTTGTTTTTTACTTAAAATAAGCCTTAATTCATTTCTTTTTTCGATTGTATTTGGTTGTGTGTATTCAGCGTTCATCTTTTGGTGTTATAAATTTCATAGTTTACCTAGCTAGACGGATTCTATGACTTTTCATTTTTACTACCTCACGTTGAGGTTCCATGAGATATCAGGAACCTGTTCGAAGAATAGCTAATATATCTCATTTGATTCTCTCAAATTTCAGTAGCAATTTTCGAATTCCTTTTCGCTTCATCTCTTTCATATTCCGTTCCTTTTCATTCTACAATAATTATATACCATTATTACATGCAATTACCAACATATTAACATCACTTATTTTCTACATTTTATAGTTAATGTACGATTAACTTATATTATACTGAATTTATGGAAACTTCAAAGAACACAGACTCTCGAAGGCATATATCTAAGGTGAGTGTTCATCTATAACTATTCAATTTCTCAAAGTGATGATTGAGCGTATAAACATATATCAAAAAGTACCTTTCGATTATTTACAAAATCTGCTCGAAACGATTGTCAAAATTCTCGTTGTTCCTGAGTTGGCACAACTGATTTTTACAGAGTGTTCCTGATATGAATGGAAATAAATTAGATTGCCAATATAGAAGTCATCTAGGAACAACCATATGAATGTCCTCAGCAGAGCGGAAATAGAGATACAGGCTGTTTTCTGAATTTCATCGTAATTTCGATCGGCTATATCTTCGTAACCAATTCATCAAATTCTATGAAACTTAGTAGGTTAGGTTATTCGGCTAAGTATCAATCCGAACCACAAACAAATTTCGAAAAGAACTAGGTCGGGATTGTCATGAATTGATGCGAAGTGCTTCAGAATTTAAATTACCCTGTATGAATCATATTGAAAAATTTATCTCATAGTAAAAAACAACAAGAACTGTTGATTCAGAAAAACTAATGAAATAACTTGGCACACTGAAAGCCACCCAGCAAACCAATTGAATTTCTTGAAATAATCAATTCGAAGTATTTTCTTTCCAGCAACGAAAATTAGACTTTTTTCATAGTGCAGGGCCGGACTCCAATAAAATATATCCTTGTTCGAAGAATCGTAAGATTTTAGTATTTTTTCTCCAGATATCTTGAAAGAAGTTGACCATTGATCATGAGAAGTTTCATTGAATGTTTTCGTCAAGGTCCGCTCTTTCAGAATCTAAGAAGTTTTTATACTGAAATCAACAGTTGAAAAGAACAATTTGTTTAAAGGCAAACAGATGAATATAATAATCAGATATCTTGGGCATTCAACGGACATTTTTTACCAGGTAATTCACTGGAGACTGAAAGTTCGATTTATAAATCTATTCGTTCTTAACTTCATCTCGATTACCTTTTCAAATGAACAAAACTCATCATGTATTTTCCATTTTATGTAAATACTATCTAATATCCGTACTACAAAGTGAACTTGCTGTCATAAAACTGGGGTTGTCATATCATTGGTGTTCAGTCAACATAGAGAAATGAGAATATGCCGAAAATGACCTAAATCAAGAAGAAGTAATTATATATATGGCTTCCAAAAATCTCACTACTAGTACTAAAAATGGGAGGTGAGTTGGGTATTTCCCACAAGAAAGTATGGAAGGTTCTTAGAAAGGAAAAGTTACAGCCTTATCATATGCAGTCAGAACAACAATTGTAACCTGGAGATGAGGTTGTCGACTGAATTTTTGCCATTACGTTATGAACTATAGAAATCTATTTTGAAGATAATTTTCACAGATGAATCGCGCTTCACGAGAGATGGAATTCTTCATTCACGTAAAAGGCTTTTGTAGCTCATGAAAATCCTAGAGTTGTTTGCAAACTGCAATCCCAGTACAAATTTTCAGTGAATGTATGGTGTGCGGTATTTGATAAACAATTGATAGGACCCCACATATTTGAAGACTATTCGAATGAGCAGCGTTTTTCGGAGTTCGTTTGGAATGATCTGCCCGAACTGCTGGATGATTGGATGTAAGGGCCCACCCAGATTCAATATCCTAATAGATGGATAGGTCGAGGGGAGCCTATCGCCTGGCCTGCTAGATCGCCAGAGCCCAATCCTCTAGACTACTTCCTATAGGGCTATTTGAAGGAGAAGGTGT
Source organism: Cryptolaemus montrouzieri (assembly GCA_013387265.2). Taxonomy (NCBI): domain Eukaryota; kingdom Metazoa; phylum Arthropoda; class Insecta; order Coleoptera; family Coccinellidae; genus Cryptolaemus; species Cryptolaemus montrouzieri. The sequence continues at coordinate 22,295,283 of JABFTP020000185.1, forward strand.
ATCAATGAGAAATCAGAACGAGGAATGAGTTGATCAAGAGGATTCGACTCAACTGTGACTTGTTGCAAGAATCTCCTGACATCATTTGAAAAGCAAGAGGGAAGATTTACAAGATCTGTAAAGCTTGCATTGACGAAGGAGGGGAGTTTTTCGAGGACAAATTATGAACGTTCTCCTTGTTTATTGTTAGGTTTCATTTCTTATTTATGGTTTGGTTTTATGTTTCAAATTCATTCTTGAATAAATTTTTGTTCTTGTTGTTTTTTACTATGAGATAAATTTTTCAAAATCATTCATACAGGGTGTTTTATATCCTGCAGCACTTCGTATCAATTCATGACAATGCGGATCTGGATTTTTCGAAATTTGATAGTGGTTCCAATCGATACTTCGCAGAATAGAAGATTTGTTAAGTTTTATATAATTTGATGGATTGGTAACGAAAATATGGCCGATTAAAATTTCGACGAAATTCAGAAAACAGACTGTTACTTTACGATGAGTCAGCTGAGAACATTCATATAAAATGTTCCGAGATGCCTTTCATATCAGCAATCTACCATCAATTTATTTCCACTCTTATCAGGAACACCCTGTATACCGACGCGGAGTTTGAACGGAATCTGTCATTCAGTTTGTTTACAGTGCACGATTTTATCAGTTCTCACAATACACAATTTGTCTAGAGTTTTGTGTTGCAGATGGAAAATTGTGTGACGAATCGCTGAAATTTTTACACGAGGCTTACTGTGGATCGACTTCATCAAATACACGTACATACAGAATGCTTCAACGAAAACTAAACAGGGGCTATATCTGCCAAGATATTCATTTCTGATCAAAACGCAAAAACAGGTCAATTTTTGTTTCAAGGGGGACATCTTTTAGGGTACAAAACTTGCCTGAAATATCAACCCCCTAAGCGGGGGTTACAATCCATAAACATTTTGAATAGGAAAGATGAGTCGAGTGATAATTCAAAAGAAAGGTGGTTTCTTTATCTACATGGCTTTGAACGAATTTTCATTTTCATGGAAAATATATATATATATATATATATATATATATATATATATATATATATATATATATATATATATATATATATATATATATATATATATATATATATATATATATATTTATATATATATATATATATATATGATTATTATATATGATTATAATCAAAACATATCCTGGAGTAATTATATATTAGGATAACGTTAAATGTTATGAGAATATATCAATCTACCAGAATATATACATACTATAGCATCATCAGACAATGATATCAATGTACCAACGAGTAGTGTCAGAGGCTTTCTCCCGGAAAAATCCAGTGTACGGACCTTAGTCAAGTATATATATATATATATATATATATATATATGGAATTTAGGCTACAAAAGTTATCTTGTCCAGACTGCAATAATTTCTTCATAGAAGAGATTGGTTCTTCCTTTATAATTAGATATAAAGAACATCAAATATCAGTTAACATTATTCAACATTAGCTAACCACAATGTCCAAAAATGCAACTCTGTTCCTGGTACTGATGGATTCAAACTTCAACATCCCCCAAAGGGATTTTCGAATTACTTTTTATTGAAAACTTCCAGATAATAAACAACCATATTGATCCTTGTAAATCCCAAATTTTCGATCTAAACTAGTAATAACTGTCTTCTGAACTGCTTACCTGATATCTTGTTTTTCCAAATTTAATTTGAGTGCTATTCATTTATATTTCATGTCAATTTGTACATGGTTTTCAAACTCTGAAAATGAAAGTGCGATCGAAACCGCGGTAACGATCTATTTGCTGGTAGTAAAATCATAGTGTAAAATTCCATTTCTGAAGTTCGTTAACTTGTTTCTGTCCTGTAATTTATTTTGCAAAATTTTATTTCGGACTTATCTTTCATGAATTTGTTCCTTTTGGCATACTCGCTCCTATTTTCTTCGCAGTTTACTTGAAATTGTTTATCCTCACTCAGTATCTAATGTTCTTTAGGTAGATTTGAAAAATATTGGTGTTATATCATGATTAATACAGTTTTCTGTATTAATAACCAATATTATAAATTTTATTTATTGATGTGTTGTGTATTTCCTACTCATTAGTTTCTTACAACTACTTCACCTAGCAACTGGAAGGTCAGTATCAAACACCATTTTGAAATACCCAATTTTTCTTTTTAATGAATAATAATATATTAGGGTAATCTTCTCACGTTAAAGTAGTAAGAGTATGATAATTCCAATTCATATTGGAAAAAAAAAAACCACTAATGAATGGAGTAAAATACTTCACATAAGAGAAAATTTCAATTTCTTATAAAAAACACCTGCAAGCCGATCCTGTTCTCTTTGAGCTTCCTCTGGGCGTCAATCTGTCAGAGCCTCGCCAAGTAAAAATTCGATTCACTTTTTATATCTACCGAAGCGGTTCTATTGCAACGATCGGTATTTTCAAAGGACCACTGAATGATGAGTTGGGGCCTTCTGTTTCTCTTGTTGATATGAGTGATGTATTACTTCACTATAAAAGATTTCGCAAGCGTTTTGAAGAGTTGCAATATAAAATCCAATTGCGATCATACTACTACTATAACCATTATCAACGGTTTCAATATGTATACATAACGTATACAGGGTGTCTCAAGATTCGATTGTGTAACAAAATATATAAGGAAATTACATATGAACTCTGTCTCAAGAACATGGTGAAAGTCGTCGAAATTGACAGACAAGGGGTAGTTTTTGTTTACAGCTCGATAACCTCAAAAACAAATGGATTAAATTTTGACACCTTAAATACTTTCCTTGAAGGATATTTTTCAATATCTAAATTAGGACTTCTGAGAAAATTTGCATATATCACCACCATGAGAAAAAAACTTTCCATTTCGAAGTTATATACCATGTATTTGTGCAAGAACGGAGATCCTAGAATTGGTTCTTGTGGAATACCTGCCTCTGTGTTCTTCTGTTGACTTGACATTCTTTATCCTGACTTAGTATCTTTGGTTCTCTAGGTAGTTTAGAATGATATTGGTGAGCTTTCATGGGAAGTATGCTTATCATTTTGTTGAGCACTTTTCCAGTATCCATGAATACAGCGCCAGTTTGTTTTCATATATTCACTCTGTTTTTATGTCCCCGTGAACAACCAAATTCTTTTTGGAAGAAGACTAATCATACCCGATATACGTTTAGTGCTCTCTAATGTACGCTCCACTATATCTATATCTATATCGCCCCAGAGGAAACTTCTATTCAAGACTCAATTCTAATCACTCTCGAAGATATCAAATATCGAATTTTTCTGACAACAGAAAGTTCACTGTAAAAAGTCGGGACACATCGCATCCCACTGTACTGAACAAACAAGTGAACCATTATCTTCATCAAATCTAGAGGAATCCACTGAAGACTCTACCTCTAGAGGTTTCCAAAATATCCCAGAAGATAACTTGAGCGGCACAGATACAATAACCATTGCCCTTGTGCATTTCCCAACCAATACAGAACACGAAAAAGAAAAATAACCATTCCCAGTGAAAACAGAAATGTGAAACATCTCTGACCCACTGTTTTAGCCATTCTAGGAAGCAAATAACTTCCTGTTGCATATCGGGTCCGAAAACCATGAGAAATTAAATGATCCTCACTTTTATTGCTTACAAAATACACAAGCATTCTACTACAAAAAAGCTGCCTCAAATCCAGTAGCTCAGCTTCATGAAATAATTCGTCTGAGGGTAAGTAATATTTCTTCCCAATATACATTTAATGACTCTTTTATGTAATACTTCTAATTTCTTTAGGTAGCAAGTATCTACACCACCCCATACAAGCATCCCATAAACCAACAAAGACTGAACCAATGCCGAGTAGAGGACCTTCAATTGAGTCACATTACAGAATTCCCTACAGTATTTGAACAAAGGTAAGAGACCTCGTACTTTCCTTGACACTAACAATACGTGAGAGCCCCATCGAAGATGAGAATCCAACACCACCCCGAGGTACTTGACTGATCTTGTCTCTCTTATTTGAATAATATCATTCTCCACTTGAATATTTAAATGATTGTAATCTGGCAATGAGGTTATATAACTCGCAAAAGGTACATATACAGTCTTTTCAGGAAATATAACAGAAACCCTCTCCTCAGAAAACTCCACAATTCAAAATCAACTTCAAATGTAGAAACCAAAAGTACATTCCCAAAACCAATGACAAAAAAAAAATACAAAACAATATTGGTCCTAAAACTGTCCCTGAGGGACTCTACATTGAACTATTGTCTCAGAGCTTCTGACACCGTCTATCTCTACAACTTGCTTTCTTTACTCAAATAATTTCTCATTAACTTATGAGAGTTACCTCTAAATCCAATATTTTCTAGTGTTTTAAGCAAATCACAATGACAGAATGTGTTAAAAGCCTTCGATAGGTCAACAAATATACATAAGACTGGGACGCCTCCATCCATTGCCTCATAAATTTTGATAATAGGAGTGCCATTGCATCCTCGGCCGATTTTTCAATTCTGAAATCGAATTGTCTAGATGAAAGTACCTTAAATTTTTCAAGAAACTATCGAAGGAAAATCACCTTCGTTAATACACTTATTTAAAATAAATGCGAGAGGATGAAAATATCAACACAGAATCTTACTTTTTGAAATAGTTATTTTTAGTTAATTTCATTAAATTGTTGAGTCTATTCCTGTATTCCCTATATGAATTATTTACTTCAATATCACCTGGATTCAGAAGGACCTTCCTGTACATCTCATTTTTATGATTGATGGACTTCAATAAACCATCTGTCACCCACTCTTTTCGCTTTATCTTTTTTTGGTAGTTTTATTCTTGCAGTACAAGCTTCCACATAGCCAATTACAGTTTTGGCGAATACCTTCGAAATCTCTTCCGTATCAGTACCACAGTATACAAAGCTCCATTTCTCCTCCTTCAGACATCCTTTCAATTTTCCGAAATCAATTATGTTTTTGAACTTTTTATTGTTTGTAGGCACCTGTGGCGCTAATGCATCAGGACATCTAATACCAAGGAGAGTAGGATTGTGATCCGTTATATTGATTCTGCATACTATTGGGCAGAAGTCACTGAATGAAATGAACTCTTTATGAAGATATGGTCAAGACAAGTCCTTGTGTTGCCCTGGGATCTAGTATACGTATTTATCTTTCAAGCAAGGTGGTCTGTAGAGAGCTAGTATCTGGACAATTACTTTCTTGGAAATATGGATATATAGATTTATAGCATTTATTTCAGTTTTTATTACTTGATGTTGCCATTTGAATTTATCTTTGATAAATATTATTGTTCCGTCGTTCCTGTTTATATCTCCTGCATTATAAATGGTGCTGAATCTCAGATCAACTTATCGAGTTGGTGCGTTTCTGTAAGTACTATAAGTCAAATTCGGTTTTCAATCTATCCAAAGCAATATCAACTCATCCAATTTTACTTCCATTTCCGCACATCAATCCGTCGCAATCCCCAAATCATTAATAACTTTCGTCTCTATAATTATAGGTCTAACATCCCGGACGTAGGCATCCATATTCAATATCAACAAAATACTATATATTCGCCTACAAGCAGCTTAACGACTTATTCACCAATTTAAAATGACCCCATGATGGTTGCTCAGACTATACAAAAGATCTCTCCGCACTGCACGATTGAAAAAATACAGCCGCTCCTAATTGATAGGGTGATTGAGACCAGGTGCACTTAATTTAGAAAAAAAAATTGAAAGTACCTTTTTAGCGTAACTTCTGCAACTGGGGCTACCACATACCCTTCATTTTTCCAATAATTTTGTATTTCACAGTGGCTTCTAAGTCATTACTGCAACGGAATATTCATGGCTATTACACTCAGCTAGCCATACTCCAGGTTATATTAGAAGAACAAGCACCCGATATTTTCTGTATTCAAGAGACCCACTTCAAAGACGAACATTTTCACAAACTGAAAACTGAATCTAAAGAAGCCGAAAAGATCCCACTTGATTCAAACATCGAGGCGGTGGCAGTCAGAATCAGAGGAGCGCAGAAAATGAATCTATGTAATTTTTACTTGCACGAATGACCTTTTGATTTGAAAGACATCTATGACATCATTGACTAAATAGGAAGACCTTGCCTGGTTCTTGGTGATTTTAATGGTCACCACATCATCTGGGGATCAGATCGTATTGACGGCCGAGGAAGATTTTTATGTGCGTTTATAGACAACTACAACTTCTATCTATTAAACGATGGGTCATATAAAAGATTCAACTCAGCAACTGGAGGCTCCTTGGCGCTAGATCATTCAATATGTAATTTGAATATAGCACGTTCTCTATTGTGGCAGGTCCTCCTTTATAAATATGGTAGTGACCACCATCCTATTATTATAACTAACGTTAACGACAAAACAGCTGAAACATCTTCGATGCCAAAATGAAGGCTGAAGAATGCAGATTGGGATGGGTTTACAGAGAATCTCCGAGGTCTTGCTGAACATTGCACCTTATCCAGTAACGTGAATTACTCTCTGGGTAGTCTTGAAAACGCTATTATCATGGCAGCCGAGCAAGTTATAGTCAGAAAAAAAAAACATCTTGAAAAACGTAACCCTGCACCATGGTGGAATGAAGAGTACAAAGACGCAATTCGTACGAGTAAACAAGCCTTCAATAAATACAAAAAGCATGGTACTATCTACAATTTCATAGAATTTAAGAGGGTCAGAGCTATTAGTAGATTCACCATAAAACAAGCGAAAAATGAATCCTGGAAATCATCCTTTTCTTCAGTAAACAGTAGTACCCCTACATCCGAAATATGGCATGAAATGAACAGAATATCAGGCAGAAAATCTGCCCAGAAGATCGCTATGTTACAACTTAATGGTATTAGCGCCACTGATAGTGAAGCCATTGCAAACTTTCTCGCAAGCACATTCGAAAACAATTCCAGCAATAACAGTTTTTCAAACAATTTCATGAACAGAAAACTAGAAGCTGAAAGACATCAGATACTCACACCGTTGAAGATCCACTAAACGCATTGATATCAGAAGTTGAACTCAATGAAGCTATCGATCAAGTGAAAGACACATGTGAAAGTCCTGACAAAATACTATCGAAATTCCTGAAGCACCTGCCAATGAATGCTAGGGAATTTCTGCTGAAATAATGCAATAAAATCTGGGCTGAGCAAGTATTTCCAAAGAGATGGACAGAAGCGATCATCATCCCAATTTTAAGACCTAATAAGCCAAAAATAGATCCTGAATCATAAAGGCCGATTTTTCTGACTTGTTCAATGTATAAGCTCTTCGAAAAAATCTGACTTATGGACTCTGGAAAGATAATTTCTTCATTCCACAGCAAATCGGGTTCAGACAGAATAGGTCCACAATGGATAATTTGATTGCCTCGAAAGTTACATCCACGAAGCTTTCGGTCTCAATATGAAATGCGTTGCAATATTTTTTGACATAAGGAGAGCAATCGACGTAGTATGGACGTTTTATATACTGAAAGTATTAGAAAACAACAATATCAACGGCAACTGTCTTGCTTTCATAAAAAATTTTCTCCACAAAAGAACTTTCAGAGTCCTCGTGAATGGTAGTTTATCGCAACATAAAATTCAAGAAAACGGCACACCTATAGAATCTGTTTCAAGTCCAACGCTATTCAATATAGCAATTAACAATACCTTGGAAAAAATGTGGACCCCCCTAAATGCTAGACTTTACGCAGATGATCTGGTAGTGTACCTCAGAGGAAAAAACATAAAATCGATAGAAAGATCCCTACAAAACTTTTCAACAGACCTTACAAGTTGGTGCGAAAATACTGGTTTTCAATTCTGCAATGACAAAACTCACTGTATGCTATTGTAGAAACGTGAAAAAATGTACCATCCTACGCTCACATTACAAGGACGTCCAATACAAGCTAAAACTAACACAACATTTTTGGAATGACGTTCGACGCTAAATTGAACAGGGGAAATCATCTGACTAAACTTGCTCCAGAATGCCGAAAACGCCTGAATATCATGAAAGTAATGTCTAACCAAACTTGGGGTACTGATGGTTCAACGTTACTTCTCCTCTACAAATCACTTATAAGATCTCGTATGGATCACGGAGCTATTTTATATAACTCAACAAACTGTTCGCAACAACACTACCTTGAAACCTTACAAAACTTTGCCTTCAGAATGATTACCAGTGCTTTCAGAAGTACACCCATCCACAGCCTTCAATGGAACTCGGTGAACCTTTACTCAAAAACCGACGTGAATTATTAAGCCCCATTTGTACGCTAAATCTTGGAAATTCAACCCTACATTTTATCAATAATAATGAACTCATTAATTTCTCTGATAAACAAAGAACCCACAAACCCTTATATTCAAGGATTAAAGTCTATCTGAACACACTTCAATTATCAGTTCCTGAAGTTTACCCCATTTCATTCGACATAAAAGAGCCCTGGCTAACTAAATCTCCCTCATTTAACATTGCGCTTAAAGAAAACGATAAAACTGAGACACATCCTCCTATAGTTAAATCCATGTTGACAGAAATAATAGAGACATTTAAAAACTATAACCACGTATACACAGATGCCTCCAAAACGACGACAGGAGTCGGAGCCGCTTTTATAACTAAATCGAATGAATTCCTTTTCAGTCTTCCAATCACAACGAATATTCTTTCAGCGGAATTATTCGCAATATATCAAGCCATCAAATACATCAATACCGAAGCTGTTCAAATGAATTTCCTCATTCTAACCGACTCGCACAGTTCAATACTAACAATTAATCAACTATAATCCAAACATCAAACAGCCAGAAAAATGAGGAGCGACTTCTATCTCGCTGATAGGCACAACAAGAAAATCAGTTTCATATGGATACCATTGCACTTGGGCATGAAAAAGTAGACGAGTGTGCCCGGGAGGCTAGTGCGAGCAAGAGTGCGATAATCACGGAAAAAGTCATAAGTGCCGACGCAAAAATTCTCATTAAGAATAAAGTGAGATGCGAATGGCAAACGAAATTCTGCGCGGAAAACTTGAAGTTAAGTGAAATCAAATCAAATGGAAGACTCATAACAGTGCGCGCACAGTGCAAATCGAAATATCACGTCTTCGTCTTAGCCATACAAGAATAACCCATGAATATCTGATGAAACGAGAAGAACTACCTGTTTGTGAGTTATGCAACACAAATTTCATAGTCAAACACCTCATTACTGAGTGCACAAAGTACCGATTAGAAAGACAAATGTACAAACTCCCCTGTTCACTAAGATCAGTCTTCGAAGAAATACATATTCCTCACTTACTGAAATATTTTAAGTTAATTAATTTTTATGATCACACAAACACCTCAAAAAGTCTAGGAACACTTCAGAATATCGATATATCGTATCCAGAACGATCTATATGGATGATTTTCTTTAAGAAATGAACACCTGCATCAATTTCTCCCAAATTATGTAGAGTGCCGCAATAGATTTCAGTTTTCCTTATAAAATTTAAAAATGCAGCAGATGCGACGCTGCTTTATAATCATTTCATGTATTCAGTGTTTGAAATCAGTTAGTTGGCACTTCGTTTCTGTTGTAAGCACTAATGAAAGAATCAAGTTTTGTGATTCGACCATGGAAAGACGACATTTGACAAGAGAAGAGATGTTACGAGCCGTTGGCATGCTCCAAGCTAGGAGCTCACAACGGGAAGTATCAAGGGTTCTGGGAAGTAGCCCAAGTATCATAAACCGTTTGTGGTAGCGTTTCAATGAAACAGATAGCGTAGAAAAACGCCAAATAGGTCGTTTGAGGATTAATTCAGTCGCCCAAGACCGATTTTTGGTTTTACAAGCCAGAAGAGATCGTACTACCACAGCATCTCAATTATCTGAAGAGCTATCACGAGTTCATAATGTACAAATTTCCGACCAAACTGTGAGAAGTCGACTGCACGAAGGTCAACTCTACTCTAGACGGCCTTTAAGAGTTCCACAGCTGACCCATGGAAATCGCGCTGCTCGTTTAGCTTGGTGCCAAGAACACGTAAACTGGGATCAAGAGGTGGGCCACAGTTCTCTTCAGTAATGAATCTAGATTTAGTTATTATCCCGATTCGGGAAGAATTCGAATATGGAGGAACCTGGCAAGCAAAACCGTCTCCAGCATTCTCGAGAAGTTGTTAGACAGGGAGGTGGATCAGTGATGTGTTGGGGAGGTATACGCCTTGGTGGAAGAACTGACCTCATTTTCATACAGAACAACCTCACGAGAAATTCTTACGCAAATGAGATAGTTTTACCTGTAGTGGTACCGTATCTCCAAACAATGGGTCAAAATCCACTCTTCCAACAAGATAATGCCCCTCCTCATCGTGCAAGAGTTGTCTTGAACGTTCTTGAAGAGAATGATATCGATCTTCTACCGTGACCATCCTGCTCCCCAGATCTGAATCCCATCGAGCATGTGTGGACACCCTAAAAAGAAATCTCCTGCGACAAAACGTCTTCCATCATGAACTGGAGCTTCGATTAGCAGTTCAGGGGCTTGGAATGATCTAGACCAAATACAATAGACAATTTAATATTGAGCATGTCGCGACGATGCCAAAGTGTCGTTAATAACAGAGGTGGACCTTCTGGATACTGAAAACATAAGTGCTTCCATATCGTTTCGAAAATATTAGTTCAGGATTTTTTTTGTGATTTACCAAATTTCGTCATTTTCAAATTTCAAATTTTTTTTATAATAGGTGCTTTGAAGAGGTCAAATATTATTTTGTTTTGTGGAGAATACATTATATACAATACATCCTAACAAAAACTGAAAGATTTCTATAAATTCGAATCATCAAATTCATATTTTAAAGATATTGGTAAGTGTTCCTAGACTTTTTGAGGTGTTTATAGCAATATTTCATTTACCATTCATGTAACCATATCGCTCGCTAATAACCTTCGTGGTTGATGCGAATTCTTAGATAAAAAAGAAGATACTTATCAATTGGTATATAGTTGAATGTTTCGTCCTGAATCAAAATTGGTGGTCTGGTATAATTGTCTTCTTCTTGTGACTTCTGTGTAACTATAAAAGTTAGATTTCTTTTTAGCAAATTATCCTTCAGCGACATGATAACTCCTATTGCACAACTTTGATAAGGCCTTTTCAACAAGAATTTGTATGTGATTCTTTCATTTAAAATTTTCATAACTTTCATTGATATGTAGGGCTCCTTCTCGTTACAGGAGAATCACTTAAGTGAACCGTTCTTAATCTTCTTAACCCGGTTATATTAACCTCAGATTCTCAATAATATATCAGTTAGGATTTCAGTTTGTTTTTAGGTAGAATAATATTAAACTCATTCTGCGAAATAATCAACGAGTTTCGGTAATGTCTATTATAATCTAGATTGACAGTATCGTTGACCCGAATTTGATTCTGCAAAGTGAGGGCCATGCAATTTTTCACGTCACAATTATGATTATAATACGTAAAACCTCTTCTGGGTATCAGGAATCTTGTAAAACGAACGAATTCGAACATAAAAAGGCGATTAGTTGAAAAAGTGCTCTCGAACACAAACTAACGCAATTTCATTTTATCCTTCTACTGAGACAGATTGCAAAATTGCGTGATGAGAATTGAACCCCCCGGCCATGCAAATTTGTTACAGAACACCGTTATGTCTGGAACTTTTCCCAATATATTTATTTTCGAACATTCCAACAACGGAAAACGAATATCGGGGAAATTGAGGAACGGCCATAAAATAAAATTACTGGCAATTGTTTCTCTGCTGAGATACCCATTTATTTTCTAAAATTTTTTTCTTTCGGAGAATCTTTAACCCTCCATCGTAAAATATGAGGGAATTCAATGAGAAACATAGTTTAGCCGCGTTTCAATAAATTGTATACGTGCATCCACTGAAAATAACGCTTTTTCAGCAGTATGTTTTAATTGATATCCCATTCTTAAGTATACAAGGTGTATCTGGATGTCATGTACTGGTGGAATAGGTAAACTCTCCGTTTTCAATGCACTCAGTCCCACGAACAATTCATTACTGATCTATAAGTTGTGGAATTCTCGTGTGAGATTATATACTGCAAGGTTTGTAACTAAATTAGTGAAACTGATTTTCTTTCATTCCAACCTTATCACAATCTTCTTCAAAATAATTCTTTTGGGAAGCCACACAGCGCTTAAGACGGTATTTCCAATCATCATAGCATTGTTGGAACTCGGATATTGGAATAGTTTTCCGCTGGTCAGTTGTAGCTCGCATGGTCCATGTCTGGTAAATAAGGAGGCTGAGGAACAACAGAAATGTTTTACTGGATAAAAACTCCATAACTGAGATTGCAGTGTGACATGGTCTTTCAAGAATCTCCTGATAGAAGTTTTAATTAACCATTTGGCCTTGAGCCACAAAAACTTGTGAACAATTTCGAGGCAAACGAAAGAACAAATCAGCATTAATTTGAGTTTTGACCTGCTCATTCGTGTTTTTTTCAGCGTTGGAGAGGTTTCAGTGTACCACTCCATACACTGGCTTTTCTGAACTATATTCAAAGACCCAAAACGCATCTATAGTAATGACACGTTCCAGAAAACAGGGAACATTCTCAATAGATCCCAAATAAACAAGACTCCCTTCTTTTCTGAGATCTTTTCGATGTCGTTGAAAGTTTTTCTGGACCTACTTTGCATGAAGTTTTCCTATCTCCAATTCATGGCTCGAATTCCGATGAACGAAGCAATTATTCGAAATCAACTGTTCCGCGATCATTCTGATTGGCGTAACATGCAAAATACTGGACTCTGTTGATGATATCATCGGTTTTTGCATCTGAAATGCAATATCCGTTAAATTAGTAAATCTGTCGAAAAGTTCATGGTCTGAAACTTAATCAGTGGGAGGTTTGGGTGGAGAAATTTTGAATTCAACTTTTTCTGTTGTTCTTGAAACTTTTTATGAATTAAACTTTTGACATTGTATCTGGATCCAGAGTCTGAAATATCAAACTCAACAGGGTGCAAATTAAACAATAATTCATTATGGATTACCTTCAAATATATGTTGGCAACGTACCTCCTGTTGTACTGGATCTTCATATCCTTTTTGAGAGATATGCGTCGGCCTTTCTCTATTGCTCTTCTTGCTGGTCCATTGTTGTTATGTGTCTTCATCCGTATGTTAAATTTCTTAAAACACAGTACTTGTTTTTAATTATTGATAATAGAATTTTACCTAGTAAAAGCCTCCCAAATTCAAATGTTAAAGAAAGCTGATACCGGCTTTGTGGTATTTCAAAATACTACTAAGATGTGCAGTTCATACTCAGAATATATGGTTCTACCCAATGTTCTTGAGCAACAGATTGACTCCCAATTACATACGGTTGAAGACACATAACAACAGTGGACCACCAAGAAGAGCAATCGAGAAAGGCCAACGCATATGGTTCAAAGAGGATATGAAGATCCAGTACAACAGGTGAGACGTTGCCAACATATATTAGAAGGTAATCCATTCGGAATTATTATTTAGATTGCACTCTGTTGAGTTTGATATTTTAGACTCTGAATCCAGATACGATGTCAAAATTTTAATTCATAAAATGTTTCAGCAACAACAGAAGAAGTTAAATTCACTTAAATTCAAAATTTCTCCACCCGAACCTCCAACTGATAAATGTTCAGATCATAAAGTTTTTGACAGATTCACTAATTTAACTGATACCGATTTTACACAACAACAAAAAGATCTATTAGAAAAATGATTCAAACATAATCTACATCAAAAACATACTAAAACTAATTTTGAACAGTTAGGCATCGACTCCGAAATCATTCTCAAAAACTCCAAAGATAACATTTTAGCCAAACATCAAACAGCAAAAACTATCAAAGAAGACTTTTCGAAATTATCAACTCATTGCAATTCCAGTTATAAAATAATAAAAACAATTGCACTATAGCAGATAATATACTAGTGAAGACGGCTTGATTATGGGCAATCCGTTAAGTCATTGGTTAGAAGAAATATTCATGAATAATTCAGAGAAATTAATTCATAATCATCCACTTAGTAAACATTTTTATACTGGTATCGCTATGTAGACGATATCATTATTTGCTTTACAGGAACAGAAAGACAGTTAAAAATTTTCGAAAATCATATAAATTCTTTACATCCAAAAATTGGATTCACAACCGAAATAGAAAACAAGAATTCTATAAATTTCTTAGACGTAACAATTTCCAATGAAAATGGAAAACATGTTTTCGCAATTTACCATAAGCTGTCAATTACAGATATTATAATATATAACTCGTCGTGTCATCCGTATCAACATAAAATGTCAGCATTCAACAGTTTTATTCTTAGATTAACATCTCGTTATCACCAGAAAATTTTAACAAAGAATCAAATTTGATTAAACAAATTGCCAAAAATAATGGTTTCAATCCCAAAGTAATAAATAATATTTTAATAAAAAACAAAGTAGAATCGCATTGAATGAAGTTTACCCTGTCGATAAATTGAAACAAAATTCAACACCTTAACCTACGTTGGTATTACAAGTGAGAAACTGAAATCATTCTTGAGTAGCAATAATTTCAACATAGCTTTCCAAACTAATAATAGTTTAGGCAAATATATAAAAAATAATAAAACCAAATCACATGAAAACAATAAATCAGGTGTTTATAGATTGAATTGCAATGACTGTGATAATTTACACATTGGTAGAACACATAGAAATTTCAATATTAAAATATCAGAACATAAACGCAGTTTTTCAAATAAAAAATTAGATTCTTACGCGAATCATCTCCTAGAAAATAGTCACTCTTTCGACCCACAGTTTGAAACGTTGCATACAGGTAATAAATATTTTAAGGTAGATCTTTGGGAAACTTAGGAAATCAACAAACACAAAAACTCAGGTAGACTCATGAATGAACAAGTCAATTTAAGCCGTTCAGGGAGCAATCTATTCCTTACTTTTATTGGATATACCTGTCATAAATAACCACTTGAGAAAGAGCAACCCAATAAGCTTTTAATTACTTAGGAACATTTGTATTTATATTCTCATTCTTATTTTCTCTACATTTATTCGTCAGAAGAAACTACAGTTTATTGAAACGTATTACGAATCGCAATTATCAAGTAAAATTCCTTAAAACACTGTACTGATTTTTTATTATTACTATATTAGACGTTTAGTTTATTAGCTATTCACATATAAAAGGCAATCTTAATGGGCTCACTAGTATATATGTATATACCGATTTGACCCGTCAAGAAAGAAAACTCAACCACGAATATAGGATTTTCGTTTCATTTTATCATATAATAATAAATAATACGAATAAAGATACGTGAATTTTGGAAGAGCGAATAAGGTCTATATCACTGTATATCCTTCATCACCACAAAATTTCTATGAAAGAATGTATCCAAGGGAATATATTAGTCAGAAAAATTAAAAATAAATACCTCTCATCCTCGAAAAATTAGTGAGTGGCTACAAATTTGTTCAGAGGCAATTTGATTTTAGTTTTATGAAAAAAAAATTAAATATCTCGAGATTTGTCGATTAAGGTTTATCAGTAATATATATGTGGCATAATTTTGTACAAAGAAGTTGTAACATTATTTGGACGACTATTTGTAACATAAATCAGCCTGAAGGATTGCGAATATCATCTCCCTATCGAAGGTCTGAAAACACAATATACGAATCAAACTTTTGGTAACTATTTCATGTAACAATTTGTCAACATGTCAAGTTTCCAAGGAACTTTCCTGCGTGACTATTTAACATATGGTAGTGACTAGGGTCCAAATCCGGCAAAAATAGTGGATGAGGTAACCAAATCAACATAAATGAGGAAAACCTGGCTCAGAATATTTACTCCTGAGGATCTCTAGATGCCTGAAGAAAGCTGCCTTCAAATTTTCAGTCGATCACTTATTTTGTGAATGTTAAATTCTCTAAATAAGATATAAACAAAATGGCGTATCTTCTCCAAACACTATACTGAGAAAATTCAATTTGGACAGATTGAAAATGATAGATATATAAATTTAATGAAAAAACTCGATAGGTTAAATTGAAATTCTACGGTTTTCATTCCAGATATTCCCAGCTGAAGCTCAAATCTCTAATTCGTCTGAACTAAAGTGGCTCGACGAAGTTTCATGAATATTTGCACAAATCTATGCAAAATGTAAACTCTCCAGTTTCAGGTTCGACTCTGAGTATTCATATCGGAATGTTTTTACTCCATAAGTTCATCTCGAACTGGGTGGAAGTTAAAAATTCACGACTTAAAATCATGATTTTGATTCGAGCAGAGCGTATAAGAAGGGAATTGAATAACCCAAATGTTGTTTTTTCATCGACGTTTTTTTGTTCAGTCAATTCTGTATAATATTCCTGGGAGTATTGGTTATATTCTTCTTTCCAGATCGAAATTTAATTACTGAATTCAGAATGATGGAAAGACTTTACAGTTTCGTATTCGAGATTATTTTCTCTTGAAATATTTACAAATGTGAAGCTTCATTGATCTATATTGAAAAGGATTGTTTTTTCGTTTACTAGAATACGGTTACATGATTGAGCCTTTAAATTTTTTCTTCTGGTACATTTCTATTTCTTGGAACGAATGAAGGGAATTGTATTTCTGTATATTGAGCTTTGAAAACAAAATTCTTTTCTCTAAATTATACCAAATTTCCCCACATAATTTTGATCCTAAGCCTGAATGTTTCTAGATGCATTATCCTTCTATCCGTACTGTTGCTAAGACTAATTTTTCATCACAACACCAATGGATCTAATTCCGTGGCCAAAAGTAAAAGTGAAAATGAAAAGGGGGAAAGCGTAGAATAGCGGTGACCTAACCGTCTCTCATAATAAGACTGTATTTGAAGAATCTTTTAAGAAACTACAAAATACTGTGAAAAAAAATACAAAAATTAAACCAATGTTAGACGTTAAAACATGAAGGAAAAGAAACTGAGGAAACTAAAAGAAGAAGAGAGACGCCAGAAGAAAAGAAAAAACTAAACTAGTCAAACAAACTGAAATTACTCTTATTGTGGAGAAATCTCAGAAGATTCAGACACGATTTACTTGTATTGCCATGATTTATACTCAAATCTAGTGAGGCGTGTTGTTCTTGTAGCATTTGTAAAAAATAGACACATTTAGCATGTACAGTAACGATGATGAGTGAATTTTCAGTTTTGATTGAAAACTGTAGAAGATACAGAATGAGCTACTGAAAAATAGAGGAGACAATCTATCGCCCTGAGGTATCACTGGATCGAAATATTACCCTTGCTCTAGGGATTGAAATTCGAGATGAGGGTGATTTCGGAAGATGACAGCTTTTGATCTAAAATGAATCTATTCCAGTTTTTTGCACTAATACTCCAATAGTCTTGGGGCGATAGTCTTCTCTATTTTTCAGGAGCTCACTCTGTATGTACAGTTTTTCATCAAAAATGAAAATTCTTTCACGGAAATGCAGACAAAGATAAAACCGTTCTTTTGAGATATCACTGGACCCATCTACCCTCTTCCAAATTTTCAAGGGTTGTCACCCGTGCTCCAGGGGTTGAAATTCGAGATGAGAATGGTATTTGATGATGACTGTCATTGGTCAGCATGGTTCTGTTCCATTTTACCTCACTGAAACTTGAATAGTCTCAGGGAAATAGTCTTCCCTATCTTTCAGTTGCTCACCCTGTATCTTTTACAGTTTTCAATAAATATTGGAAATTCGTTCAAGCAATGTAGACAAAGATACCACCTTTCTTTTGAGTTATCACTCGACCCATCTTCCCTATTCAAAATGTTCAAGGATTGCAACCTCCGCTTAGTGGGTTGATATTTTAGGCAAATTTTGTACCCAAAAAGATGTCCCCCTTAAAATAAAAATTGACCTGTTGCGATACATCCTTCATCATTACACGTCCTAAATTTAACTAGAATCAGCAAGGTGATTTCTTTCCCGGTGCCATGTCTTCTTTTGTCCTTTCATACTTTTTTGCAGTACGCCACTGATTAAGTGTACAATCATTTTTCATCATCTTCGTTCAATTGAGAAACTTTTTTGACAGTTGTAATTTTTTCGTTTCTCTGACCGTTCTCGAGCAAAAAATTATTGAACATGAAAGCACTTCTCATTCTTATTCTTATTGAAAAAATGTCTAGTAGGCTTTGATTTTTTTCATTTATTTGTTTTTTTTGACAGTTGCTAAAGTTGAACTAGTCTCCGCTTTATCAAAATAACGATTATTTTTAAGACTTTTGAAGTTATCGCTGTAAGAAAAAATGGCCGAATTGGTTGATATCCATTATATGTAAGGTCTGGCTGACGAAAACACAACAGAAGCTAGCCGATTATATCGGGTGCGCTTTCCCAATCGAGTAACAACAGACAAGCGAACATTTTCAAATATCAACAGGAGGTTGAGGGAAACTGGTACTTTTACTGCAAATAATCATTTAAAAGGTCCAACTCAAACTATCGGAATTCCAGATACTGAAGAAGCAGTTTTGAATTGTATTGATTTGAATCCTCATGTGAGAAAGAGAAAATTGTAAAGCAGTTGAATATTTCACATGTTCTAGTTTGGAGGATTCTCCACGACTTTTTATTATACCCGTTTTATATTCAACGCGTCCACACTCTTCTTCCCCGAGATTTTCCTTGAAGACTGAATTTCTGCCGATGGTTCTAAAACAAAATTAGAGAAAATGCTCATTTTGATAGTGAAATAGAAGTCACAGACGAAGCTTACTTTTCGAGAACTGCCATCACAAATTTCAACAATAATCATTATTGGGCTGAGGAAAACCTCCATTTCATTGAAGAATCTCATCATCAAGAACAATTCCCACTAAATGTCTGAATCGGAATGATTGGAAATTATTTGATTGGGCTATTTTTCTTGCCTCACAGACTAAACGGTTTCGCTTAACCGCAATTTCTTGAAGGGGAGTTACCTTTATTGCTCGAGGATGTCTCACTTTTGGTTAGGAATATAATGTGGTTCATGCATGGCGAGGCACCAGCACATTTTAGTGGAGAAGTAACGGAAATCTTCATTTAAACAAGCACCAACCGATGGATAGGTCGGGGTGGGAATAATGGCCTCCTAGGTCTTCAGAGTTAAATTGTTTAGACTTTTTCTTATGGGGATATCTCAACAGTTTAAATATATACGATTTTTCTTTTTTTAGTTTGATATTGAATAGGTACAAGTTGAGTCTCAGAAGACGAGCTATTAAAATAAGTGCAAATTTTGGGCATACCTATCGAGTATTTCTATTATTTTTTTTATTTAGCGAAACTTACGATTCAAAGAATTCAAATTCAATAATTTTTCACTCGAAAATGATTGGAGACACGAAAAAATTACAAGTGTCAAAAATTAATTCTAAATCGAACGAAGATGATGAAAATTTATTGTACGCTGATCAGTGGCGTACTGCAAAAAACTTTGAAAGTTTGAAAGGGCAAAAGGAGACATGGCCTCGGAAAAGAAAACACCTTGTAAATTTCAGTTAAAATCTGGGACGTGTAATGATGGAGAATGTGAAAAATAGCTTGCATTCCATATTTGGGCTGAATATCTCAAAACTGCAGGAGTTTTGATGAAAAATTCAATTTTTTCCAGGAATTTCAACTCCCTGTAGCTCCGTAACGAAGTTTTCGCGGACCTATATTCACATCAATATTTTTTCTTAAAATTGCACATAGATTTTCCCCCTTTAGTCGTGACATACTTTGTAGCACCCTGTATAGGTAGAAGCTTTAAAAATTTCAGTATTAGGATATCTGAGCAGGAAACGCAGTTTTGACAAACAAGAATCAGATTGTAACAATGCATATCATCTACCAGAACAAAACCTTACTGTTAATAACTGTACTGTGCTTCTTCAAAGAATTCAAGATCCTCTCCCAGTTGCAACACGGGTTTGTCGGTCGAAAAAATACAGAGACGGCTATTTTTGAGCTGATGCACAGCACTATGGAAGCCCGTGAGTCGGAAGATATTCTATAGGAGTATTTTCGGATTTCTTGAGGGCTTTCGATTGCGTTCACCATGATATACTGTTGAAAAAGTTGGAATCGTATGGTATACGAGATAAGCTGTTGGATATTATTTCTAGCTACCTTTGTAACAGAGAACAGAGACTCGTGATGAATGTTGGGGGCAGAGAGTTAACGTCATCGGAACTTAACCTGAGGCCTGGAGTAACCCAATGAAGTATTCTTGGGCCACTTTTGTTAATGATGTATATAAAAGATCTGCCGAGCCCCGTTAATTTAGGAACTTGCAGACCACGCATGTTTGCCGACGATTGCAGTTTCTTTGTTTCAGCGCCAGGTACCAGAATTGTGATATCAAGGGCATATGATATGGTATTGGGGGATGATGCGTGATGCAAGGAGATTAAAATTCTCTTTAACAAAAATAAGACCAAGTATGTTCTGTTTCAGACAGATCAGTCGAAATTATCTATACCTACCACTATGACTATTGGTAATACAGCTATGTAGCTGAACCGATCGTGCAGATTTCCGGGTTAATATATTGATAATAATATGAAATAGTCTACCCACACCGAGCTCTTGATCCACATGTTACAGTCAGTCATCTATACTTTTTATATGCACTTAGAAATTATTTCGACCAAAATGGCTGAGAGTAATACATTTTTCCAGCTTCCAATCTCTACTTTCATGTGGTGTAACTTTGTGCGGAGAAAGTTCTCATGCGGACTGAATTTTCCTCAATCAAAAGTTTGCCCGACGAGTAATCTATTCGAAGTGTCATCGGGAAACTTGTCGAGGTTTATTAAGGGAACACGGCATTTTAACCCTTTGTAGCCTTTACATTTACAGATGTCTGATGTTCGTTGCAAATACAATGAATACTTTTCTCAGCATAAGATCCTCAACAACTCACTATGAATTCTTCCTTCTCGGTCCCGAGATTGTAGTTTATCTCTGACCGAACAGCAGATGGAATACTCTAGTCTTAGGTTCTATGTTATACTGGGAACACCCAAAATTATCGATGGCTTTGTGCCTCTCAAGAAACATATTTCCATGTTCATTCTTGATTGTGAATCTTACAACTTGAATGATTATTTTGGTTATTGTCAACAGCAATGTTAATTAATATATGTTATGCCATAAGCAATTTTCAAATTGTGTTATTTTTTGACCTGTTCTCAAATTGTGATTTTACTCTTTGTGTGTCAGTTCTCCTCACAATTGTGTTGAATAAAATTGCTATCTATCTATATAATTTCGATATGTTACATAATGAAAATAATGTAATAACTTGAAGATGAGCTTGCACTCCACTTGAAATTATTGATTAATAAATGTTTCAAAGACGAAAATGAGCTCAAGCTTGCAAAAATCATTTCTGTACAGGAAATAATCAAAAAAACTGAATGTGATAATTAGAGTCCTATTGGTCTGTTGGCAGTGATATCCAAATTTTCGAAATGGCTATTAGAGAACAAATGGTTAACTTTCTCGAAACAGAAGTAGCACTTCTGCAGTTCGGGGTGCCCTTGATATAATTATGAAGGCTTTGGATAAGGGTGACAAAGTTTCATTGTTGAATTTAGATTCAGGCAAGGCTTTTGTTAGCCTGTCGCATGATATACTTCTGAACAAGCTCAAGCTCTGTGGTTTTCGTGGCAAATTGCACAATTTATAGAGGTCATACCTCATTGGAAGGCAGCAGGTTGTAGAGGTTGTAGATTAAAAATCAGGCATTCTTGAATTGAAGTGTGGGGTCCCCAAGTGTTCATCCGTGGCCCTCTCTTTTTTATGATTCTAATCAATGGTATTGACATATCAGGTAGAAATTTTTTTCTCTATTGTGATGATACTTCAGCAATTATTGAAAGTTCAAGCAAAGTACAACTTGAAATGGAAAAGGACGAAGTAATGAATGATACCAGGACTTGGTTCTCGAAGAATGAGTTGAAATTGAACGAAGACAAAACAGATGAACTCACTTTGGACCAAGAAATGAGATTACATCAGTGAAGTTTCTTGGTGTGTGGATTGATTCAAGAATCATTGTCACGGTCACTTTTTGCCTTGCGAAAAATCATGATTGTGAGTACGCAACAATCAGCGAAAATTGCTTACTTCGCTCACTTCCATGCTGAAATGTCATATAGTATACAGATATGGAGATTATTAGCTGAAAGAGATGAAGTTTTCTTTTTGCAGAAGAAGGCTCTACGAATAATTTTCAAATTAAAGACGAAAAACTCATGTAGGCCAATCTTCAGGCGGGTAAATATACTCACCTTACCGTGTGTATACATCTATGAAGTTCTGAAGCAGGTTCATGCAGATAAAAATGTCTATCCAACGCGGGGTGATCTCCACTCATTTAACACAAGATGCAGAGAGGATCTGGTGATTCCTCTCCACCGACCAAAAATGACCCAAAACTCGTAATCATACTGGGGGGGTTAAAATGTTTAATAAAATGCCTGAAAATATCAGTAACCAGAAGTAAAGTCAATTCAATAAAAAACTGAAGAATTTCCTCTTGAGCGGGTCTTTTTATTCACATTAAGAATTCATGGACTCAAATTTTAATGTATAAAAATTTTAATGAGTATGTTTACATAGTTTGTCGAATTATCTGTTTTACCTACCTGTGACGTGTCATGTAATCTTTAATAACAAATATATTTATTTCATTCTAATAAAACTGAAGCTACTGGTTCAAGGAATGCACAGAAAAATTGCGGGGATATACTCAATAGTCAATTTGAACTAAATTTTTCAACACTACTTAACTTTTCAGTTCTCAAAAAAACTCTCTTTATGTACCTGGTTTTATCATGTGTTATGAGAAGCACATCATTCTTTCACATATACTATTTATCTAAAGAAGCCACAGTGTGATGGAAGGAATCATCAGTTGTTTCATTTGATTAAGAAATGTATATCAATGTTCATCAAGTTGTCAGTCGAATCAATAATTTTTTACCTCAAACAAGCCACCCTGAATAGTTTGGCTATTTTCAACAGTATTTGAAAATACGGGAAAGCAAGTCATTCCTTCTCTAGAAAAAATCCTTTCAAAGATAGTTTGAGCCTGCGTATATAAACCAGAATATCAACTGTTCTTGAGGTTTTCAAATAATCAAAAGCAGATTTCATTATAATGTCGTTTAGGGGTCTGCCCCGAACTATGACTGCCGTGAGAAGATTTTGTTTATTTTAATTCTTCAGAATATACCACCTTTCACAATGAAATTATTAGAAATATTTTTTCAAGAGAAGTTTTGCAAAATCTGTATGGCCACTACATATTCGTCTGAAGAAGCTACGGTGTAGTGAAACGCGTTACGAATCGCAATTATTGAGTAAAATTCCTTAAAACACAGTACTTGTTTCTTATTTTTGATAATGGAATTTTACCGAGTAAAAGCCTCCCAAATTCAAATGTTAACACGATAAAGTTAAACCATTCACTGAAAAAATGTTTCCAAAGCCTGTCATTAAGGTATTGACCCCGTCTAAATTTCGTGCAAAAACTTTTGAAACATGCGTTATGATGAATTTTTTCAATCAAAAAACTTTTCACATATTCATGCCTATTATAAAATGGCGGAGACCAATTTTCTCTGGAATTGTAATTATCCTAGCCTTTGAAGACGTTATTGATTAGTATTCAAAAGATTGGAGAACGTAAGATCGAAAATTTTTAATCATCGTCAAAATGTCTTTCAGAATGTCTTACACTGCTATAATTACAACTTTTACTCTTACCACATTGCGAGGTGAAGTCCCACATTCGAAAATATGGGAAAATATAATTCCTTTCATCAAGTTCTGAGTGATTCGTCAAACAAATTTTGTGGGGAGAAAAGTAGAACGAATTTATAAAAAATATACGACCATATTTATAATTTGGAAACTTTGAAGTTCATTAATACGTAAATTATTCCTCCAATTGAACATTATTCATTTTTCGATTTGGATTGTTTTGAATTCTCTGAAGAATCCAGTAACACAGTTGAATCATCATTCCTCTTGAAAACAAATACTTTTTAACATAGCATCTAGCGAGGATGATGCTTTACATCTAACTAGATTTCATTCAATAAATACTATCCCAAACATTCTTGTTTAAAGCTTGCAAAATACTTAATGACGTTTCCATGACTGTCCCATTTGGGAACATGAAAATAAAAGGTTAACTTCACCACTACCAGTCGGCATCTTAACTTCTATGATGAGTCAATTTTGTCCATTTCTACTCCGCTTTGCCGATCCTATGACATACAGGATGTCCAAGCTAAAGTACCAGTTGGAAGTGTATGGGGAGCGGAAGGAGTTTATCTATCAATTACAAAATATGAAAGAAAGAGTTACGTTTACTTATTAAAATACGAATGGATTTGACCTTTCAGTCACTTTCAAGCTCTAAATACTAACTAAGGTACAGAGTTAATAACAAGATATATCTTTTCCTCAAATACAAAGTAAAGGGGAATTATTGATTTCACGTTGACAAGAGTAGTACAATGTGGGGTGAATTTTTCACGGAGTTCTATTCGAAGCTGTGGATCGTCAGCTGGTAGAGTTCGGAACAATGAAAATTTATAAGGGTGCCGTTTATGTTTTTTAGAATTGAGTGAGCATTACTATGGGGAAAATTCAGATCATGCTCTGCTATAGCCAATGATGCACATGGATTAACATCAAAATAAGCTAGAACGGCAATTTCATTGTCTTCATTGTTGACACAGACGATGAAAATGATGTCTTATTCTGAACCGTTCCAATCGAAAGAAAATTTCTAACGTATGTCCTGAATTTTTTAGCTGTCGTTAAGGAATCTATGCCGCCTTTACCAACGTAAAATTCGGTTTTTCGCCATAACTTGAAAACTTGAAACCTCAAGTACAGGGTATTTATGGGGAACTTCATTTAGTTTCTCACAGAAAATCTAATGAATTAAAAAAATATGGGTTACAATTGGAAAGAACATAGTTTTCGATGTTGCTTCGTTTCGAAATGTGAGGGTTAAAAAAGAGCACTCTGTATAGTGACTGAGATTCAGTCAGATAGCAGTTATGTCCCTCATGGTTTCTTGTCTGCAAAACATCTTTTGTTATTATTGTAGCTCATGCCGTTCTCCAAATATATCAATTTTTTCAAAAAGCAAAGAATCGATAATTTCCAAGTAAAACTAGGATATTTCATGAATTAAACAAGCTGACTTATGTGTTGAGTATTTTTGTATTTGGAATTATTAGTGTTTTCGAAATGAATATACAGGCTGTTCTTCATTAAATAGAAAAGTTGGTATGCACTTCCTGCATAACCGGAAGTGTCATTGATGGAAAAAAATATTTTAGAAATAGAGTTTCGGGCCAGCTTAATCAACTGTCAAAATTTCAAAACGAAAGCATTATTAGTTCTCCATAAACGATTAATAGGCTACTCAACATGGGGTACCCTATACAGGGTGTTTCATAATACTATGTCTCAACTTGAGGGAGTGAATCTACGTGCAAATTCAAGAAAAAAGTTTATATAAATATAGGTCCGCAAAAGCTTCGTTACGGAGCTACAGGGTGTTGAAATTTCCGAAAAAAATTTGTTTTTTCTTCAAAACTCCTGCAGTTTTTGAGATAGTCAGCCCAAATTGGGAATGCGGGCAATTTTTTTAAACCCCCATCATTACACGTCCTAGATTTACCTGAAATTCACAAGGTGTTTTCTTTTCCGAGGCCATGTCTTTTTTTGCCCTTTCAAACTTTTTTGCAGTACGCCACTGATTAGCGTACACTCAATTTTCGTCTACTCTTCAACATGTTGAAGACAAACTTCTCACCTACCCTGGTGCGCTTGGTCCAGTCATACCTGAAAAAAATACCTTTCGTGGTACGCATAGGAGACACCCGCTCCACTTGAGAACTAGGAGACTTCAAGAGACTTCAGAGAAGAGCTCTGCTCTCTATCTGTCCAGAAGAAGACGTAGCTCCGAGCTGAAACTCTACAAGACAATCATCGGGCCAATGATGACATACGAGTCAACAGTCTGGGGATACGCAGCTGTATGTCATATCGGGAAGCTCCAAGTCGTGCAGAACAGAGCATTGAGGATGACCGTGGACGCCCCTTGGTAAGTGCGAAACACCCAGCTACATCGAGATCTGCAGATCCCTAGTGTGATGGAATTCATCAGAGAGACAGCGGAAAAAGCGTTCCAAGCAGTAGACGAACACCCAAATCCATTGGTAAACAGAGACCCGGATTAGCTATAAGAATCTTGTGAAGTCAACATATTAAGACCGTCGTTACTAGGACGATAAACTGAATTCTACCTAATTAAATTATTTTAAGTGTCATTCAGATCCCTCAGATCCCGGTTTAGAATCCAAAAATTGTACTGCTTTCCCTTTCGAACCAATAAGAGATGTAAAGTTTAATGTTGTAGAACTCGTACCTGCATAAAGAATATGTTAAGTCAAAAAATAAATTCATCGTATTATCATCTCCTGATGATGCCAACTTAGTTGGCGAAACGAGCGACGAGTATTCGAAATAAAGTTTTGGTGTAGTGATTTACAGTGTTTCTTAGTGTTATTCAACACCAAAGGTTCCAGTTCCCAACATAGATGTTTTACTTGATGATACAAGTGTAGAACCGCCAAAAAAAATTCCAAGACGTGTAACATGCGTTCGAAATGCGATAGGAGGAAAGATAGGAAGACTAAGTACGGTTGTGAGCGATGCTCACAACTATATATATATATATATATATATATATATATATATATATATATATATATATATATATATATATATATATATATATATATATATATATATATATATATATATACAGTGTGTTCCAACGAAAATTTGACCCCCTATATCATCTAAACAGGAAAACGAGATTTATTGAACTTGTATTCAATTGAAAACAAAAAACTAACTTGATTATTACAACAATTGTTCAAAATGACCTCCGCCCACCTCCATACAGTTATACAGACGATTTTCGAACTCTCTTCTCACATTAGCGAAAACTTCAGGAGTCAAAAGTCGGCATTCTGTGATAATCCTCATCCGCAGCTCCTCCAGGTTTTCTGGTCTTGTGGCATAAACTTTAGATTTTAGATGGCCCCACAAAAAAAAATCTAGGGGATTTAAATCTGGTGACCTGGCTGGCCACTCAACAGGTCCTCTTCTACCAATCCACCTTCCTGGGAAATTTTCGTCTAAATATTGGCGCACCCGAGCATCATAATGCGGAGGAGCACCGTCTTGTTGAAAACGCATTTCGTCCTCAGAAAGAGTTGGATCGTTCTGTAAAATTTCTGTCAATCTAGGATGTATGTGTTCCTCTAACAACTGTAGGTAGCCTTTTCCATTCAGATTACCCTCAATAAAGAAAGGCCCAACTAGATGATTGCCAAAAATTCCTGCCCAAACGTTCAACTTCTGAGGCCTTTGCGTGTGGGCCTCTCTAAACCAATGAGGATTCTGTGTGTCCCAATATCGACAATTATGTCTATTCACTTCACCACTGAGCATAAAGGTGCTTTCATCAGAAAAACAGATGTTATTCAGAAAATTTGGATTAGCGTTTAGGTTTTCACTTAGATTTTCACAAAACTGTAAACGACGATCTGGATCATCTTCGTTTATTTCATGCACTAATTTTACCTAGTAGGGGTGAAATTTGTGATGTTTCACGATTCTATGGACAGTTGTAGCTGATACACCAGTCAGACGAGATAGTTTTCTGATCGAAGTAGTATTCTCCATTTGTAGATGACCCACTACTGCCACTTCCGTTGCCTCATTTCTGACAGGACATGCCACTTCATGTTTTTTGTTTGCCACCGAACCCGTAGCTAGGAATTTCTCAACCAAATATTTTAACGTACTGGTGACTGACTCCCCTTTCTCTTTCAGGATGGTTCCTATCGAATATCCTTGCCGTTTTTTTGGCACAACTGTTATTTCGAAAATACGTCGATACAATTTCGACCCTTTCCTCAGTGGAATAAACCATTTTCAGATTAATTTCAACTGACGAACAACAACAATAATGAGGAACTGATCTGAATAATAATAATATTTCATTGCAAAAATGAGAAATAACAGATGACTGCACGCCAGATGGAAATGAAAAAATGTGAACATTTTCAATGCAGAAATCAGCTTTATTTCTTCGTAATTGATGCTCAACACATCGTACCCCAATACTTTTAACAGTTTCGAATTAATTTTAGTTGATAATTTCAAATGACGATATTGAATTTTTCGAAAGCGACATCCTGTATGGAGAGCCGAACTGAATGAAATGCTTCAATCATTCTGGAATTCAAAAAACCTTTCTGAAGATATGCCACTTGAATTATTTGTATGATTTTCAAGTTGGGGATGCTGAATGGAAGGGGTTGATTGCAAAAATTCTATAACCACACAAGAAAGTCCTATTCTCGGATCAAACATGTTCTCGTATACCGAAATGAACCAGTTTCAAAAGTTATTTGAATTTTCAATGTTCCTGCTTCGGGACACCCTGTATGATGATTCTGAATTTCGAAAATACCAAATTCGAAGAGAAAATTGCAGTACCTTTCCAACGAGGTGCCACTTGACCTATTATCGATCGAATGATTTTGAGTTGGGGATGCTGGAAATAGGGGTTGATTGCACCAACTCCAAATTCACAAGTGTAGGTCGTTTTTCTAGACCGAGCATAAACCTGCGCTTGCATTATGCCAAAAAAATCTATTTCATTTAGTATTTGGGATTTCCAGGAATTCAACTTCACCCTTGGTTGGGACACCCTGTATGTTAATTTAAAATTCTAAAATGACAAATCAAGGTGGAGAATTGACAGACCTTTTCAGTAAGGTGCCACTCGACCCTTATTCCTATGATGAATTTCAAAGTTAGGGTTGCTGGGGTAGGGGTTGATCTGAGAAGTTTCGAATTATTTCGAAAAATGCTCCCCTCGAAACAAAAATCGACGTGTCTTGGTGTTTTCGCTAATGTTACTCATTTCGGAGTTATAGGGGGTCAAATTTTCGTTGGAACACACTGTATATATATATATATATATATATATATATATATATATATATATATATTAAAAAGTCTACTTGAGATTACTTTCAACTATTCCAATGATATTCATATAAAATTTGGACTTCCAAAATGTAAAAATCTTTCTACTGAAAAGGAAAGATCACCTCTGATTATATAAAGATTTCCAATATCGAAATCGAGCCAATGCATCAAGGAAATACATATAAATGTCTTGGATTTTGTCAAGAGAAGACAATTAACCATAGCAGCACTAAAGAAAATATTAGAAGTTCATATTACAAAAGACTTAGAATTATCATCAAGAGTCATTTAACTAGTAAAAACCTTTTCAGAGCTATCAACTCCTATGCAGTTCCTATTCTTACATCTTCTTTTGGAATTACTAAATGGTCGAAAACTGATCTAAATGAATTACAATGCCAAACGAGGAAAATGCTTTGTAAATATCATATGCACCACCCAAAGTCAGCTGTTCAGAGAGTTACACTACCTAGACATCTTGGAGGTCGGGGATTAACTGATTTGAATAATCTTCATAGTGAACAGATTTTTCATCTACGTTCCCATTTTTATGATAAACAGAGAACGTCTAAATTACATGATATTGTTGCTGCTTCAGATTATAATCTTGCACCTCTGAACTTGACAATGCAAAAGGTAGATTTTGATATATTTGATGATAATTCTAAAAGAGAAAGTTGAATGCAGAAGGAATTACACGAAAAGCACCCTAAAGAATTGAAAAATGATTATATTGATGAAATCGCATCGAATAAATGGCTGTTTCTGGAGAATTGTTTGCTGAAACAGAAGGCTTGGCAATTGCGATCCAGGATCAGGTTGTTTTCACGAGGAATTATAGAAAACACATCATCAAACAAAATATAGATGATTCTTGCTGTAGATGTTTCTGTTCTTCAGAAACAGTTTTTCATATATCATCATCTTGCTGAGTTCTTGCTTCAACAGATTATTTAGAAAGACATAATGCCGTCGCGAATATTATTCATTTTAATCCAGGAATTAAACATGACCTAATTCCCAAAAGAAAAAAATTTTACAAATATGAACCTGAGATTATTTATGAAAATGAAAAATATAAACATTATTTCGATGAAACAATTCTTTGCAACAGAGCTGTAAATCACAATAGACCAGATATCATTCTTAATAAACAGAATCAAATAACATATATAATTGATATTGCTATACCCGACACACATAATATACAAAATAAATACAATGAAAAATTTCTAAATATATGATGCTTGGCGACGAGATTAAAAAATGTGGAAAATGAAAAAATTTTTATTCTACCGATTATTATTTCCACATCAGGTGTTATTCCTAGGAATCTTCACAAAAGTATTGAGATTTTGGATATGAAGAAAAATTTGTTTGAACAGTTGCAAAAGATAACAATCATCAAATCTTGTAATATTCTTCGTAGGTTTCTTTCCGAAATAAATAATGAGGTAGAGTCATAGGTTTTCTCTTTAGTTTATACTGCTCAGAATCTCATTTCATATTTCATTTATTTGTTTATATAAATGTAATATAGTTAACTGACAATTTTGTCATATTTATATTCAGAGCAGTGTTCTATTCGATCGTTCACCACTTCACACAAGGAAAACTATTAATGAGTAACATTCAGTGTTACTTGACTAAGGTCCGTACACTGGATTTTTCCGGGGAGAAAGCCTCTGACACTACTCGTTGGTATATTGATATGATTGTCTGATGATGCTATAGTATGTAGATATTCTGGTCGATGGATATATTCCCGTAACATTTATTGTTATCCTAATATATAATTATTCCAGGATATGTTTTGATTATAATCATTGCCTGGCAAATCAATTACCGTGTGGTGGATTTGTATTTTTCATGAAATCAGTGTGATTGCATGAATAAATATATGGGCAACTCGACAGGATGAAACCCTTTCATTATATATATATATATATATATATATATATATATATATATATATATATATATATATATATATATATATATATATATATATATATATATATATATATATATATATATATATATATATATATATATATATATATATATATATATATATATATATTTTCAATGAAAGGGTTTCACCAACTGGGATGTCGAGAAGACTTATTATGTCTAGTTATTTTTATTCAATTTTTGTATTCTGTCATTTGGCCCTGAAATAAAGAGCAGTTAGAAGTTAGTTGATAATTTTTCTCATAAGGCTAGGCTGAAGAAGCTTGTCTCTTTTTAGTTAGTAAAACAAGTAGTACTAATTTTTTTGCTTGAAGATATTAAAAATGTTTATGTTATTTAAAAAATTTATTTTATACGTATTCCATAATAGTCCCGAAGTAATTATAATGATACGTGTCAAATAAAACTAATAAAATAATACCTATTTGAAGATGTCATGACATCGGGGTACGATAAACCACACCTACTGCAAGACGTAAATTTTATCCACGTGGATTACTCAAGGTTAAGCAGTTGAAACCGTTATTCATGGCTTCTCGCCATGGCAAACCTTGATGTATGAGGTGTCTTGGTGAAAAATTGTTGATTTTTGCTTTTCAAGTATTGATGCGTTGAATCCTTCTGTAATGGTTTTTTTTTTATTATCTCGATTATTAACTCCATGACTATTAGAAAAAAACATTCGTCATCACTTTCTCAGCTGAATAACAGTCTTTTCTTTTTTGAAACCAGTTCCAATTAGAGTTTACTGTATATTTGTTTCTGGTGTATCCAAGTTTCATCTACAGTAATCAATAGGCACCAATTCTCGAATTTATTGCTCCAAAACTGCACCAACAGTTGGAAATAAAACCTCGTGGGAAAAATTTTTTAGAAATCGTAACAAGAAACTTATTTTCTCCTGAAATTCTTCAAGAATTTTCACGAATTATTTCGGTAATCTGATTTCGATACGAATCTGTATATATGAGTTTCTGAGGTCACAGATTACGAATTTCGATTTTTACTTAGCCTTAATGGTTTCGCAGATATGATTTTTTTTGTGAGAATGCTGCCTCCCGACATCTCGATCGACATTTACTCGTTTTCTGGTAGATGTTAGATAGAAACGGACCTAATGTCAACACTCCAAAAAGACCCCGCAGGATAAATTTTTCAGAAATCGGAACAATGAACTTTTCTTCCAAGAAATTTCACGAAAAAATGTCAGTAATCCTATTTCGATATCGAAATTCAACTCGAGGAAACGCGGCACCAAACGCGCGTACATCTTTCTTATGTGTTAATATAGATTTAATATTCGACAAACACATTCTTTGACATGTTCCGAACCTCTGTTATGAACCTACATTTTATAGGGGACTCCGAACCACTCACTTGGAGCGTGCAATGATAGCTGCCATCACTTTGAATTACAAGTTATCTGGCATTCGATGGTATATGAGTTTAACCAGTAGCCATGTGTCCAACTCAAAATATTTTCTTCTTATCAGCCTTCTCGCGCCCAGGCCTCCCCTCTCTTTCAATCTTTCCTATTCTGTCTTCGCTTTTCAGTCCTCTCATCATACAACCGCATAATTTGTCCGTTTTCCTCTCTTTCCTATCCATGGTCTCCATTTAATGATCTTACTGTTTCATCTTTCATCTCTGATTCTTGCAACATGGCCGGCGTAGTCCCATTTGAGATGAGAAATGGTGTACACTATATCTTGTACTTTTGTTCTCTGTATTATTCACTCATTTCGCTTTTTATACCTCAAAGAGATGCCCAACATTGATTTCTCCAATGATCTTTGCGTTACTTCAGCTTGTTTATTGACTGTCTCGTGAGGCTCCACGTTTGTGCACCTTATGTTAGAACCGGGAGCACACACTGGTCAAATATTCTGTTCTCAGATATCGGGGGATTTTTTGTTTTTCAATATATGTGAGAGTTTCCCGAACGCCACCCATCCTAATGGCCTTCTCCTATCGATTTTGTTGTCCTTATTTTGTTTACCAATCTATTGTTCGAGGTATATACCGGAACCGTCCGTTAAAAACTTTTTGAGTTCCAATTATAGTATCAAGCTGAAATTTTTTACGCGGCCATAACTAGCAATTTCCAATGAGAGTGAAATATTTTCGAAGTGATACCAGTTCCGGTTATACTGGAAGTGGGTCAGGACTTTGTTATTTCAAATAGCAATCTACCTGTTTTATTATACATCCACAACCGACATTTGAGTAAGACATAAAATACCCAAGTTGTTGGCACTTATCTGTCAAAAATTTTGACAGATTTGATTATTTTTGTTATAAACTCGATTTTTGAGGAACATTTAAAAAAATTGTAGCTCGTAGATCTTTTGCACTACAGACACAATTTTTGCTTGGGTAGATAGGAGAAGGACCAAGGATTTTTTTAAGCAGTCAACACATGTCAAATGTTCATTTCGTGGTTTTGTATGATTTTTTCAATTTTGCCTTTTTCAAACAGCAATAACTAAGTGAAAATTTTTGAAAAAACACCAGATTGATAATAAAATGGCTGAATATTCGAACGAGGATATGTTTAATCTCCCTTTAATTATGGCGAATCTCAAAAAGTGGTGGATAGAACTTGCAGGCAATTCAATAATCAATTTCCAAATTTGGCACATGCGTCCATTAACTCAGAATCAATGGATATTGGATTGAGTTAAACTTCCATTCAAAGGATCTTTAAGAAACATAAAATGCACCCGTATTCTTTCATCAGACTACATTCTGAAGGATTGCTATAACCAAAATGGATGGTGCACCAGCACATAAAGCACGAGGTGTATAGATCGGCAGCTAACGAAAATGTTCGAGCATAGATGGTGGGGTAATCAAGGACCAAATTTATGGCCTCCGCGTTTTCCGGACGTGACACCCCTTCATTTTTATTTATGGAGAAAAATCTAGGGTGGAGTGTATCTTATTCCTATAAGAAAGAAAGAAGAGTTACTAGAGCGCATTCATAATGCTTTTCGTAATATTGATCCAGAGGAAACTAGGAGGGCAACTCATCATGTTCGTATACGAGCTGTCAAGTGTATCGAGTAAAATGGGGCCCATATTGTACATTTATTCAGATCGTAAATTAGTTTTCTCTTATGATGTTTGCTATCATTTATTCGTATTAATGTAATTATCTTCTATGATTGGTTTTCGCTTAGTTCCTACAATTTTTATTCACCCGAATTGTAGGAAATTGCTTCTAAAGCTTCGAAATTTTATTCGACTCATAGACGGTAAATTTGAAAATTGCTTATTGAATTGCATGCATTTTCTACCCATTACTTTTTGACATTCTCAAATGAATCAAGAAAAGATTAAATATATTTTCGTTTGAATAACCAGTGGTTTTATTCCAAATGTGTTTTATTTTTGGATATTTTCAATCTGAAATAACGACAATTCTTGTTGAAATATCAAATTCAAGTGAATGAAGTGACAGGTACATCAATTTAAGGCACTTGTCAGATGAGAGTAGCCAGTTCAGCTACTTGATTTAAATATTTCAAAGCATTCTCTGTTAGTTCTTGCAAAATCATCAAAATTCAATATATTCCCAAATTATTTCGGAACTACAAGAGATGGGTATAGTATATGCTTATACAATTCCATCTGGAATTTTACGCTTCATTTGATGGCGATATAAAATTGGCACGTGCAATTTGAAAAAATTGAGTTATTGCTGTTTGAAAAAAGCCAAATTAAAAAAATCATACGAAACAACGCAATATACATTTGACAAGTATAGATTGCTTAAAAAATTCCTCGATCGTTCTTCTATCCACCCAAGCAAAAATTGTGTCTGCAGTGCAAAAGATCTACTATTCGAAATAACAAAGTGATGACCCACTTTCGGTATAACCGGAAATGGTATCACTTCGAAAATATTTCACCCCAATTGGAAATCGCTAGTTATGGCAGCGTATAAAATTTCAGCTTGATATTGTAATTGGAACTTAAAAAGTTTTCAACAGAAGATCCCCGTGGATATCATTGTATATTCTGTGACATTCTCTATGTGTTCACCGTTTATCGTGATATATTTTTCAAGTTATGGACTCATTATTTTCGTATGTTATTAATTGACTTTCAGATCGAGTTTATTTGACTCCTGTTCTATTTCTGTCAGCATCTTTCGTAGGTCTTCCTCATTTTCAGCGAATAGAACTATGTCGTCCGCAAATCTCAAATGTGACAATCTGTCACCGTTTATGTTTATGACCATAACCTCCCACTCCAAACCTTTGAAGATTCCTTCCAAGGCTAGACTAAAAAGCATATTCTTACATATTTGCTCACTAACCGTGCAGCTACCGAGGCGGTTAAACCTCTGCTATCTCTCCCACTTTAATTCAACGGTTGTCTAGCACCATTTGGTAAACATAGGCGATGGTATCATTGCTTGTTGCATTTTAATCACCTTCAAAGCTCTTACGGCCCCGTTTAAATTCAGCGGCCCAAAGTTTTACTGTGGTAAATCATGGTGTAGAGTCTATGACCAAAGTGATACAAAGAAATAGTTGGAGAACATTCTGTAATTCTATAAACAAATCAACGATTAAAGAAATATGGAATAAAGTTAAATCTCTGAAACACTCCAAGGTGCAGTCGACTCCCCCACTAAAATTCTCATCTCTGGACCATGGAAAGACGACATTTGACTAGCGAAGAGATGTTACGAGCCGTTGGCATGCTCCAAGCTGGGAGCTCACAACGGGAAGTATCTAAGGTTCTGAGAAGTAGCCCAAGTGTCATAAACCGTTTATGGTCGCGTTTCAATGAAACAGGCAGCGTAGAAGAACGCCATACAGGTCGTTTCGGATTACTACAGTCGTCCAAGACCGATTGTTGGTTTTACAAGCTACAAGAGATCGTACTACTACAGCATCTCAATTAGGACAAGAGGTATCACGAGTTTATAATGTACAAATTTCTGACTAAACTGTGAGAAATCGACTGCACGAAGGCAATTCCACTCCAGACGTCCTTTAAGAGTTTCACAACTGACCCATGGAAATCGCTCTGCTCGTTTAGCTTGGTGCCAAGAACACGTAAACTGGGATCAGGAGAGGTGGGCCACAGTTCTCTGCAGTGATGAATCTAGATTTAGTTATTATCCCGATTCAGGAAGAATTCGAATATGGAGGGAACCTGGAAAGCAAAACCGTCTCCAGCATGCTAGAAAAGTTGTCAGACAGGGAGGTGGATCAGTGATGTTTTGGGGAGGTTTACGTCTTGGTGGGAGAACTAGCCTCGTTTTCATACAGAACAACCTCACGGGAAATTCTTACGCAAATGAGATAGTTTTACCTGTAGTGGTACCGTATCTCCAAATAATGGGTCAAACTCCACTCTTCCAACAATCATCTCTCAACCAACCTTATGAAATGTTAAATGCTCGAAATAATCGGAATGATTTTCCTGTGAAGCCATTTACTCTTGAAGAAATGTTGGTCTCTCTTCGTTGTCACAACAACACAGCTCCAGGAATTGATAATATACACTATTCAATGATTTCCAATTTGAGTATTCAAGGTAAAAAATCTCTCTAGCAAATCTGTAATGTCGTGTCGTAATACTCATTCTAAAACTTGGCAAACCTACCTCCGCACATTCATATGGACCTATCTATCTTTGTTCTTGAATGTTGAAGACCTACGAACGCTTGATGAAAAATAGGTTATAGTGGTGGTTGGAGCTCTACAAAAAAATTTCTCATTCTCAATTTGGTTTCAGGCAAGGATCTTCTACCCACGAAAGCATTGCAAGCCTCCTTACTGAAGTCAATTTAGGTTTATCCAACAATCAAACTGTCGTAGCATTTCTCGATATTTTAGGATCATACAAAAATGTCCTTATTGATATGCTTTATCAGGACTTGATTTCTATAGGAATAACCGCAAATGTGCTGTCGAATATAGTAAAAATTCTTCTGAATCGTAAAGTTGTTTTGAGGATTAATGATCATAATTCAGAATGTCTGAAGACCTCTCTAGGATTACCCCAATGAGATATCCTATCGCCTATTATGTATACCTTATACACTCTGAATCTAGAAAATGTAATCCCTAATTATGTCAAAATACTACAATATGCTGACGACTTATGTATATTCACATCGGCTAAAACACTGGCCATAGCCATAAGGCAAATCGAAAATGGCCTTAGTTATGTGTTAGATTTTCTGAAAAGAATCTGGAAATAAGTCCTCTAAAATGTTCGGTTATGGTGTTTTCTAATCACAAAGTTATTTTACTACCCACATTGAGCCTGAATGGTTTCGAACTACCGATCAAAATTGAAACCAAATTTCTGGGCCTAATCATTGACAACAAACTCAAATTCAAATCTCATATCAATCATATACTACAGAAAGCAGAAATGGGACTAAATATCATCTGATCAATTTGTAACCCAGTTTCCCTTATATTCAACCGAGCATTTATAAGGTCGATCATAGATTATTGGTCCTACTTTCACAGAAGAGCTAATAAGAGCAGACTTAAACAAATCGATGTTTTCTAATATAAATGTTTGAAACAATGCTTATGAGCACTTAGATCCACGCCTATCTGCATCTTCCTGTCCGAGTCTCGAGAATTTCAGTTGAAAATTCATGCAGTAAATAACTCCTCCTAAGTGGTTATTTATGACAGGTATATCCAATAAAATTAAGGAATAGATTGCTCCCCGAAAAGATTCAATAGAGGTGAAGGGCTTAAATCGACTTGTTCATTGATGAGTCTACCTGAGTGTTTGTATTTATTTATTTCTAAAGTTTCCCAAAGATCTACCTTCCAATATTTATTATCTGTATGCAAAATTTCAAACTGTGGGTCGAAAGAATGATTTTTTCTAAGAGATGATTCGCGTAATTTGAATCTGATTTTTATTTGAAAAACTTCGTTTATGTTCCGATATTCTAATATTAAAATTTCTATGTGTTCTACCAATGTAGAAATTATCACAGTCATTGCAATTCAATCTATAAACACCTGATTTATTGTTTTTACCTGGTTTGGTTTTATTATTTTTATATATTTGCCTAAATTATTATTAGTTTGGAAAGCTATGTTGAAATTATTGCTACTTAAGAATGATTTCAGTTTCTCACTTGTAATGCCAACGTAGGTTAAGGTGTTGAATTTTTGTTTCAATTCATCGACAGGGTAAACTTCATTCAATGCGATTCATCTCTTAGAAAATAATCATTCTTTCGACCCACAGTTTGAAATTTTGCATACAGATAATAAATATTGGAAGTTAGATCTTTGGGAAACTTTAGAAATAAATAAATACAAACACTCAGGTAGACTCATCAATGAACAAGTCGATTTAAGCCCTTCACCTCTATTGAATCTTTTCGGGGAGCAATCTATTCCTTAATTTTATTGGATATACCTGTCATAAATAACCACTTAGGAGGAGGCGACCAATAAGCTTTTAATTACTCAAGAACATTTATAGTTATATTCTCATTTACATTTTTCTGCATAATCATTCGTCTGAAGAAGCTACGGTGTAGTGAAACGCGTTACGAATCGCAATTATTAAGTAAAATTCCTTAAAACACAGTACTTGTTTTTTATTATTGATAATGGAATTTTACCAAGTAAAAGCCTCCCAAATTCAAATTCAGTAAATACAGTCTCAGCATCTTCAACTTAACAATTCCTTGCTGGAGGAATGAAAAATACATGAAAAAATCGTAGACGCGTTCACCGATAACATAGAAAACTGGAACTCTCTGTATACGAATGATATCCACCCCAACTTTATCAGTACTGACTATTACTCACTGTTTCCAACAGTGAAAGTAATTTTAGATGCTACATCCAATGATTTTGACGAGCTTCGAATTGGAACCGAATATCATATATTCATTGATAAATATTTCAGAAACTATCGTCAAAATATACTGACGGTTAAATTATAGAAGATTGTTCGGGATGTGCAATGTATGACCCAGAAGTAGGATTTCAAATTCTATTTTTATCTTCCATGTCCTCTTTCTATATTCTCATGTGAAATAATGGCCAGAGTGGAGGCCTTAAAATACTCTAGAACGATAAATGAACAAAACTTTCTTTTAATATCAGACTCAAAAGTGTTTTATAAAAAATTTCAAACTATAGGCCTTCATCGAAAAATACACAATTACTAATAGATCTAAGGGCAGAGCTCTATTTAGCACAAAGTTCTAGTGAAAACATGAAATTTTTATGGACTCGCTCTCACGAAGGTAATGAAAATGTCGATAAATTAGCCAAGAAGGTAGCTCTGTACAACAATACCACAGAAGAATCAGGTGCTAAATATGATTTTCATAAATTATTCAAGCAATCTACATACAATAGATGGGTTCAAACATTCTGTGAAGATAATACAGGGGCAAAATATAAGAACTATGTCAACTATATCCCACTAAAGAGACCATGGTTCAGAAATGTTTCAAGTCATCGAAAAT
Source organism: Cryptolaemus montrouzieri (assembly GCA_013387265.2). Taxonomy (NCBI): domain Eukaryota; kingdom Metazoa; phylum Arthropoda; class Insecta; order Coleoptera; family Coccinellidae; genus Cryptolaemus; species Cryptolaemus montrouzieri. The sequence goes on from JABFTP020000185.1 coordinate 22,335,031, forward strand.
TCCTTATAACGATAGGGAAACTTCGTTCTTCGCATGGTCTATTCGGAACACAAATGTTCAGGATTGGATCAAAACCTGACCCATTCTGTCTGTGTGGTGAAGAAGAAACTCTAGAACACAAATTTTTGATATTGTAGGGTTGTAAAAATCATAAGTAAATTCACAAGAAATTTAAGGTGAAATATTTTTCGAAGAAATCAGTTCACGGTGTATTACTTGAATGCAATTTTGACTTTCGAGTTTATATTCATTTAGTAGTGATTACAACATGGTAACAACTTTCTAAACTACTTACTTGAATAAGAACTTCAACATCCAGGGTACTGTTATAAAAAAACACAAATTAACTCGATAATTATTTATTTCGAAATCTCACCCTACATTCAGAATGATAATTATTTATCCAACTTATGTATGAGCAGTGTAACTATATTACTTGATCAAATTCTTCGTATATTATACCGATAATCTTCTGCACACCTAGTTGACCGGTGACAATTCTCCGATTTTCCTCTCTGACGAGTTCTTTCTTTTTCCGTTTTGAAAGTGAAGGAGTGATTATCAATTTATAACTCATCACAATTATTCAGTTATTTTCTCGTGTGAGAAATTTTGTGCGTTCAAGATTTGGAATCTTCGAGAAGTAGTTATATAGGTCTACATAGTAGACACTTTTGAGAGTGAACTCTGTCTTTGAACAGGTATGTTTTCACTATACTTCAGTTCTGAAATTCCTCTTGAATAATCAATTTCTCAGATATTCAAAGGAAAGATTTCTAAGTTATCGTTTATTTTGAGTTTCATTCTATTAAAAGAATTTCAATTCTGGTGCATTTCAATTTTCACAATTTCAATCCTATGCATATCAGTTATTCGAACTGAAATTCACAGGGTTCTTAGGAGATTCTTAGAAGAGTTCTGAGGGAGAAATCGAAGCGAAGTTTTCCGGGCACTCTTCAAGAAAAATTTTTTGGTTGGAGTTCCTATTACCTACCAGCCTTTTCGTCAATACTTTGACGAGTTATACCTACCTAATTTCGACAACTTCAATTTTGGTATTCCTCATCTGGAAGTGTCTGTCGTTTGGACCAAATTTGATGAAGTCAACTTATTTGATTCGACGCAAGCACCCTGACTTCTCCTCGGAGGATTACCAAATATACCAGATATGTATCAACTTTCCTTTTATTGATATTTTACCGTGAAAATACCACAGTACATCTCTCTTGTATATATGTGCAAATATTTTCTCCTATTTCCTCTGAATCATTTCTACGTTTTCATTTAAAATAAAGTAGAAGGTGTAAATACATACTAGGTTAGTCCTGAATCAGAGATTCTTTTATTATTAAGGTTACATTATAACTCAATGTGAACCAAAGGTGATCACTCAAGGTAACAATTATTTTGTATGAATACCTCATTTATCTTCGTACACATCTCTAATTGATAGACTTATTTCAGAAGAACTATATTCGACATAATTCCATATATCATTGATTTTTATAAATAATATTCATTGAAAGTATGAAACAATTAATTATTCTTGTAGTTAGACACATAATTTTTCATTAAACAACCAGCTATTTTGAGATTCGAAGTTTCAATAACCTCAAATTTTTTTGTTCATGTTTTTTCAAAAAAAACTTATCTGGGCCGTTACCAATCATTTTGAGTGAAAATCTTCAGTTTTTCCACACATCGAAAATCAAAAAGTCAAATTTAGTGCAATTCAACATTCACGACCCAGCTGCCAGACGAAGAGCTACCACGCTATGTTTTGCATGATACTAAATGAAAAATTATGTTACAACATGTACACAATATTTCATGAAAAGAACACGAATGCTAAAAAAAATTAAATCGATCTTTAAAAATGGCCCTATTAATTTAGACGATATAATTAAAACTAATAATCATGAGGTATACAGTATATAAATTTTTAAACGACTGTGAAAGATATATTTGAGATTTCAGTATTTATAATTTTTTGAGTGAAATTACAATTTGGAGTTGAATACAGAATCTATTCAGGAACTGAAACTAGGATTATATGGCGTATATTATTTATACTATATGAAGAAAGAGATACTATGCTTACTAATAATAATTTTAATCTCAATAAGATGATGGCTAAATAGTGTCTGCTACACTAAGGCCAGTGAAACAAAAAAATCTTTAACTTGCATAGACGCATTGCTTTTCAGAAAGAGATAGATTGATACTCGATTTTGTCCATTCTCACATCAACTCACTTTAACTGTTCCATAACAACTGCTCGTCCAAAATTGCTGAAATTTGGATGAGTACCTACCAAGAGATGAGCAGGGAAAATTCTTTAGTTTTTATTTACGTGTGGTCAGAAAATTGTCAGATTATCCTCGTATTTTATAGATTTATTTCACAACAGGAGTCATTTCTTGAAGCACTGAACTAGTACCGCATAATTAAGAAGCACCATGTTTATACTCAGTGATTTTTTCATTATTTGACGGTTTGTGAGACAAACCAGATTATTTATTAGAGATCGGATGCACAATGTGGCGTTTTTTCCAATATGTCTCAGGGCATATCCACTGAGCCAGAACAGAGCGTAGCGGCCCAGTAAATCAAGCGATGAAATAGCCATGTTTCCGTAAAATTTATCGTGTTGGTAATCATAAATAGAGCCAGATTTGAAGGTTGGGGTAATAAATAACGACTGCTTGGGGAGGTCAATTTGTGCTCATGCTTTATTGAACTTCCGGTACGGTGGATAGAAGGAGGCCGCACAATAATTTCCGATCGCCTCCCTCCGGGGGAATCAGTGACAGGCATATCGCCAGAGATTTTTCCCAGATACTCGTCGGAAAATTCAATAATTTCATGCAATGCTTGGACAATGATTTGTATTTTGAACTATGATAGTGAGGAGGTAAAATATTTCAATCTTTACACAGTGAGAAAATTTGAAAGTTGTGCTTTAAAATGACGCTTCTTGATAAAAAAAACTTGAAATTTAACAAAGGCTACATTCTTTATATTATATAAAAAAACTTATACAGGGTATCCCAAGTTGAGTAGCCTATTTGACGATTATGGAGCACTAATAAAGCTATCATTCTGAAATGTTTATAGTTGATTCAGCTGATACGAAACTCTATCTATAAAATATTCTCACCTTTATGACATTTCCGGTTATACTGGAAGTTCATACCAACTTTGTTATTCTATATAGAACACACAATATGTATATTGATAATAGTTTCGATGACATTTCTTATTCCAATTATAAAAACATCTAACACATAAGTTTATCTCATTTCGTTCATAAAATATTTTAGTTTCACTTGAAAATTATCGATTTTTTGCGTTTCGACAAAATTGCTATATCTCGAGAACGGCGTGAGCTACCAAAGTAATGATAGGTGTTTTGCGTTTTGCAAACAAAAAATCAAACGGGACATAACTCATATCCGACTGAATCTTAGTCAGTATAATAATAATAATAATAATAATAATAAATTTGGCATATAATAATTTACCAACACCTTGAGGACAACAATATATTAGCAGAGGAGCAAAAAGGATGCTGAAAGAAACACCGAGGGTGCAAGGAACAACTCATCATCGATTCTGTGATAATGAAACAGGCACACGTAGGGCATCGGAATGTTCATTCAGCTTTTCTCAATTATCTGGAGGCATTCGATAGTACCGCTCATTCTTGGCTTGTTAAAGTATTGCAGATATACAAAATTCATCCGGCCCTAGTAGAATTCTTGAAGACATCAATGATACACTGGCGCACGTCTCTGCAGGTCAACATGAACAATTAATCAATTAAAATTGATGAGATACCTATACATCGTGGAATTTTTCAAGGGGACTCTCTGAGTCCACTATGGTTCTGTTTAGCTATGAACCTATTGTCGTCAACGCTCAATAAAACAGGATACGGATTAAGGATGAAAACAGATAGGAATTATCATACAGTCTCCCACCTGCTGTATATGGATGACATCAAATTATATGTTTCAAACAAGAAGCAATTGGATGATTTGCTGAAAACTGTCAGTGAATTCTCGGCAGATGTTCATATGAAATTCGGAATTGAAAAATGTAAGACCCTGAACATTCAGAGAGGGAAAGCCATACATGGTGAAACACAACTTCTAAACGGTGATACTATACAGTGCATGAGGGATGGCGAAACATACAAATATCTGGGATACCAACAAGCCAGAATGCTAGACTAAAAATAATCAAAGGAGAAGATTCGTTCAGAATACAGCCAGCGTCTGAAGACTGTGCTGAAATCAATGTTGAACTCGGGGAATCTAGTCAAGGCAATTAACACCTACGCCATTTCAGTGTTGCTTTACTCATTTGGAATAATCAGATGAACTAAGACAGAACTGGATGATATTCAAAGGCAGACCCGAACGATGCTGACAAGGTACAACAATCATCATCCAAAATCGTCTGTGATAAGAACAACTTTGAAGCGGAAAGAAGGAGGTTGCGGATTAATAGACGTTGGCAATTTACACAACGAACAGATAAAGAATCTCAGAGTATTCTTCTCTTCAAAAGCTCTCACTTTTGACCCCCATAGAGTGGTATCGTTGGCTGATAAGGGATATACACCTCTAAATCTTGCTACCAGAGATGACCTGCTGAATCTAACGTTCCTATCAGATACTGAAAAACAAAAGCAATGGTCAAGATAGGAATTGCATGGACGACATCATCATGAAATCAATCAACCACACATAGACAAAGAAGCGTCCAACAAATGGTTGATGAAAGGAGAATTATTCGCGGAAACAGAGGGATTCCTTATTGGCATCCAAGACCAAGTAATTGCTACAAACAACTACAAAAAATTTATGATGAAGGACAGAAAATTACAAACAGATAAGTGCAGGAAATGCAATAAAAGATCGGAGACTATACAGGATATTACGTCCGGATGCGAACAACTGGCCAATACGGAGTATCTTCACAGGCATAATCAAGTGTGAAACATTATCCGTTAGAAACTTGCACACAAGTACGGACTTCTGAATACCTTCCCGCCATATTACAAGTATCAACTGGCGCCCGTATTGGAAAATGACTCTATCAGATTATACTACGGTAGGCCTGTTATCACTGACAGAATGGTGACGAATAATAGGCCGGACATAGTGGTGTATGATAAGAGAGCCAGAACAGCTATGCTGGTGGATGTCACCATACCGAATGAAAACAACGTGATGAACAAGTTCCAGGAGAAAATGTCCAAATACACAGACCTTGCTATTAAGATCAAACAGATGTGGCACCTGGATAAAATAGATATTGTTCCTGGCATCGTATCCTGTACTGGGTTAATACCCAAAACTTTGCATGATATCCTTAAGAAATTAGAATTGCATAAGAATACTTATATATAAATGCAAAAAGCTGTAATTCTTAATACATGTAGGATAGTTGAGATATTTATGTCAAGTATATTGTATTGCTGAATCTGGAAAAGGTAAATTTGCATTGTCTCAGCTAACAGCTGAGAACACAAAACCGAGTGGGAAATAACATCAACACCTCACAACCGACTCTTGATGTATCAACGGTGGCGCAAGCCACGAGAGCCATACTCTCTAGGAAACGGATGAAGTGGACCCCAGAAATGAATGCCTTCATTATGCGTTCCCATTACAAGATTACAAACTTGGAATCGGAAGTGACAGCATACAGATACGCGTTACATCTTGCGTTCGTAGAAAAATATCCAGAATTACAGCACATATCCGAGCAGATAATTTCGGTTAACGAAGAACAATCGATAAAAACAGGCTACTTCCTTCAGAAACTCTGGAACTCAGAAGTGAAGATGATACTCATAACGTTATACCTACCGGCAATGTAAGTATTACAGATAACATCGAAGCCATGGAAACGAATAACAACATAGAGCGCCCCCCTGAGACGAACCAGCAGAATGAATTTATGTATTTAGCACTCAAGGAACTCAACAGAGCAATAACTGAATTCAGTGGTAGTAACCCAACTGAACAACCTAAACTGCCCAGACTCAAGACGAACAGGAACACCAAGATCATCCTAGCAAGTATAAACTCAGTGTTTGAAGAATACACTGACCAAAACACCTTGGAGAAAATTCACACTTTGATTTACTGTGGAGCAGTAGCGGTTCTTCGACTACACAAACAACAAGTCTCCACAAGTCTGATTCGTTCAAAAGGTTTATAATGTGATTTAGGGAATTAATGATAATTCATTAATTTTGTTGGTATTTCATCTGTACCTACAGAAGAGGTATTTTTTTAAGAAATAATTGTATAGGAAATTTTTACAGGTGTGGTTGGTTTTAAGAACAAGGTATAATTATTGCTCTTGGTGTTTCTTATTTCATAAGTTTGCCTAGTTAGCTGGGGGCACATATTAATGTGATAGTTCATTTTCAGGGAATTTTCCTGTCGCTTTCTTTGTGAAATTGCTGATCACTTTCCAGGTAACCCTTCCTTTATTTGGAGCATCAGTGATGAATCTTTCATCTGCTTTAACTTTGGCTTGTTTTATAGTGTTCAAATTGTTCAATTTTATTTCCGAAGACAACCTTAAAACACATATTCGTCTACTTACTGACTAAAAAGTTAAGATGTCTAAAGTGAACATTTAATTCAAAACGAAGACAGAGGAGATCGTGGACAGGTAGTTGAGTTATTCCTGGAGATTTGTACGAGGGTTTCTGTCAAAGATCTGGCAATAAATTGGTGCCTGTTCTAAAACAAAATCATATGAACTACCACATTCCTATGGGGTTTGCATATTTAATGATCTTTTATTACCCTACCTCTTTACCAAATAGACAATAGTCATTTACTTGAGGAGGTCATTACTTGATGAAAATAGATATCCATATTTTAAATAAAATAAAACGATGATGTTTAGATTTTCACTATATTAACACGACTATGACCGGTTTCACCACAATGTGGCTTCATCAGATAGATACAAACTAATGAACAGAGTTATTCCTTATATAATATTCTTATTACCCACTTAATATAACATTAGGTACAAGTACTAAGGGTAAGGTGGAAAACCCATCGGAGTTGCTGACTTCATGAATTGAAAGATTGAGTAATGGAGAAGGATTTGTATCTAAATGACTATTAAGTAACCTATCTGAGTTCTTTTCCTAGTTATTCTCTAAAATTTCCCATAGATTGAGTTTTTGTCTATTATTTTCATTGTGTAAAATTTTGAAATTATCATTAAAGTTATGGATTTCTTCGAGGAAGTGATTTGAATAATTTGAATCTGATTTATGATAATTGAAACTACGTTTGTGCTCGGATAATCTAAGTTCAAAATTTCTGAAAGTTTTACCAATATAAATCTTACAACAATCCCCACAAGACAGTTCATAAACACCGGATTTATTACCTTTATCAATTTTAGATTTGCAGTTTTTGATATGTCGGCCTAAATAATGGCCAGTTTAGAATGCTATATTGAAATTATATAGCCAGAGGAATGTTTTCAATTTCAGACAAGGATTACCCATATAAGTTAAGCTGTTGTATTTTGTGTTAGAACTTTTTATACTTGGAATTACTTCTTGGGTTGCTTTTTGAAATTTTTTGCGTGAAATCATGTTCTCAATCAAATTGGACTGCAACAGTTATTGAATGCTAATTGTTAAATTCAAATTTGCTCTTTTATAAAATTATTTTAAGACATTGGGATATTAATGAGTCTATGTACCATACTATTGTTATTAGCTAATTTACGTTGATGAGGATGTGTCGATGAGATATGAATAGAAAATAATGTTTGCAGTTAATTTTAGTAAAAGTTAAATCCAGAAAGTTAATGGAGTTTTCTGGTTCTATCTCTAACGTGAATTTATTATTATAAGGAATTTTGTTAATGAATGTTTCGAATTACTCTAATTGTCTTTTTTTCCAGTGAAACAACAAGTGATATCGTCGACATATCTCAACCAGTACTTACTTTCTCACTTGTACCTAATGTAATATTAAGTAGAAAATAAGCATATTTTATAAGGAATAACTCTGTTCATCAGTTTGTATCTATCAGATTGAGCCACACTGTGGTGAAACCAGTCATATTTGTGTTAATATAGAGAAAATTTGAATACCTTAGTTTTAGTTCATTGAAAATATGTATATCGATTTTCATCAATTAACGACCTCCTCAATCAAATTCTCGAAAAGAGCTTTTTGGTCATTTGGTATTTCAAGCTAATTTTAAGATGTGTGACCAACACACAAAATATCTGGTTCCTATCCAGTTGGTTGAAGAAGGAAGTATTTCCGAAATATATAAAACTGAAGACACATAATATCAGCCCGCAGTCCGAAATTGAGTACTACAAAGCAAGAAAAAATGGTTGAAGGCAGACATCAAGTTTCAATACAGCAAACGAGAAAACTACAACATCTTTTTGAAGGTAATCCATTCAGAGTTGCTTCAAAGATAGCATTCAGTAGAATTTGACATATTAGATTCCGTAGCAAGATTCAAAGTTTATTTATTAATTCACAGAAAGTATAAAATTGAATAAATTATTGAGTAATAAACCTGAAACTTCAAAAATCAGGTCCAAATTTTCCGATCTCCAATTTTATGATACGTTCAGTAATCTTTCAGATGCTAATTTTTCCGAAGATGAAGTTTCACTTCTAGAAAAGGGTTTTAAACACAATTAAGAGTTGAACAACGCTGGTCTTCATTTCGATTTGCTAGGTATTGAGACCAAAATAGCCCTAAATTATTCATCGCAAGCCAAACACCTAAAACACACTTCACCGCTGCTACTTCACAAGGAGTTCAATAGTTTTCAACCTAAGCAACTCGCAAATACAACTTTGAAGTCTATTAAATCTAAGTCCGCATCTGAAGATATATTATCCATCAAAGCAGACAAATGTGATAGTCATAGCCTTAAATAAAGCAGATTCTTTATTGAAAACCCAAAATTTTATTGAATCAGGTAGTTATGAAAAATTTGATAACAGATCCAACTAATAAATTTCAATCAATAGTAAAAACGCTTTAGAGTACGCCAAGTCCATAATACCAATCAAACAAAAATATAAACTTTTCATGACAAACCCGCAATCACCAAAACTTTACTCCCTTGTCAAACTTCATAATACAGGCCATCCCATTTGTTTAGGACAAAATTATTTCCACTTGAGTGAACTAATGTATAATAATAATAAAGGTTTAATCATGGGTCATCATCTGAGTCCACTTATCGCTGAAATTTTCATAGAAAATATTGCAGAAACTATCTAGGAACATCCCTCATTCAAATACTTCATTTATTGGCTTAGACTGATACATGAGTGTCGCATGGCGGTATGTTATCGAAATAGTTTGACCACTTAACGTTTTTCTGTTTTATCTACTCTTTGTTTTCACCGTTTCGCGGGGCGATGGTGAGGTAGCCACTGTTTCGATTCGTTGGAGGGGGGAGTGACATTTACATGCTTACGTTCTCTCCAACGAATTGAGATGGGTAGGTAACGGCATAGCCTGGTGTAACGAATGGGTAGACAATGCTGACGAGGTCAAGCGAGACCGAAACTGCAATCCATTGTTCCTATTCGTGACATCTAATTATGCTGTACCACTGCTTTGTGGCCCCGGTTGACGGTGATCATGAAGAATAGATCGCAAAACTAGCTCCTTTAAGGGAGGATATTTAACATTCTACGGAAGGTTGAATATTGTTCCTTGAATAATGATTTTCTTCGAAACGTAATTTTATTTATCATAAATCAGATACCCATTATTGTAATCACTTACTCGAATAAAACTATAACTTTCATGATAATTTTAAAATTTCACACAATGGAGATAATAGACAAAACACAATCTATCGGAAATTTTAGAGATAAACAAGGAAAGGAATTCCTGTAGGTTACTTAGTAGTCAATTAAATCTAAACCCCTCTCTATTTTTCAATCCTTTCAATTCATAAAGTAAGCAACTCCAATGGGTTTTCCACCATACCCTTCGTACTTGTTCCTCATGAAATATTGATTAGGAATTAAGAATATTATATGAAGAATAACTCTGTTCATTAGTTTGTATCTATCTGATGAAGCAACAGTGTAATGAAACCGGTCATATTTGTGTTAAATTAGTAAAAATCTAAATACCATAGTTTTATTTTATTGAAAATGCGGATATCGATTTTCATCAAATAATGACCTCCGCAATCAAGTGACTATTGTCTATTTAGTAAAGAGGGTAATAAGAGATCATTAAATATGCAAATCCCTTTAAGAATTTCATGAAAAATAAGACTAGTCACCATACATAACTGACGAGATACGACAAGTTCAAGAGACCCAAGAGAAACGACTTGAATGTGTTACCGAAAGCCAGCAGCGGCTGTACTTTGCTACTTGAGGGGTTCAATATCCGCAGCGATCTTAGGTAAATTCGAACCTACGACCAAATAAACTTTCACAGTCGATTTGAATGATTTTTGGCCGTACTTATCTACGCTGCAACAGTTTGTAAATATTTCAGTAACCTGACTCATTCTAACTTTTCCAAAAAACCAAGAAAACAGAAAAACACACACAAAGTAAACTTTTACATTAACAAAATAACCTATCGAAAAAAATTGGATTGAAAACAATACCATCTTTCGCAACTCAGTAACAATAATATCAACTGTTAAGAATCCACTTCTATCTCTTTCAAGTAAGAACAGCAGTATATTATCATTTCGTTCGCTAATTCCGAATATGCAACTTGGTCGAAAATAATTTTCGCTTACTTGTAACATCAGCAATTCAAATCAGATGAAGTTCGTGGAATAAATCGGCAGAATTTACGGTTATCCTGGCGTCATACAGATATGCACATTTTGCATGGCGTTAGGGAAAATCAATTTTCACAAATTATGAAATACATGGCAGCCGGATGATTTGTTTGAAATTCTGTTCATGAATTGAATTGTAAATAAAATATATTCGTTAACGGCATCCCCAGTTCAAATAATTTATTTGACAATGAGGTGGGGCCGACCGAATTTAATCTAATGTTTCCGATCGGTAGCGAACGCAAGTGTAATTGTTGATTGATTATGCTACGCGAGCTGGAAATTACTATTCCCGGTTATTGTTTATTGTTGAATAGAAAAGGAGTTATTTGACAGGTCATAACAGATGCGCCAACGCTTCACGAATCATCCATGTGACTGAACTCGTCGCCACCTGCGAATTGTTCTTTTTCAGAACAGCAATTGCCATGTAAGCTATCAGATGTGATTTATAATGAAATGATCGAATAATTGTTACGAATATTGATTCGTTTGTCATTAATTAGCATTAATTTTGGTAGTTGCATCGATACCAATGACATATCAACATGCTCTGATATACTATTCATGCCTGTTGGTTAGAAAACAAACAAGACAAAGTTTGTTGTAATTGTGAAGAATTTTGTATCAACCAAAAAATAGAAGTGACCCGCAGGTACACATCAGAATAATTTGATTGAGGAGGTTGTTACTTGATGAAAATCGATATACATATTTTCAATGAAATAAAACTAAAGTATTTAGATTTTCACTATATTAACATAACTATGACCGGTTTCATCACACTGTGGCTTCATCAGATACATACAAACTAATGAACAGAGTGATTCCTTATATATTAGTTTTATTTCCTACTTAATATTACAATAGGTACAAGAGGTATGTTGGAAAACCCTTCGGAGTTGCTTACTTTATGAATTGAAAAGATTGAGTACAGGAGAAGGATTTAGATCTAATTGACTATTATCTTTGTTGATCTCTAAAATTTCCAATAGATTGAGTTTTTGTCTGTTATTTTCATTGTGTAAAATTTTGAAATTATCATTAAAGTTATGTTTTTCTTCGAGTGAGTGATTAGAATAATGGGAATTTGATTTATGATAATTAAAAATACGTGTGTGCTCGGATAATCTAACTTTGAAATTTCTGAAAGTTCTACCAATATAAATTTTATTACAATCCTCGCAAGACAGTTTATGAACACAGGATTTATTACTTTTATCAATTTCAGATTTGCAGTTTTTGATATGTCGGCCTAAAGAATTATCAGTTCGGAATGCTATATTGAAATTATAATGCGAGAGGAATGATTTTAATTTTAGACTAGGATTACTAATATAAGTTAAGCTGTTGTACTTTGTGTTTGAACTTTTTATATTCGGAAATACTTCCTGGATTGCTTTTTGAAATTTTTTGCGTGAAATCATGTTCTCAATCATAGTTGGACTGTAGCCGTTATTGACTGCTATTTGTTTAATTATATTTAGCTCATTTATGAAATTATTTTGTGACATTGGGATATTAATAAGTCTATATACCATACTATTGTAAGCTGCTAAATTATGTGGATAAGGATGTGTAGATGAGCTGTGAATAGTAATATCTGTATGCGATGGCTTATGAAAAATAGAAAAATCATGTTTGCCGTTAATTTCAGCACTATTTAAATCCAGAAAGTTTATGGAGTTTTCGGTTTCTATCTCTAAAATGAATTTAATATTATCGTGAATTTTGTTAATGAATGTTTTGAATGACTCTAATTGTCTGTTGGTGCCAGTGAAACAACAAATGATATCGTCGACATATCTAAACCAATAAATAAAGTGTTTGAATAACGGATGTTCTTGGATAGTTTTTTCAATATCATCCATGAAAATTTCAGCGAGCAGGGGGCTCAGAGGATTACCCATGATTAAACCTTTTTAACTATTATATAATACTCCATTGAAGTTAAAATAATTTTGTTCTAAACAAATTCATAAAGGTGTAAGATTTCTGATTGAATTATCAGATTGACTTTATTAATTTGATGGGCGTTCTTGATGAGTTTCACTGTATCACTAGGTGGAACACTTCGGAAGAGATTTACTACATCCCATGACATAAGTTTAGCGTTCGGTGGTAGTATCGTGTGCTGAATTCTATTTATTACGACTGAATACTTTTTTATAGAGAATTTAGGTTCAAAATTAACGTACTGCCGAATGATGTCTATGAGAAAGCGTGAAAGTTTTGCAGCTGGAGCTTGGAAATATGAAACTACTGGTCTAATGGGATACCCTGTTTTATGGAGTTTTATTGTAATATTAAGTAGGAAATGAAACTAATATATAAGGAATAACTCTGTTCATTAGTTTGTATCTATCTAATGAAGCCACAGTGTGGTGAAACCGGTCGTTTTGTTAATATAGTGATAATCTAAACACTTTAGTTTTATTTCATTGAAAATATGCACATCAGAATAGTTTAAACTTTGAGCAACTGCATCGGCATTGCCGACAGGTGACTTAGTCTAATGCGTACGATGCGGATAAGTGTTCTTATTGTTCGTAAGCTTCTAAACAGTTATTCTTACAATTAGAACAATATAGATGAAGGCTCGGGTGATCCCATAAGATCTTTTGCAGAAAAAAATTGAAAAAACCTATATAATGAATACAATGGACAATGTAGAAAATATCATTCGAGTTTAATGAAGAAAATATTATGACGGTCATGAAAAGCCTTGTATTAATCAAAATGAGACGAAATTCGACGCAGAATCTTTCTGAAAGCGCTGGCTGAAATAGCACTAACATTTCACTGAAAGTTGGATATTCATTACTGAATGAAAGTCTTTTATATTAGTACACCTGAAGCTATAAATTCCGCTTATTTTTATTGAGGAATTATATACAACTGGTTAATAGTCAAACAGGTACTTGGAGCGTTAGTTTTTAGACAGTTCGCATATTTCAGATGCAGTGTGTTGCATTGCAGTAGATCTACCCTTTGTTTTCAGATGGCGCTGGTAGTTGTGTCCGTGTCAGTTTGCTTGAGGGCACCAATTTTACATACTCAAAAAGCAATTTCTAGAAGCAACAGGTTTCAGTATATCAGTCGAAATGATACGCCAAAGACTTCGTTCAAGGGGTTCATACAGCAAAAGGTCCATAAGAATTCCAGAGGTAACCAGAAAACGAAAAATTATCAGACTTAGTTAGTGTAACGAGCATCAAATTTGGAATATTGAGAATTAGCGAAATGTTCTTTTTTCGGATGAGACCAGAATTGATGTTCGATTAGATGACCGCCGGATTCATGTTTTATGGGGTAGTGGAAGACAAGCTAGACTCCGAGCAGCAAGACATAGTCCGAGATACCAAGGGGGCAGTGTGATGTCTTGGGGTGGAATTATGCTGAGCGGCAAAACAGATTTGATTTCATTTCCTGCGAGTGTAACGGTTAGAAATTACATGGACCTAGTACTGGAGCCCATACTGAGACTCTGTCGAGGTGACCACAGTGAGAATTTCACTTTTATGCATTATAATGCTCCTCCGCAGACCAAAATCCTATTGAACATTTATGGAGTAACCTCAAGAGGAAAATGAGATCTCGAAAGGATAATCCAAGAACCCCACAATAACTCATCCGAGACGACCCATGATAGTGGTAGAATATCAATCCAGAGGAAGTCGAAAACCTAACCCAAAGCATGCCTAGATAGATTCCGGCTTTTATCAGGGCAAGAAGAGGTAATACAAGCTACTGATATCTAGAAAAAACACTTTTTCCTTGTGGAAACATTCTTCAATTTTTTACTACATGCGGAAAGAGTCTATTATTTTCTTTTATTTGTTTCTTTCTTAAAATAGACCTTAATTTATTTCTTCTTTCAATCGAAAGTTTTCAAAAATCATCAGTTCTGACAATCCTTCGGAATTTCCATATTCAAATTATTATATATATAAATATATATATATATATATATGAAAATGTACTTCAGCGATTTATTTTGAAGTACACAGGGTGTCCCAATTTTCTATAAAACAAATCTGAGGAGGATTTTTAGATCATTATACTTGATCAGAGAAATGGAGATATTTTAAGGTATTCGTGTATGAAATACGTAATAGATTGGTTTTTGGTGAAATGATCTACAAGGTGTTGAACTATTTCAATGAATGTTCGAAATGTTGCCTCGTCCGAGAAAAGAACTTGCCCAATTGCAAAAATTGATTTGATTTTCATAGTCTTGATTATACAGTTTATGCACCTTAGTGTATAAACTCTACTTGCCAACAAAGAATTTCTATCACACTCACTCAGAATAAAAATCATATCAACTTTTTCCTCTTTGGAGAACATCATGGCAGTCAAGTGAGAAAATTGGGTTCAAACCTCTCTTTAACAATGTTTAATAACGAAATAGTGATGATTTCACCATGTAAAATGCAGAGTATGATATGTCCGGATACCTAACAGAAGGCACAAATAAAAAAATGACAACACATACCTCGATTTACGTTTTAATCATCTTAATTTTATCATTCGTTAAAACAATTATTTTGCTAAGGTTTCATTTTTATTACTTGAATCATTACAGAAAAAATTACTTCTGTGTAAATAATAACGCATGTTGATGAGTTTGAGACGGTTTGTAGAATTTTCATCAAAATTTTCTCAATTGATCGAATACTTCGAAAATGACCAAAGATAAGGTTACTGATGCAAAAATATAGCACAATATTTCATGCGTTGACATGAATAATAAAATACAGGGTGTTCCACTTGAAGAGATCAAGATCTGATATTTTTCAAATTATAATATTCAATAACTTTTTCGAGTCTCTTATGTATAAAATAAGGATAATCTATTTCAATTAATCAATGAAGCTATCCTCCGGCAATGCGATGATGTGAGAGCCTATTTTCATGAATTTGAACGTAAAAAACAATATAGTGACGAAACTACTCTACAAAAAAACTTATTACTTGAAGAAATTATAGCAGAGTTCAGACCCCTACTGAATCTTGACCAAGGAAAGGGTCTTCCAATCTGAAAAAAACCACCCAAAATTTTTTTAGAGAAAATTGGGACACCCTGTGTACTTCAGAATAAATTGCTGAAGAAGATTTTTACGCCCCTAGACAAAACTTTGAGGGACATTTCTCAGCACCGAGGTCTTATCTGACAGACAGGACGAAATTCTAAAACAAGAGAAATAGATTGTGAGTAACAAAACAAGTGGATGTAGAATAGCTCCCCACCACGAATGCATTGGTGTCGGCATTTTCAGAAGCTTTAGCATTGGTAGGCGATTAAAGGTCAGACAATGTCCAAATTGATACATTCTACCGGTTTTTCTTCAACTAATGCAACTCTTCATTAATATAAACAATAAAGCCATAGGTTTATGTGAAAAGTCCACGCACGGAACCATATCATTATTCTGGAATGTTAATATGTCTTTGAAAAAGGCTGCAAGATTTTCTGCAACTGCAGATTTTTTTCCTTTTTCAATGACAAGCCGGTTTATCGATTTACACCTGTTTTTAAATATAGGACTCACTGAAGCCGTTTTCCAAATCGATGACAGAATCGTTGTTCAAAAAGGAATGGAGATAAAAAGGGTTGATTAGACCTCCGACTTGCTTTTGAGTAGCAAAAGACATTAGATCAAGGCCAAGAGAATTTTATTCGAATATTAATTTTGAAAATAATTCGATATTATATAGTGAGTTTGCTTTCTAAGACTGTTTAGATGAATTTTATTAATTAAGATGATTTTTTCCTTCTATATTGATCTGCGATGAAAGTCATTATATTTCACGAACGATGCCAAATATCCTAGACAATACATTCGGTTGAAGCGCTCTCTTATGAAAAGTTTTTCTATGAGCCAAACTATCCTCCTGGACTTGTAGACGCATCTGTATCATCAAATGAACAAATAAGACGAGAAGCAAATATTCAAACGATAGAAGAAACGATAATCAAGAAGACAGAAAACTTCTTAGGAAAAATAGAAAATCACAAAAATGAACAAATAAGAAAAATTGTTCAAGCACATTTCACTGCTACAGTGGAAGAGAGGACAGGAGGACTAAGACAAACAAAATGAAAGAAGGAGGAGTTATCTTCACTCGATCCGAAACCTCAAAGAGAGGCTGGTGACCCAAGACCATAAGTAGTTGAGAGTAAAACTTCTGAAAATAAGACAATAAAAAGAAAACAGGAGAAAAAAGGCAAAATAAAGACGAAGAGGCGAAAGGAAAGATTTTTCCGGACCTTGTCAAAATTAAAAGACCACAGACGCATCTGTATCAAAATGAAGCATAGACCATAGATCAATTATGACTCTTTAGTGTCATAAGGAAGAAGTAGATAGTTGACTAATAGGGACAAGTTTGCAGACCTATCACAGAGAGCATTCAAACTACGTACTACGTGCTCCATCTGTTATTTGAGAGAAACTTGAGAAGAGTACACTCAGTTCGAATCAAATCACCTTAGTGATCGTAGACTCAGCATTATCGGTTAATAAAATATCACACAGCATTTTGGCTACACCCTCAGACTCTAGAAACGTACAGGCCAACATCAGAGTATCCATCGTTGAATGGGGAGGATTGGGCCCAGAAAATAGGTCCTCTTTCGATGACCGATCTTAGCCTGTTTACCGTTGGTTACAAAACTGCTGAGGGCACAGGTGCAGAAACACGAAGTAACAGTTCTGAAGTGTGTCAGCAGTTCACTTTGCCTATACTATATGCGACTTCGACGCATCTGCTGATAGAATGGCGGAATATTCAAGGGAACCTTAAGATATTTAAAAAATTACTAAGCAGTTATTCCAAAATATTATGGACTACCGAATAAGTCAAAATGGACCTACCAAATCACTTAATATAGACTTGGAGTGAACAACATATTTATCCTTATCTGAATTTTCACAACGACCACGTATGGCCTAAACAAAATCCCAATGAGATAAGTAAGCGTATCCAATGAAAGATGTTCTCTATCAGTGTTTGGACCGGTTGATTCGATTGCAGATATTTATTAAATTTAAAAGATTCATGGAAGGCCTGAAATATGGAAGACTGAAAATGCCGAGTAAGTCTACCTTACACATTGAATTGTCAAGAAATTCAAACTTACTGCTCAATATTCTGTTTGATTTTTTTGATAATATACCTTGTGCGAATAGGGGAGGAATGTCGTCTATGCATGATGGGGCTCTCCCACATTTTGCACCAATAGTGAGGAATCATTTGAATCACCATCCCCTCTGAAACCCCTAGGTTTCTTTGTCAAGGGGCATTTTAAGAGCAAAATGTACTCATCAACTTGCCTAAAATGAAAATGCGATAAAATTCTCAAAGTATCATCCAAATTTATCAATTCCACTAATTCACTTCTTTAGACGCATTTTTTAATCAATAATATGAAAATACTTCCGGTCCCACCATTAAAATACGTATTTCGACCCCCATTTCAGTTGATTCAAAAAACATTTGCCTTCTCAGGTACATCATTTCTCACTTCGAAACGGTTACGAATTCAAGAAAAAATTGAAAAAGAATTCAAAATTGGAAGATCTTTTCAATAAATATTCTTAAAAAGACCAGTGGCGCATTACACTATGATTTTGTTAGGGTCAGAGGTAGCACGACACTGAAAAAAATATCACCCTGTATGTTTTCGCATCTACTGGCTACATTCAATGGATTGATGATTCAAAACATACTTTTTCTGCAAATCGGAGCTAAATTCCATGAAAACTACAAGAGTTATCACCAGAAACGTAAAAACAAATCTGAATTTTACCCAGTATCTCGAGAACAAGAATTTTTGGACATATGTTCAAGGTAATTTATTTTATGTTTTTCGACAAGAAATCTCCTGTAGAAATGAATGATGCATAGCAAAAATACCCTTTTTAAAATATAAAATAAATTGATTGATAGATGGAGTCAGTTTCCATAAAATGATTAATTTTATCATATATTCTAGTTTGCTTAAAAAAGATTCAGTAAGAGCTAGTCTTTATACATTGAATACAGCCTTAATGAAGCTCTCGAGGCTCGAGCGTCGATTTTCAGTACAATATCAATTTCCATTTAGTAGTACGAGTTTCAGCCCGAGCTTGGCAAAATTATCCAAGCTGAAGATAGATTTGTATCATTTGTCATGTATTGTTAGGAATATTCATTCGAAGAGTGTCATTGTATAAGAAAATCTTCCTTTGCACTGTAAAATATCCCGGATATATTATAATGTCCTGGTTCACGTCTCTCTCTTCTGAGACCATTAATCAGACGTTGCCTGCGTTGATATTCAGAGAATCGAAACTTTTTCCTAACAAGAAACCCAAAGATCCTGAAAGTTTTTTCATCGACAGTTGCGGTACAGATATCTGCATGATTAATTGTATTCATGATTTTATCATTCCATCAAAGATATAAAGTTACAAGTTTCAGAAAATGTTTAAAAAGTTCACTCTACATTGTTAAATGACAAATGGAAATAATTAAGTAGTATTTTGTCAAATATATCACAAAACACAAACTAAGGTTTTGTTATTATTTATGCACTATCTCAGCTGTTAGCTGGATATAATTTACCTTTCCCAGATTCAGCAATCAAAGGGAATAGGCTCGATTATAATATACGTGACATAAATTTCCTAACTATTCTACATGTTTTAAAAATTACAGCTTTTTGCATTTCTATATAGGTATTCTTATGCATTTCTAATTTTTTAAGGCTATCATGCAAAGTTTTGGGTATTAACCCAGTCGAGGATATGATAGAACAATATCTTTTTTCTCGAGGTGCCACATCTGCTTGATCTCAATAGCAAGGTCTGTGTATTTGGACTTTTCCTCCTGAAACTTATTCAGCACGTTGTTATTATTCGGTATGGCGACATCCACCTGCATTTCTGTTTTGGCTCTTTTATCATACACCACTATGTCCGGCCTATTATTCGTAACCATTCTGTCAGTGATAACAGGCCTATCGTAGTATAATCTGATAGAGTCATTTTCCAATACGGGCGCCGGTTGATACTTTTAATATGGCTGAAAGGCAACAAGAAGTCTGTACTTGTATGCAAGTTTCTGATGGATAATGTTGCACACTTCATTATGCCTGTGAAGATACTCCGTATTGGCCAGTTGTTTACATCCGGACGTAATATGCTGTATAGTCTCCGATCTTATATGGCATTTTCTGCACCTATCTGTTTGTGATGTTCCGTCCTTCATAAGAAATTTTTTGTAGTTGTTTGTAGCGATCACTTGGTCTTAGATTGCCTTAAGGAATCCCTCTGTTTCCGCGAATAATTCTCCTTACATCAACCATTTGTTGGAGGCTTCTTTGTCGATGTGTGGTTGATTAATCTCATGGTGATGTCGTCCATGCAATTCCTTTCTTGACCATTCCTCTTGTTTTTCAGTATCTGATAGGAACGGTAGATTCAGCAGATCATCTCTGGTAGCAAGATTCAGAGGTGTATATCCCTTATCAGCCAACGATACTACTCTACGGAGGTCAGAAGTGAGAGCTTTTGGAGAGAAGAATTCTCTGAGATTTTTTATCGGTTCAGTGTGTAAATTGACAACATCCATTAATCCGCGTCCTCCTCCTTTCCGCTTCTAGTTGTTCGTATCACAGACGATTGTGGATGATGGTTGTTGTACTTTGTGAGCATCGTTCGGGTCTGCCTTTGAATATCATCCAGTTCTGTCTTAGCCCATCTGATTATTCCAAATGCGTAAAGCAACACTGAAATGGCGTAGGTGTTAATTGCCTTGACTAGATTCCCCGAGTTCAACATTGATTTCAGCACAATCTTCAGACGCTGAGTGTATTCTGAATGAATCTTCACCTTTGATTGTTTTTGGTCTAGCAATCTGGCTTGTTGGTATCCCAGATATTTGTATGTTTCGCCATTCCATATTATTATTATTATTATTATTATACAAAATTAGGGCAGAAGAAAAGGTCCTATAGAAGCCCAAAACAAACAAAACAATATATACATAAATTAAATACAATACAAAATAGTATGTTTAGCACTGCCGACACAAACTTAAAGATAGGATAAGTATGTAGTGCTAGAATACGAAGACTTTTGCGAAAAGAATTTGGTCAAGTCCATTCTTAAATAAGTTCAACGATGATGCGTCCACAACGTCTGCGCCTAACCTGTTCCAAGAGTTAAATATCCTGTTTGCGAAGAAATGTTGGCGAAGCGTTATCCTGAACACCTCCTGTCGTTACTCCAGCCCATGACCTCGCAATCGTACATCAGTGTTAGGCGTGGCATAGTGGAGCTATAAGATTTGATAGGCGAATATGAGGTCTCCACGAAGCCTCAGCAGACAGAAAGGCAAAACGTTGGAGTCGCACAGACGATCATTATAACTTGGATAAACGCTGCCGAAGAATATTCGTGTAGCTGTAGTTGTACTTTTACTGAACGATCCTTGTCGCGCGCCAAAACCATACACCAGCCTGGAACAGCGTACTCCAGCAACGGATGACGCACATAAGTTTTATGAAGATTTATGGAGGAACTGAAGGAGACTTCAGCGAACGACTTTCTGATTTGGTTGATAAGAGAATTTGCACTTTAGCACAGAGATCTGATGTGAGTAGACCAGGACAGGTCACTGCTGACAGGTACTCCTAGGTCGACACAGGAGGAGACTGGTCTTAACGGTGCACCATACAGGTCTTGAGTTGCACAGGGATTGTTTTTTCCCTAATGCAAAACGACACATTTCGCGGAGTTAAGTGGAAGGAGCCAGTCATTGCAGCAGAAACTCACAGAATTTATATCAGACTGGAGGACTTCGTGATGGGTCAGAGGATCCGAGTAAATTTCAGTGTTATCTGCACAGAATGTTCTTTTACTCTGTATATGAAAGGGTAGATCGCTAATGAACACGTTGAATAAAAGAGGACCAAGGAAAAAGCCCTGCAGTACAACGCTGTTAACAGGACCAACTGAGGAGAATGAGTCATCAACTCTCACCACGAACCTTCTTTCACTCAAGTAGCTCTCAATCAATATCAACCATTTTCCCCTTATACCACAGTGCTCCAGTTTATGAAGTAGACGTCGTGGAGGAGTGCGATATAGTGCAAATAGATTACGTCATTGGGTATTTTTGAATCAAGCGCTTTAGACCAGTCATTGATACACTGACATGTTGTTCTTTTGGCATAACTTGATGGAGGTCTAGAAAAGAGATGATTTCATCTGGATCTCCTTCATCTTCGAAGGCACTGACAAAAGACTTATCGGTCGATAATTAAGAGGATTCAACTTATCTTCCTTCATAAATACAGGCGTCTTTTGAAGTGGTCTTCCAAGAGGATGGTAATTGTCCCTTTTCGAAGAAGGCAGTGATCATTCGAGATAACGGATAGCAAGAACTATCTACATTGTGAAATTTTTCACAAGAGAGAGTAAGTACTTATAAATTTTGCATTCAAATACTTTAGCAATGATTGAAAGTTTGTTGATAGGTCTATAATTAGAAATGTAGGTCTATAATTTGAAATATCATTTTCTCCACTTCTGAAAATTGACACAACGGCGGATTCCTTCCACTTTTTTGGAAATACACCATTAATCAGCGATTGATTGAATAAAATGTGCAGTGGTTCA
This sequence comes from Cryptolaemus montrouzieri, assembly GCA_013387265.2. Classification (NCBI taxonomy): domain Eukaryota; kingdom Metazoa; phylum Arthropoda; class Insecta; order Coleoptera; family Coccinellidae; genus Cryptolaemus; species Cryptolaemus montrouzieri. The sequence goes on from JABFTP020000185.1 coordinate 22,357,564, forward strand.
CTCAATCTGATAGCGCAATTTTTGAGAAAAATTGATTTAATGTTGTCTGGACCTGAACTTTTCGACACCTTAAGGGATAAGCGAACCTATCGGACCTCTTCCTCTTCTATCTGAATATTTGATAGTACATCATTATTGCAGTTTTCAACAGTTACACCACGACTATGCTGCTGAATTCCAGGAATATATACACTCTCGAAATAACATGCAAAAAGATTGCATATCTCCTTTTCATCTGATGAAGAAATATCCCCATACCTTATTAAATTACACTCAACCCCTGGTGAACCAAAGAAGCTAAAATTATTGCAAAGGATACTATTTTCAGGGGTCCTTACTACTGGACATCATTCTCAATTTTTATTGAATTATAAAAAGTATTCAAAAATTATTCGAGAAAAACCGATTTACAGGGGCGTTCTTTTGGACCCATATTTCCGTATAGAAAAAAATTATAGACTTTCGTCAAGTTCATTTTTCATGTTCATCTGAAACCGAGAGATTACACACATTTTCCCATACACCCTGTATACATGATTCAATTTTGTCTATTTGAATTGAATATGAAATTACGATAATTTGGAGCTTCAATGAATGAAACACTAAAAGATCTGAAAATATAGTGATTGTCCAGATTGGCCAATATCTATCAACTAGAATTTGAATACATTTAGTGATGAGCATAAGCAAATAATCGATTTTGAAACTAAAAATTGAGTTCTCGCCATGGAAATCTTTTAAAATATGCTTTGTAACAGTCCGATTTCTCGAATTAATCATTTATACCTTTTAAACTTTCACCAAGTTAAATATTCAAACAGTTTGAAATTCGAATCAGGAATCTAAAGGTAATGGTACCCAATGAAAATTATAGTTATATCCGTAAGGTGTCGCTGCTATTGATTAAGGTTGTTCACCGGTTAATTGTGAAGTTAGTACTTGAAAGAAGATCGTTCTCTCGTTTCTGTGGGAGAACAGAAAACAGTAACTCATTCTATGTTACGTTTCCACTTTATTGTTGTGAAGAGAATAATTTCGCTTTTTATTAATTTTTATTTTTTTGAATATCAATAGTTATAGAACCGAGTCTATATCAGTTCTTTTATTTGCACTTAGAAATCTTCGGAATCGTTTGTAATTTTATTGTAGCTGTGTTGCAGCGATTGGAGTGAAAAAATTTTCAGTAATAGAAATTAAGTATTCTTTGATTTTCTGGAAAAATTCCAATCGTGTAAGGCAATATAAGTAGTCGGTAATTTTGCCAGATTTCCTCGACAACCAATGCAATTAGCAAGTGGAGAGATTTCGAATTTTCATTTGTTAAAATAACCTAGATCGATATCTGCTATTCCAAGGATTTCTTCTTCACCGTCAAGATATTTTGAATCATCTTTATGCCAAACCTTAATATTTCACGACAGGGGTAGCCACGTCTTTAAGGGAACTAGTTTTGCCACCTAGGGTAGTCACCTTGTAAACGATATTCAGCCAATCAAGTAACCTGTAAGCTGTAAGATACAGGAATACCAGAAAACTGATGTAAAACACAAAATCCAATCATCGTGGGAACTAATCTCATTCCTAAAAAGCTAAGTGTTTCTCTTAATGATCAAATTCTTCTTTTCTTTCTTCGTTAATTGTTGACTGAGCTCTATCATTGAAATTCGATTTGTTGAAAAGCTCAGATTGTTTTAAATTGAAAATTTGTAATATATAGTTTGAATTCATCTTGTCTGAGACTCCTTTTATTGTTATTGGCTAAACTTTTTAGTAAAGTTTTTTGTAATAGTTAACTAAATAATAGTAAATAGTTTTTAATCAGTTACTGTGATTTTGATATGTATCTTGTAACAAAGCTAGTTGAATGAAGTGATGAGTATTATTCCTAAGGCTATATCTAGGACGTAGGTTCTAGACGAAGATCTCACTACTTATTGATCAGGAATAGGAAGCATTGAGAGTTGGACTTCGAACAGATGAAGATTTGTTTGTTGGTGTTTTTGGTGTTGAAGACAATAATTCCTTAGTCAATAAATTTTCCAACTCAAGTTCTATAGCGATATCAGATGTTTTAGGATCAATAGGTTTTTCCATGGAAGATATAAATTTAAAAACAAGTGACATAACTGAGGTGAGAAGTTTAGATCTTAATTCATTTTGGACTTTATCAGAAGAAACTTTATTATGTTCAGTACGACCTAGAAGATGTGCTAGTTTTGTCCTAATTTTACGTTGCATAGAACCTGTGAAAGGTTCTTTGAAATAAAGAGTAACTTCATTGCCATTGTACAAGTGTTTAATGCAAATCAGACACTCAATAAAGATGAGAAAAATAAGCGCAAATGTAGACTTATACTCAAATGACAAAAAAAATTTACAGATCAAAATTATTACTTGAGCTGAATATTGAGTTATATATAAAAGTGATTGCGTAGATGAAAATATTTCTTAAAGACTTTCAACAGTATTTAAATCTTACACGGTTCGAGAGATTGAACCAAAATAAATCTACCAAGTTTCACAAGGTAAGAACTTGTCACGTTAATCAGAAGTTACATTTACTTTTATGTTCAGTACTAACTTGCCAAAAACACACTGAGATTAAGGGACTCTGATTTAGCTAGGCATTGGTATTAATAGGTAGTGTAAATTGTAATTTTCTTTCAACTAGCCTTTCTATAATTGAATCTCATTAAACTTCATTATTTAGATTTCTTAGTTAAAGTAGAACTGAAATATTTCACCAATTTTAAATAAAATTAGAGACAAAACCATTACAGCTTTCAATGATAATAAAACAGATTTGTATTTATAATAATACACTAACCTTCGATGATTCTCACAACCAACCTTACCATACACGTTCACTGCTTGTAACTAGTAGTGTACTTTAATGTGGATGAATTTTGAATTAGAGATTCTATAATGTTGTCAGCCAATATACCAGGAGCGAATTCCAGATCAGTAGGACAGAAATACTATCAAATTGCAATATTTCGCTGCTATGCCGATCACTAACTTGAGGCCGATGACTGGACACGTTACCCTACACTTCATTGACCACTGCTCGCTCAAAGGTGACAGGTTGCTCATCTCTCTCTTTTACACAGATAATTCCATAGTAGATGCTTTGAACAACTGAAAGTCTTGGTCCCGGAAATGATCCATTTCCGAAGAAAAATTAAGCTTGCGGAAAAATCTTATAATAGAACGTTCAACTGGCAAAGCTACGCACCTCTTTCTATGACAATTTTTTGCAGTAAACCATCTCGGTCAGCCTCATCTGTGGCACGACTAGCATCGCCTCCTGCCAATAGGTGAGAGTAAGAAGAAAAATATCATTTGAAGGACCTGATCCCGAAAATTTTTCTATTCTTTCTTTCTAGACCACGAAATTTAAATAATTTACGAAAGTCTATACAGATTTGCCCAGCTGATTTCCTAGAAGGGAAAATGAAAATGTACATTTTCCGACAGTCTCTGCCGCCAGAATTTCGTTCAAATTGAAATAGTTGGTGAATCAAGGAAAAATTATTTTTTAATGAAATAAACCTAAAGTATTTAGATTTTCACTATATTAACAAAACAATGACAGGTTTCACCACACTGTGGCTTCAGCAAATAGATACAAACTAATGAACAGAGTTATTCCTTATATATTAGTCTTATTTCCTACTTAATATTACAATAGGTACAAGAGGTATGTTGGAACACCCATCGGAGTTCCTAATTTATGAATTGAAAAGATTGAGTAAAGGAGAAGGATTTAGATCTAATTGACTATTACGTAACCTACCTGAATTCTTTTCTTTGTTGATCTCTAAAATTTCCAATAGATTGAGTTTTTGTCTGTTATTTTCATTGTGTAAAATTTTGAAATTATCATTAAAGTTATGGTGATTAGAATAATGGGAATCTGATTTATGATAATTAAAACTACGTTTGTGCTTGGATAATCTAACTTCAGAATTTCTGAAAGTTCTACCAATATAAATTTTGTTACAATCCCCGCAAGACAGTTTATAAACACCGGATTTATTATTTTTATTAATTTAAGATTTGCAGTTTTTGATATGTCGGTCAAAGAATTATCAGTTCGGAGTGCTTTATTGAAATTATAATGCGAGAGGAATGATTTTAATTTCATACTAGGATTACCAATATGAATTGAGCTGTTGTTTTTTTGTGTTAGAACTTTTTATATTAGGAAATACTTCCTGGATTGCTTTTTGAAATTTTTTGCTTGAAATCATGTTCTGAATCATAGTTGGACTGTGAGCGTTATTGACTGCTATTTGTTTAGTTTTATTTATTTCTTTTATGAAATTATTTTATGACATTGGGATATTAATGAGTCTATGTACCATACTATTGTTAGCTGCTAATTTATGTGGATATGGATGTGTAGATGAGCTGTGAATAGTAATATCTGTATGCGATGGCTTATGAAAATAGAAAATCATGTTTGCCGTTTATCTTAGTAATAGTTAAATCCAAAAGTTAATGGAGTATTCTGTTTCTATCTCTAACGTGAATTTAATATTATCGTGAATTTTGTGGATGAATGTTTTGAATGACTCTAATTGTCTGTTTGTGCCAGTGAAAAAGCAAATGATATCGTTGACATATCTAAACCAATAAATGAAGTGTTTGAATAACAGATTTTCTTGGATAGTTTTTTCAATATTATCCATAAAAATTTCAGCGAGCAGAGGGCTCAGAGGATTATCCATGATTGAACCTTTTCTACTATTATATAATACTCCATTGAAGTTAAAATTTTGTTCTAAACGAATTTCTAAAAAGTGTAAGATTTCTGATTGAATTATCGGATAGTCTTCATTAATTTGAGAGGCGTTCTTGTTGAATTTCACTGTATCACTACGTGGAACACTAGGGAATAGATTTACTATATCGCATAACATAAGTTTAGTTCGGTGGTAGTATCGTGTGCTGAATCTTATTTATTAGTACTGAAAAAATTTTTATTGAGAATTTAATTTCAAAATTAGCGTACTGCTGAATAAAGTCTATGAGAAAGCGTGAAACTTTTGCAGCTGTAGCTGTTTCATGGAGTTTGACGAGGGAGTAAAGTTTTGGTGATTGCGGGTTGTCAATGAAAATATTTTTGGTTGGTAGGTTTTATAGACTTGGCATACTCTCAAGCTTTTTTTACTATGGTTTGAAATCTATTAGTTGGATCTTTATCAATTTTTTCACAACAACCTGATTCAATGGAGTTTTGGGTTTGAATAAATAATCTGCTTTGTTTAAGGCTATGACTGTATGACCTTTGTCTGCTTTGGTGAATATATCTTCAGATGCGGACTTAGATATAATGGAATTTGAAGTTGTATTTTCGAATTTCTTAGGTTGAAAACTATCAAACCCTTTTTGAAGTAGTAACGCTGAAGAGAGTTTTAGGTGTTTGGCTTGTGGTGAATAATTTAGGGCTATTTCGGTTCCAATTCTTAGCAGATCGAAATGGAGACGAGCGTTATTTGACTCTAAATTGTGTTTGAAACCATTTTCAAGAAGTGAAACTTCATCTTCGGAAGAATTAACATCTGAAAGATTACTGAACCTATCATAAAATTGGTGATCGAAAAATTTGGACTTGATTTCTGAAGTTTCAGGTTCATTACTCAACTTTACTCCCTCGTCAAAATCCATAAAACAGGGTATCCCATTAGACCAGTAGTTTTCCACGCTTTCTCGTAGACATCATTCAACAGTACGCCAATTTTGAACCTAAATTCTCAATAAAAAAACCCTTCAGTACTAATAAATCATATTCAGCACACGATACTACCACCGAACGCTTAACTTATGTCATGGGATGTAGTAGATCTCTTCCCTAGTGTTCCACCTAGTGATACAGTGAAACCCATCAAGAACGCCCTTCAAATTAATAAAGTCAATCCGATAGTTCAATCAGAAATCTTTTAGAAATTTGTTTAGAACAAAATTATTTTAACTTCAATGGAGTATTATATGAAAGTAAAAAAGGTTTAATCATGGGAAATCCTCTGAGCCCTCTGCTCGCTGAAATTTTCAGGGATAATATTGAAAAACATTTTTCCAAAACATTTGTTATTCAAACACTTCATTTATTGGTTCAGATATGTCGATGATATCATTTGTTGTTTCACTGGCACAAACAGACGATTAGAGTAATTCAAAACATTCATTAACAAAATTCACGATAATATTAAATTCACATTAGAGATAGAAACAGAAAACTCCATTAACTTTCTGGATTTAACTATTACTAAAATTAACGGCAAACAGATATTTCTATTTTTCATAAGCCATCGTATACAGATATTACTATTCACAGCTCATCTACACATCCTAGGCCACATAAATTAGCAGTTTACAATTGTATGGTACATAGACTCAATAATATTCCAATGTCACAAAATAATTTCATAAAAGAGATAAATATAATTAAAAAACAGCAGTCAATAACGGTTGCAGTCCAACTATGATTGCGAACATGATTTCACGCAAAAAATTTGAAAAAGCAATCCAGGAAGTATTTCCTAGTATAAAAAGTTCTAACACAATATACAACAGCTTAACTCATATTGGTAATCCTAGTATAAAATTAAAATCATTCCTCTCGCATTATAATTTCAATATAGCATTCCGAACTGATAATTCTTTAGGCCGACATATCAAAAACTGCAAATCTAAAATTGATAAAAGTAATAAATCCGGTGTTTATAAACTGTCTTGCGGGGATTGTAATAAAACTTATACTGGTAGAACTTTCAGAAATTTCAAAGTTAGATTATCCGAGCACAAACGTAGTTTTAATTATGATAAATCAGATTCCCATTATTCTAATCACTTACTCGAAGAAAACCATACCTTTAATGATAATTTCAAAATTTTACATAATGAAAATAATAGACGAAAACTCAATCTATTGGAAATTTTAGAGATCAACAAAGAAAACAATTCAGGTAGGTTACTCAATGGTCAATTAGATCTAAATTCTTCTTCTTTACTCAATCTTTTCAATTCATAAAGTAAGCAACTTCCATGGGTTTTCCAACATACCTCTTGTACCTTTTGTGATATTAAGTAGGAAATAAGACTAATATATAAAGAATAACTCAGTTCATTAGTTAGCTTCATCTGATGAAGCCACAGTGTGATGAAACCGGTTAATAGTTTGTGTTCCAACGAAAATTTGACCGCCCCTATAACTCCGAAATGAGTAACATTAGCGAAAAACACCAAGACACGTCGATTTTTGTTTCGAGGGGAGCATTTTCGAAATAATTCGAAACTTGTCAGATCAACCCCTACCCCCAGCAACCCTAATTTCGAAATTCATCATAGGAATAAGGGTCGAGTGGCACCTTACTGTAAAGGTCTGTCAATTCTCCATTCTGATTTGTCATTTTAGAATTTTAAATTAACATACAGGGTGTCCCAACCGAGGGTAAAATTGAATTCCTGCAAATCCCAAATACTAAATGAAATCGATTTATTTTGGCATAATGCAAGCGCAGGTTTATGCTCGGTCTAGAAAAACGACCTACACTTGTGAATTTGGAGTTGGTGCAATCAACCCCTATTTCCAGCATCCCCAACTCAAAAATCATTCGATCGAAAATAGGTCAAATGGCACCTCGTTGGAAAGGTATTTCAATCTTCTCTTCGAATTTGGTATTTTCGAAATTCAGAATCAGCATACAGGGTGTCCCGGAGCAGGAACACTGAAAACCCAAATAACTTTTTGAAACTGGTTCATTTCGGTATAATACGAGAACATGTTTATGTTTAATTCGAGAATAAGACTCTCTTGCGTGAATATGGAATTTTTGCAATCAATCTCTTCCATTCAGCATCCCCAACTCAAAAAATCATACAAGTGATTACAGGTTGAGTGGCAAAGTTCCAGAAAGATTTTTCTATTTTCTGAATCACTGAGGCATTGGTTTCAGTTTGGCAATCGAGGTTTTCTGGCGTGAGGATCTGGATGAGGGGATGATGGAGAAACTGATTGGATGCTCATCTAAACAGGAAAACGAGATTTATTGAACTTGTATTCAATTGAAAACAAAAACTAACTTGATTATTAAAACAATTGTTCAAATGACCTCCGCCCACCTCCATACAGTTATACAGACGATTTTCGAACTCTCTTCTCACATTAGCGAAAACTTCAGGAGTCAAAAGTCGGCATTCTGTGATAATCCTCATCCGCAACTCCTCCAGATTTTCTGGTCTTGTGGCATAAACTTTAGATTTTAGATGGCCCCACAAAAAAAAAAATCTAGGGATTTAAATCTGGTGACCTGGCTGGCCACTCAACAGGTCCTCTTCTACCAATCCACCTTCCTGGGAAATTTTCGTCAAATATTGGCGCACCCGAGCATCATAATGCGCAGGAACACCGTCTTGTTGAAAACGCATTTCGTCCTCAGAAAGAGTTGGATCGTTCTGTAAAATTTCTGTCAATCTAGGATGTATGTGTTCCTCTAACAACTGTAGGTAGCCATTTCCATTCAGATTACCCTCAATAAAGAAAGGCCCAACTAGATGATTGCCAAAATTCCTGCCCAAACGTTCAACTTCTGAGGCCTTTGCGTGTGGTCCTCTCTAAACCAATGAGGATTCTGTGTGTCCCAATATCGACAACTATGTCTATTCACTTCACCACTGAGCATAAAGGTGCTTTCATCAGAAAAACAGATGTTATTCAGAAAATTTGGATTAGCGTTTAGGTTTTCACTTAGATTTTCACAAAACTGTAAACGACGATCTGGATCATCTTCGTTTATTTCATGCACTAATTTTACCTTGTAGGGTGAAATTTGTGATGTTTCACGATTCTATGGACAGTTGTAGCTGATACACCAGTCAGACGAGATAGTTTTCTGATCGAAGTAGTATTCTCCATTTGTAGATGACCCACAACTGCCACTTCCGTTGCCTCATTTCTGACAGGACATGCCACTTCATGTTTTTGTTTGCCACCGAACCCGTAGCTAGGAATTTGTCAACCAAATATTTAACGTACTGGTGACTGACTCCCTATCTCTTTCAGGATGGTTCCTATCGAATATCCTTGCCGTTTCTTTGGCACAACTATTATTTCGAAAATACGTCGATACAATTTCGACCCTTTCCTCAGTGGAATAAACCATTTTCAGATTAATTTCAACTGACGAACAACAACAATAATGAGGAACTGATCTGAATAATAATAATATTTCACTGCAAAATGAGAAATAACAGATGACTGCACGCCAGATGGAAATGAAAAATGTGAACATTTTCAATGCAGAAATCAGCTTTATTTCTTCGTAATTGATGCTCAACACATCGTACCCCAATACTTTTAACAGTTTCGAATTAATTTTAGTTGATAATTTCAAATGACGATATTGAATTTTTCGAAAGCGACATCCTGTATGGAGAGCCGAACTGAATGAAATGCTTTAATCATTCTGGAATTCAAAAACCTTTCTGAAGATATGCCACTTGAATTATTTGTATGATTTTCAAGTTGGGGATGCTGAATGGAAGGGGTTGATTGCAAAAATTCTATAACCACACAAGAAAGTCCTATTCTCGGATCAAACATGTTCTCGTATACCGAAATGAACCAGTTTCAAAAAGTTATTTGGATTTTCAATGTTCCTGCTTCAGGACACCCTGTATGATGATTCTGAATTTCGAAAATACCAAATTCGAAGAGAAAATTGCAGTACCTTTCCAACGAGGATATAGTGAAAATCTAAATACTTTAGTTTTATTTCATTGAAAATATGTATATTGATTTTCATCAAGTAACGACCTCTTCAATCAAATTATTGATATAATAATTTCTTCAAACTTTCATTCTCCGCTACAATTTGTATAAATGTTCACATTTAGTTGCGCTTTTCTCGAAATCGTCAAAGCAGTATACCTTCATTGGGACGAAAATGGGTAAAAGCTTCATTTCAGAAGAAAAGAACACTAAAAATTCTTAGTTTTCAAATATTAGTTAAAGTTCGCCTAAGTAACCTTCGATAAGTAACATCAAAAAATCTGCATAGATGTGAAAATTTTTATAATATTATGATTTTTACTACTTGTACCCTGTAATCTTGGTTATTATTAACATTCGGTATGACATAAATTTGTCTAAATCTCAATCCACCATTAATTAGCTATCCCATTCTTTCTGACGTAAATCGTGTGAATCGAGAAATTGATGCAAAAAGAGATGGTTTTGTATAGAGCACATGAGCTGAAATACATAATGAAATATATTTCAATATATATCCTGTCTTCTTTGGCGCAGAGGGTGTAGGTGGGATGTTTCGATCCACATACCAGTGATGATGAGAGCAGTCTTGTCTTTCACTCAAGTTGAGAGACATTATATGAAAATCGCGGCACAGAACACGTCTAAACTTCATGAAATTCCGTCACATATACGTAACTCGCTGGGAAAACGTTATGATATTTTTGATGCGCCAGGAAAAGCATGCAGCTTAACATCACATTAGCCAGGCAGCTTGCCTCTAACTTGGAGTTCATTATGGTAGCTTTTCTTGTGTGAAATTACGTTTTATAAGATGTTGGTAATGTTTTATTTACCTACCAACTGTCACATTCCATCTTGCGGAATCATAAGCGAATTTAATAAAGTGATAATGAAGTTCATCTTGCCGTCATCTCGTTTAGTAATTAAATCCCCTATTTTTGGAACGACGGCAAGTAACTTCATTAACAACATCAACAAAAATAAAGGGATACTTACTCGTATACTTCACGACTTCATTTCGCCAAAATTATGGAAAGAAGTAATAATTGAAACTCTAATAAAATTTTCATGTTTTAACTAGGTTATACCTAATTTGGACTGAAAGTTTTCATCATAAATCTCTTGATATTACATTGAATTTTGTTGTTTTTTTTTAGTTTAGTTATGTATTGGGTATACCAAATTCAATGTTCTGGTACGATTTTTGAAAAAAAAACCAGTGATGAAAACGGAATCTAGTTAACTTTTTGAGTGTTAGAGTTAGTCCGGAATTCTGGGTTTTTCGGGATTTTTATATCTAAAATACTATTGAAGTGAATATTTCCACATCCTAGAGCCACTTTTTTGGTAGCATGCAGAGACATATTCAAGAAATTAAATTTTTTTTTCCGAACAGTTTTCGAGTAATGCAGCAACGTTTTGTTTTTCAAATACGAACTATAGGTGATTTTCGCCTCAATAGAGAGGATTATTGTTTTTCCTTTCTAAATTTACAGGATTTTTAGAAAAGACAGGTTATATCTGGAGAGGTGATTGCTGAAGTCATTTTATGAAAAAAGTTCATGTAAACATAGGTCCGCAAATACTTCGATACCGATTTACAGGGTGTTAAGTTCAAACGAAAGATGCAGGCAAAGGCTATAGCGGGATAAGATGGTCAAAATTGCCTAAGAACGAATCGTTACAGTAGGTATAACATTCGATAGAGGATGTAAAAAGATGCCTACAAAAAAAAATTCAGCCCTCTAGGGGCTCTACAGTCGAGATTATAGGTTATGTTCCTTTATTCGTAATTATTTTTTTACGACCGCAAATTCAATAAAAGAAAAATTGAAGAAATTCATGGAGGTTTATCTTTTGGTCATAAATAACCATCATTTTTTACGAATTTTTCCGATTAAAATATGCGCCCAGGAAAATCAATTGAAATTTTCAACTGTTTTTTAGGTTATGTTCGAAATTTTTACCTAACTTTCAATGAGTGTTATTTTTTGTCTTTTTTTTTGTTTTCTCGAATACCGCCACCAGAATGGACATTTTATGGTGCGTCATATTAAAAAATACCTGTTTTTCCATCAGTTTTAAACTTATATGGTACATAACCTCAAACTCAGATGAGTTAATAATTTTAAATGCACTCTAACACAATGAAAAACTCATATATAAGTGAAAATGAAGTTTTGTGTCGAATAAGTTCCAAATGAGTCAGGAAAATGCTTCTTTTATTCACAAAGCCATCAATTTTGATTTTAAAACATTGCTTTTACCTATATATGAACTTTGCAGTGTACCAGAACTAATCGGCAATCATTTAAACCGTAGATTTTGAGGTTAGATGTCAGAAAAGTAAGGAAAACGGTTTTTGATTATCAGGTTGATAAATATTGGTTTTAAAACTAAATTTTGAGTTGTAAATGAGTTTTTCATTGTGTTAGAGTGAATTTTAAATTAGTAACTCATCTGATATTGAGGTTATGTACCAAAAAGTAACAAAACAATGGAAAAACTGGTTTTGCGTTTTTGAGTATGACGCACGATGAAAATGTTCATTCTGGTTGCGGTATTTGAAAGAACAGAAAAAAGGCACAAAATAGCACAAATTAAAAGTTAGCCAAAAATTTCAAACATAACCTAAAAACAGTTGAAAATTTCAATTATTTTTCCTATGCTCATATTTGATCGGAAAAATTCGAAAACAATCATGATTATTTTTGACCAAAGGATGAACCACCATGAATTTTTTCAGACTTTTTTCATTGAAACTGCGACCGTAAAAAATTATTACGAAAAAAGAAAACATAACCCATAATATCGACTGTAGGCTGCATTTTTTTTTGTAGGCATCTTTTTACATCCTCTATCATATGTGATACCTGCCGTAACGATTCGTTCTTCGGCAATTTTGACCATCTTATCCAGCTATAGCCTTTAATTTTCTGTAAACCGCTTGAGCTATTGAGGTAAAATTTTGGTATTGTTAAAAACTCATGATGCCGCATAATGTTCTATGCGAAACAATATATTGGATTCACCAGTGGCGTTCCTATAGGCACAAAGCAGGTTATTTGCAGAGAAATGACTCAGACGCTACTGATTCTTCAAAAATAAAAAGTGTTTTGGAATTTTCCAATTATTTTCCAAGAAAAATCCCTTTCCTGATTTTTTTTAAGTACGATGCGAAGTTTTGGAGTGAAAAATGATGAAAAGTTTTCTAGGCATAATTGCGATTCTATGCTCAGTCATACATGTGTCCAAAAATGATTAACGTCAGTATCGTTGGAGTGTTTTGTTTTACAATAATTTTGAATCTATTAAATTTGAATTCCGAATCGGCTTTCTTGAATTGTTATACGAATGCTGAGGTGCACTTCATGTAGGGAGCTGCTGACAGGAATGCATTATTAGCTCGGCAGTTGTACATTGAAATATTTCCAAACTGTAGTGCTCCCGGTAGAAAAACTTTTGAAAGCATGATATGAAGGAACAGGAGAGCCAAGGGAAGTAAGAACGGTAAAGCAGGAAAGTGAGGTTCTTTAAATAATTTAGGACGATCGTGGTACCTCCACTCTAAAAATTGCTGACGCATTAGATGTCAGCAACGTAACTGTTCGGCAAATTCTCTATGGAAATTTGCTGTACCACCTACAACGCGTACAAGCACTTATTCTTACCAATTCTCCTGCCCATATTGCGTACAGTTAATGCAATTTTAGCGTGAGTTGATTCAAATTCTTGAATTTCTTATGCCGAACCTGTTCATTGATGAAGGAAGTTCGTCTAAAAATTCCATGAGGAATATTCATAATAATCTTGTATGGGAGCCTAACACGGGAGGAGTATCGCCACTTTTCGGAACAAAGGCTTCCAGAAGTATTGGAGAGGTACCTTTGGCAAATGTGAGATATTGGCCATATAGTTTAGCAAGAGATGAATACTTGTGCAAGGCAAGGAGGCATAGCATTAATTATCCATAAGAAACTCGCCAGTAACATCAAGGTGCTTAAAATAGTTCCTGATAGAGTAGCCTATGTAAAAGTACGAATCAACGAATCAATATCTCTCATGATCATTCAGGTGTACGCTCCAACTAGCAGCTATGAAGACGAAGAAATCGATTTTTCGAAGACCTGTCGAGAGCCATAAACGAAAACAGAGTGAGCCTAATACTTGTGATTGGAGATTTCAACTGCAAAATAGGCCAAAGTAGGAACGAACAAGAAATCTTTATAGGTCAACATAGATTGGGACGTAGAAACGATAGAGGAACAATGATGGCAAATTTTATGAAACAAGAAAAACACTATATATCTTTATATACACCTTTTTTGAGAAGAAGAATATCAGAAAATGGAGATGAAGCTAGCCCTGATGGTAAAACCAAAAATCAGATCGACTATACTCTATCAAGCCAAAAACATATTGTACAAGACGTGAACGTATTGAACAAGTTCAGCACTCTCAATGATCATAGATTAATCCGGGCCAAAGTTATTATTAACTATAAATTAGAACGGAAGAAAAGAGTCACCAAACAAGTTCGTATGCAAATCGACCGTCAAAAAATAATCAACTACCCTGAGGATTTCCAGAAAGAAGTGAACAAACAACTTGATACGAAACAGCTAAAACAGGAAACAACAGACGGTATGAACATGACCATTGTTAAAACTCTAAATGATACAGTTAAAAGCTGTTCTCCGAAAAGCAAAGTAGATAAGTTGAGGGAAAAGACCGAAAGTCTCCTCAAAAGAAGGAAAAACCTGCTCTCTCAAAACAAAAGAAACGCTCAAGAATACCAAAAAGTAAATAAAGCAGCACGAAAATCTGCAAGGGAGGATATATTTGCATTATGAGAGAATAGCACTACGTACTATTGAAGAATTCAAAGGCATTGAAGTATTCAGAAGAAAGATTACAAGAAAAAAGGAAATGATAATACTCAAAATACTCAAGACTGTAGAATATTTCTATAAAGATCTCTACACCTCGAAAAAGACCAGTGACCTGACTCGACAAGAAAAAGATGTTAGAGTACTCAATGTCGGTTCTGAAGATATCACGCCAATAACTAGAGTTGAAATCGAACAAGCGATCAGTCAGTCTAAAAACAATAAAGCGCCAGGAGCAGATGGCATAATAACTGAAATGATGAAGCACGGTGGCGAAAAGCTTCTTGTTGACCTGGAGACACTTTTCAACAAATGCCTGGAGGAAGAGGACATACTAACCGACTGGACAAATGCGCAAATTACTCTAAACCACAAGAAGAGAGACACAGAGTAACTAGCCAATTATAGGCCCAAGAGTTTATTGTCGCAAACATACAAAGCATTCTCCAAAATTATAGTGAACCGCCTAACACCAAAATTAGAGTTTTATCAACCAATAAAACAGAAAGAATTTCAGTACCAAATAACTTTTACAAACTGTGAGAAGTCTTATAGTCATACTTAATATAACATTCCTCTCTGGATGGCTTTTCTTGATTAGAAGAAAGCATTTGATACAATTGAATTATGGGCAACAGATCAAGCTCTGAAAAACTCCGATACCCAAGCCTTATCAAAAGAATCTACGAACGAGCCACCCTACAAGTATAACTTCATGATGTTACCAATAAAGTGAACATAGAGAGAGGGGTGAGGATTCAGATGCGTATTCCGTTACTGAAAGCTGATCTCTTCAACCAGTGCTTCTCACCTGTAACAACATACGGCGCAGGAACGTGGGTGTTCACAAAAGCCATCCTCGTAAAACTGGGAGTATACCAACGGGATATAAAGAGAAAGGTCTAAGGAATTACATTGATTGATCGTGAAATGAACAATTGGATGAGAGAGATGACTGGAGTAGAGTACGTGGTGAGGAGGTCTGCCAACTTGATATGGAAATGGACTGGACATGTGCCTGGATATCGGAAAAACTGGAAAGGAAAAATGATAAGATGGAGGCCGCATGATCAGAAGAGAGGAAGAGGACGACCTCAAATGAGATGGAGTGATGACCTCGAAAGAACTGCAGGTCTAAACTGGCACCAGGTAGCAGTGAGTGAGTAGGGAATTGAGGAGGAGTAAAAGGGATGCCTATACTCAAAGGGTAAATAACAACTGACAGGACAGGACAGGACCTTTGGCAATAAGATAAACTATGTGGTTTATGCATGATGGAACACCTGCCTATCTTAGTCAGCTTGCTCGTGGCTTCCTAACTTAAAAAAAGTATGAAAATCACTGATTTGGTCAAGATGGACCTTGTCATACAAAAATATCAAGAAAACTAAGAAAATTAAAAATATTTCTTCAATTTGAAAAAAGCAGTAGCGTCTCAGTTTTTTTCTTTGAGATTAACCTGCTTTGTTTCCGTGCGCCACTGTTGAGTCCAAAATATTGTTCGGTATTAAAAACTATGCGTCTTTGATAGTTTTCGATACCACCAAAACTCGATCTCAATGTTTCATATGGCTTACGAAAATTTCAAATTTGGCTGCATCTTAACTTCAACACCCTGTGAATCGGTTACGTAGTATTTGCAGACCTATGTTTATATGAAGTTTTTTCATGAAATGATTGCAGCAATTACTTCCTTGAATCTCTTTTCAACACTATATAAAATATGCATTATCCAATTCTTCGACTAATGCTTTTTAAGGAAACAATTGAAAATTCATAACTTTTCACGCCAAACATATAGAGATTCACAATTTAATGGTGTACGTCAAAGATCTCATTTATTCAATTCTGTGTATACCCTGTATAACATTGAATTTTTCTGAGAAACTTAATTTTGGAGTTGAAAGTAAATTGGTTTTGACAAAAAGTTAAAACCATACCACATGTAACTGAAATTAGAGCCACCCCTGTAACTTAATCTACAGAAGTTTTCAATACCACATTTCAATCCGCTCTAACGAATTGCACCCACTTTAGGAGTATGTTGATTTCATCAAGATTCACCCTGTTATGTTTAGAACTTCTATAGTTCACATTCGTCTTCTCATTTCTGCTTTTAATATCTTCACAAACGAATAGGGTAATTCCAGAGTTGATGGCCTTAGTAACTTTAAGATTTTATTGTAAAGGAATTAACAATGAATAAAACATATAGATATTCACAATTTAATGGTGTACGTCTAAGATCTCATTTATTCAATTCTGTGTATGCCCCTATAACATTGAATTTTTCTGAGAAACTTAATTTTGGAGTTGAAAGTAAGTTTGTTTTGACAAAAGTTGAAACAATACCACATGTAACTGAAATTAGAGCCACCCCTGTAACTTAATCTACAGAAGTTTTCAATACCACATTTCAATCCGCTCTAACGAATTGCAACCACTTTAGGAGTATGTTGATTTCATCCAGACTCACCCTGTTATGTTTAGAAATTCTATAGTTCACATTTGTCTTCTCATTTCTGCTTTTAATGTCTTCACAAACGAATAGGGTAATTCCAGAGTTGATGGCCCTAGTAACTTTAAGATTTTATTGTAGAGGAATTAACAATGAATAAAACATATAGATATTCACAATTTAATGGTGTACGTCAAAGATCTCATTAATTCAATTCTGTGTATGCCCCTATAACATTAAATTTTTCTGAAAAACTTAATTTTGAAGTTGATAGTAAGTTTCTTCTGACAAAAGTTGAAAATATACCACATGTAACTGAAATTAGAGCCACCCCTGTAACTTAATCTACAGAAGTTTTCAATACCACATTTCAATCCACTCTAACGAATTGCACCCACTTTAGGAGTATGTTGATTTCATCCAGATTCACCCTGTTATGTTTAGAACTTCTATAGTTCACATTCGTCTTCTCATTTCTGCTTTCAATATCTTCACAAACGAAAAGGGTAATTCCAGAGTTGATGGCCTTAGTAACTTTAAGATTTTATTGTAAAGGAATTAACAATGAATAAAACATATAGATATTCACAGTTTAATGGTGTACGTCTAAGATCTCATTTATTCAATTCTTTGTATGCCCCCTATAACATTGAATTTTTCTGAGAAACTTAATTTTGGAGTTGAAAGTAAGTTTGTTTTGACAAAAAGTTAAAACAATACCACATGTAACTGAAATTAGAGCCACCCCTGTAACTTAATCTACAGAAGTTTTCAATACCACATTTCAATCCGCTCTAACGAATTGCAACCACTTTAGGAGTATGTTGATTTCATCCAGATTCACCCTGTTATGTTTAGAAATTCTATAGTTCACATTTGTCTTCTCATTTCTGCTTTTAATGTCTTCACAAACGAATAGGGTAATTCCAGAGTTGATGGCCCTAGTAACTTTAAGATTTTATTGTAGAGGAATTAACAATGAATAAAACATATAGATATTCACAATTTAATGGTGTACGTCAAAGATCTCATTTATTCAATTCTCTGTATGCCCCTATAACATTAAATTTTTCTGAAAAACTTAATTTTGAAGTTGATAGTAAGTTTCTTCTGACAAAAAGTTGAAAATATACCACATGTAACTGAAATTAGAGCCACCCCTGTAACTTAATCTACAGAAGTTTTCAATACCACATTTCAATCCGCTCTAACGAATTGCACCCACTTTAGGAGTATGTTGATTTCATCCAGATTCACCCTGTTATGTTTAGAAACTCTATAGTTCACATTCGTCTTCTCATTTCTGCTTTTAATATCTTCACAAACGAATAGGGTAATTCCAGAGTTGATGGCCTTAGTAACTTTAAGATTTTATTGTAAAGGAATTAACAATGAATAAAACATATAGATATTCACAATTTAATGGTGTACGTCTAAGATCTCATTTATTCAATTCTTTGTATGCCCCTATAACATTAAATTTTTCTGAAAAACTTAATTTTGAAGTTGATAGTAAGTTTCTTCTGACAAAAAGTTGAAAATATACCACATGTAACTGAAATTAGAGCCACCCCTGTAACTTAATCTACAGAAGTTTTCAATACCACATTTCAATCCGCTCTAACGAATTGCAACCACTTTAGGAGTATGTTGATTTCATCCAGACTCACCCTGTTATGTTTAGAAATTCTATAGTTCACATTTGTCTTCTCATTTCTGCTTTTAATATCTTCACAAACGAATAGGGTAATTCCAGAGTTGATGGCCTTAGTAACTTTAAGATTTTATTGTAAAGGAATTAACAATGAATAAAACATATAGATATTCACAATTTAATGGTGTACGTCAAAGATCTCATTTATTCAATTCTGTGTATGCCCCCTATAACATTGAATTTTTCTGAGAAACTTAATTTTGGAGTTGATAGTAAGTTTGTTTTGACAAAAAGTTAAAACTATACCACATGTAACTGAAATTAGAGCCACCCCTGTAACTTAATCTACAGAAGTTTTCAATACCACATTTCAATCCGCTCTAACGAATTGCACCCACTTTAGGAGTATGTTGAGTTCATCCAGATTCACCCTGTTATGTTTAGAACTTCTATAGTTCACATTTGTCTTCTCATTTCTGCTTTTAATATCTTCACAAACGAATAGGGTAATTCCAGAGTTGATGGCCCTAGTAACTTTAGGATTTTATAGTAAAAGAATTAACAATGAATAAAACATATAGATATTCACAATTTAATGGTGTACGTCATCTCATTTATTCAATGAATACAAACTGATTTAATTTTGAGTTGATTAATTTGTTTTGACAGAACATAAAATATACCACATTAAATTTGTAACAATCTTTCAATATCAATGACAAATTACTTTGAAGAATATAATTTTAAACTTTGAAAAAATATAAGGATTAGCCATCTCTCCTAGATTGTCCGGGAGTGATCGCTATAGTAGTCGGGGGGAGATGGCCATTTCTTTTTTGCTTGTCCCATTGCTCTTGAGATCTTTCAACTCCTTTTTTTCTTATGACCGCATTAAGAACACATGTGCTCCAACTCGGTGTAATTTCATTCAGAGAAAACTAATAAATGGCCTTCCATAGGAATCAGTGCTTGTTCCACTTCTCTTTAGTCTGTATATCGCGGATATGCCAGAGACGAGATCCAAGACGTTCGGTTACGCTGACGATTGGACTCTCGCCACGAGGTGTACATCACTCGAACTGTCTGAAGAAATTCTCACAACGGATCTCGAGACTGTTGGAAAATTTTTTAGAAGGTGGAGGCTCCAACTTAATGCCGCCAAGACAGAGGCGACCTGTTTTCACCTGAATAACAAACTCGCAGGAAAATAACTCACCATTCGCTTCGAAAGAACAATACTCACCCACAACAAAACACCTAAGTACCTGGGCACTACTCTCGATAGGATTTTGTCTTTCAAGGCGCATCTGTTAAACACTGCGGAGAAGCTTAGAACAAGAAACAATATTCCTCAAAAACTATGTGGCACCTCCTGGAGAGCATCGGCATCTTCCCTCCGCTCCTCTGCTCTAGGTCTTGTTTTCTCCACTACCGAGTCTTGTGCCTCAGCCCCGCTAAATAGTCCGCATATGAGGAAGGTGGATACTTAACTCAATAATTCTATGAGAATTCTTGCAGGAGTAATCAAGTACACTTCCATGAGATGGCTCACAATCCTAAGCCTCATTCCACCTCCTCATTAGCGTAGAACACATGCTCTCGTAGGCGAGTACAATAAGATAATGATTAATACAGACTAACTTATCCACCAAAATATTGTGGAAGCCAACAACAACAGACTTCGACCAAGAAAGCCACCAACAAGATCAGCAAGGGAGGTTGTACACGAAGGATTTGATATTAGTAAAGCTTGGACCCAGGAATGGACTGCGCATCACAGATAACATGCCGTGCATAATTGAAACACCACCAGGTTTTGATCTTTCCTGTGAAACTTGGGCCATACTCAATAGAATCAAAACTGGGCATGGCAGGTGCACATATTTTCTGCACAAATGGGGAAAACTACCTTCTGCCCAGTAGGATTGCGTGGAAATTCAGATGATTGGGCATATAGTCGAGAATTTCCCAACAAGATCTTATAGTGGTAATCCTTTAGACTTTCTGTTGGTAACTGACAGATCGAAAGAATATATCAATAGACTTGATGCTTGTTTGTAGTCTCCGAAGTATGTTATGTTTACCCTTACATATTTATGTTAATATGTGCATTTTCTTTTTTCATTTAATTTGGTCCTATAAGTGTTTTTACTATACGATAAAGAATTATAATAATCCCTTGAGTTATCATCTTAGAGCTCGCGGACTCTTGTGAAATACAATGACCGAATGAATATTATGTTTCCACCATACATATAAAATTGATCAATTCATCATACAAAAAATTCATAAAAAAATATTTCATTAGCAGCGGCGTACTGAACGAAAGTTATGGGGGTAGAAATGACTCGTGATCTCTGAAACAGTACCACCCTGTAGATTTTCTTAATTGATTCTGTGATTCGATTGTGTAGATTTTAGAAAGGCGTCTATGTGCTGAATTCAAACTGAGTATCTGTGAAATTGTTGTAATCATAAGGAAAAACTTAAAGAATCTCAAGATTTGGTAACGAAGCGTTCGCGGACGTATGTTCATGGGCACTTTCCGGCTTGAGTAGTCACCTCGTGAAATCTTTCACACTAATTCATTTTCACCCTGTATATCAATTTTCTTCAGGTAATTTCCTCAATCAACTCATTTCATCAATATTGATTTTTAGTTACAGAAAACAAGCATCCAATTCATCAGAACGCTTCAAGTTAATTTCATTTTGTACACCATCTCACAACTTTGAGATAAAAACTATTCGTCGTGTAACGTTTTGAAAGATTTAAGTGTCAGAAAGTGTTTGTTGCAACCACCACAAATACAACTTTCAGCCGGAGACGACAATTTGTGTGTACAAGCGAAACAAAGAACCAACTCGTCCGTAACAATCCTTTCATAATTCGTCGAAAATGCTCGAGCAATATGATTAATACGAATTGCTGTTTCAAACTTTAACCGAAACTTTAGCGACCGATAACACTGACGGTTTCTGGCTTCTGGCACGTTAGAAAGCTTATCGCAGTGATCCCATCTCCAGCCGAGAAATTAATGACGTCCAAGCTTCAGCGATGGTGCTGCTGGAGCTTTTTACGATTTCGTAGAACAACTGGTGTTCGCTGGGTGTGAAAATCGAATAAATAAATATTCAACGGCGAATAGACAATGGCACTATGTCAGAATGATGAATAAGGATGATTTTAAATTTCAATGGATTCCATTAGGCGGGAACTAACTCAGTGTGAAACGATTAAATTCTTTTGTTAATTTTAAAACAGTTTTTAATGCATTTTTTGTTATTCAATGCTAGGGAGCGAAATCAAATGAAAAAATTTCAGCGTATGTTTCAGTTGGAAAATAAACGCCTTGCACGACGATTCCATTACATCTAAAATGATCTTTTTCTTGATCTGTCAGAAATTTCCAGACAGTTTTTTGATTTGCGGTGCTATTTCTCAACTATTTGTGTAGGGCTTAGGGTAATTCCGGGAGAGATGACCATACGGGAGAGATGGCACTAATTTCGATTTTAGTTCAATTCGTTTCGGCACGGGCAACAAGTGTTAGTGGATTTTTTTGCAAAAAAGATATAAAAAGGTGATTATTTTCACTTTGTTCGGTTCAAAATATGGGGTTGACTTATTAAGTGGTAAGAAATAGTTTTGAAAGTTTTATCCGTTTTCGTGTTTTCTTTCTTTGTGAAATGAATAATATTCTCGTGTTCTAACCCAAAAATCAACAACGAAAAAAAGGGAGGCTACTTTTATTACGTAATATGGCCATCTCATCCGGACAATCGGGAAAATGGCCATAACATTCACGGGAGAGATAGCCATAAAATTTATTGTATTAATTTAAATTTATCATCAATATCAGTATTTTCTACAGATCCCTAACTAATACGTACGGAAGGCAACTGCTGAACGAGGTGCTTGGAGCGAAGAAGAATTAAGAAGTGCTATGGCAGAAGTAAAAAATGGAGGGATGACGATTTCTAGGTAACTGCACAAAGTGACCTATGGGACCGTTATCATCCGTTGGTGAAGAGAACGAAATAAGACTGAGCAAGCATATAAAAGACATGCAGTCCAGAGGCTTTCCACTGACTTTATCAATTAGGAATTGAGCACAGAATCAATATGAAATGTGAGCAGGCAGGCTATGATTGGCTGCAAATGTTTTTGAAGAGGAATCCCGATATTTCATAACGGAAATCAGAAGGAGTGTCATACGCTAGTAGTCAAGGGATGAATAAAGCAGGAGTAAACGTCTATTTTGAAATGCTGGAGAGGATTCTCAGAAACAGTGACCTAATAAATAAACCAGGTCATTTTCGTCCAGGTCATGTTTTGGCTGTAGAAGGATCCAAAGTTGGAGCTCTGCCAACGTCTACAGAAATAGGAGGAACGATCACTGCAATTCAGTTGAAATGCTGGAGTTTGCTGAAGATAATGACATCGTCTTATTGTTGATGCCATTACACACATTCCACTATCTACAACCACTAGATGTAGCGGTATTTATGTCTCTTGAAACATTTTTCTATGAATCCTGCAGGTTATGAATGATACAGCACCTTGGATGCCGTTTAACAAAACAACAATTTGGCTTCTTATTGAACGAAGTCTGAGGGAAAATCATTGACAAGTGGAAATGTAATATCAGGATTCAGAGAGAACTTTGAGCAACCTGTTGAAAGAAACATCGAACATACAGGTTCGAGGTTAGGAAGCGAACCGATTAAGTAAGTATTCTTTTGACGTCTGAAAAGCATATTGAAAATCGAAAAATGAAAGAAAACGAAGAAGAATAGAAGGGAAAAAATGAAAAGATTATTATAATTCTTTATCGTATGGCAAAAGACACTCATAGGACCAATTTAAAAGAAAAAAGAAAATTCACATATTAACACAAACATGTAAGGGTAAACATAACATACTTCCGAGATTACAAACAAGCATCAAGACTATTGATATATTCTATCGATATGAATTACCAACAAAAGTCTGAAGGATTACCACTATAAGATCTTGTTGGGAATTTCTCGACTATATGCCCAATCATCTGAATTTTCCCGCAATCCCACTGGGCAGACGGTAGTTTTCCCCATTTGTGCAGAATATATGTGCACCTGCCATGCCCATTTCTGATTGTATTGAGCTTTTCTTCAACTATTCCTGTTATTTCAATCACGCCCTCAACTGAATGATTTTGCACTTGTGGCAAATTTTGGTGCTGTGATCTTTGTGTACAAGTACTAAAGCCCTCCGTATCCCAGTTTCCTAGAGAAATGTGCTCCAATTAAAAAGTTCCGGATATTTACTTGGTCATGTAATGGGTCAGCCAGTGCTTGGTGATTACTGCTATATTGATGTCTTTTCCATTTAGTACACTTTACAAATGGTCTAGTTTATTACTTGTAGATCTTATATTCAGGTTTAGATTATAAAAGGTAATCTTCGTAGTGTTTTGTTTATTTTTGGTGAAAATTGATCCCTTTGGTCTTACTAAGTCGTTACAGACATCTTTCCGCATCAGTCAAAATAACAATGTCATAATCTGCATTCATCATTGATTTACGAAGTTAGGCTAATTTAGTATTGAGACCGCGAACGTTTTGATAGTAAACTGACAATTATTCTCGAGACTTGATCACTTTTTCAGATCTGGATCTAACTTTCCCTCTGAAAAAATCTTCAGTTATATGCCCTCAGGCAAAATATCTGCATCAAGGATATCTTTCACGCGATGTGCAGTTACACTGATTATGAACGATGAATACAACTCTGGTTGTGTAGTTTTGAGTTTCACGCAATCAAATACAGGCACTATATCTTCGAGGAAAATAGTCAGGTCCACTTTTGTCTCAGGGTCCAAGCGAGCTGTATGAATCTAAGACGTCCTAGGAATGCTTTTGAGTGCAACTGATCCAGATTTACCCACTATAGGTTGAGAATGGGGCTGAACTTTGCGATGTTTAGAATCATTATTGTTATTGGTTTGGAATGATTCTTTGTGAATTTTATTCTATTATGGATTTTTTAGTGCCAAAATGTTTCTTCATAGCCTCGTTTATTCCTGCAGATACTTGAGATAATGTGAATTCCCTCAACTGATCAGAGCTCTTTTTATGAGAGGTTCTGGATGACAAACCGTCCTTCAGATCATCTTGTTCTATAATATCCATACCAAGAATTGAATAGTTGTCGATCTTCGAGCTCATAACATTTTCAGTATTGGACTTTTCATTGGCAATCCTCCAAAATTTTCAGTGAACGAATTATCTTCATATTCGATTGTCTCAGATTCTCTATTTCACTTTCAACTGAATCGTACTGACCTAGAAGCTCCGAAATCTAACCTAACCCAACCGGCCCTCCCTACATGGCACATCTTCAACAAAAAATTACCGGATCGAAATTACGCGAACCACTGGCACTTGCGTACTGTCAACACACTTTCTCCATACACAATGGTCTATTTCTTTCTGGCTTGAACAGCATTTCTACCATTTCTGTAGTAAAACAGTAAGATATGTCGAAAATGCTGCTTATCGATCTACATATTTGAAAGGGGCAGCAACCAAGAACTACTGCATAGAATTGATTGAAATTTTTTACACACCTTGCTACATGAGCTCTCAAAGCATATAGAAGTGTGAAGTTGGTTGCAAGAAAAACAAAATTACTTTCCAAACAACCCAATATAAATGCGTCTCTGATTGAAGTCTAATAATGAGAGAATGGTTAACACACGTGTGCATGCTCCCCATCCTACAGCTTCGCAACGGACCGTTGGAGCAAGCGATACTGAGTGTGACCATATATTTACCTAGGTGCTAATGCGTTAAGAAGGAGATTTATTCGAATGTAGAGAAAACCGACATGCATTTCGTCTACGGTCTCTCTACCGGCAATTCCGTAGAAGCGTTGAGAAGATATGCTGAAATGTACCCTCAATGTGTTGCTCCTCATCATACTTTGTTTGAACGACTTCATCAGCGACTTCGAGAAACAGGTAGCTTCGAAACTAGAAAACATGATTGTGGTCGCCACCGGGAGATTAGAACACCAGAATGAAAAGGAGCTGTACTTAATTTAATTGACGCGCAACCCAATATATTCATCAAGAAAGCTGCTTTACAGCTACATGTAAATCATATGACGGTATTTAGCATCTTAAAGCAAAAGCCATTATATCCATATCACGTACAACCACCTCGTGATTTTCCTAACCATCTTGCATGTTCGCTTTGTATACTAAATATGATTAGACAACATCCTAAATTGCTGCAGCATATTTCTTTCACGGACGATGTTTCTCAAGACATGCCATTATTAATAACCACAACAAACTCATATGGGCGAAAGAAAATTCTCATGCTTTCGTTGAAGCCCAGGAACAATTTTCTTCAAACGCATGGATTGGAATGATTGGAGATTACCTTATAGGTCCACATTTCTTTCAACCTAGAATGAATGGACATTCATACACTGAGTTTCTCACCGAAGAGCTTCCGGATCTACTTGATTTTATATTTAACCATTGTTCTGATTAGGATCTGCTTCCATTTTCTAAGAGATGTCAGAAAAATTGCATATTTCATATCCACGTGATTTCAATATTTCAGCTTCCTAGTGTCCTCTTTCAGTGCGTCTGCCGTACTGGTATAATGATATTAGTGAAGAGTATATTCTCAACAAATGGAGTAAGAAGGGGAAATCTTTTTTATATAAACAAATTTCGGGAAACTCCCTGAACTTCCCCGACTCTCAGTTCTCGGGAAATCACCGTTCAATCTCGATTCTCGAGGATTTACTCATTCTCCGATAGGGATAGATTATTTTACTTACACATGTGGTTACTAGGTGATAAAACTACATCAATTTGTTTAAGTTTTCTGTATATTCTCACAAGGAATATTCAGTTTTCAACGAATGATACGAAAAAGAAAGAATAATTTCATTTGAATCTAGTCTATATTTCATAGAAATCTATTGTAGGTTGTAGGCGGCATAAAATTTGGTAAGTGTTGTTGAATATAGAAATTCTTTACATTTCTGAAATGATTGCAGGTTGATCTATTCGTTTTTCTGTTCAAATCCAGGCATCTACTTGTTGCTCTGTGATACGGATTGAGTATATCGATCGTTCTGAAATCCCAGTGTGTTGCAGCTAATTCAAAACTTCTGTGAAACTAGAAACACTACTAACTACTATTGCTTTTGTAGTATTGACTCAGAGCGAAGAAATTATTGACCATAATAATTATATAAATTTGTTGTGCTGTGCCTATAATATCAGCAAGCAATATTGAGAATAACAAAGGACCAAATATACTACCCTGTGGCATTAACTTTGATAAAAGACGGCAAAAAACTGCTGTTGTTTATAGACCTCCATTGAGACAAATGAGTACACTAATGAGGGTGATTTGTTTGAGATAACACACGTTATATAACGTCCACAGAAAAGAATTGTTCACAAAATGGACTCATTCAATCGTATAAATCATGATTTTCTGTTCAACATAGTGGTCGATATTTTCGATTCTCCATTCTTTTTACTAGAGAAGAAAGAAAATCGTAATTGACACCATCAAAAGAATCAAGTCGAATAAAAACATTTAAAGTCAATATACAATATCGTAGTTTCATCAATGACAAACGAATTTTAATCACGTGAACCATTTACTTGAAAAAAATCATAATTTCAATCCAAATTTCAAAATCTCACCTTCATCTATTGAGAAAACTGCATATTGGTGTTTGGAATTCCAGAACTAACTTACATATTTTCGGCTAAGAAGGTAGATTCTTAGAATAATTCCTCTTTGCTTAATTTGTTTCTGGCTGAGTTATTCACATTATAGTGTGAATTACCTTAGTTGGTTTCACTTTTATTCCAATGTTGTAGATTATTTATAATTTGTTAAACAAGTTTAGTTTTCATTTTGTATCTGTCTGATGAAGGCTCTCTCATCGAAACGCTTTATAAATGAAGTAAATAAGTTCGAATCAAATTTTCTTCTATTAATCATATTTATGAAAAAGTTGTGAATATTGTGAGGAGAAGTAAGTTGGATAAAGTAGAAGATCAACTAAAATACGGGTAGGAAGAAAATTTATCTCGGCCCAACAGCTTTTAATCAAGATCCTTAAATAGGTTTTGAGAATGTAAAATTGATACAAAATGTTGAAATAGTGAATACACTAAACGCTTTTGAAAGTTTCTATACAATGAAATGCAAACATCCACTTAACAAGGCCGAAGGTCCCATTCCGTTCAGTATACTCTACAGTTTGTTAGATTTGACACGCTCACTACCTACTAATCAGTACGATGTATACTGCAAAGCGTCTAATAGCAGGAATGAATTAAATATAAATGATAGAGCCATGTAGAATAGAAATAAGTATGATGCCAACTGAGTTGGCGAAATTCACGTCGGGTTTGAAACGAAGTTCTGTTGAAGTAGTACAGTGTTTTCGGTATAATACAATGCCAATGCTTTCAGTCCCAACTTACCTGAAATTATGTGCAGGTAAATGAAATTATTATACTTAAAAAAAAACGAATGTCTTTCTCTTCTTGTGGTTTAGAATATACAACATCCGCCAATTGAGGTTATAATATAGAACTCTGTTGTCCAAAGAAAAAATTGTTGATGTATCCAGAAAAGAAAGAAAAACATCAAAATAACTACCTCACATTGATTCTTAGTGGACATTTATCCTGATGCTAATCGCGCCGACGCTGCTTGATGGTACTTCTTGAATCATTGATCTTTAGCTGATGTCCTTTAGAATAAGTCAACTGTCTATACTTGTTATCGTTTCAATATGCATCTAGAAGATAATACGCTTATGATAGTACATAGGAATGATTTTACCCAATCTTAGTAACTTTAATGACGTAGCGTCATTCAATTGCTAGATCTCTAAAAGTTATTGAATTTGTTAAAGTTATTATTTCTTCCTATAAAAGCTGAAAGATCGTGAAGTAGAATGTCATGATGAATTTCAACTCAAATCGAGGATTATTGACATAATTTTCAACATCAATTATTTTACTCGCCGATTTCAAAACATCGTGCTAGCCCTTACATCGTGACTTGAAAACATTCTAAAACGATAATATTGGAAAGTTTCAATATAAGCCAGTTTTATGATATCCTGTATCGCTGCGAACCTAACCGTCGGGTTAGTCAAATTTAATCTGGGGAAATGACATTCAATTTATTCCACCACGAAGTTCTAGAGATTTTCTCGTTCATAAAAGAATTTCCTGGAAAACTGACTTCGGCGAGGGTCTCCCCGCGTCATATCATGAATAAAACACGGACATATTGAGTACAGAAATGATTGATGTGACTCATATCGGCTGAACAGTTTCACGTCCTAGCGGCACACACTGCAGCCTACTTCAATAGATTCCCAATTTGTCACAGGAAAAGAGGAATTTATGAACTTGTACTACACAGTAAATCGAATAAACTGAAGGAAATAAGTAAAATGATATTCCCACTACTTTGTTATAAGTAAAATAAATTGAAGACATACCATGTTATGAAATAGCCCAATCCA
Organism: Cryptolaemus montrouzieri; assembly: GCA_013387265.2. Taxonomy (NCBI): domain Eukaryota; kingdom Metazoa; phylum Arthropoda; class Insecta; order Coleoptera; family Coccinellidae; genus Cryptolaemus; species Cryptolaemus montrouzieri. The sequence goes on from JABFTP020000185.1 coordinate 22,386,915, forward strand.
CTCGAAATAACACTTTTTTCAAACAAAATCCCGAATGGTAATCGATCGACTAACATCCACAATATTCCCAAAATATCACTTTTCCAAACAAAATCCCCGATCGTAATCAAATAAAATTAACATCACTCACGAAATAACACTTCTTCAAACAATATCCCGAAAAGATATAAAATGAAAATATTTTCAAACAGAATCCTGAACGATAATCGAGTATCACAACTAGAAAGAATATCACAGATTCCCAACACATTTTCATATAATCGAATTTCATAGAATTTCATAATTTCCCTTTGTTTATGCAACAAACGCCAAGGATCTCTACTTTGGTGCGCATTAAAAATTGATGAGTCTAATACGCATTTTATACGCAAAATGACAGAGTATTCCCCCGCCAATTTGAAAGAAAGATTAGCTGAGTAAAGAATTTGCAATAAAGTGTTTAGGAATTCGGTATATACACGTCTAAAAGTTAGATGTTGTAAATGATCCAAATTACCCTGATCCCTTTTAGAAAGTATATTAAATGTTCTTTTTCCCAAGTTCAGACTAAAATATTTAGATACACTTCTATTTTCTCGACTTGTAACTACACTGCGCCTAGAAATTAATGCACATTATCAAATTCAAATTTATTCAGGAGAAGTTTTAACGTCTTGAAGAATTAATTTTTCACCAGCAAGGAATGCTAGAGATAACTTAAAAAGAAAAGGATAGTCTCAGAAATTGAAATTGCACCAATATTGAAAAATGTAAGACCCTAGGAAAAATCCCCAAAACCTGGTAATACCTTATATCTTCACCTCTGGCATGAAATGCTGTACGGCATCTATGATTCATACTCAAAATCAATGATATTATACTATTTTGACCTATCACGTTCCCATGGCAAGTAGGGAAGTTTCTTCCTTCTTGTCTTGGATTTATTGCACCCATGTTGTGACAACAGAATGTTCAAAATATTCATTCGAACAAGTTTTTGGTCTAAACCGTGCCTACGTAGCACCCAACGCGTGGTCTGCTTTCTAATGTATTAAAGTTGGTTTAATATCTGACAAACATGCAATTTCAACATGTTCATAGCCTCTGCTATCTCTGTTGTTTTAATTCGGTCGTCCTTTATCCCCTTTTGGTGAACTTTAGCGATTTTATCGACGGTAGTTTTCAACTCTCCCAAGCTCTTACGGCCATATTTACATTAAGCTGCCAGAATGTCACTGTAGTACTTAATGTCGGAAATCGAATATGATGCAAGCAGTATTCTCCAGATGAGTTTTATGCATTATAATGTGGAATCAGTGAGAAATAAGTTTCACAATGTGGAAGCATTCATATTGGTATACTCACCTATTATTGTTGTCTTATCTGAACATTGGCTATCGGTGGAGGAAATTAACTCTTTCAGTATTCGTGACTACCAGATCAGTTCTTACAGTGCCAGATGTAAACACAGAGGCGGAGATACAATGATTTTACTAAGGAGAAGCTTAAGGTTTGAATCTACTAATGTATTCTCTATAAATATTGAAAAGTGTATTAAACTATCGTATGTGTGTGTACTGTTAAAACTATATAATATATATTATAGTAGTCTATTGATCACCTTCCTGTGCTTTCATTCCTTTTTGCGAGGCTCTGGAGTCTGCACTTAGGCGGTTGGACATAGGCAGGGATATTGTAGTAGCTGGGAGCTTTAATGTACGTTTCAATACTAACCAAGAGGAGGCCACAGTCCCTTGTGACCTTTTACGTATGTATGGCTTAATGATGAAAATTTTCGCTCCTACACGGGGGCCTAACTGTCTGGACAATGTTAATTTTAGCGTAGTTGATGTCAGAACGGTTGAGGCAGGTCTTTCTGATCATGCTGGTCAACTAGTTTGTTTCAATGTTAGGGCCTCGAAAGAACCAATTGAGTTTGATAGAAAACGATTTAGATCTATTACACAGCTAGGATTACTTGATTTCTATAATAATGCTAAACCGATTAATTGGAATTTCGTTTCTGATGAAAATGTTTCCATGAATCTTAAGCTTGAGAAATTGATTGATTTTTCGGACACTGCCTTCTTGAAATCATTCCCTGAAACCTACACAAGAAGGGATGATAAACCAAAGAAGGTGGAATGGTTTGATGATAGTCTGAAGCATATGAGGGATATGCTGAGCTTTTTGAGAGAGGTATTATTCAGATCGATTCTTTAGAAAATAGAGAGCTATATAAGTTCATTGCAAATGAAAACATGATTAAATCGGCAAAGAACCTTGTAAAATGTATGTGGGACATAATTGATAGTATTATAGGACGATGCAAAGACCAATCTAATGAGGGTATTGATCCTGCTCACTTCAACAAATACTTTTCAAATATAGCACATAACCTTATATCAAATATACCAAGTACTGATAAAAATTCACTCGACAATCTAAAGGGGTCGCTGCCTCCTTCAAATGTGTTCTCGTTTAGAGAGGTCTCTAATGATAGAGTACAGGATATAATACATAATTTGCAGAAAAGTAATAGTAGGGATATCTATGATTTCTCGGTAAAGATTATAAAGACCATCAAGAATTTGATTATTGTACCTTTGACAAAGCTTATAGGCCAATGTTTGCAACTCAGTGTGTTTCCAAACTTTATTAAGGCAGCTGTGGTTATTCCAATACATAAAAAAGGGAAAAAAACAGACATCTCTAATTATCGTCCGATTTCTATATTGCCTATTTTGTCTTAGATCCTTGTGAGGTATATGACGGACCGTATAGCGCGTTCGGTTTCAGACGTGGTAGAAGTTGTACTCAGAGAGTCCAGCGGTTGGTTTCAGATGTGCAGAATACATTCTAGAACCGAAAGTAGAGACTGACGAAGTTTGGTGATTCCAGTAAGGCGTTTGATTGTTTGGCCCATTCTGTCCTTCTTGACAAGTGTCGTCTGTTTGGTTTCGGTGTGGGAAGCGTCCGTCTGTTGGAGTCTTATTTGAACAATAAAACCTAGATTGTGAGAGTGAACGGCGTGTCATCTGCGATAATGGTCCTGGATGTAGGTGTACCGCAAGGATCGGTCTTAGGACCGATTCTATTTCTGATATAAATTAATGACTTACTTCTCAACGAGGATGAGGTGGATTATACCATCTTCGCTGATGATTCGGGGTTCACATCAGAAGCAGACTCGGTGGAGGTGGTGGAAGAGAAAGCGCAAAGAGTAGAGCAGAGAGCTATTGACTGGTTTGCAGTCAATAAGCTTACACTCAATTCAGATAAAACACGCTGTTTACGCTGAGAAATCTGGAGGGAGAGAAAACACGGAGAGTGTCATGTTTTAGGGTACTTACCTGGATCCGACTATTAAGTGGGACAAACACATAGAGTATGTCTCTGGTAGGTTGAGTAGTTGTGTATTCTTGCTGAGAAACCTGGTTCGGAGTGACTACGAGCACTTCAGTATCGCACTCTTCCATTCAGTGATGACCTATTAAATGATTGTTTGGGGACGTGCTGATGGATAGGATCGTGTTTTTGGTTTACAGAGGAGGGCCGTGAGAATCTTAGGGGGCCTTGGCTTCAGAGAAAATTGTAGGCGGGCGTTTCTGGGGTTGGAAATATTAACTTTCCCTTCTGCCTTCATAACGTACTGTAAGTGAAGACCAATTGAATGAAATTTCCGTTACATAGATTATTACATTCGTACACTACACGCAGAGGAGAAGATCTCCTTGTTTAAGTAAGTGCCAGAGAAGTTTCGAATTCATTTCCATTAGGCTTTTTAACAAATTGCCTCTTGCCGTGCACACTCTACCTTTGCAAAATTTCAAGAGGCCAATGAAGAATATCCTGTGTAAACGTGCCTATTATAGTGTGAGTGAATATCTTGAAAATGACCTAACTCATCCTACTCTATGAATTTCATATTGTATTGTATTGTTGGCAACAATCCATGATCGTCATATTGCGTTTTTATATTGTATTGTTTATGTGTATGAATATCTTAATTTTATTTTAATCAAAATTGAAAAAAAATGATGGTGCGGATTCCCACTACACAAATGTCCAGTTCATCTCAAATTTTCATTGCCGTATCGCCGTTCAAAAAAGAATATTCAGTGACAGCTGCATACATCATTTTTCCATTTCCACCAAACATCAATGTATTCGAACGACCATTCGATAACAACTGCTGAGTATGTGTCAACGGATGAACCATAAACATTTCCTTTCTTTTATTTACGAATGCTGTCATCTTCACGCAGAGGTCGGAAATTTTTACAGATCATCCTCGTATAAAGAACACCTTTTCTGCTCTAAGAAGAATAGACATTTGAACGAGCAGGGATGAGGAATATCTATGCAGATCTAGTGAAGAGAACAATATAATAGTTGCCTCCTGTAACTATAAAATGTGTTTTTTTGAAACTCGTATATACTTGGAAGGTTCATTTAATTTGCCAATATTGCATGATAGGAGACTTTTCCAACGGTTATGTGAAACCAAAATTATATTGTTTGATATTGAATATGCAAGTACACACTTACTCCTCTGAAATAGATAAATGAAATAGACAGGTGGAATTTTCTGAAGTGGTGAATTTTGAAATTGATATTCACAAGACAATACAAGTTCGTTCGGCACCAAAGATTATCGGTTGTAGAATCCAATTTTCGCAAGCTAGGTTAAAAACAACTCGAAAACTCGTTTTCATTAAATATTATGAAAATGAATTGGGCGAAATAGGATATTTGTTACGAGTGACTTTTGCTCTTCCATTTTTAAATCTACTTAAAACAGGAAATTGTTCGGTTTTCGATTAGCCGTCGATATTCACTGAGCATCCAAAACTACGCAAATCGTTATACCGTTAACTATATCACTGAAAATTCATTATTTCTTCTCGATATATGGGCCTAAGGTTCGGTAAAACTAACACATACCATAAAAACCTGTGAATTATTCCTTCGAAATTTCAATGATTCATCTCATAGTTCGCATAGTTAAATATGTATTTTCATTATCATTGAAAAATTAAGATAATTTCAAATAGATACTCGCATCAAGATTCAAAGTGCTCATTTACTAAATAAGTTTCACGATAAAAATTTAAATAATGAGTTTATCTCAGAAATTATTTATAATTATTGGTACAAGTTAATTAGACATTTAAATCATTCCATTTCCATTCTAGTCATAATTCAAACATAAGCTGTTATTTTACTCTTATATAACTTTTGTTTGTTCGTCATTTTTTCTGCCTTTATCGGGGTGAAATTTAATATACCTTGAGAATTAACGGACTCTTGAATCGTTGGGACGCACAATTAATCTATAAAATTTTAACCCTCATTATACTAGAGGGTTTCAATATGTCCCCATTAAAAAATCAACAAATATATATGGAATAATATGGAACGACTACAGCAGACACATTACTTGTTCATCAAATTTTTCGCTTCTGAGTTCTCCTTCAGGAAACTTAAGACGCGAAATTAGATTCTAACGATGAAAACAAATTCTGGTGTTTAAGAAATCATTCAGAAAAGATGGTTGATTAAATTTTAACCTGAAAAGGATCATACTATGCACAAAAGGAAGAAATATAGTGTGTAACATGAGACAGACTTATTTTTGATACCTTATTTATAATGTTTTATCTACACTCTCATATCCACTCGTGGAAAATACTGACTTTCTCAACTAGATGCACATAACTATTTTAGCTGTCGAACTAAATATATTGTCGAAAATGTAATGTCTGTCTTACATTGTATTTCAATCGATAACTCTTTCTTGCTTAGACTCATTTCTCTAATGGCAGTGAAAATAACAGTGAACGACATCATAATCCACGCTTTTATGTCCGAGAATTCCTTAAAAATTCGACTACGTTGCAATTCTGGGGGCTTATTTTTGAAAGTAGTTAAGTGGTGCATGACTCATTTTGATGAAAATGGAAGTGTTACCCTAAGAAGGGAAGTGAAATTCCAGCAACCGGAGCTGATGAAGTTGTTGTAAATGAACGCGTCAAATTTCAAGGTAAATGAACAAAGCCAGAGGGGAGAGTTTCACAGAAACTCGGATTGTCCTTCAGCTCATATCACAAGTGCCAACGTCGAACTCGGTTCAGATTTATTGCAGAATTACAATTAACGAATATCAAACCTTATTCATTATGTCTTTTACACAATAAAACACAACTTCTCTTAAATTGATCTTATTTTATAAAATTCCTAAATTGAAAACACTTTCTTTTTCAATATTTTCTTGCAGATGTAGTTAGCTGGTTTGAATGCTGCAGCAATAGTCAACCATCATGTATGCGTTCCAGTAACCTATATAGATTTAGTTCATGAGTAAGGACTGCCTGGCTGTCAGACCACAGCGGTCTATTATGGCATACTCTATCCACAATTTCATCCACAAGCTCCATCCTTCTTGTAAAAGATATGAGCTTTGTGGATCGAAGCTTAATGAGCTCAGTCAGCTTTATATTGTTAGATCCAAGGTTTTCCGTTGTGACTCTGTCCTCATCTGCGCACTTGCACATAACATGCTCCGTTGATTCTATATCTTCTTCAAATAGCCTACATTAAGGATCCACAATCAATCATAACTTGTTTAGAGGATTTCTGAGGTGACAATGCCCCTTTAGTATGATGGTTAGAACTCTCAGGTCCAACCTAGTGGGTTTAAGGCAAGCCTTGGCTCTCGTAGTGGAAGGTCCACTCATGACGAATCCAGAGTGCCTGAGACCTGAGAGACTCATCCAGTGCTCACGTACCTTCAGGTCCGATACCGATTTCCTTCTATCCTTGCAGTCTCCAGGGAAATTCTGAGCCTAGGCTCCGGTCCAAAGAATCCCAAGCCTGTTCCTCGGGCAGCAAATGAGTCCCATTCTCAGGTGTTTATAGATTGAATTGCAATGACTGTGATAATTTCTAGATTGATAGTACACATAGAAATTTTAATTTAAGAATATCGGAACGCTGTTTTTCAAATATAAAATCAGATTCAAATTACGCGAATCATCTCTTAGAAAATAATCACTCTTTCGACCTACAGTTTGAAATTTTGCATACAGATAATAAATATTGGAAACTAGATCTTTGGAAACTTTAGAGATCAACAAATACAAACACGCAGGTAGACTCATCAATGAACAAGTCGATTTAAGCCCTTCACCTCTATTGAATCTCTTCGGGGAGCAATCTATTCCTAAATTTTATTGGATATACCTGTCATGAATAACCACTTGAGAAGAAGAGACCGAATAAGCTTTTAATTACTCAAGAACATTTTTATTTATATTCTCATTCTTATTTTCTGTACATTCATTCGTCTGAAGAAGCTACGGTGTAGTGAAACGCGTTTACGAATCATAATTATTAAGTAAAATTCCGAAAAACACATTACTTGTTTTTATTATTGATAAGTTCCTTCCATTCAGCCTAAAAGCTAGGATTCCTCGAGCAGACTTTGACAGTACCAGATCTCCGATTAGATCGTCTAATGTAACCTCGGCGATTTCAGGTCAATTTCAAAGTTATTATCATTCATATCAACTTCTTCTGTGAAACATTAGTTTAAGGTAAAGGGAATTTCTAGTGCTCAGAATTATGTTATGTGCCGATTGTATGGAAGAACATTTCATTGTGCTGGATATTTTCGGTTAATGTCAATAATGTTCACCAAACAAGAGTAGCAGTCATCGTGGTGGTTACCGGATTCTTTCTAGATCATAACAGTTTCGAATTGGAATGACTTTCTTTTCCTATTTATTCCAAAGCAAAGAAACTCAACTTACGATTTAGAAACCCTTAGAAGAAACCTAAGGCTCATCACGCGTTTTCAGCGGATGCCCTAACTAAATTCATATTCCTCACTTGAATATATACTCTCCACAAATGAAACAAAAATGATTCAAACCATTTACATAAACTATTTTTCACGAAGCCATATTAATTATAATAATTAATTATTATAATTTTATAATAATTAATTATTATTATTAATTATTATTATATTATAATAATTAATTATTACGCTAATGGAGATTTTAAATGAAAGCTGATCAAGAGCTGTTAGAAAACAAATGAGGTTATAATTAGAATCAGCGACATCAAATTAGTGATCATCAAATGACATAAGTCATTCATTAGACGAAAATTTCACTTTTGTTGTTTATTATAATCGATTATGGAGTTTCTTAATGTGATGAGGTGCCATAAGTATGCAAGGAAAACAGAATTCATTACAGTTGAAAAAGGAACAATATCTGCTTCAACACGATGAGTACTAGTGAAGAAAGTGCATGTTTACTTCACAGAATCTGAATAAAGTTTGTTAAGATCTGCAAGAAGAGTGGTCAAGAATAGACCAAGGATACCACCATAATCTCATCGAAGGTATGCTAAGACGCATTCAAGCCGTGATAAGAGCTCTAAGGTGTATCACCCGAACTGATGTATTGCACTAGCTTATAATTTCTTTTTATCCGTGAATAAAAACTCTTGCTATGTAAAATCTTTTCTTAGATTTGTTTAGACATATAAGGAGTTTGATTGTTGAAATATTTTTCTGCTGGATTTCTTCTTCCATTGTTACAGATTTCGGTCCCAAACCCCCTTCCTTTCAACCTTGTTTTTGGAAATCATAGGGAAGACTATTTTCCTGAGACTATTCAAGTTTGAGTGAGGTAAAATGGAACAGATCCATGCTGATCAATGGCAGTCATCATCAAGTACCATCTTCATCTCGAATTTCAACCCCAGAGGTGACCACCCTTGAAAATTTGGAAGAAGAAAGATGGTTTGAGTGTTAACTCGAAAGAAAGGTATTATCATTGTCTGAATTCCCGTGAAAGAGTTTTCATCTTTGATTGAAAACTGTAGAAGATACAAAGTGAGCCACTGAAAAATAGAGAAGACTATCTATCGCCCTGAGCTATTCAATTACCCTGCTCTAGAGGTTGAAATTTGAGATGTGAATGGTGTTTGGGAAAATGACAGCTTTTGATCTGGAACAAATCTGTTCCATTTTTCTGCATTAATACTTGAATAGCTCAGGGCGATTGATAGTCTCGTCTATTTTTCAGTAGCTCACTCTGTATTTTCTACATTTTTCAATCAAAAATGAAAATTCGTTCATGGGGACGGAGATAATACCTTCCTTTCGAGGTGTCACTCGACTCATCTATCCTCTCTATCACTCCTGCTCTAGGGGTTGAAATTCTAAATGAGGATGGTACTTGATGATGATTGCCATAGATCAGCATGGATTTGTTCCATTTTACTTCACTGAAACTTGAATAGTCTCAGGGAAATAGTCTTCCTTATCTTTCAGTTGGTCACCCTGTATCTCTTACAGTTTTCAGTTAAAAATGGAAATTCGTTCGAGGCGATGTAGACAAAGATATCACCTTTCTGTTGAATCATAGCTCGACCCATCTGCCCAATTCAAAATGTTCAAGGATTGCAACCTCCGCTTAGGAGGTTGATAGTTCAGGCAAGTTTTGTACCCCAAAAGATGTCCCCCTTGAAACACAAATTGACCTGTTCTTGCGTTTTGATCAGAAATGAATATCTTGGTAGATATAGCCTCTGTTTATATATATATATATATATATATATATATATATATATATATATATATATATATATATATATATACCTACAGATAATGCTTATGAAAAATTTGTATTTTTACAGAAAATCAACAAATCAACTAACGCTATGAAGGAAATATATATATTAAGTATATTTCCATGAGAAAAGCCAGCTTATTCGAGTATTTAAAACGCATTCTCACACATTACCAATCTGATTTCATCATTTTACATGAATCTAACCTGTAATGTATCCAAAATTCTATGATATCGAATTATAAAGCAGAGAGTTCACTTTAAACTAGAGGATAATTTCTACTTGATCAAATTTTTTTTCCGGTGAGTTTATGCGGTTGAATAATTCGTTAATTCAATGTGTGGTTCGGTTTGTAGACACAATATCTGAATAACGTCAGTTATGCCAAATGTGTTTTTCACTTAGTAGAAAATACATTTCACTTGTTAGAATTAATTTTTCGTATCCTTAGTTCATCGTCTTTTCTAGAGTGAAACTTATATGGTTAATAATTTGAACTTTTAATTCCAAAGATTGAATTATCGCGAATAATATCAATCATGTTATCTAATGGTTTCTCAAAATCATGAAAGGATTTCAGTATTGTTCAAGTTGATAACCATAAATTTCAATAAGTATATTTGCAAAGAGCAGTAATATTTAGATTCTTTAGATATTCTTTCGAGCTATCAAAATGTTGAATTCAGCCTTGAAATTATTCTATAGTCCTTGCAAAGTTAAGCCAATATTCATAATTAACTACGACATAAAGGTTGTGACATTGAAGCTATTCCTTTCTTCTAGACTGTTCAATTCCTAAGTGTATTAACACACAATGAAGTTACATCAAAAGAAGTTTTCTTTCATCCTTCTATTCTCAACTCTTCTGACAACCTATGAGAATTTAAAAGGTAGCAAACTTTCATGAATTTCGGTGCTTTATCCTTGCTGAATGGCAGATGCATTGTTCCAGAGAATGTTTCAAATTTTAGATTTTTATCTATCATACGCTGAGTGGATTTGTTGCTATGCATGATGACCTTGCTGGCTCGGATTGGGATTATGTTGATGATGACTTGGGGTGTGATGAGGTATTCGAAATATTCCATCGTAAGTTTGTGCAATCATTTCTTACATCTTTTCCTGAGAGAGTTGTTCGCTATCAAATTATTCAGTCTTGGGGTAGGTGGTTCACGAATGAGCTAGCACAAATGAGAGCAGCTAAATTTCGTCAGAAAATTATATGACCAATTCAGAACTGATGATCTAAAAAAGCACAGATATATATTGAAATATCTTTATCGGCTGAAAATACGAAAGGCCAAAATTTTGCATAATGATAACCTAATAAATAAGTCTTCAGACAAGTCTCGAATATTTTCGAAGATCTTAAATAGCAAGCAGGGTAAAAAGAGAATTAAACTTGGTGTGTCTCTGGATGCTAATAAGTGCATTGAGTACTTTACCACTGTAACAGATATTATTTCATACAATATTTTTAGGTTTGATACAGATCTGAATGAAACATGCAAGAAACAAGTTCCTTCCGATATAACGTTCTGATTTTCATAGGTGGGCCATAACACTATTTGTGTTGCAGTGAGGTCCCTGAAGAATACCAGGTCAACTGATTTTTACGGTTTGTCAAGCACTATCGTTGAGAGAAATATTCCATTATTCATCCACTCACGAACATTATGAATAAATGCATAAGATCTGGCATCTTTCCCGACTATCTCAAAATCTCGAAAACTGTACCTGTGTTCAAGAAGGTGGATGTTGAGGACGTTGAAAATGATCGCCCCATATCCTTGGTACCAGTTTTCTCGAAGATAATCGAAAAGGTTCTCTGCAGACAAACAATCGATTTCCTTGAAAATGAATTCTTGTTTTCGATTGATCAGTATGTACAGCTGATGCGGGTCTTTCTTTAATCGGTCGTACGATGGAGTATTTTGAGTGAGTTCTTCAGTCTCTTTCCGTTTTTGAGGACCTGACCAAACAATTCGACTGCATGTCACGAGACAAGCTTTTGTTTAAGCTTCACAAATATGATTTCAACGATGTCAGTATGGCCGTTATAGACTCTTTTTTTCTATCCAATAGAAGTCAGCATGTTTTCGTTAAAGACAAATACTCAAGAAACATGCCGATCAATAACGGGGTCCCCCAGGGGTCTATCATGAGTCCGGTATTGTTTTTGGTCTGTGATAATGATTTTCCTTGTTTCATTGATGAGGCTGACTCGACGTTATTTGCTGACGATGCGACTCTATCTGTTCGGAATGTCAATATTGATGAACTTCAGGGGTTATCCGAGAGGGCTCGGCATCAGGCATTGAGATGGTTCTCAGTTAATGGTCTTAGCATGAATACCAAAGGAACACAGACCAGGTTGTTCAGTTTGAAGGCCGAATCTGACGTGCGTCGCTCTGGAAGTATTAAATTTTTGGGCATATACTTGTATCTGATACTCAGGAGGGATTTTCATTCTACAAATCTATGAACCAAGATCAGTAGGAATATTTTTGTTCTGAGACAGCTTGCGTCCTCAGACGCACTGTTTATTTTGCTAACATAGAATCTCACTCGTGATATGGTATGGTGGCATAGGGCAACGGCGCATCTCGCTTTCAGTTATTCAGATTCCAACGGAGGGCCCTCAGAGTGGTGGCTGGACTGAACTTTAGAAATTGTTGCAGGGCGACATTCAGATACTTGCGAATCCCACTTTCCCGCTCTATTGGTGCTGGAATGTCTGCTTTTTGCTCCCGCAAGAAGGGACTCTGATTTGGTGAACTCTGATATTCAAAATCACCACAAGAGAAATAAGTTAGACAGGAGAATTGATCGCTTCAGGCTCAGAAAGTCACTGAAAGGGCCTACTTTCTTCTCGAAAATTTTCTTCAATAAACTCCCGGGTCATTGTAGAAGTCAATCCACGGTGTCTATCAAAAACACCGTAAAAAGAATCATGATTGATAGTGCCATTATTCAGTGAATGAATTTCTGGGATTGAATCTGTCTAAATTTTTACTTTGAACCTCTGCAATTTCGATTATATGCTCGTTTTTATTATTTCATACGACTATTGTTGTACAATATGTTCGTTTTGAATAATACTCTACATTAAATTCGACCCATGCAAACAATGTTTCAAGTAAAGTATCAATAAAGATTTACTTACTTTACTCACTTCACATACGAGGATGCTCTGAAAAGTTTGTGAGCTCTACGAGAGAATGGCAGCACTCGTAAATAAAGGTTAGTGAATTTTTATTTCTCATCTCTCGACAATTACTTAACAAAGTATCATTAAATATTTGTTTTTACGCCAACGCAAAATGAAAATGAGTTTGATTCTGTAGATGGGGACTTTGCAGCATTATCTATAGAGAAACTTTGGGCATCTGAATTTAAACGTAGCTATAAAAGCTTGAGATACGACGTTCGAGACTTCCTAAAACTGCAACTTCTCATGTTAACTTCGCTAAGAGACAAAAGAATATGTATGTCATTACTACAATCAAATATATATATATATATATATATATATATATATATATATATATATATATATATATATATATATATATATATATATATATATATATATATATATATATATATATATATATATATATCCGCACATTATTCATTATCTTAGTCAAGGTCTTAGATTTAGTTATGTTCTACTCTATAATATCAATGAAAATACTCATGGTTATTCAAAATTGCGAGTTTATTGGATGTTACAAAACGAAAGAGTTACATATGGTGTTAAACGTAACGTAAGGAATGACTTTTGATGTTGAAGCGTGGCACTTCATGTCCTCAGCATACTTTCCAAAAGATGGTACGTAAGCACTGTGTGGTAGTCGTAAGCATGGTGGTATATGATTGTCAGTTAGTCAATTACGATGTTTTGACTTTATAATCTTCATTTCAGAAAATGCATATTCGCACAAGTAAGTGGACCCAAACATTGCCGTCAGATGAAGGGCGATTCGCCTTAGATTTGGATATTTATCTTCAGATAAAAAACACCAGAAATTTGTATCAGATGCTGTAGCATTGAGATGTTTAGCTGAGATAATCTGCACCAACTCATATTTAACAGAACATGAGTTCATATTAAACTGACTTTCTATATCAGTATCTAGTTCCTCAATGTTTTTACATAAATGATGCTATATTTGCCAATTTACTGCAATCATAAAAACGCTATTCAGATTGTACTGTTATATTTGATTATTCAGCTTCATACGTATTCAACTGAGGAATTATTTCTTTAAAAGACGGAAAATCTTTTAGATTCTTGCTTTTCAGTTGAACTATCATAAGTTGAAATCTAGTTTTGAATGCATTTACGGCACTAATCATCGCAATAATAGTTTTGTCCTTACCTTGAAGCTCAAAATTATTGGTGTTTAAGTGCATTGTGATGTCAGTCAAAAATGCCGAATAAGCCAGCCATCTTTCGTTTTTCAACATCTGAGCTAATTCTTGAAACCTTTCTAGAGATTGTCCGCGACTCGACCACCTGACGTCCGTGAGAAGAACTGAATCAGTGTGTTCAGCTGACTCCCTATCTTCCAACTGCAACTTTAAAAGCTGCCGTTGCAAACTACAAGCACGGATGGAATTCGCAATTTTTGTTTCAATGCCCATATTTCTCTCCGTGTTCAAAACTTTTGAACAAAGAACGTGTGAAGATTTAAATCAGCTTGTTCAGCTGACTCCCTATATTCCAACTGCAACTTGAATAGCTACCGTTGCAAGCTATGTGCATGGATGGAATTCGCAATTTTTGTTGCAATGCCCATAATTTCCTCCATATTCAAAACTTTTAAACACAAAACTCGTTGATGTATAATGCAATGAAATGAAAAAAATGAAGTGAAATCTTCATCAGCTCGACACAATGCCACAAACCCGTTTTTGTTCCAATCATTGCTGGTGCTCCATAGGTTGTTATGAACACTAATTAATATATTAGTAGCTTGTAGTTTTTTACATAATTGAAGAAAACGCCATATATATCTTCATCGTGGGTCTTCTCTTACAGAAGAATGATTGTCAAAATTTCTTACTTAAGCAACATGTCCTTGAATACCATCCGAATAAAAATACACAGGTGGGCAGTGTCTGTCATATCGGTGGATTCGTCGAGCTGTAAAGAAAATTATGTTTATTTCATGATATCATGACGGACGAGGTAACTGAAGTTCTCTAATAACAGATATGATTTTTGTTTTATTTTTAAAATCTCCAAATAAAGTCACACTCGCTTCAATAAATGCTTCCTTCACAACCGATCCATCTTCGAATGGTTTCTTGTGTTTCGCAAATACATGAGATATTTGAAATGACGCGATCGTAGCTGCTTTTGATTGTTTGGCTGGTCTTATGAATATGGTTTGTTTCTTTTCAAACAAGATATCAAATCATGTACTTAGATTTTCTAAATTCGCTCTGTGACGGAAAATCCTTTTCATAGTTTTTATGACCCATTTTATGGCTGTAAGTTACCACGCTTAGGTATTGCAACTGACGCGCGACAAATAAGTCAAGTGCACTCATCCTTAACCATACAGAAGAAAAATCCTTCCTCCCAATCGTTATTGAAATGATACGTTTTAGATTTCTTCGCTGCACTCATTTTGTACTATTTAATAATAAACTTTGTATCGACCTATTATTGCCTTCAAGTAACAATTCAGAAGGACTCCAATTCCTACAGGCGCAACATTTATATCAGCGTGAACAAAAGTCTCGAATGTTCTCGTCAAACGCGTCGTCCGGTTAAACCGGAAGAGCTTACCAACTCTGTTATTTAATATAGAACAAAATGTATATTGATGACTAGTTCAATAACACTTGTTCTTCCAAATACAAAAAAAACTTACACATAAGTCTAGCTTGTATAGTTTGGACCAATGAAAATTCAGAAGGGTGCAATTTATGTTTTCTTAGAATGCTGTGAATACTACTATGAGGTAAATTCAGTTCATGCTCTGCTATTGCCAATGATGTACGTGGATTAACATCAGAAGTAGATAGAGTGGTTATTTCATTGTCTTCATTGTTGACTATAGGCAATGAAAATGATGTCTTATTCTGGAACGTTCCAGTCGAAAGAAAATTTGTAACGTATCTTCTGATTTTTCAATCTGTCATAGACGGCATATTTGTATATAATTCGTCAAATCTTCTACAAGTCCTTCTCACGTTTCGTCTATCATCTCCATGAATGAAAACTGTATTACGTATTTTATCATTCGTGTAGCTACCCATTCTGTTCAAATTAATTCCACTGACAGTTAAAACAATAGTAATTTGTTATCGATGCTCAGTCTATGCTTTGGGATGTTTCTCCGTTTCGAAATGTTTCGACTGGGATTCAGTAGGACATGAATTATATCCTGCATGATTTCTTGTTTGAAAACCATCTTTCGTCATTTTGATAGCTCTCGCTGTTCTTGAGATATATCAATTTTTTCAAAAAGCAAAAAATCGATATTTACAAGTAAATCTAGGATAATTCATGAACAAAACAAGCTAGACTTATGTGTTAAATGTTTTTGTAATTGAAATGATATGTGCCAGTCATCAATATGCCTGGTGTTCTATATTAAATAACAAAGTTGGTATGCATTTCCGGTATAACCGGAAGTGCCTTTGAGGTGAAAATATCTTAGAAATAGAGTTTTAGACATACGGAAACAACTGCTAGAATTTCAGAACTATATCATCATTAGTTCTCTATAAACGTCTAATAGCCCACTCAACTTGGGATACCTGTATAGATACCGTTCACTGCACCTGGCGCCTCCGCCTTTTTGCAGTATTTACCTGACAACGATAGGTTCACATAGAAGATATGATATACAAAAGAAAAATTATGAAGCTACCCGACAATTTAAGCGCAAACAACGAATATGGTCGTATAGAGGAATACATTTTAAGAAGAATAGCCATCTTTTTCGAATTTCTAATGAGACAGACAGAGGAAGACGTTTTTTTTTTCGTTTTAATTATGAAAGTATTGATAATACAAAGATTCATTGATTCCTTTTCATTTTGATGTCGATTGGGCTCAAAGTTCCGCAATGAAACGGTAAAAAAATAAAAATAAATTTACTATTTTGTTTTTCAGAGATCATTTTGTGCTTCGCTACTAGTTCCCGTGTGTTTCTTTATTCTTCACAGTGAATCGCGGAACAATGCTTTGACTAACACTATCCTTTATTCATTTGGTATATGTTGCCCCCTCCTAAGCAACTCAATTTCTGTGTTCATTTGATTTATACCGCTCCATAATTTCAGTGAATTTTAATAGTGAACCTCATCACCTAATAATTTCAAAATTGATGATTTTCTACCTTCGGTGAGAGCAAAACTCAGAAAAACGATAATACAAACAGCCTGTTCCTCATGCTGATTTCAGAAGCGATTCTAAAACAAATTAGTGAGAACATCATCGTCCTAATATTTTTATATTCGGACTGTTCAAAGGTTCAAAGTTGGAACCTTACTGGTTCTAAAATCACAATATTCAATACAAGAGAGCGATTCTGAAGTTTTGCTCTAAATTGAATGTTATACACCCTCACCTTCACATCAAGGAAAATAGTTGTTGCATGGCTGAATGAATATTTTCCAAACATTATGTATTGGTGAGAGAGATCCAGTTATTTGGCCACCTCGGTCACCAGGTCTCAACCTGTTAGACTTTTATGCATCGAAATGCATGAAGCAGCCTGTCTACAGCGTAGAAACAACAAATTTTGAGCAGTTACAAGAAAGGAAAGTATTACAAATGCCAACGTCCATCATATTGTTCTACAGTCTCTTCTTTGTAGGTGTGAGCTCAGAACAATGTCAATTTCAACTTATTTTCCTACCTTTCTGATCTGAACAATTTTAATTTGTATGTATTTTAACAATATATAATCGCTTTTGAATATTCTGTGATATTCTCTGTCTGCTTATTGTGCGTTTACATTGCAAAAACCATGAAAATAGATCACATCTACCAATTTTTCATGAACGAATGATGCATTTTCAATTTGAAAAATTTAAAATTTCGAAACAATAATGAACAATAATGGAAAAAAATATTGTGACATATATGTATCAAAAGCAATTCAACATTCTCCATGATTATATTATTATGATTACGAATGTCACCTTCTGAACATCAAGATATGTATGTCATTCCATTTATGGCCAAGGTGCTCAAAGGGTCGATCGCGATCGACTAGTCGATGGCAAGTTATTTTTTTCAGTATATCTCAACAAGAACAAAAATTTCAATAAGTAGGTAACTGAACTACAGAAATTTATTACGTTATAAAATAACACTCTGCTAGCAGCAAACGGCGGCTTTATCAAAGGAACGCGCGGTACTTGTCGAAGAAAATCCGCGTTTTGTTTTGCCGCTTTCCGCCGATATAAATGTTGCGTCTGCAGGAATTGGAGTCATTTTTAATTGTAACTTCAAGGCAATACTACGTTGTTATAAAGTTCATTAATAATAGTACAAAATGAGTGCAGCGAAGAGATCTGAAACGTATCGTTTTAATAACGATTAGGAGGAAGATTTTTTTATGTATGGGGAAGAATAAATGAATTTGTCTTATTTGTCGTACGTCAGTTGGAATACATAAGAGTGGTAACTTAGAGAGACATCATAAAACGGTTCATGAAAAACATTAAAAGGATTATCTGCCACCGGTGAATTGAGAAAATAATACTACTTGATTTGATATCTTGTTTAAAAAAGAACAAACCATGTTCACAAGACAAGCCAAACAATCAAAAGCTGCCACGATCGCGTAATTTGAAATATCTCATATATTGGCGAAACACAAGAAACCATTCAAAGATGGATCGGTTATGAAGGAAGCATTTATTGAAGCGGGTGAGACTTTTTTTTTGGAGATTTAAAGAACCTCTGTTACCTCGTCCGACTGTCACGAGACGTATTGAAGGTATGAGGCAGGACATGGCAGACAAAACTAAAACAAGATATCATGAAATGTACATATATTTCGTTACAGTTCGACGAATCCACCGATATGACAGATACTGCCCAGATGTGTATTTTTACTCGGATGGTATTCAATGACATGTTGGCTAAGTAAGAATTTTTGACAATGACTGGAAACAAAAACGGTTTTGTGTCAAGCTAATGAAAATTACTTTCATTTTTTTCATTCTATTGCATTATACATCAACATGTTTTGCGTTGGAAAAATTTAAACACGGAGGAAATTATGGGAATTGCAACAAAAATTGTGAATTACATCCGTGCACGTAGCTTGCAACTTGCAGTTGGAAGATAGGGAGTCAGCTGACCACATTGATTTAGTTCTTCACACGAAGAAAGGTTTCAAGAATTATTGCCCGAAATGACAGCTTTTCTATACAAAAGAGGTGATGACACCCTGAAAAACGAAAAGTGGCTGACTGATTTGGCATTTTTGACTGACAACGCAATGCACATAAACACCATTAACTTGAAGCTTCAAGGAAAAGGAAAAACTAATACTGAGATAATTAGCGCAGTTAACGCATTTAAAAGTAAATTGTAACTTATGATAGATCAACTGAAGAGAAAGGATCTGAAACATTTTCCGTCTTTGAAAGCAAGGATTCCTCAGTTGAATTATGATACGTATGAGTATGAATTATCAAATACTATAGGACAATTCGAAATGCGTTTTAATGACTTCATTAAATTGGCAAATATAGCATCATTTATGAGTTATCGTTTTTCTTGTGAAAACATTGAGGAACTAACTGCTGAAATAGCAAGTCAGTTCAATATGAACTCATGTTCTATAGTGAATGAGTTGGTGCAGATTATAACAGATATATATCTCAAAGCTGCAGCATCTGATATAAATTTGTGGTATTTTATATCTGAAGATATCCAAATCTGAGGCGAACCCCTTTTCAACTGACTGCAATGTTTGGGTCAACTCACTTGTGTGAGTCTGCATTTTTTGAAATGAAGATGATTAAGTCAAAATGTCGCAATCGATTAACTGACAATCATATGTCATCACGCTTGCGATTAGCAGTCAGTGTTTACGTACCATCTTATGAAAAGTATGCTGAGGATATGCAGTGCCACTCTTCAACATCCTCAGTTAAGTTCAACACCATATGTAACTCCATTGTTTTGCAACAACCAATAAACTCGCTATCTTTAATAAATTTGAGTTTTTTCATTGATATTATAGAGAAGTAACCAACTAAATCTAAGCCAAACCTTGACTAAAATAATGTATATTGTGCGGAAAGCTAATATCTAAATATGCTACAGTACACCCTACTTATGTAGGTAGGTAGGGTGTATCGCGTATGTACGACAACCCTCATCACACATACTTGCAGCACCTCAGAGTCGATAGTAGGTAGACTGAAAATTTGAGATTGATCGCCAGCAGTTCAAGTTTGAGCACCCCTGATCAATGGTGTGACCACAGGATTGTTGTCGTATATTGAAAATTGTGATTTTCAGGACCAGTGTGGATCAAAGTTCTGAAACAGAATATCTCTGAATTTAAACGATTATGACGACGCTGTTCTCACAATTTGTATCAGAGTTCCTTCAGGAACCACTTTTCAAAGTTTGTCGCAGAGCTTAGGGACACCCTGTATATGTATGATATTGATCACAGTCAAAGCTGCTGCTACCACACTTCAGACTCTGTGATCATGACAGTCGAATAAAATATTCAACATTCAATTTCTCATAAAATAGTAAAAAGGATCGCTTCTTAAAGCTTGGACATAGAGATTGATGTCAAAGGTATGTACTCTGAGATTATAAACAAGAATTGAACAATATTTCTGTCATTGCATATACACAATATATGAAATATTGTGGTGGAACGAAATAATCCTTTCTATGATTATTTCTATACAGGGCATCCGTCACTGCGTGTACAACATTATACCACCGATTCTTCATCTCGAAATAAGTCGATTTAGGCTAACTTACCTATATGAAAAAATTCTTGGTTTGGCCGCTAGAGGTCGTCACATCCAAAGATTTTTCATTCTTTTCTCAAATAATTTGAGAATGGCTCGATCGGTAGGAACCATATTTGGTATGCGTAATCTGATGCGTTATCCACGTTTTTTGGTGATGCAGTCAATGACCTTGACGTTCTACAAGTGTGATTTGAAACTAGAACGTGTTTAAATCAACCATAATTCTTCAAATGTCTGCTTTTGAGTAAAACTGTTTTAGACATTGAGTACCTAGGCTAATTATCAAACTTTTCGTCTCTTGCAATTTTTTAGTATGATGAGCAATTCAATCACAAAAAACAGTTTTTTAATTTCATGATTTCATTTCTTCAACCACCTATCAACTCAAATATATCACATTTGACTGTATATTTTAGATTTATTTTGGCTGTCTGGCAGATTGTCATTTTAGTAGGCTTGACAACCAATTGTTAATACAATTAATGGTTGATATGGTTATGGTGTACGGATTTTGGTAAGGTAATGGACATAAAAGCGCGATAGTATATGCTGAAAGATTTACAGATCGCAAAGTGCCCATCCACCAAACGTTTGGAAATTCTATAGGCGCCTCCGCGAGAATGGTTGCTTCGATCCCAGGAATTTGGGTCGAGGTCGATAACGAACAGTAAAGACGGTAGAACGCGAAGAACAAATTTTGGACATGGTTGAGGAAAATCCACAATTAAGCCCGCGGCGTTGAAGTTTGCAGTTGGTCGTTCCTAAAACAATGATTCATGATGTCTTGAAGGAACGATAATTTATCACATTCAAAAAGTTCAGGTATTACTTCTCGACGATCCTGAGAATCGCCGAACTTTCTGCCGATTTATCCAAGAGAAGAGAACTCAGGATCTGCACTTCACTGGGAAAAATCTATTTACTGACGAATGCACTTTTACTAGGTCCGGTATTACTAATTTTTACCATGAACACGTGTACAGTGTCGACAATCCACATGCTCTTACAAGTACACATTATCACAATCAATTCAAAATTAACGTATTGATTTCAGTAATCAACAATTTCATTATTGTTCTGGTAGTGATTCCAGATCGATTAAACGGAGAGACATATTTGAATTTTTTGCAAGAAACTTTGCCGGATTTGTTGGACGATATTCTACTATTACGGCGGTTTGTAATGTGGTTTATGCACGACGGTGCACCTCCTCACTTCACTTTAGCGGTTCGCGAGTTCTCACATGCACAGTATGCGAATCGTTGGATCGGAAGGGGAGCTGATGTTTCTGAAAGTTGGCGAGCACGATCTCCTGACTTGACACCGGGTGACTTCTTCGTTTAGGGCGCTTTAAAATCTAGAGTTTACTCTTTTCCAATTGACACCCCGAGAAGAGTTTCATATGAGGATTTTAAATGCGACCAACACCTTTAAAAATAGCCCCTAAGCCAAGGGTCCAATTTAATTTATTAAAGAGGATTAACTCATATACTCACCAAAATGGTGGAATTTTGAACATTTACTATAGTTGAATAAAATTTTGAGTGATGTGAGTAATTTTTCTCTTATTTAGTTTTCAACTAGCCAACCTGTTTTCATATTTTCAAATAGTCATTGTTAAAAACTTATGAAATTTTTTCTTCGATTTTTGTACTACTGTACATTAATTTTCCTATTTGCATGATCCATGATTAACAACTCAGAAAACATCAACTTGTCAACAAGAGGTTGTCAAGCATAAAAGAATGACAATCTGCCAGACTACAGAAACAAATCCAGAGCCAACATGGTCAATATGTGATATTTTTGACTTGCAAGGTGGTTGAAGAAATGAAATCATGAAATTGAAAAACTGTTTTTTGTGATTGAACCGCTCATTATATCGAAATTTCTCACGATACAGGAAAGTTTGATAATTAGTCTAGCTACTCAATGTCTTGCCCAAATTGAAAAATTATGGTTGATTAAAAACATTTTCGATTTTTCAGGAACACTTGTAAAACGTCAAGGTCATTGAGTGGAAAACTGAAAAATGTGAATAACTCACCCGATTACGCATACCAGATATGGTTTCTATCGATAGACAAAAATCTTTGATAGAAAACTTTTCATATTGGTGAGTTGGCGTAAATCGACTTATTTCGAGCTAAAAATCTGTGGTATAACATTGTACACGGAATTCACGAACACCCTGGACATTGGATAAGCATTACTGAAGTACTGAAAATTGATATTTACAATTTTATATTGGAAACAATCGAATATGGGTCAAAGTGTCTACCATTTAGCATCGGCCATTTTGATTTTTCTAAATCTGATATCGTTATCAACGAGTCCTAAAATCAATGAATACTATTTTTATCGAAACCGAAGAGATGTATAGTACTAATTTCAGCCATTTTGTGTCCGCTAATTTGAATTTTTTTAAACTGATAAGGAATTATCCTAAATATCGAATATCTGTCGAAAGAATCAGTCACAAAATCCGACAACAAAATCGTAATCAGCAAACAGAAACAGGTAGGAGAACGCAATTTCGCCTTACTGATACTTTGGACCAAGTGTTATGAGAAATCAACTGTCGTGAGATGTTTGGAAACTGGAGAAAAAACTAAAAATCTCCTTACATTTTTACCTTGTGTGAATGTCCAATAACGTTGAGTTTCGGAGCATTTCACAACAATATATTTTAACAGATACAACGAGGTTGAAGCGAGTCTATGATGATTTCACTCTTCTTTTGAGGTATGGAAACTTTAATCAAAATAGTTTTGAGCCAAATATTAAAAGAAAAGAGACGAAGAAAGATCAATAAAAATAAAGGAAAATGAAACAGCGAAAATTCTATGAAATCAATAGACTACAGTATCAAATGAATATAATGAAAATGAAGAATATTGAATCTAAGAAATAACTAAAAGTTTCAGTGTGTTCTTTTTCCACTTTCGCTTTCAACAAAACAATTCTATGAAGGATCCATCCTAACTTCACGAAAACTTTTTATGGAACGATAAATTTTAGCTTGTTTCGTTTCAAAGTGACTTCAATCCATGTTTAACAAGTCTCCAGTAGCTGATTCGACTTAATAGATTTTTCAAATGGAAATTATAAAGAGGACCGATAGACTTGAAAGTCAGGCTTTTCTCGAGTAAGGTTTTTTACTGCTGAAAGCCCACTTGAAACAGTCGTAAACCGTTTTATAGGCTGGGGCTTTCAACGTGTGCGCTCTAATGTACTTTCCGACCATCTTCATAATTATACTTTGTCTCAGAGGAACTGTAAATTGCACATGATTGTTGCCAACCCTTTAGTTTAAGATTCCTTCTTTGAGCGGTCTTCCTTTGGTGAACAGATTACGAACTGAATAAATCGTGATCGCAATATCAAATTACCTGAACGAGGTCGAAAGAAGTAGCGATAAAATTCGATTGTAAGTTTCAATATCAAAAGCGAATATATAAAAAAAACATAGCTGCCAAAATAATATATGGGTCAAGCAGAAATAAATGTTAACAGCTGAAACACTGATTATTCAATAGATTAGATCTCAATTACAATATCCAACTTCGAAAGAATTCCATACAATATTTCAACTCCTATTTTGGGGTGGTTGTTTCGAAAAGTCTTAAATACTATTTTCGAGGATCTATACCTGAAGCAACAGATCCGTTCAAGATTACTTGGTGGTCCACGTGTTTAACTGTCGGCCAAGACTATTTCTTCTAGAGCAAGTGAACGTATACGATTGCAGTTCATAAAAAATATTCAATTCTGCAATTTCTTGAAACTGTGAGAATATCAAAGGTACATTAATATCAATTACGCAGGTATAAACTTTCTAGGTGGTGAAGGGAAATTTTCCCTCCACTCAGGGACTTTCAGGGACCAAAACATTTTCCAGCTCATGTTAATACGCCGATCTAGCTCTAGTTCAGTTGTTTCGAATTTGATAATATTAAAATGTTTCTTCGTTTCCGGGTATGCTGGAAACGATACTAACTTTCGATTTTCAAATAGCACACCCTGTATTTTTTTGCTTATTTCAATCTTTTATCTCATTGTATGACCTCAATTTTCTTCATCTATACTATTAAAGTTGTAAGGCCTTTTTCGGGATTAATACGAGGGGATAACGGTTGTTTCGATCAGGCGGAGAAGAAATGACGTGGCTATTATTTTTCTCCGGAGGATAACGGTCTGAGGAAGGTCCGTGCCGAATTGGGAGCCCCAAGATCGAACGACGGAGCCCTGCGGAGTTTTCGAAAATTTTCGCCGAAACGTCGCCAAGAGCGAACAGAAAGTCGAAACGGCGAGATTTCTTCGGAATCGGAAACTTCGGTCTTTCGGAAGGCAATCGGAACGATCGATCGAAAGAAAATTCAGGAAGGAAGCCCCGAAAAAGCGAAAATAAAAAAGGTCTCCGATTTTTCGAGAAAGGAGGGGACAATTTCGTCGGACTTTTATGTTTATACAAATTTTTCCATCACGTTCGATCGTTTCAAAACCTGAACAAAGAGCAAGCCTCGAGTTTCGCATGTTGGGCCGCAATAGTTTCATTCCCGTTAAACGACGAGAAAACTGGAGAAACATCGATTAAACGAAGGGCTATCGGCAAACTTTTGCAAATTTTCGCTTCATTTTCCTCCTTTCGAATATCTTTGACAGCTAGGAATTAACTAACGTCGAGCTGTCAAAATAAGTGGTTTTCTTGCATTCGTCCTACTTATACGGGGTCACGAGGAGAATGGATTCGGGTGTCGAGATCGGATCCGCGAAAAGAAATCGTTGCTCTACGACTTAATTGTCGACATTGGACAATTTTTGAGGCCTAGTATTTCCAGAGAAAGAACGGAAGTACCTTGGCAGAGCCAGTCGCTCTCCTACCGTCCCTTAGATCGATATTCAATGTTGTAAGTGAGATTTACCAGCGTATAAAATTGAATGCTCTCTCTCTTTTGAATGAAAATATTGAGGTGGAAATAATAAGTAATTTTTATTTCAACCAACATAATTTTGATACTACCAACATCGAGAATATAGTTCTCTTTCTCTTCTTCTAACCTTATTAATTAGTCTTATATTCGATTTGTCAAAATAAGTAATTCCGAATTTCATTTGAATGAAGAATGAAAAGGTTGACGACATTTGAAATAAACTTTTAGAGGTATGTGAGTTCGATGTTTATTTTATCAATTTTTATGTATATTTTGTTCAAAGAAAGAAACGACAAACTTTCAAAATTCATAAATTAAAATATTATACTTCGTGGTTATTCTAACCTAAACGATGTGATTCAAATGGAATGTTATAACAGAAAGGAGTTAAGGAGACTTACAATAATGTTTGAAAGGTAAATGAATGTAATTTGAGATTTATTTATGTATTTTAATGTACCTATCTTTTTTCAGCATGCTCAAGAATTATACTCAGAATTTACATTTTGCATATTTCTTTCGTAGTTATTGTACCTCTATGCGTTGAAGAATGTCCTGGAATTAATAGAAGTTTTAACGAATCATTTGGGGATATTGAAAAATGATGGGATATCCTTCGAGTTGCTATTAATAGGTATTAACCACTTTTGTAAAATAATATTTTTCTGGAAGGAACTCGATAAAGTTTTCGTTAGGCCATTTAGAGT
This sequence comes from Cryptolaemus montrouzieri, assembly GCA_013387265.2. NCBI lineage: Eukaryota > Metazoa > Arthropoda > Insecta > Coleoptera > Coccinellidae > Cryptolaemus > Cryptolaemus montrouzieri. The sequence goes on from JABFTP020000185.1 coordinate 22,413,175, forward strand.
ATGTATCATATGAATATTGAAAGCTATTCACTAAAAGCTATACATGTATTAAAATATTCCAAACTGTATGTCAATAAGACCGAGTCATCTACGTACGTTTCTATTCTACAATTATCTAAATGTAAAAGTGAATGATGGGATGAGAAGTTTGAACCAAAGAAAATGAGATCTCAAATCTGCACAAAAAGGTAATTATTGTGAGTTCTTGCTATTCATAACTCATATTTACTGTTTCTCAGGAAATTTTATCAAGGTTGTTCAATGAATGACAGGAATTTCCCATTGATTTGAAGTTGAAAGTTTCTATGTTATAGGTGTCTGATAGTGGGAAACATGATGTTCAAATATGTTGAAGTTGCATACGAAGTTTCATTTTGTACAATCACAACTTTCAATCAAGATTTATGAAAGTCACAGGAAACATGCTGCTGCTTATGGAAAATATATCTCGAAAATCATTCAACTACTACTTGGTGAATGCTATGCAATTTGACAATTTTTGTAATAGTTGTATTCTATAGGTATTTTATATAAACGTGTCAAATGAGTACGTTCATCACGTAATATGGAAATATGAAGTTGTTTTAAAACAAATGAATTGAAGGAAAATAAAATTGAAGAATAGAAATTTCAATTGTTAGAGAGCAAGTTTATTAGAAGCTGACTCGACAGCTAAGGATCTAGAAAATTAATAGTTACAAGAAACAGTTTCACTGAAACTGATATATGGTTAACATCATTGTATTGTATATGAGGGTCCATAATGTAATTTACAAATGTGTGGATCACATTGCTGCTTTCCACAAGAACACTTCAATTCCGAAGATGTTTTTTTTATCTGGTAAGCTAATTGTGTGAATTTTTGTCAATTTGAATTGAACAAAATAGTAACGTATGGGGCAGTCAGATAAGGTGAACATTCTATGTATTTATTAGTGTTCCTTTAATTGATTACTAATTTCTCGCTTTTGTCTTTTGGATACTCAAAGAAATTTTAATTTGAGAAGAACTTTTATTTTCTATTTCATTAATATACTTGAGAAGTAATTCTTCCATCATGCTGTTCATATTTGTTGTTTATTATAATTCATGAATCTTATTGGATTCTTGTCTGATATAATACGAATCAGAACTGTTTTTAATTTCTCTTCTATCCTAGTTTGAAAAATACCCAAACAGTAGGGCTCTAGACCAGAACACCACCTTAAGTGTCTAGTTTCCTGTAGTAGACCTCTTGAAAATGACTTGACGGTATTACACTCTCACTCTCGATTAATAGTCGAGTGACGTTACTGCTAGTTAATAAAGAGGTAATACGAAACCCGACCGAAAAGAAGAAAAAAGCAATTATTTCACTCACTTCGATAGCCCTTTCACACTTCCACATCATGTAATTTTTTGTTCAGTCAGAGGTTATGAATATCAGAACACGTAAAAATTATTCCTTTCCATTTTGATAATTAGTGAAACAATAGTTGCGATAGCCCCTGTAATTTAAGAATAATTAGAATTCTTTTCAGTCAGAAGACGGAGTGAAAAGGGCATCGTATATCCAAAAGATATTCAATTTTAGTGAACATCTTTAAAATCATAGAGCTTATTTGGAGGTTTTCATAGAGCTAATTGAACTGGATAAGTTTTTACTTTTAAACGAAAGAAAATAAGGCCTGTTTGTGGAATGGTATATCCCAGCATGAGAAAGACCCGGGATTTGAAACCACTCTTTGCCTCTTAGCGCTCGTTCGGAAATCTATAACTCTTCCAACTCTTGAAACTCTTACAATTGTCGAACTGGCCAGGACCACACCTTTAAGTTAAAAAGGAGTCCAGCAGTCTCGAGGAGAGTCAACCAGCCGACAACCATCGAAGGTAGTATCAAGTTTTACTACTTTTATCGTTAGAGCCAATAGTCCAACTGAACTAATTTTAATTATTGTATATTTTGTTGAAAAAACCAAACCATTTGGGAATATGAAATTAGACTCTTTGTCTAGTTTAATTTATTTGACTATAAAATTGGGAGAAAGTGTAAAAATATGTATGCATAGCATATGGACAATTTTGTATTTCTCAATACTAGTTCTATGGTTAATTCTGTGACATAATGTTATATTTTCTATGTTAATAAGTTGACATTCGTACTACTGTCTAAAAATGTCAGTCCAACTCCTCACATTTCACTATAAAATTAATTATAAAAAGTTAATTTGAAATGGTTTCAATTCAAAAACTAAAACTAAAATAACAATAAAAACAATCAAATCATTTATATTTTACATATCCATTTATTATACTCTTTTATATAACTGTTCTTTCGTTTCCTATGCTACCTACTAAGCCATTCCTAGCATAACTACCAAAAAATAGAATCGACCCATCAGGTCAAAGTTAAGACCGTAATAGTTGGCTCCAATACCGAGAATCGAACCCGAGCCTCCTGGGTGAAACCGGTCATGTTTGCGAAAATAAAATTGTGGAAAGTATAGAATGTATTTTACTTCATCTTCGTTGAAAATGAATTGCAAATAATAAATAAACATTTAATTGTACTCTTCATCTTACGTACATTTTGACTAAAAAAATATCCGGAATTTCCTTAAATACTATGCCAAACATTTGTTAGTAAGTTCGTGCACGACATCTGTTGAAACCAGTTGACCCCAGTGGTACTCTGCGAAATTATCAATGGAAAAAAATATTGAACGAAGAGTTCGTCTCAAGTTTTGTGTTTTGAACAAAATTCTGTGTGCTGAATCATTGCGAATACTGAGAAAGTCTTATGGAGACTCAGTTTTATCAAAAACCCAAGTTTACGAGTGGTACAAAGCCTTTAAAGACGGTCGGGAGATCGTCGAAGATTTGCCTCGTTCCGGACGATCTTCGACCTTTTAAACCGACGATAACTCCAGAAAAATAAGGAAATGGTGCTCCAAAATTGTTATGCCAGTGTTTGAAAGATAGCTCGTGATCTCAACATCTCACGTAAAACCGCTCGTTTGATTTTGGTGAACCAATTGGGCATGCGGCGCGTCGCCGCTCGGTTCGTTCCGATAGAGCTGAATATTTTTCAGAAACAATACTGGATGCAGTATCGTGGGAAATCGGATCCCACGTTCATGAGACGGATCATAACTGGTGACGAGACATGAGTTTCTGAATACAACACACTAACGAGCCAACAATCTTCAGAATTGGTGAGAAAAAATGTGCCAAAACCGAAAAACTCTCACCAAAGTCGTTCGGAAATTAAGACGCTGATTGTTTTCTTTGATATTTGAATTGTGGAGGCCCTTACTTGATGTAGATCCATGATATAAATAAGACAAAAAACAAAAGGTTTAACTTTAATCTACACTTTATTTGAAAAAATTCGACAACGTTTCGCTGACACAGCAGTTTTATCAAGAATGACAAACAGAATGAAGAGTATGGTATTATAAACAAATCGTAGAACAAGTTGGATGAATCACAGGAAAATCCACACCGAGCCATTGTACAGTTAGTATGAAAGGTAATAAAAACTAATAAAACAAGTTAAGTAGGGGTGAATAATTAACATCTACCTGCTCATTCAAAACCTTGTCCGAATGTTTGTATCTATTTATTTCTAATGCTTCTAGGAGACTAATTTCAAGCTTTTTGATTTTATATGTAATATGTCGAAATTTTTATTGAATTAATGGTTTTCTTTTATTAAATGGTTTGAATAATTTGAATCAGATTTATTTTTATCGAAGCTACGTTTATGTTCAAATGTTCTCATGCCAAAACTCCTATAGGTCCTACCGATATAAATTTTATCACAAGAACCGCAATTGAGTTTATAGATTCCTGATTTATATGATTTTTCAACACGAGATTTATTATTTTCAATATGTTTACCTAAGTTATTAGAAGTTTTGAAAGTTATATTAAGATTCTGTTTGACGAGAAAGGATTTAATATTTGTACTTGCAGAACCGCAGAATGTTAAACTGTTGAATATTTTATAGTCTATGAATAGGATATACTTCATTTATTGCTTTCTGATACAGTTTTTACGAATGATTAGATCTATCATATCCGGATTATATGAATTATTAATGGCTATCTGTTTGATGATGTTTAACTCTTTATTAAAATCTTCTACTGATAAAGGTAAATTGAGTAACCGATGTATCATGCTGTTTAAAGCTGCTACTTTGTGTTGAATTGGATGTAATGAGTAGTTATATATAATTGTATCAGTATGTGTTGGTTTACGAAAGACCGAAAAACATGATTATTATTTCGTTTAGTGATTTTCAAAAAAATTAATGGAATCGTTCTGTTCAATTTCTATCGCGAATTTAATGTTCAAATGGATGGAATTAATGAAATTTAGAAATAAGTCTAATTGACGAGTAGTTCCAATGAATACTAAGATGTCGTCAACATATCTATACCAATAAAGAAATTTGGAAATGAGTGGATGTGTATGAATTTTCTGAATTTTCAGATAGCCATTAATAATTCATATAATCCGGGTATGATAGATCTAATCATTCGTAAAAACTGTATCAGAAAGCAATAAATGAAGTATATCCTATTCATAAAGACTATAAAATATTCATCAGTTTAACATTATGCGGTTCTGCAAGTACAAATATTAAATCCTTTCTCGTCAAACAAAATCTTAATATAACTTTCAAAACTTCTAATAACTTAGGTAAACATATTGAAAATAATAAATCTCGTGTTGAAAAATCATATAAATCAGGAATCTATAAACTCAATTGCGGTTCTTGTGATAAAATTTATATCGGTAGGACCTATAGGAGTTTTGGCATAAGAACATCTGAACATAAACGTAGCTTCGATAAAAATAAATCTGATTCAAATTATTCAAACCACTTAATAAAAGAAAACCATTCATTCAATAAAAACTTTGACATATTACATATAAAATCAAAGAGTTTAAAATTAGATCTCCTAGAAGCATTAGAAATAAATAGATACAAATATTCGGACAAGCTTTTGAATGAGCAGGTAGATGTGAATTATTCACCCCTACTTAACTTGTTTAATTAGTTTTTATTACCTTTCATACTAACTGTACAATGGCTCGGTGTGGATTTTCCTGTTATCCAACTTGTTCTACGATTTGTTTATAATACCATACTCTTCATTCTGTTTGTATTTCTTGATAAAGCTGCTGTGTCAGTGAAACGTCGTCGAATTTTTTCAAATAAAGTGTAGATCAAAGTTAAACCTTGTGTTTTCTATCTCGTTTTCTTTGATATTCGAAATATGATTCATCACGAATTCGTTGCGCAAGGTCTTACGGTCAACAAGGTTTTCTATTATTTACTGTTTTGACAATTTTGCGTGAAAATATTCGTCGTCAACGGCTGGATTTGTGGTAGAACAATTCGTGGATTTTGCATTACGATAACGCATCGTCTCATCAAGTCACGGTTTTCAATAAGTTTAAGACCAAACACTCGACAAATACCATTGAAAAGCCGCCTTATTCGCCTGATCTAACTCCGTGTAGCGGCTTAAATTGCCGCGTCGAACAATCAGTGTTAATTCCATAGATGTCATGAAAAAAAGTTCGCACAGGGAGCTGAAGGCCAAACGTTGGCACAAGTAAATCGCTTTTAATGGAACATATGTTGCAGTAGATTCAATAATTATTGAAGTAGATTCTTGCGTATCATTTTAAATTTCCGAATACTTTATGTTACTGTGTAAAATGATATATCCTCCTACATCCTTAGTTGCTTTATAAAATACACTTGACTAAATGTCATAGTGATAATTCTCTGACTTATCAACTCAAATAGTTTCTAATTTTCCTATCACGACATCACAAAATGCGCCAAAGCCTTCATGCGGTACTCAAAAGTATGTGTTCAAAGCTATTCATCAAAATGCGACCAATTCTGTTCCCGATCGACTCTTGTTTCTGCAAACCAATCAGCAGTTTTTTCAGTATTTACCCGGTGAAAAAGCGAATGGTGAAAATCCCGTTAACAAACGGGTTTTTATCAGCCCTTTATACATATGTCGCTGAATTTGATGAATTTTTACTGTTAATGCAGTTAAATGAAAATATACCGCCCACTCGATAAAAAGAGGAATTGTCAACTGAAAAATAGCAGTGCCAATTCCATTTAACAGGTCCCATGTAGGGGAGGAGGCATGATCGATGACGGTTATATTGCGCCTGATGCTGTCATTATACTAATTCCGAATGAATTAATGTTATTTTGTGAGGCATTTTACGCCCAAATTGCGAGTCGATAACAATTTCGTTCTGTGAAAAAAAAACAAACGAATTGAATTGCTGAATGAATTATGTTTATTCCTCCCATTAAGAATTGCAACATCTGTCAGAAATTTATACAATAATAATTGAAACCGAAGATTTTTCATGCTTCCATCCATTTCATCGAAAAGGTAGACGTAAAACTGAATCAAACCAGCGTTGACAGTGAAATGCAATATACAGGGCGATTTTTTAAAACTGTCCACCCAAGATATCTCCCACACAATTTATATGCCTAAAAACTCAAATGAAAAGTAAGATTCAGTTTTCAGGGTGGCAATTCATAGTGGGAAGTACGGAGAGATGCCCAATATCTCAGTAATTTAGTAATGATTCTTCATATTTAATTGCAATTCGGTTTGGATCAACTTTTATTCCATATACATCGATTGATGAAGAAAAGAACTTGATAAACGTTTTGGTTCTATGAAAAATACTGATGAGCGCATTGAGATCGCCTTTTTGTATCAAAACAGCTAATATACTACACGCCTAATATACAAAAATGCCTAATAAACTACACTCCTTATATACTCTACTCCAGGGGTACTCAAACTTGAACTGCTGGCGATCTTCCTCAATATTTTCAGACTACTTACGATCGCCTCTGAGAAGCTGCCAGTATGTGTGTTGCAGGGTACACACTACCTACCTACCTAGGTAGGGTGTACCGTAGTATATATAGATGTTAGCTTTCTGCACAATATACAATGTTTTGGTCAAGGTTTGGGTTAGGTTTAGTTAGGTTCTTCTGTATAATATCTATGAAAAAACTCATAGGTATTCAGAATAGCGAGTTTATTGGTTGTAACAAAACAAAAGAGTTACATATAGTGTTGAACTTAACTGAGGAGTGACTTTGGATGATGAAGCGTGGCACTGCATGTCGTCACCATACTTTTCATGAGATGGTACGTAACTATTCAGTGCTAATCGCAAGCAATTATATGATGACATATTTGTCAGTTAGTCGATTGGGATATATTGACCTAATTATTTCATTTCAGAAAATGTAAACTCGCAAAAGTATGTTGACCCAAACCAAACCCAAAAAAAAATTATCGTCTGTTGAGGGGCGATTTGCCTTAAATTCTGATATTTATCTTCAGATAAAAAACACAAGAAATGTGTCATCATCTCTTTCGTCTAGAAAAGCTGTTATTTCGCGCAATAATTCTTGAAACCTTTCTAGAAATTTTCCGCGAATCAACCACCTGACGTTCGTGTGAAGAACTAAATCAGCTTGTTCAGCTGACTCCGCCGTTGCAAGCTATGTGCACGGATGGAATTGGCAATTTTTGTTACAATGTCCATAATTTCCTGCATATTCAAAACTTTTGAACACAAAACTTGTTGATGTATAATGCAATGGAAGGAAAAAAATGAAAGGAAATCTTCATTAGCTCGACACAATGCCACAAAACCGTTTTTGTTTCCAGTCTTTGCTGGTGCTCCATCGGTTGTAATGCACACTAATTTATATATTGGTAATTTGTAGTTTTTTCTAAAATTAAAGTACACGTCATACACAGCTGGGCAGTGTCTGTCATATCATGATTTCATATTTTAATTTATCTGCCATGTCCTGACTCATGACTTCAATATTCCTTGTGACAGTCGGACGAAATAACTGAAGTTCTCTAATCGCAGACATGATTTCTGTTTCACATTTAAAATCTCCAAATAAAGTCTCACCCGCTTCAATAAATGCTTTCTTCATAACCGATCCATCTTCGAATTGTTTCATGTGTTTCGCCAATATATGAAATATTTTAAATGACGCGATCGTATAAGCTTTTGATTGTTTGGTTGGTCTTTGAACAGGGTTTGTTTTTTTTCAAACAAGCTATCAAATCACGTATTTTTCGTTTTTGTAATTTGCTCTGTGGCAGAAAATCCTTTTCATAGTTTTTATGAACTGTTTTATGATGCCTCTTTAAGTTACCACGCTTAGGTATTGCAACTGACGCACGACAAATAAGACAAATGCACTTATCCTTCAGCATACAAAAAAAAAACTTTTTCCTCTTTTTCCTCCCAATCCTTATTAAGGATAGATTAATTCGCTGCACTCATATAATAATAAACTTTGGATCGGCGTGTTATCGCCTTCATGTTACAATTCAGAATGACTCCAATTCCTGCAGTCACAACATTTATATCGGCGTGAACGAAAGTCTCGACTGTTCTTGTCAAACGCGCTGCAGCAAGAATAAAAAACGCAACTTTACTTTGACAAGAACCGCGCGTTCATTTGATAAAGCCGCCTTTTGCCGCTAACGTGTGTTTTTTTAATTCTTAATAAATTTTTGTAGTTTAGTTACCTACTTACTGAAACTTTTTTTTTCTCGAGATATACTCAAAAAGCAGTGTTTGAGCACCCCTGCTCTACTCCTAATATAGCCAACTTCTTTTCTAATCCAACTCTATATATACGGAACGCCTCATTTTATTCAATGATATTCACACTTAATATTTGTTTATGTTATATGAAACTCGCTCACATGTTGCCTCTCACATCCTTATGATAAATCAGCTTCCATTATCGTTTTATGAATAAGGACTATCCCAATTCTAAGAAATACATTCAATTTGTGAATCTCAACATATTGGAATTGAGCTAGAATAAGATAAATTAAAAACAAATTAAACGTTGAGTCGTAGAGTTTATCAATCCTCCTTTAGGCTTAGAGATTCAATCATCAAGAACTCAAATAATAATTCACAAGATCAAAAATTAAACACTTCAGAAAGATCGATACAGACAGACCGACGCTTTCAATCTGTACTCAACTGTTCTGATTCAAATTAGATTGAATAAGAATCGAATGAGATTCATAAATTAGTATAAACAACAAATATGAGCTTGAAAAAGCAATAAGAAAGAATTACTTCTCCAGTAAATTAATGAAATAGAAAATGAAAACTCAAATTACTTGAGAGTTTCCAAAAGACAGAGGCAAAAAATTGGTACAAAAATAATGAAACACTACTGAATATATAGAAATTTCATCTTATGGATTGCCTATACATAACTTTTTCGTATAAATTGGAATCTACCAAATCTCACACAATTTGCTCACCAGAAAGAACAATCATCTTCTAAATTGAAGTGTTCTTGTGAAAAGCAGAAATGAGATTCAAATATCCTCAAATTTGTAATTTACGCTATGAACCTTCATAAAAAATACAATGATGTTGACGATTCATCAGTCTCGATATAACTGTTAATTTCCTATCACTAATTGCTATTTTATTCTTAATTTTCTTGTTTCAACGTGTTTTACTTTCTAGAAATATACCGCATTAATGTTCCACACATCTTGTTACAATTCGATTTTTCACAGTCACAGTCCTTTTAATTTGAGCAAAAATATAGCACCTGTTTCAAATGTAATTTCTCAGGTTTCCAAAGTTTCAACCATTCATTTAGGTATAATACAGTAAAAATTCAATTCTTGCAGTTTGATATACACATCCAGTAATCTTTTTCAATAATTTCATTCAATCCAAAGTAAATTCAATGCACAACATAATCATTCTGGTCCATAACTCTTTCAAAATTGATTTTCTCATTCACTGCACCTGAAACGAATAAAATCAAGTGACTTATCAAAAGTAATACCTTTCGCGATAATCCTCACCTTTCTTTTACTTCATTCTATTCGAAAATAAAAGTAAGGTTATTTGAGTTTTTTGTGGTGACAATTCGTTTACCTTGATAGCGGTAGTTTTAGGTTGTCTTTTTCAGTTCACTTCAACTAATCGACATAGGAACTACGAAGTAACGTGCCGAAGGTGCTAGTGGTGACAAAAAAAAATTTCCAACTTAGTTCAAGAATTATTTAAATTCAGTTTCGCTGAATACCCATAGACACTTTTCAATCAACTCCTTAACATTTTTTTTTGGCACCACTTTCATACTTTTGGCTCCATTGATTTCAGTCTATGCCCATTAAATTCTTTCAGACGTCCGTTGAGCTGTTTGCCTTTGACGTTTGATTGAGATTGAAAGTTCGTCATTCGTGCTTCCGGATGAATGCGAATATGGTTTTTTATGAACTTTGAAATTTATATATTCCTTGGGGAATGAAAAAACGTCCTCTTTCCATTTCGATCATCTTGTAAAGCTCAAAGCTCGTGTTTCGATAAGTACCTGATAGCTGCATCCCTAGTGAAAAGTTCGATAGTTGTGAAATATTTCTTTGGTTTGACGAACAATTCAGGCTATAAGGCGACGTTAGTTCTAATCTGCTTGCCAAGATAGCCTATGCTACAGAGTACAGAGATTTGTGAATTTTGGAAAACGCGGTTGAAGAAATTGGAGCCAAAACATTTTCAATTGTATCTTTTCTAAATTAGTACCTTTTTGTCTCATTCAAATCAATAGATTTTGGAATCAATTATTTTGTGCGCACTTCTTGAATCTGTCCACCTTTGGAAGCCTAGTAAACACTGGAACTTAAGAAACCGACCACATAGAACTTTGAAACCGTATTTTTCATCTCACCTTCTTTGTGACATACGTTGGGGATCATCTTTACATGAAGGAAATCATGTCAAGATAAGTACCTTGGTCATTTGAATTGTTTTCATTCTCTGCTGAGTTTCAAGTCTATTCAGCTCAGAAGTAATTTCCTAACCATAAGAGAATTAATTGTTCCCTAGAATTTTAGGAGTAAGCTAGTTTTTTAAAGAGAGTAGTAAAGAATTTTAATGTTGTATGAAAAGAGAGTTGGAATCTAGAGAGCGTTCTCAACTATTACTGGGATATAGATTTCGAATTGTTTTGCCTGTTTGAAGAGCGTCTCTCATCAATTTTTTCCGAATTTATTTATGTCGCTAGTATAGTTAGATTAGTCAATTTTGTGTATGTAGGTGCCCACTTGTCAAACGTCACTTTGTATTTAATATTTCGCTTCACGTCAAGTTTAGTCCATTTTGAAGTTACCTTTTCTTGAGTTTTCTTATCTAATTTATTATTTATACTATTTAATTTTGCTAGTTGAATTATTTCTGTCGAGTAAATATTAGCTCGAATAAATTTGGTAGTTTCATATGATGAGTTTGAGTTGACAGGCCTTGATCTAGAAGCTCACCCTTCTAGAGATAGAGAATCTCAACCTGAGTAATTGAACAATTTCAGTACCTATTTTCTGTAGTCGTATAGAGTGACTGATACCGCTTTCTTTAGGTACTCTGGTGGAAGTATACACACCGAAACAACACATGTCACTATGCTGAGTACTTTTCTCTTGAATTCTAGTTATATTTCTTTGTCTTCTAATCCATATAATACTGAAGCAGTAGGCCTTATTTCGAGGAGAGCGGAGGGGACGGTTGGAGTTTGAACTGGGCGGGAAGAAAAGGTTGGCGCGGAAATGCGGGGTCCATAGGCCCCCAGGAATAATTTTTTTCCGGTAGAGAAAAGTCTGAGGAAGATCTGAGCGAAATTCGGAGTCCCTAGCTGGAACGACGGAGGCGCGACAGATCTTTCGGAGGGCGATCGGAGAGGTCGATCGGGCGAAAATTCCGAGAAAAAGTTTCGAAAAAGTGAAAATGAAATACGTCTTCGAAATCTCCGGGATAGAGGGGATAATTTCTATGGACTTTTGCAGCTATACAAAATATTTCTATCGCCTTTGATCGCTACGAAACCTGGACGACGAAAAAGCCTCGAGTTTCGCATTTTGCGCCGCAATAGTTCGATTCTCATAAAACCACGGGAAAACGGAAAAATCTTCCATCGAACGGAGAGCTATCGGGCGACTTTCGCAAATTTTCGCTCTACTTTCCATAATCCGAAAATCTCCGACGTCCATAAATTCGCGAAATAAACAAACCTCGAGCTGTCAAAATACGGGTTTTTGTTTTAACCATCCTACTTAAACGGGGTCAACGGGAAAGAGGATTCTACCTTCGAACGATTCCTAAATATCTCGATATCAGGTCCGCGAAGAGAAATATTCACAGTAAGACTCAGTTTTAGAATTTGGGACGATTTTTGAGACCTATATTTTCGAGAAAAAGACGGGAAACATGGGGGCGGAGCCAGTCACTGCTCCTTCTGCCCCTTATATCGCTATTCAATGTCGGAAGTGAGCGTTACCAACGTGTAAAATTCAATGCTCTCTCTCGTCTGAACGAAAATAGTGAGAAGGAAATAGTTAGTACCTTTAGTTTTCACCAACATAATTTCGGTAGTAACAACATCTAGAATATAGCGCTCTCTCTCTTCTGAGTGACAATCGAATCTAACCTTATTTCAAGTGGTCTTATATTCGATCTGTCAAAATAAACGGAATATTATAATAAAATTGGAGTTAAGGAGACTTACAATAATGTTTGAAAGGTAAGTGAATGTAATTTGAGGTTTATGTTATTCTATGTAAAATGTACTTAGAATTTACATATTTATTTTTTTCCTTTCATGGTTATTTCAACCTTTATGCGTAGAAAAATGTTTTGGAAATACTAAAATTTTTTAACGAATCAATTGGAGGATCTTACAAAATGATGGGATATCCTTTCAGTTGCTAGGTATTGAGCTCTTTTGTATAATACTATTTTTTCAGGAAGGAATTCGAAAGAGTTTTCGTTAGGTCATTTAGAGTATGTATCATATGAATATTGAAAGCTATCCACCAAAGGCTATATCTGTATTGAAATATTTGAAGCTGGATGTCAATTTGACTGTGTCATTTCAAATTGAATTTCCATTTCAGTTTATTCAAGAGGAAGTTCATTTCTATTCTACAATTATCCAAATGTAAAAGTTAATGGGATTCCATGTGTTTGACAATGTTCAAGTTTGAACAAAAGAAATAAAATCTGAAATTTGCACAAAAGGTAATTATTGTGAGTTCCTTCTATTCATAACTCATTGTTACTGTTTCTCAGGAAATTTTATCAAGGTTGTTGAATGAACGACAGGAATTCCTCATTGATTTGAAGTTGAAAGTTTCTCTGTTGTAGGTGTCTGGTAGTGGAAAACATGATGTTCGAATATGTAGAAGTTGGATATGAAGTTTTATTTTGTACAACCACAACCTTCAATCCAAGATTTATGAAAGTCACGGAAAACATGCGGCTGCTTATGTGAATCATATGTTGGAAAAAATTCAACTTCTACTTGGAAAATGCTATGCAATTCGAAAATTTTTGTAAAAGGTAGTTGTACTATAGATATTATATATATATATAATTGTGTAAAATGAGTATGTTCATCAGGTAATATGGAAATATGAAGCTGTTTTATTGCAATTTCTTCCTTTCATTTTCATTTCGTATTATATTATGAAGTTTCACAAGAAAATGAATTGAAGAGGAGTAAAATTGAGAATAGAAATTTCAATTATTAGAGAGCAAGTTTATAAAAAGCTGACTGCTCGAAACCAACTGCGAACTCGACAGTTAAGGATCTAGAAACAGTTTCACTGAAACTGATATATAGTTTACATGATTGTATTGTATATGATGGTCCACAATGCAATTTACAAATTTGTGGATTTCATTTCTGCTTTCCTCGAGAACCCTTCAATTCAGAAGATGTTTGTTCTTTCTGTTAAGCGAATTGTGTGAATTTTGGTCAATTTGAATTTATACAAAATAGTTACGTATAGTGCAATCACATAAAAAGAAATTTCTATGTGTTCAGTAGTGAACACTCAAATTTTAATTTGAGAAGAACTTTCATTTTATATTTCGTTAATATACTCGAGAAGTAATTCTTCCATCTTGCTGTTTCAAGCTCATATTTGTTGTTTATTATAATTCATGAATCTTATTGGATTCTTGTTTGATCTAATACGAATCAGAACTGTTGAGTAAAAATTAAAATTTGAACCTATAGATCTGCTTATATTGATCTTTCTGAAGTATCTATTTAATACTTTTGAAGTAGAAAATGAATTGAAGAGAAGTAAAATTGAAGAATAGAAATTTCAATTATTGCAGAGCAAGTTTATAAGAATCTGACTGCCCGAAACCAATTGCCAACTTGACAGTTAAGGATCTAGGAAATTACCAGTAGCAAGAAACAGTTTCACTGAATCTGATATGTAGTTAACATCATTGTATTGTATATGGGGGTCCCTAATGTAATTTAAAAATTTGTGGATATTATTTCTGTTTTCGACAAGAATACTTCAATTGAGATGTTTGTTCTTTCTGGTAAGCAAATTGTGTCAATTTTAGCCAATTTCAATTTATACAAAAAAGTTATGTATAGAGCAATCACATAAGGTGGAATTTTTATCTATTCAGTAGTGTTCCTTTATTAGATTAATAATTTCTCGCTTTTGTATTTTGGATACTCCCAAGAAATTTTTATTTGAGAAGAACTTTTATTCTCTATTTCATTAATATACTTGAGAAGTAATTCTTCCATGTTGCTGTTTCCAGTTCATTTTTGTTGTTTATTATAATTCATGAATCTTATTGGATTCTTATCTGATCTAATACGAATCAGAAATGTTGAGTAAAAATTAAAAATTGAAACTATAGATCTGCATATAGTGATCTTTTTGAAGTATATATTTATTACTTTTGGAACTAAAATTTTGGAATATTGTGAATTAATATTACAGTTGTTGATGATTGAATTTCTATGCCTAAAGGGTGATTGAACAATTCGTTTTTTGAATCAGTGTTGAAACGTTTTTAATTTCATCTTATGCTAGCTAGGAAGCTGCGTTTCCCTAAAGATGACTGAGGTAAATATGAGAGATTTCCATGTAACATAAAGAACTATTAAGTAAAAATATGAATAATGAAGTGAATATAATAAGGCGTTCAATATAGATAGAGTTGGATATGAAAAGGCGTTCAATGTATTAGGCGTTTAGTATATTGGCTAATAAACTTAAATAGAATACAAATAGATCACGAAAATATTAACGAAGAATGGGAGGAATTAAAAGAAATATATTAATTACTATTATTAATTAACCCTTGTACAGAGATTCTAACTGAAGATGAAGAGAAGAAAGAGGAGTGGATGACTGAAGAAATATTGAAAATGATGAACGAGAGAAGACTTTATAAAAGTCAGAACACTCAAAAGTACAAACAACTACAAAAGGAAATTAGAGTAAAGATTCGTCTAGCAAAAGAAAAGTATTGCGAGGACAGATGCAAAGAAATTGAGGACTTAGACAGAAAATACGACATGTTCAACCTACACAAAAAAGTGAAAGAGCTTGTAGGCACACAGAGAAAGAATCAAAGCACTATTCTTGAAAATAAAGAGGGTAAGATCTTAGTGAATACAGCAGATAAACTACAAAGATGGAAGGAATACACAGAAGAATTATTTATGGATAACAGAACTGAACCAGAAGAAATTAACACACACTGTGAAGAGATAGGCCTAGATATTACTAAAGAAGAGGTGAAACATGCATTAAAGAACACGAAAAATGGGAAATGCCACGGACCAGATCAATTGGCAAGCGATATACTCAAATTAATTGACGACAATCATGTCGGTCTCTTAGTCCATATATTCAATAAAGTATACAGAACTGGAAATATTCCAAGAGAATGGTTAGTATCTACTTTCATCTGCTTACCAAAAACACCACATGCTAGAGAATGTAGTGATCATCGTACAATCAGTCTGATGTCACACACTCTCAAACTGCTCCTCAAGGTTATCCATAATCGAATATACCATAAACTTGACATGGATATAAGCGATACTCAATTTGGATTCAGAAGGGGATTGGGAACCCGCGAAGCCCTTTTCGCATTCAACGTGTTGACTCAAAGGCGTGTTTCATAGACTATAATAAAGCCTTTGATAACGTTCGTCATGATCAACTGATAGACATCCTTGAATCAAAACATCTAGATAGTAGAGACGTACAGATCATCACTAATCTCTATTATAAGCAAAAAGCTATAATATGCATGGACAACCACACATCAGAAGAAATTGAAATACAACGAGGGGTAAGACAGGGATGCGTTCTATCGCCGACACTCTTCAATGCATATGCTGAAGAAATACTTAAGAAAGGTCTGGAAAACGAAGAATGTGGGAAACAGTTGGTGGAACACGGGTAAACAACATAAGATATGCGGACGACACAGTAATCTTAGCGGAGAGTATCGAAGCTCTGCAGAGACTAATGACCAGAGTATCTACTTACAGTGAGGAATATGGGTTATCAGTAAACATAAAAAAGGCAAAATTCATGGTAATCTCAAAGAACAATCCAGTAAATGTTAGTCTAACTATAAACGGCAGAAATGTAGAGAGAGTGGAGCAATATACTTACCTTGGAGCAATGGTGAACAGCACAAATGAATACACCCAAGAAATAAGAATAAGGATAGAAAAAGCCCGAGCCAACTTCATAAAAATGGACAAAGTTTTTCGTAGTAAAGATCTGAGTATGGCATTAAAACATCGTTTAGCTAAATGTTATGTTTTCTCTACTCTCCTTTATGGAGCGGAAGCATGGATAGTGAATGCTGCAATTTTTAAAAATATTGAAGCATTTGAAATGTGGGTGTATATGAGGATTCTTAGAATATCATGGATGGATCGAGTAACAAATGCAGAAGTTCAGAGACGCATAGCCAGGGAAAGAGAGGTTGCTAACACACTCAAGAAACGTAAATTGGAATATCTGGGCCATATTATGAGAGGTGAAAAATATGAATTCCTACATCTGATTATCCAAGGCGAAATACAGGGAAAACGGAGTATAGGAAGGAGAAGAATCTCATGGCTGAGGAACCTGAGAGAGTGGTTTGGATGCACTTCGAACCAACTTTTTAAATCGGCCGCTTCTAAAGTGCGTTTACCCTGTCGATAAATTGAAACAAAAGTTCAACACCTTAACCTACGTTGGCATTACAAGTGAAAAACTGAAATCATTCTTAAGTAGCAATAATTTCAATATAGCTTTCCAAACTAATAATAATTTAGGCAAATATATAAAAAATAATAAAACCAAACCAGGTAAAAATAATAAATCAGGTGTTTATAGATTGAATTGCAATGACTGTGATAATTTCTACATTGGCAGAACACATAGAAATTTTAATATTAGAATATCGGAACATAAACGCAGTTTTTCAAATAAAAATCAGATTTAAATTACGCGAATCATCTCATAGAAAATAATCATTCTTTCGCCCTACAGTTTGAAATTTTGCATACAGATAATAAATATTGGAAGATGGGAAACTTTAGAAATAAATGAATACAAACACTCAGGTAGACTCATCAATGAACAAGTCGATTTAAGCCCTTCACCTCTATTGAATCTCTTCGGGGAGCAATCTATTCCTTACTTTTATTGGTTATACCTGTCATAAATAACCACTTAAGAAGAAGCAACCCAATAAGCTTTTAATTACTTAAGAACATTTATATTTATATTCGCATTCCTATTTTCTGTACATTCATTCGTCTGAAGAAGCTACGGTGTAGTGAAACGCGTTACAAATCGCAATTATTAAGTGAAATTCCTTAAGACAGAGTACTTGTTTTTCATTACATTATTCTGCTTCATTCAAAGTGATTCTCTCATAAACTTTCGCCAGTAGTTTAATGACAAATCGAGAAATACCAAAAATTCCAAATTTCTTGTACTGCGTATTTTGGTTGTATTTAGATTTTCTAGATTTACCTATGAATGATGAAAAACACCAACTAAGTAACATTCTTCAGTTTTAAATTGTTTTGAAAAGTAAAATATCAAAAAATATGCTTTTTCATGAAAACAGCCTCTAAAAAGTATGGCACTTAAAATTCCCAACGTCCATTATGAAATTGTGACCGATTCAAAAATGTTATTATTGCTTGTCTGCCCGCCCTACGTAATTTGTCTCATTAGGGCGTTGTTTATAAATGAACAGGAAGCATGTTTTGAATTGTCGCTTTAATTAGTATTTATGAAAACGCGGGTTGAAATTTAAATGGTCCCGGCATACACAAATGCTGATGTAATTGCAACTAGATTGCATTTAGCTGGGATTTTAATGAATTTAGAAATAATGACGTTGCCCACACCGGTGCCCAACTCGTTTGTTTCAAGAAAATATATCACGTGGTTATTAATTAATGAATTTCTACTGAAGATATGTTCAAAGCTTCGTTAGCCGTTTTAATTATAAAAAATTATGTACAAAATGATAAGGGACTTATTGAAGTCTTGAAATTATAAGTCGAAGGGGATGCTTGTTACCACAGACCGCGTTATGTGCGCCATTTTATTGTTTTGACATCAGACAAATAATCGATTTGAATCGATCTTTGCGTGAAAAACAACGAATTTCTGAAGAGGCAGCACAAAGTGATTTTGCTTCATGATAATGCACCATCACACACAGCAAAAACGGCCAAGGAAGAAATTGAGACGTTTGGTTGGGAAATACTTCCGCTTGCATAAATCAACACATATCAGCCAGTTGTTTGCTGTATACTTAATTTTGTCCAAAACCAAAGCAATAGATGTATATTCCTCTTTTACTCCAATAGAATGTTTCATCGGCAACGACACTAATTTATTTCCCTTGTGTAAGAGAACGCATTTAGGACTCTGTTTTGACGAATCAATGGACAAACATAATTTCGTTATACCATCTCAGCCATTAAACCAGGTTCATCTGTACAAAATACAAAATCATCTTCATGAAAATAAATGAGATAAAAACACAAGGTTTAACTTTAATCTACACTTTATTTGAAAAAATTCGACGACGTTTCGCTGACACAGCAGCTTTATCAAGAATGAAAAATAGAATGAAGAGTATGGTATTATAAACAAATCGTAGAACAAGTTGGATGAATAACAGGAAAATCCACACCGAGCCATTGTACAGTTAGTATGAAAGGTAATAAAACTAATTAAACAAGTTAAGTAGGGGTGAGTAATTCAAATCTACCTGTTCATTCAAAAGCTTTTCCGAATGTTTGTATCGATTTATTTCTAATGCTTCTAGGAGATCTAATTTTGAACTTTTTGATTTTATATGTAATATGTCAAAGTTTTTACTGAATGAATGGTTTTCTTTTATTAGGTGGTTTGAATAATTTGAATCAGTTTTATTTTATCGAAGCTACGTTTATGTTCAGATGTTCTTATGCCAAAACTCCTATAGGTCCTACCGATATAAATTTTATCACAAGAACCGCAATTGAGTTTATAGATTCTGATTTACTTGATTTTTCAACAAGAGATTTATTATTTTTAATATGTTTACCTAAGTTATTAGAAGTTTTGAAAGCTATATTAAGATTTTGTTTGACGAGAAAGGATTTAATATTTGTACTTGCAGAACCGCAGAATGTTAAACTGTTGAATATTTTAAAGTCTTTATGAATAGGATATACTTCATTTATTGCTTTCTGATAGAGTTTTTTACGAATGATTAGATCTATCATATCCGGATTATATGAATTATTAATGGCTATCTGTTTGATGGTGTTTAACTCTTTATCATAATCTTCTACTGATAAAGGTAAATTGAGTAACCGATGTACCATGCTGTTTAAAGCTGCAACTTTGTGTTGAATTGGATGTAATGAGTAGTTATGTATAATTGTATCAGTATGTGTTGGTTTACGAAAGACCGAAAAAACATGATTATTATTTTGTTTAGTGATTTTAAGTCCAAAAATTTATGGAATCGTTCTGTTCAATTTCTATCGTGAATTTAATGTTCAAATGGATGGAATTAATGAAATTAACAAATAAGTCTAATTGACGAGTAGTTCAATTCAATGAAACATACTAAGATGTCGTCAACATATCTATACCAATAAAGAAATTTGGAAATGAGTGGATGTGTATGAATTTTCTGTTCAATATTATATATAATATTATATATGTTGACGACATCTTAGTATGTTTCATTGGAACTACTCGTCAATTAACTTATTAAATATTAATTGTTCACGATTTGTTTAATTTGATACCATCACTCTTAATAATCATTCTATTTTTCATTCTGATAAAGCTGCTGTCAGCGAGCAACGTCGATTTTTTCAAAATAAAGTGTAGATTAAAGTTAAACCTTGTGTTTTTATCTCATTTATATCATGGATCTACATCAAGTAACGGCCTCCACAATTCAAATTCATGAAAATACTTCAATAAATTCTGTTTTCTGGTGCAGTTT
Source organism: Cryptolaemus montrouzieri (assembly GCA_013387265.2). Classification (NCBI taxonomy): domain Eukaryota; kingdom Metazoa; phylum Arthropoda; class Insecta; order Coleoptera; family Coccinellidae; genus Cryptolaemus; species Cryptolaemus montrouzieri. The sequence continues at coordinate 22,433,606 of JABFTP020000185.1, forward strand.
TAGAAAACTTCAGTTCCTTTTGTTACTAAATTTCTTTCTTTTAGTCTAGTAGCCATTATTTCTGAAGCAGACTTTGACAGCCGCAAATCTCTGATTAGGTCATTCAAATCATCTTGATTGAATAATCTTGCATCTCATTCAAAGTCACTATCACTACTATCAGTTTTCTTCTAAATGTCAAATAACTTCTGCTGTGAAACATTAGCTTGGGGTACAGAGGAAGTTCTGGGGTTAAGAATTCTTCTATGTGCCGATTGTATGGAAGGATATTACCATTCGTCTCGATTTGTGTGAATGATACCACTGGTCTTAATGGATAACCATTTTTGTGCAATTTAATTAATAATTATTAATTCAGTTAAATTGCACAAGAATGGTTATCCAATAACACCAGTGGTATCATTCACACATCTAACATTCAAGATTTCCAAATTTTTAATACATATTTTGGAAAAATTTGTAATTTTAAACCCTCTTTTTCAATTCGTTATTCAAATGATCTGATGAGAAAAATAGAAACTAATGTCATTTCAAGTAATGCAAAGTTAGTCTCTTTTGATGTCAAGAATTTGTTTCCAAGTATTACACCGAAAGATCCGTATAATATAATCAATAATTTGTTAATACAAAATATGACGAATCCATGAACTAAATACGACATCTCAAAATTATTTTTATTTAACGATTGTTTTATGAAAGTGATGAGGACTCATAATGGTGAACCCCTCAAGCTCTCTTAAAGCAGAAATCTTCATGGATAATATAGAAAAAAACTAATCATATACATACGCTTAATAAACATTTCCTATATTGGTATCGAAATGTCGAAGACATTATTGTGTGTTTCACAGGAACAAACAGACAGTTCACTGTATTCGAAAATTTCATCAACAACCTGCACCCAAAAATAAAATTCACTTCTGAACAGAACAATTCGGTCAATTTCCTAGACCTAACAATCACAAGATCAAATAATAAACACCAGTTTTCAATTTATCATTAGCCATCTTATACAGATATCACAATTCATTATGGATCGGCAAATCATTACCAACATAAAGTTGCTGCATTTAATAGCTATATATATATATATATATATATATATATATATATATAGACTCATGACGACAGCGATGTCTAATGACTATAATAAAAAACAAGTACTGTGTTTTAAGGAATTTTACTTAATAATTGCGATTCGTAACGCGTTTCACTACACCGTAGCTTCTTCAGACGAATGATTATGCAGAAAAATGTAAATGAGAATATAACTATAAATGTTCTTGAGTAATTAAAAGCTTATTGGTCGCCTCCTCCTAAGTGGTTATTTATGACAGGTATATCCAATAAAATTAAGGAATAGATTGCTCCCCGAAAAGATTCAATAGAGGTGAAGGGCTTAAATCGACTTGTTCATTGATGAGTCTACCTGAGTGTTTGTATTTATTTATTTCTAAAGTTTCCCAAAGATCTACCTTCCAATATTTATTATCTGTATGCAAAATTTCAAACTGTGGGTCGAAAGAATGATTATTTTCTAAGAGATTATTCGCGTAATTTGAATCTGATTTTTTATTTGAAAAACTGCGTTTATGTTCCGATATTCTAATATTAAAATTTCTGTTTCTACCAATGTAGAAATTATCACAGTCATTGCAATTCAATCTATAAACACCTGATTTATTGTTTTTACCTGGTTTGGTTTTATTATTTTTTATATATTTGCCTAAATTATTATTAGTTTGGAAAGCTATGTTGAAATTATTGCTACTTAAGAATGATTTCAGTTTCTCACTTGTAATGCCAACGTAGATTAAGATGTTGAATTTTTGTTTCAATTTATCGACAGGGTAAACTTCATTCCATGCGATTCTACTTTGTTTTTTATTTAAAATATTATTTATTAGTTTGGGATTGTAACCATTATTTTTGGCTATTTGTTTAATCAAATTTAGTTCTTTGTTGAAATTTTCTGGTGATAGCGGGATGTTAATCAATCTATGAATAAAACTATTGAATGCTGACATTTTATGTTGATATGGATGACACGACGAGTTATGTATTATAATATCTGTATGTGACGGCTTATGGTAAATTGCGAAAACATGTTTTCCATTTTCATTCGAAATTGTTACGTCTAAGAAATTTATCGAATTATTGCTTTCTATTTCGGTTGTGAATGCAATTTTGGATGTAATGAATTTATATGATTTTCGAAAATTTTCAACTGTCTATCTGTTCCTGTGAAGCAAATAATGATATCGTCTACATAGCGATACCAGTATAAACAATATTTACTGAGTGGATGATTATGAATTAATTTCTCTAAGTTATTCATGAAAATTTCTGCTAACAAAGGACTCAACGGATTGCCCATAATCAAGCCGTCTTCAATAGTATAATATTTTAAATTAATTACTCAAGAACATTTATAGTTATATTCTCATTTACATTTTCTGCATAATCATTCGTCTGAAGAAGCTACGGTGTAGTGAAACGCGTTACGCATCGCAATCATTAAGTAAAATTCCTTAAAACACAGTACTTGTTTTTTATTATTGATAATGGAATTTTACCAAGTAAGAGCCTCCCAAATTCAAATCTAATGACTATTATTTCAAAGAATTGAATTTGATAAAACAGATCGCAATAAATAATGGTTATGATGAAAATTTAGGTAGATTATTAGAGTCTTAGTATATACCGGCAACATGGCGTCAAACGCGGAACTTACTTCAGAGTTCATCATCATCATCATTATTAGCTCATACTGTCCACTGATAAACAAAACCTTCTCTTGATTTAACCCATCGTTATCTGTCTTTGGCCTTCTGAATCCAGTTCCCGGTCAGTCTCTTTATACAGGGATATCCACCGGGAACGTCCGTTAAAAACTTTTTAAGTTCCAATTACAATATCAAGCTGAAATTTTATACGCGGCCATAACTAGCGATTTCCAAATGGAGTGAAATATTTTCGAAGTGATACCATTTCCGGTTATACCGGAAGTGGGTAATCACTTTGTTATTCCAAATGGCAATCTACCTTTCTTATTATACATCTAGAACCGACCTTTGAGCAAGGAAAAAAATACCCAAGTTGTTAGCACTTATCTGTCAAAACTTTGGACAGATTTAATTATTTTTGTTATAAACTCAATTTTTGAGGAACTTTTAAAAAAATTTTAGCTCGTAGAACTTTTGCACTAAAGACACAATTTTTGCGTGGGTGGATAGAATAAGGATCAAGAAATTTTTTTAAGCAAACTACACATGTCAAATGTTTATTGCGTTGTTCTGTATGATTCTTTCAATTTAGCCTTTTTCAAACAGCAATAACTAAATTTTTTCAAGTTGCACGTGCCAATTTTTATATCGCCATCAGATGAAGCGTCGAATTTAAGAGGGAATTGTATAAGCATGTACTATACCCATCTCTTATAGTTCCGAAATAATTTGGGAATATATTGAATTTTGATGATTTTGCAAGAACTAACAGAGAATGTTTTGAAATATTTGAATCAAGTAGCGGAACTGGCTACGCTCACCTGATAGATGCCTAAAATTAAAGTACTTGTCACTTCGTTCATTCGAATTTGATATTTCAACAAGTATTGTCGTTATTTCAGATTGAAAATATCAAAAAAATACAACACATTTGAAATAAAACCACTGGTTATTCAAACGAAAGTATATTTAATCTTTATTAAATTCATTTTAAAATGTCAAAAAGTAGTGGGTAGAAATTGTAGGCAATTCAATAACCAATTTCAAAATTTACCGTCTATGAGTGAGCAATTTTCTACAATTCGGATGAATAAAAACTGTAGAAACTAAGCGAAAACCTATCATCGAAGATAATTATATTAATACGAATAAATGAAAGCAAACATCATAGAAGAAAACTAATTCACGATCTGAATAAGTGTTCAATATGGGCTGCATTTTGCTCGATACACTGGACAGCTCGTATACGAACATGATGAGTTGCCCTCCTAGTTTCCACAGGATCAATTTTACGAAAAGTATTATGAATGCGCTCTAGTAACTCTTTTCTACTTCTCACATGAATAAGATACACTTCACTCTTGATTTTGCCCCATAAATAAAAATCAAGGGGCGTGATGTCCGGAGAACGCGGAGGCCATAAATTTGGTCCTTGATTACCCCATCATCTCTCCACGAACATTTCTGTTAGCTGCTGATCTACAGCTCTTGTCTTATGTGCTGCTGCACCATCCATTTGGTAATAGCAATCCCTCAGAATGTGAAGGGGTAATACATCTAAAAATTTGCTAATGTTCCTCTCAAAATTTCCAGGTATCTTTGTCCATTAAGATTTTCCACATAAATGTGATAAGCCAACAAATCATTCATTAAAATTGCAAAAACGTTCACGCTGAATTTATTTTAGAAATCAATAACCTCAATAAAACGAGGATTTTCTGTAGCCCAAAAATGTCGATTTCTCCTGTTGGTTATTCCAATTTCATTGAACTTGGCTTCATCAGACCATATAATTTTTTGCAGAATTGTCTCATCTCCTTGAAACCGAATTTATAAATTTTCACAGAAATTTAGCCGCTTGAGAAGGTCAGTTGGTATCAATTTTTGTGGCCTGATAAAAGAATACGGGTGCATGTTATGTTTCTTGAGGATCCTTTGAATGGAAGTACCCTCAATATCTCAATCCAATATCCATTGATGCTGACTTAATGGACGCATGTGGATTGTCACGAAAAAACGCTAGCGTATTAATTTGATCGTCGTCGTCCTCGAGAATTGGTTTTCTTCTAGTTTCTATGTATTTTGTCCCTCCAACTTGCAGAAAATTGCTTCTAATCCTTCAAAATTTCATTTTACTTATAGGCGCCAAATTTGGAAGTTGGTTATTGAATTGCCTGTAAGTTCAATCCACTACTTTTTGGCATTCGCCATGAATTAAAAAGAGATTGAACATATCCTCGTTTGAATAATCAGCCATTTTATTATCAATCTGGTGTTTTTCAAAAATTTTCACTTCAAATTACCAACAATTCCTGTTGACATATCGAATTCGAATGAACGAAGTACATTAATTTTAGGCACCTGTCAGGTGAGCGTAGCCAGTTCTGCTACTTGATTCAAATATTTCAAAACATTCTCTGTTAGTTCTTGCAAAATCATCAAAATTCAATATATTCCCAAATTATTTCGGAACTATAAGAGATGGGTATAGTACATGCTGATACAATTCCATCTGAAATTTGACGCTTCATCTGATTGCGATATAAAAATTGGCACGTGCCATTTGAAAAAATTGAATTATTGCTGTTTGAAGAAGGCCGAATGGAAAAAATCATACAAAACATTGCAATAAACATTTGACATGTGTAAACTGCTTAAAAAATTCCTTGATCCTTCTTCCATCGCCTCATTCTACTATCTTTCAATCCTTCCAAAAAGCGCTGGTTTCGATGGCCAAGCTGTTACCGTTGTAGCTCTGTTATTTGTAGACAATGGGATCCAGGAAGACTGAATTCGGCATCCTCTAGTAAGATACTCGCACTTCTGACCTCCAAACAGTGGTGTCGTTGGCTGGTGGGTGATATGCACCTCTAAGTTTGCTGCCGGGGATGGCCTGCTGAGTCTGTCGTTCCTGTCTGATGCTGGAGAACGGGAGCAGTGGTCAGGGAGTGAATGCCTGCACGACGTCACCATGAGATTGGTCGGCCACACATCTATGGGGAGGCCTCCAACGGATGGTTGATGATGGGAGGATCATTCGCGTGAACGAAAGGATTCCTTGTGACCGTTCAAGACCTGGTGGTCGCTGCAAGAAGCTGCAGGAAATTTGTAAGTTTGTAATTAAGGACGGAACATTGCAAGCAGATGGGTTCAGGGGGTGCCATATAGGATCGGAGACAGCACAGGGAGTAACGTCTGGCTGCGAACGGCTGGTCGGTGCAGACTGTCTTCACAGGCATAGTCGGGTGTGCAACAATGTTCATCGGAGGCTTGCACGTGGATGCGGAGTGTTGAGTGCCTTCAAGCCGTGTTGCAGGTTTCGGCAGGCGTCCATATTGGAAGGTGACTTTGTCAGATTGTGCTGCGGTGAGCTTGTTGTCGCTAGCAGATTGGTGGCAAATAGTGGGAGGATATGGTAGTGTGTGATTGGAGAGCCGGAACTGCGGTGCTGGTGCCGAATGGTGGAAACGTGCTGGGCAGGTTCCTGGAGGGGGGGTCCGGATGCACGAACCTTGCTAATGGGATCTAGCAGGTGTGGCGGCTATATGGGGTGCGTATCATTCCTGTCATTATTTCTTCGGCTGGGTTGATAGCTGAAAGTTTGCATGATAGCCTTGAGAAGTTGGAACTGCATGGGAATGCTTATGAAGGGGTGCAAGGGGCTGTGGTTCTCGGTATATGTGGGATGGTGAGGGGATTTATGTCAAGTAAATTGTAATTGAGCCTATTTCCTTTGATTCCTGAATCTGGGGAAGGTATATTGCATCTAAGCTGAAAGCTGAGATAGTCCACGATAATAATAATTATAATAATTTATGCTGAATTGGATTAACGGAATCAGAAGGAATACAATTGTTTGTGTAGGTAGGTTTACGATATATATCGTGAGTAAGAAGATTAATTTATTCAAGGAAAATTGAATCAAAAACTTTATTTGAATGATTATTTCACTTTCTAGTTTAATTTTAATTTTTGGATGAGTATTATCAACAAATTTCGTAGGGGAACCGTTTATCGAATTTGTGCTCCAAATCTCAACAAATGTGAGTTTGGAAAACCATGATAATAAATGGTAGGTACACAGAAAACTTCAAGAAGTCACACCAGTTAGTTCGACTATTCACCATGTCAGCAAGGTAACGGTCTGCCGAAAGACTAACGCTCCTCATTCATATCTGGTTGTCAACCAGGCATACAGTACTATCTCAAAAATCTCTACTTACATAATTAGCGCTATATGTGTAGAATTTTTATTTATTTATGCAACAATAATCAACCTTCCGTAGAATATTAAATATCCTTCTTTGCAGAAGCTGATTTTCCGATCGAATGTTGTGAATGGGTATGTAATACTGACGAGGTCAAATGAGACCGAAACTGCAGTCTATTACTACTATTCTTGACATCTGAGCATGCTGTGCCACTGCTGTGTGGTCCTGGTTGACCATAATTATGAAGGGTGGAACGGAAAACAAAACAATATTGTTCCTCGAATGAAAATTCCTCAATGTGTCTACACATATAGCGATAATTTCACAAGTAGTATTTTTCGAGATTATGAAGTGTGGATCGGAAAACCAAATTCTTCAAGGAAAGATATTTAACATTCTACGGAAAGTTGAATAATGTTCCTTGAATAAAAATTCTTCAATGTGAACTGTTTCTATATGAGCAGAATCACCGAAGGTTTAAATGAATTAGTGAAATAATTAGTGCATTTGATTTAATTTTTCAAATACATCTTTGATGCACCACAAAAAGTTGTGAAAGGAAAAGAGCAGCTTGTCTCGTGAAAAACTATTACCTGGTATACTGTTCAATGATGTATATTTCTGAAAGTTACTCTTGTGTCAAATTTCGGCAGGAAATTTTGAAAACTGTAGTTTTCATGAACAAAATATTGAAAAATTTCCGGATCTCTAACACCCTGTATAGCGGAAATAAATCATATTTTGACCAAAGTTTATATAAACTCCTTTCCTTGACATCAATCAAGGAATCTTCTTCACCATTCATGGCATATTATCATGAATCACCTTGAATATCCTTCAACTTGATTGTTTTAGTCCCAAGTTCAAAACTTCATGATATTTCTGACGAATATCAACTAAAATCTAGTTTCTATACGTACGTTTTCCAGAGTAGAGACAAGTTTCGACGTGATTCGCTCGTCATTCATCTTCCAGAGATAGGTGCTTCTGAACACGCGGTACGCTACAATATCAAATTAAAAAGGGAATATAGTTCACGAAGGGTTTAGTCGGTAGGCTCAAATTTCCACCACATAACCGTGTCTTTAATCAGTTTGCTATAAAGTGATCGATAGTAGCTTCGCGTTACACGTGTAAGTATCAAATGGGGTGCTCTGTTACCGCAGACACCTCAATCGAGATGTTTTCGGAATAATCCGAGCTATGTATGTCTGCTCGCTCACAGGATGGGCAATTAATCATTCATGACCTCCATGTCGTCTGATAGGCTGATTATCTCCTTAAATAATTGAGTACTCTGAAATATAATTAACCAGAGCTTCATCGATGCATCAGCCACTTAGTGTGAGTTCAAAGCTGAACGATGTTCAGCTCAGATTTGAAGCTTTCCTCGAAGAACATCTTCAATATTAAACTACTTTAATAGGTGAACTGTCTAATTCGGAATGGAATACTGCACGAGGACTGCATCGAATTGTATACTAATACTTTCTTGTAGTCAGTAAGGATAATGGTGTTCCCAACATCACGCTACTCTCATTTACAATACATTACAACTATACTGTGTCAAGAAATAATAATAATAATTTCAATACAGTAAATGCTCCTCATTTGCGCTTCCTTCGGTCGCGTTTTCACTACTCGCGGATGACAAAAATGCGATCCAAATCCTTCATTCACATCGGTACTTATAAAAGGTGTTTTGTGAGGAAACGCAACCTTTCTAGGTAGCGATAGAGAATTAAGAGGTGAGCTCGAAACGCGCTATTATTTCAGAATTTGCATCTTCCTTTGTCGATTTATCGATTCTTCATGATCTCGTGCCTTCTATTGAAGTCGTTTGTTGCAAAGTAAAAATCGACATAAATACACTATTCGTCTTAGTGCTCTACATAACTCCTACAACAGGAGCTGACACTTATGAACTGTTTTTCGATACGCTTTCTACCATAGATTTGATCTTAGACCGACAACTGCTGATTGTAGGTGATTTCAATGCGTCGTCGTATGCTGAAAACTTGTGCGATAATAGGTGTATATCATTGAAGATTTTTGCCGAAACTCTCGCTTTTAAACACTTTATTCATGTGAAGAATGATGAAAACTAGATCCTAGATCTCATTTTCTCCAATAATGAGTGCCGATTAATGGACGATTTTGCCCCTCTGGTGAATAGGGATTCTCCTCACCCTCCCATCTACTTTATATTTTATGTGAGGGTGCAAAGTATACCAGACTCTCAATGCCGATTGGTCAACTGTTATGGAAGTGACGGACGATTCTGATGAAGCTTGTCGAGAGTTCAACTCCATTCCACAGCAAATTTTCGAAAAAACTGTGCCTCTCAAGTCAAGGCGCATGCGCCGTTTTACAACATGATCTACTTCAGATTTAATTAAAAGTATTTCAATTAAAGAAAAAACATTTAATAGTTATAGAAAGCATTGGTCCGAGTTTCACTACAATAAATTCAAGTCTTTGAGGAGTATTGTGAAATCTAAAATGAACACAGCTTATGAGAACTTCATTCGAACATCCGAAAAGCGAATTTCCAGTGATCCTTCTGACTTCTGGTCGTTCATTAAATCAAAAAAGGCCATTTACGTATACAAGGAGTGATGAGAGATGATGAGAGAACACATGAGAAGCCTGAAGACGTTGGTGCTTTTGCTGAGTACTTTGGTGGTGTCTATGATAGATATAACGGAGATGTGTCAGTTGATAATGGCGAAGCTCCTGGTACTGAATTCATCAATCTGAATGCCATTTCTGTGGAAGATATAATCTTCGCTGCGAGAAAACTATCTACAAGCCTACCGCTAGTCCAGATGATATACCCAGCTTTGTTGTTAAGGACTGCATACGTGTCTTAGCACATCCTTCATGTCATATTTTTAATATTGTCTTGAAGAGTGGAGTTTACCCCTCGACATGGAAGGTAGCTAAGATTGTTCCCATTTTGAAGAGAGGAGATTCTACCATAATAGGTAACTATAGGCCTATCGCGATTCTATCCAATTTCTCAAAACTTTTATACAACGCTATATTTCGCGCGATCAGGAGGAGAATTCATGATGAGCAGCATGGTTTTATGCCTGAAAGATCCTGCATCAGCAATCTGGTAGTCTTATCACAGTATATACTTGAGATTTCGGACTGTTCCAGACAAGTTGACGTTATTCACACAGATTTTCAAAAAGTATTCGATAAAGTTAATCATCGTATATTACTGTGGAAACTGAAGTCCAGATTCGGTGTCTCGGAAGCCTTAGCTGCTATTTTGCAGTCTTGCTTGGTCGGCCGCCAGCAGTTCGTACAGCTCGAAAGTTTTCGCTTTCACGGATCACCTGAAGTTGCAATTTCAGGTGTCCCGCAGGGGTCCAATCTCGGTCCATTATTGTTCATAATGTTCATTGATGATCTCATGGACATAATTAATATACCCAAATTGATGTATGCGGATGATCTGAAGTTAACGTCAGAACGCGATTGTAAGGTCTTGGAGGGAACCATAAGTGCAATGTGGTTGCTTATTCTCGCAAGTGATTATATTATAAACAATGATGTATTGAAACGTTCCATTGATATAAATGATCAGGTCTTATATTCCACCAAAAATTCATTTTTGTTCCTCATATCAATTATTTATTTACATCCGCCTCGAAATTGTTTGGGTTCATAATTCGAAATGAAAACACGAAATCAAATACTTCAATTTGTCTCTCTGAACCTAGTGTTAAGAGTAAGTTGGAGTATGCGTCGATTATTTGGCATCCCATCTATTATTGTCGTGATTATCATTTGGAGGCAATTCAGAGAAGATTTTTCAAATACCTTGTCTGGTGAGAAGATGGTGCCTACCCTGTAAGAGGGTATGATCATGGTGCGTGCATTCTTGAGTAGATTCAGAGGGACAAACCTGAATATAGGAAAAGGTTTTCTGGCCTTAAAATTTTTGTTTAACCTCCTGAATAATCATTCGGATTGTCCTTCTATTTCAGCTCAACTGAAAATTTCAGTTCAGAGACTGACCTCAAGAAATGGGCTCTGTTCTTCCTGAGCACGCCCAGAACAAACTCACTCACACAATCTCCTATATTATTTATGTGCACAACTCATAATTCCATCTCGAGATTGTGTGATATTAATTACGACCCCTTTACCACTATCAGTAGTGTATATTCGGACAATGTTCTCTGAAGCGCAACTGAGGTATTGCATACTTTTCTATTTTCCAAATTTTCAGTTTAACTCACGCCTTGAGTGTTTTCTTTCTATTTTGTTTTATGCCATAGCATTTTTTTCAATTTTTTTCTTGATTTGTTCATTTTCTGTACAGAGTAAGTTTCGAATAGCTGCATGGTTTTTCACTAATATTAACACATTATTTATGCTTACGCTTTGAGTTGTTGATTTATTATAGAAATATTTAAGTTTTTCCAGTAATTGGGTTCTACCTGTAGGAAATAAAGCACTTATTATTATTATTATTCATTATCGTGGACTTATGCACTATCTCAGCTGTTAGCTGGATGTAATTTACCTTTCCCAGATTCATCAATTAGAAGGAATAGGCTCGATCACAATATACTTGACATAAATTTCCTAACTATGCTACATGTATTAAGAATTACAGCTTTTTGCATTTCTATATAAGTATTCTTATGCACTTCTAATCTCTTAAGGCTATCATGCAAAGTTTTGGGTATTAACCCAGTCGAGGATATGATGACAGGAACAATATCTATTTTATCCAGGTGCCACATCTGCTTGACCTCAATAGCAAGGTCTGTGTATTTGGACAATTTCTTCTGGAACTTATTCAGCACGTTGTTATTACTCAGTATGGCGACATCCACCAGCATTGCTGTTCTGGCTCTCTTATCATTCACCACTATGTCCGGCTTATTATTCGTCACCATTCTATCAGTGATAACAGGCCTATCGTAGTATAATCTGATAGAGTCATTTTCCGATACGGGCGCCGATTGATACTTGTAATATGGCTGGAAGGTATTCAGAAGTCCGTACTTGTGTGCGAGTTTCTGATGGATAATGTTGCACACTGGATCATGCTTGTGAAGATAGTCCGTATTGGCCAGTTGTTCGCGGCCGAATGTTATATGCTGTATAGTCTCCGATCTTATATGGCATTTTCTGCACTTATCTGTTTGTAATATGTGGTTGATTAATCTAATGGTGATGTTGTGCATGCAATTCCTTCCTTGACCATTGCTCTTGTTTTTCAGTATCTGATAGGAACGGTAGATTCAGCAGGTCATCTCTGGTAGCAAGATTTAGAGGTGTATATCACTTATCAGCCAACGATACCACTCTATGGAGTTCAGAAGGTAGAGCTTTTGCAGAGAAGAATTCTCTGAGATGTTTCATCTGTTCGGTGTGTAAATTGAAAAAATCTATCAATCCGCATCCTCCTTCCTTCCACTTCGAAGTTGTTCTTATCACAGAAGATTTTGGATGATGATTGTTGTACTTTGTCAGCGTCGTTCGGGTCTGCCTTTGAATATCATCTAGTTCTGTCTTAGTCCATCTGATTATTCCAAATGAGTAAAGCAACACTGGAATGGGGTAGGTGTTAATTGGCTTGACTAGATTCTCCGAGTTCAACATTGATCTCAGCACTGTTTTCAGACGCTGACTGTATTTTGAACGAATCTTCTCCTTTGACTGTTTTTGGTCTAGTAATCTGGCTTGTTGGTATCCTAGATATTTGTACGTTTCGCCATCCCTCATGCACTGTATAATATCACCGTTTGGAAGTTGTGTTTCACTATCTATAACCCTCTTTGAATGTTCAGGGTCTTACATTTTTCAATCCCGAATTTCATATGATCATCTGCCCAGAACTTACTGATAGTTTCCTGCAGATCATCCAATTGCTTCATGTTCGAAGCATATAACTAGATGTCATCCCTATGCAGCAGGTGGGAGATTGTATGATAGTTCCTATCTGTTTTTATCCTGAATCCATATCCTGTTCTATTGAGCATGGAGGACAATGGGTTCACAGCTAAACAGAACCATAGTGGACTCTAAGAGTCTCCTTGAAAAATTCCACGACGTATGGGTATCTCGTCGTTTTTAATTGACTTATTGTTCATGTTGACCTGCAGAGACAAGCGACAGTGCGTCATTGTTGTCTTCAAGAATTCTGCCAGGGCTGGATGAATTTTCTATATCTGCAATACTTCGATAAGCCAAGAAAGGTGGTACTATCGAATGCCTTCAAATAATCGAGAAAAGCTGAATGAACAATGCGCTGCCCCACGTGGGCCTGTTTCATTATCTCACAATCAATGACGAGTTGTTCCTCACACCCGTGGTGTATCTTTCTGCATTCTTTCTGCTCCTCAGCTAATATATTGTTATCGTCAAGGTGTTGGTATATTCGATTGGATGCATGAGGTGAGTATTTTGTAGAGTGTTGGCAGGTAAGTGGTTGCCTATATTGAGGCGGATCCTGTGTTCTGTCGCTCTTAGGTAGCATATATGTTAAGCCTTGTGTTAGGTAACTGGGTGTTTTGATGGGATGTTGAAGAACATACGTGAGCTGTTTCGCTAGGGCTCCATGGAGCTCATCAAACTTCTTGTGCCAGTAGTTGTAGTTATTATCCAAACCTGTGGCTTTCCAATTGTTGGTCGCTCTAACTACTGTTGTGATTTCTTCCTCCGTTATTCCTTCGAAGTCCATATGTTTGATATCAAGGCGTTCTCTTTCATTCGGAAGCCATTCTGCATCTTTATTGTGTTCTTTGGGGTTCGATCATAGTGATGACCAATAATCGGTCGAGCACTGTGCGTCAGGTACTTCTCTGTTATTGTTGATCGCAGTTTTGTTATTTTCCTTATAAAATTGGCCGCGCTTTGGAGGAATTTTTGGTTTTGGTGTTTCCTTTCATTACACTTGACGTATCTTGAAAGCCTCTTAGCTTTTGCTTGGAATTTCTACTTCAAAGTGTCCATATACACGTCGATGTGTTGTTTGTGATCAGGGTGTTTTGTGTACGTACCAATTATATTATAAATTCTGCGTATATGCGCTTTCAAGCGCCTTTAGGGTTTTCTGTTGCAGATGGCGATTACAAGTTCATTATGGTATATCAAGACCACCTAACAAAGTTTGTTCAAGTTAGAGCTTTGAAAACCAAGACTGCTGTATATATATATATATATATATATATATATATATATATATATATATATATATATATATATATATATATATATATATATATATATATATATATATATATATATATGCTACCGGGATGGGAACACACACACGATGGAAACACTGAGGGTTAGGTTAGATTAAATTTAAAATGAAATAAAAACACGTCGTTCGTTGGTAAACAACGGCCAATTGGCAATATGGTCGGTGGCGTGGGTACGAAAAGCCGGCTCGTGGCAACGCGTGCTGCAGCCGGTTTTCTGAGACAGTTTGAATTCGAAGAGGTCGTTGAAGAGATGGAGAGGGAGTCTCCGAAATGCACGGATATTTAAACCTTCGGTTCAGGTGGGCCCCGAGTACGTTCTGTGCCTAGCCCTGTTGAAGGGCCTACTAGGCGATCTGAGATTAAGGAAGCGTGGTTGACACGGTAACGCGCTTATTCGGAGGGGCCTAGAGCAATCTATGGTTAGATACCGTAGTGGACACGGTAACACGTCCCCCCTCTGAAGATCGCGGTTAGGCACCTCCATATTGCCATACCGGGTAATAAAACCATGTTGTATCTTTATTAAAGACATGTGCATGCATACATGTACATCATACCATTGAAAATCAAAAAAAAGGGTTTATCAAGTCATCCTACTTAAATCTAATACGACCCTGTATATATATATATATATATATATATATATATATATATATATATATATATATATATATATATATATATATATATATATATATATATATATATATATATATATATATATATATATATATATATATATATATATATATATATATATATAGTATGATTTTTTCTTCTTATGCGGTATAAAAGTTAGGTTAGGTAGCATATATGTTAAGCCTTGTGTTAGGTAACTGGGTGTTTTGATGGGATGTTGAAGAACATACGTGAGCTGTTTCGCTAGGGCTCCATGGAGCTCATCAAACTTCTTGTGCCAGTAGTTGTAGTTATTATCCAAACCTGTGGCTTTCCAATTGTTGGTCGCTCTAACTACTGTTGTGATTTCTTCCTCCGTTATTCCTTCGAAGTCCATATGTTTGATATCAAGGCGTTCTCTTTCATTCGGAAGCCATTCTGCATCTTTATTGTGTTCTTTGGGGTTCGATCATAGTGATGACCAATAATCGGTCGAGCACTGTGCGTCAGGTACTTCTCTGTTATTGTTGATCGCAGTTTTGTTATTTTCCTTATAAAAATTGGCCGCGCTTTGGAGGAATTTTTGGTTTTGGTGTTTCCTTTCATTACACTTGACGTATCTTGAAAGCCTCTTAGCTTTTGCTTGGAATTTCTACTTCAAAGTGTCCATATACACGTCGATGTGTTGTTTGTGATCAGGGTGTTTTGTGTACGTACCAATTATATTATAAATTCTGCGTATATGCGCTTTCAAGCGCCTTTAGGGTTTTCTGTTGCAGATGGCGATTACAAGTTCATTATGGTATATCAAGACCACCTAACAAAGTTTGTTCAAGTTAGAGCTTTGAAAACCAAGACTGCTGTATATATATATATATATATATATATATATATATATATATATATATATATATATATATATATATATATATATATATATATATATATATATATATATATATATGCTACCGGATGGGAACACACACACGATGGAAACACTGAGGGTTAGGTTAGATTAAATTTAAAATGAAATAAAACACGTCGTTCGTTGGTAAACAACGGCCAATTGGCAATATGGTCGGTGGCGTGGGTACGAAAAGCCGGCTCGTGGCAACGCGTGCTGCAGCCGGTTTTCTAAGACAGTTTGAATTCGAAGAGGTCGTTGAAGAGATGGAGAGGAGTCTCCGAAATGCACGGATATTTAAACCTTCGGTTCAGGTGGGCCCCAGTACGTTCTGTGCCTAGCCCTGTTGAAGGGCCTACTAGGAGATCTGAGATTAAGGAAGCGTGGTTGACACGGTAACGCGCTTATTCGGAGGGGCCTAGAGCAATCTATGGTTAGATACCGTAGTGGACACGGTAACACGTCCCCCCTCTGAAGATCGCGGTTAGGCACCTCCATATTGCCATACCGGGTAATAAAACCATGTTGTATCTTTATTAAAGACATGTGCATGCATACATGTACATCATACCATTGAAAATCAAAAAAAAAAGGGTTTTATCAAGTCATCCTACTTAAATCTAATACGACCCTGTATATATATATATATATATATATATATATATATATATATATATATATATATATATATATATATATATATATATATATATATATATATAGTATGATTTTTCTTCTTATGCGGTATAAAAGTTAAAAATCCATTAAGTATCACTGACACCTTTATCTGCTTCGTCCTCTTATTTCTGATAACTGACATCTCAATACCAATCGAGAACCTGGTAACAACGAAGAACGAAACGAACAGAATAATTCTGATTCCACTTTTTATTCACAGCGCATTCTCAAACTAGACGCTAATAGTATAGCGGCAGTGAGAGTGTTTCTTTCTTGTTCCCTTGAATCATATGGAAGAATACATTTAGTTTACACGAGATAAGGCTATAAGGGCTAGCGTGGGGGGCTTGGCGTGTTTCTTTTATATTTCTACATAATTTGCTTTCCTCTGATCGTGTTTTTATTCACGCCCATAATTTGTTTCTTTTGTATTCCATTACATATCTAAATATCATAAATAAAATTTTCTGGATAATCATTGAAAAACCATCGCTCATGATCTCTAATAATCCAGCTAATGTTTTGTTTCAATACGCTGTATATTCATAATTCACGCAACATCGGTTACAATTACGCCTGTAGTTCGAATTCATGTACTTCGAAAATTCGATATTCTGAATTAAACCATAAATACAAACATCAATGATAAAACAGATGTGAAAAATGCGGTTACGTGTTGATGTTAGTATACACTTGTCCCTATGGGTCACTTCTATCGATTCCAATAACAAAACACCATATTCATTTGAGCACGTGAAACAGTATTTCACTTCATAATTAAAAGCAGTGAACTATATTGAATATATACAATGTTAATGCAACGCTCGTAACGTTCACCAGGTAATAGATTGAATACACATACTCATTTAGTTTAATGGAATTAGTGGTAGATTCATTTGGCTCAATGTAAGATATTAACTTGTTTTCGTCTGATTGTGTGACAATAACAGAGGCCATTTAATTATGTTATACATGTTTTGGTGGAGGTAGTTAAGGATTAGTGTCGGAATTTAATTCGTCATTAGATATATATTGAATTGAATCAATGGACAGTCGATGACGTTAACAAAATTAAAATTGCGTTCGTTATTTCAATAAATATGCATAAAATAAATTGTTCGCTCAAGAAAAAGTTACAATTAGTAGAACTGATATGAACAATAAGGTCTTCCAATGAAAAAATTTAAGCTAACGAAAAAGGTGATAGTAGAACCTGTGCATCGAAAATCTTCAAGTCCTTTTTTGAAAATTCATTCCTCATAACTTACACGGTGGACCAAATCCCATAGTTTCTTGAGGCAGCAATGTGGAACATTGCAGATAGAGAAAATGTCCCCCCCTTTCATGGCCACAGTTATCGGGAAAACCTTACTGGTGAAAACCAATTTCAGTTATCACTTTCTATTTTCAAGTTATGCTAGAACTTTCTTCTTTCAGGGATTTGAGCAAATGACCATATCTTGGGTAATAATTGAGTTATGTGAAATACACATACCACAAAAATTGTCGCATCACCTGGTATTCTGAAATCCACAATCGATTGAGCAGCTCTATCGCAGTTTCTTTGTCAAGATATGTTTTTGGACATACGGGAGAAAAAAAAACTTATCTATGTAGTAACATTTTTTTTCATATGATGTCAAACACGTCTGAAGAAAGAATGAGTTTATTTGACTATCAGTATTCATTCGATTTCTCTTCAGTTTTCACGCTAAATTAATGCAAGTTTTCTGTGTTTCTTGTTAATTTTCGAAGATTTGAATTTATTGTAATGGCTGCTGAACGTCCTAGACGCTATTGGAGTGATCATGAAGTGGTAAGAATTGTAACACTTCTACAGGAGGAGCGAAGCCAACGTTACGCGACTAGCTTGTTGTATGTTAACCAAAGCACTATTTCAAGACCAATTAATCGGTATTACGAAACAGGGGAATATGGAAGAAGGGCCGGAGAGGAAAGAAATCGGATAACAGCACCAGTTTATGATCGTTGGCTTCGTTTAACTGCACTAAGTGCTCGGCACTGTAGGGCTAGAATGACACAAAATGAACTTGCAATTTCCAGTAATGTTCATATTTCATTACAAACTGTTAGGAACAGGCTCAGAGAAGACGATATCAGACCAAAGGTGGCTTCTACAAGCCTCGGTCTCACCAGAGAGCATCGAGTTGCAAGATTTCAGTTTGCGAAGGGACATTCAAATTGGGGTATTCCAGAATGGTCGAATGTTCTCTTTTCCGACGAGTCCAGGTTCTGTCTAGTATCAAATAATAGACGCATGCCTGTATACAGACGACCTGGGGAACGGCATCAGCAATGCAATATCCTCAGTAATGGTGTGGGGAGGCATTTCTTTCAATCGTCGAACTGAGTTAGTCCTAGTGAATAATGGAAGAATTACAGCGGCCAGATAAATCGCAGATATCTTTGAACCCCATGTTGTACCCTTCAGCCCATTGATAGACGAAAACTTCATTTATATGTATGATAATGCTCGGCCTCATGCAGCTACAGTAGTTATTGAATTTCTGCAAAATGCCGAAATTGATATTTTAAGATGGCCAGCCAGAAGTCCCGACTTAAATCCAATAATACATGTTTGGGACAACATGGGGTGGCAAATTCATCAACGTAGGATGCCTTTTAGAACACTTCAACAACAAGAAAATATGCTTCCTGAAATATAGAACTCAATGACTCTAGAGTGAATCCAAAATTTGTTTGAGGGGCTTCCCATACTTATACTGGGAGTAATTAGGGCCCGGGGAGGAAACATTCAATTTTGAAAATGATTAGTAACGATTCGATGCTAGTTGATTGGTCTCTTCGCGATTGTTTGCAGATGGTAGAATTATTTAATTTTTCATTAACTCGAAAATTGTTGATATTTTCCATCATAAACTCATCTCTTTTGAATGATATCTTCCTATTTTGCACTTCTGAAAATCACCATGCTACTCTTGAATGACCAAACTAAAACTTCATATAGTATTGTCGTAAAAGTAGGGTCATGCGACAATTTTTGTGAGGAGTATATATTTTCACGTTCTTGAGGCATTTTCTCGATTAGATTCCATGGATGCATTCAAACAATTTGTTGACTCATTGGTTTTCGAGCTATAAAGTAAACTTGAAAAGTACGCGAAATTTTATCTAAGAACCATCGGCAGAAAATCAGTTTTGAAGGAAAATCTCAAGGAAGTAGAGTTTGGACGCGTTGAATATGAAACGGGTACAATAAATGTCGTGGAGAATCCTGCAAACTAAAACATGTGAAATATACAACTGATTTCCAATTTTTCTTGTACTCACATGAGGATTCAAATCAATACAATTCAAAACTGCTTCCTCAATATGTGCAGTTCTCATAGTTTGATTTGCACCTTTTAAATGATTATTTGCAGTGAGAGTACCAGTTTCCCTCAGCCTTCTGTGGATATTTGAAAATGTTCGCCAGTCTGGTGGTACTCGATTTGGAGAGCGCACCTGATATAAACGCTCAGCTTCTGTTGTGTTTTCGTCAACCAGACCGTAAATGTAATGGTTATCAGCCCATTCGGCGTTAGTAATATTAACCATTTTTTCATACAGCAGTAACTTCAAAAATCTTGAAACTAATCGTTAATTTAATAATCGATTCGAGCAGACACTGGTTCAATTTTAGCAACTGTCAAAATAAATGAATAAATGAGAAAAATCAAGGCCTACTAGTCATTTTTTTAATCAGAAATGCTTTCAATTTAGCGAATGCATACAATCGTTTAATAATTTTTCGCTCGAGAACAATTGGAGCAACGAAAAATTTGCTATTGTCAAAAAATTTTCAAAATTGAACGAAGATGACGAAAATTGATTGTAAGCTAGTCAGTGGCGTACAGCAAAAAGTTTGGGGGAGGAAAAGAAGACATGGCTCCGGAAAATAAAACACCTTGTGGATTCTAGTTGAAATCTAGGACGTGTAATGATAAATTGTCAAATATAGGTTGCATTCCAAATTCGGGATGAATATCTCGAAAACTGCAAGAATTTTGGAGAAAAAAACCTTTTTTTCCAGAGATTTCAACATCCTGTAGCTCTGTAACGAAGCTTTTGCGGACCTATGTTTATATAAACTTTCTTTCTTAAAATTGCACGTAGATTTACTCCCTCATGTTGTGACATACTATTATGTAACACCCTGTAGAGTATTTTCTTTTGTTTTCAAGGAGTATATAATATGATAATAATATTTCCATTTCCAATTGAATGTCGTTATGAGATCGTGATCTTGTCTATGGCAATATTAATATATCTATGAGTATGGAGAAATCGCAGAAACGATCGATGCTGAATAAGGTGAAGATGAAAACCACAAAGAGCGTTCCGTTTTGTTAACAACATTTTGTTATGCCAGGAGAGACAATCCGTAGTATGAGAACGAAAAAAATTTTAAAATGTGAAGAAATTTCTCATTCAATTGAAATTGAAGGCAGTTGTTGAGTTGCTGGTGATCTTTATATCACAAGATATGTGCGAGAAATATTGAAAACCAATTTCGAGAACATTCACTATTTGAACAAACAGAAATCTGACGCATTCTTGAAATTTCTTTATCAAAAATAATTCAGAACGTTGTACCATTTCAAGATGATTTTGAAATATAACAAAAGTGCAGTTTTCTCCTACTATTAACCGATAAAAATATTATCGCATAGAAAACTCAGCTCATCGAAAATACATAGCTTCTTTTGTGTTTAAATATTGAAAGAAGAAATGAAGAAAAAAAAACAATGCCAGTGTAAAAGGAGATACTCGAATTGTCTTTCGATATTCTGTAGACATAATCTGCATCTGTTCTGACCAAATTCATAGCATTCAGTAGTTGAATGCCATGAATTTAATCAATTCAATTACGAATTCCTCGAAAGTATATGGTCTTGTCATTTTTTATACAATTGGCTACCAAGCATCGAAGCGAAAGCGATCTTGGCGATTCCTCTCTTGGAAAAATTAGTGATTTCCATCAGACCAATGATGTCGATTATTTCATCTATTAAAGCTATTGTTGTTAGCGGGTGTGACAAGAAATTTTTAATTTAAGTGAACGAATTTCTTTGGACTGATGAATCCTCTTTAGGTGTGAAGTAACGAATTATTATGGTATACATGTGTGGTCGTACTAAAATCCTTGAGAATTCCTACCAAAATTTTGAAAATGAACATAAAAATTCCTTTGATTCTAATTATGATTCCTTACTCGCGATTGCTGAAATGTAGAAAAAAATCGAAAATGTGATTTTTTTTCAGAATGAATGGAATATCCAAAATAGATTTCTTTCTGTGAAAAAACATAGGGATTTCAATTTTTTCTAAAAATATTCAGATACGTAGTAGTACCGACTCCACATGTTGCATTAAAAATAATATTTTCATTGCAAAACATACTCCAAGGACGGCTGTTAACGTCTACAAAGTTTCATCCAATTGTGTGCAGTCGTTTTGCCAATCAATAAATTCAATTTTTTTTACCAACTTCGAACACCCTGTATTTCTTTACCGAAGCATTTTTCGAATATAGTTTATAAGGCAAACACATTATTTTTTGATTCTCTATTGGTCTCCAGATTTTTCGCTATTAAAACTGTACAATTGTACAGAAATTCCAAACAAATGCTTTTAGATTCGAATCGAATTAGTCTCGTTCGTCGTAATCGACACCTCCAGCTCGTATACATTCTTTCCGTAAGTCTGTACGCTAACTGACATATTGTCCCCTTTAATTCTTTATTGGGGCCATCCGTTCGATCTGTGTAGGTGAGGTTCATGGAATTGGAAAACTATTTATCAGTTTATCGCCCCGTCGAATCTCGTCGTCTCAGACATACTCCACTGAAATTAATCTCAGAATCGAAAAGAATTAGGAAGCAAGATTTCTATATGAGTTATAAAAACTTGTTCAGTTTAGGGTGTTTTATTGACTTCGTTGATTTCTCGTTCTTAGATATTTCTTTAATATTTGAGAGGCTGAACACAGTTTCCAAGTCGAAGAGTTGGACTTCTCCCTATTATATTTAACGATCAAACGTGATCCACTCGGGATATCAGCAGAAACACATGCATTGAGTGGAATTGCTCCGTAACGGTATCCAGAATAAATACCCCAATTTACTTTAAGTGTATGTCGTTTAGGTAGTTCGCTTCCATTTACACTACAACGTTGTACAATAATTTTTTAGCGTATAATTTATTTTTACAGTACAATTCTTGAAACAATTTGAAATGTGTCACATTCACTTATTACATCAGAATTATACTTGTTTTACAAACATTGCATTGCTGAAATATAATTCCCCAATGACCTTCTGCAGTACCTATGGCAGAGGTGCTCAAACGGTAGATCGCGAATGCTTTTTAAATACATCTCGAGAAGAAAAAAATTTTTAATAAGGAGGTAACTAGACTACAAAAATTTATTAAGTAATAAAATAACACTCTGTTAGCGGCAAAAGGCGGGTTCATCAAAGGAACGCGCGGTACTTGTCAATTAAAAGCCGCGATTTTTATTCCTGCCGCTTTTCTAGAAGTTTCGTGTGGCGCGTTTGACGGGAACATTAAAGACTTTCATTCACGTCGATATAAATGATGCGCCTGCAGGAATTGGAGTCATTCTGAATTGTAAATTAAATGCAATAATACTTTGATACAAAGTTTATTATTGAATGGTACAAAATGAGTGCAGCGAAGAAATCTGAAACGTAGCATTCTAATAACGATTGAACGAAGAATTTTTTTTTGTATGGTGAAGGATAAGTGCACTTGTCTTATTTATCGTGCATCAACTGCAATACCTAAGCGTAGAAACTCAGAAAGGCATCATAAAACGGTACATAAAAACTATGAAAAGGATTTTCCGCCACCGAGTGAATTGAGAAAACGAAAAATTACGTGACTTGATATCTACTTCGAAAAAAAAACAAACTATGTTAACAAGACCAGCCAAACAATCAAAACCTGCTACGATCGCGTCATTTAAAATATTTCATTTATTGGCGAAACACAAGAAATCATTCGAAGATGCATTGGTTGTGAAGGAAGCTTTTATTGATGCAAGCGAGACTTCATTTGGAGATTTTACAAATAAAACAGTAAACATGTCTGCTATTAGAGAACTTCAGTTATCTCGTCCGACTGTCATAAGTCATGAGTCAGGACATGGCAGATAAACTGAAACATAGTATCATAAAATATACATACTTTTCTTTATAGTTTGACGAATCCACCGATATGACAGACGCTGCCCAGCTGTGTATTTTTATTCGGATGGTAGTCAATGGCATGTTTGCTGAGGAATAAGTTTTAAGAATCATACCTCGGAAGGAGAAGACCCGTAGCGAAGATATATACGATGTTTTCTTCAACGTCGTGAAAACCGACAAGCTACCAAATATCGGAAATCACTACACAAAACATGCTTCGAAAACTGCAGCTGTTAGCGAGCGTGGGCATAACAGGGGTCATGAGAAGCACCCCGACTACTGCCCTGGTGGTAATCCTAAATCTCCCTTCTCTTCATATAAAATTCAAAAAGGAGGTCTTGATGGCGGTATTACGGCTACGAGACACAAAAAAACTATTAGCTGGTGATCTGAAGGGACACCTGGGGATTATGAGTTACATAGCGCCAGGAATCTTTCCACAACCATCGGATATAATGCCGATTAAGTTGGATTTTCATACACCCTTCGAAGTGGCCATAGACGACCGCACCATCGTTAAGGAAAAAAAGAATTAATTAGAACAAGAATCCTCCATTTGGTACATGGACTGATCAAAAACGATTGATGGAACAGGAGCAGGCATATATGGACCCAAGTACTAGTAGTAAATGCCTCTGGGCTCTTCTCCCACAATCATGCAAGCAGGAACTCTTGCTGTTAACCTATGCTGCCAGGAGGGACTACCAAGGTGCACAGATTTACATTTTGACGGACAGTCAGGCAGTGATTAAAGCTCTAAGCTCTTACAATTATCGGAGCACCTCAGTCTGGGAATGCCCTCAATCCTTGAAGCAACTTGCTGAGGGAAACAAACTTTTCCTGTGGTGGGTGCCTGGCCACGAAGGCATACAAGGAAATGACGCCGCTGACGAACTGGCTAGTTCAGCTACTGGAATCACACCCATCGGACTCGAACCGTTCTGCGGTTTAAGCAAGCCCCACAGACGACAGGAACTGGAACGGTGGGAAGAATCTAGCAAAAAAAAATCGAAAAGTTTATTGACCATTCGCTAAAGAAGACAAAACAGCTTCTCGGCCACTCTAGGGACGAGCTGAGGACCATAACAGTCCTACTTACCACTGAGATACCATCTCAGAAAAATGGGCAAATCAGAAACGACAACATGCAGAATGTGTAAAGAGTTGCATTGCAACTGCCCGTCAAAGACATTTACACTTCGGTAGCGACAAGATAGATCCGCACGAAGTAAAAACGAAAGCTCCCAGGAAGATTCTCAATTTTGTAAGGGAACTAGATCTTCAGGAAAATGAATTAAGAAGGCTACGAAAAAAAGATCAACTTGGTCGCAGTTCGGAATGGCTTGCAAAGCGAAGCGACCCCCTCCAATGTAATGTAATGTAAAACACTGAAATATATTCTAACGAACATATAACACATAATTCTAATGAGAAGATTCATAGATTAGAATTTTAAGACAACAATCATCATTAAGTCTCGTTTAATTTCCAAGCGTTTTTGTAATGGAAACAACGTTACTTAAAGTTATTCCTGCAGAAAAATTTCTGAGAAATTTTGTTTTTCACTTCGCATAATGCTTAAAGCTGTCGTTATCCTTAAAAAAGCAGTTTTGATTAAACATGTTAGGCTTCTTTTTGGAGTTGACTCATTAGGTGTATGACAGTCACTTGGTTGATGTCTTAATTCTTTAATAAAAACAAGTAATGTGTTTTTAGGAATTTTACTTAATTATTGTGATTCGTATCGCGTTTTATTAAGTAAAATTCCTAAAAACGCTGTTCGAAAAGGCTTGCAAAGCCAAGCAACCCCCTCCAACGTAATGTAATATATAAATTGGTGTGCATTACTAATTAATTACAAAATCGGAGATTTATTTTCATTTTTTTTTCATGCCATTGCATTATACATCAACAAGTTTTGTGTTCAGAAGTTTTAAACATGGAGGAAATTATGGGCATTGCAACAAAAATTGTGAATTCCATCCATGTACGTAGCTTGCAACTGCGGCTCTTTGAGTTGCAGTTGGAAGATAGGGAGTCAACTGGACACACTGATTTAGCTCTTCACACGGGCGTCAGGTGATTGAGTCGCGGAAAATTTTTACAAAGGTTTCATGAATAATTGCCCGAAATAACAGCTTTTCTAGACGAAAGAGGTGATGACACTCAGATCCTGAAGAACGAAAAATGGCTTACTGATTTGGCACTATTGACTGACATAACAATGCACTCAAACACCATTAACTTGGAGCTTTAAGGTAAAGAAAAAGTTATTATTGTAATGATTAGCGTAGTAAACTCATTCAAAAGTAAATTGCAACTTATAATAGTTCAACTGAAAGAAAGGATCTGAAACATTTTCCCTTTTTGAAATTAAGGATTCCTCGGTTCAACTATGATATATATGAGGCTGAACTATCAAATATTTTGGGACAATTCGAAATGTGTTTTAATGATGGTAGTAGATTGGTACATATAGCATCATTTATGAGTTATTCTTCTTCATGTGAAAACATTGAGTAGTTAGCTACTGAAATAGCAAGTCCGTTCAAAATGAACTCATGTTCTGTTGGAATTGCGTTGTTGCAGATTATATCAGATATACATCCCAAAGCTTTTGCATCTAATAAAAATTCCTAGTGTTTCATATCTGAAGCTAAATATCCGAATCTAAGGCAAATCGCCCTTCAGTTGACGGCAATATTTGGGTCAACTTACTTGTGTTGTCTGCATTTTCTGAAATGAAGATAATTAAGTCAAAATACCGCAATCGTCTGTCTTGCGATCGTATGTCATCATGCTTGTGATTAGAACTCAGTAGTTACGCACCATCTTATAAAAAATATGCTAAGGACATGCAGTGCCACGCTTCAATATCCTAAGTCACTCCTTAGATAGGTTTAACGCCATATGTAACACTCTTTTGTTTTGTCATAACCAATAAACTCGCTTTTTTGAATAACTATGAGTTTTTTCATTAATATTATGGAGAAGAACCTAACTAAACCTAACCCAAACTTTGACTAAAATAATGTATATTATTCGGAAAGCTAAACTCTAAGTCACACATACTTGCAGTCTTTCAGAGTCAATCGTAAGTAGTCTACAAACATTGAGGTAAAACGCCAGCGGTTCAAGATTGAGCACCTTTGCCCTATGGTATGGCGAGAACCCACTTATCATTTAGACGATTGCTTTTTTTGCCAGGCTAAGACTGAAAGGTATTACAAAAGGGCAAAGCGGAAGATGGAATATCCAAATTTGCGGACTCCTATGCGACCTGTTCCTCATAATGAAGATTTACCAGGCCGATCGTACCTTCAAATGCGCAAAATGTTGCTTTGGAAGATACTGGAGACAATGCATCATCAAGCAGCTCCGAAGAACAGCGCATTGACCCCAATTTTGCTGCAGGTCCCAGCTCCACATTTCATTGTTCAAAGCAATTTAGATGATTTAGTACGTGAATTGCGGTTGTCAAAGCAACAGTCAGAACTTTTTAGTTTACATCTTAAGGAAGGGAACTTATTAGTCAATGAAATGAAAATAACGAATTTCAGAAGAAGAAATGCTTGGTTTTCTGCATTCTACAGTATGGAAAAATTGTTGTGTTCGTATCCTGATATTGATGGGCGCCTTGAAAGAATTGAGGTGTCTGTTTACTCACTTCTTGAAGAGAGCCAAACTGTAGAAAAAAACAAAGGAATTCTTATAGAGAGGTTCGAGGGGTCACTAAATGTACCGCCATATGAGAACTCCTTGCTAGCCTAGTGTTCCGACAAAACATGACTTTTCCCGGAACAAGGTCTTTCAGCATCTTCCGTGAAAGTATCTGTGAGACAGGGATAGGTCTTGTCTTCTGAGAGCCAACGGTTGGAGCCCATTTTTGCACACTAGCCAACATCTGTAACGTTTGGGCGCAGATCCCCATACATGAAAACAATATTCCAAAGCAGGTGGAATCTGCGCCCTATATAAGAGCAACAGCTGAGATGATGTGAAGTATAGCCTGGCTCTGAAAAGAGAACTAAGTTTAGCTGATGCAGACTCAGCTATTTCAGATACATGTTCATGCCAGCAAAACAATCAGTTGACCGTTATTCCGAGAAGGTGCATTGAATCTTTGGATGCAATTTGTTGGCCTTGCATCTTTAAAGGAGGTTATTTAGAGGGGATCTTTCTAGAAAAATTAACTGCTTGCGTTTTCTCGCGTTGAAGCTCACCAGGTTCAACTGACCCCACTCCGATATCTTCTGTTTGCCAGAGTTTAATTTAATAATTTGTTGACATCTTTGACGCTGAGATACGGCAGCTGTAATCGGCTGCAGACTGAAATACGAAACCAGGGTGAAATCGTCTGCAGAACCGAAGATAATGTTCTCGGTAGATGACAGAAGATCGTTTATCTGTAACAGAAACAAGGTAGGCGAAAGAATGTTTTCCTGAGGTACCCCTACTTGCAAGTGGAAACAATCAGATGTAATACCGTCGACCACAACTTGTACTGATCTATTTGGAAAAAAGTTACTTATCCAACCTCTCAATTTTTCGGAAAGCCCATATGCAGCAAATTTATTCCTAAAGGCTGCATTCCAAACCCTATCGAAGGCTTTAGAGATGTCGAGGACTATTGCTCTAGATTTCCCATGCTTTTCTATCGTTGATAAACAAACATGAGTGACGTAAGCAAGCATATCTCTTGTTGGTATTCGCCTGGGACAACCATACTGACGGTCGTTAATAATTCCCTGCAACTCAATATATTTGATGAGTTCATCGTTTATGACTCTCTCCATCACCTTAGACATAATTGAAAGAAGTGCAACAGGGCGATAGTTAGGGTAAGGAATTCTTTCCTTTCTTTGGGATCGGTAGAATTCTCGCTATTTTCTACCTGGTCGGAAAAGTCTGGTTTTCATAAGAAATCTCTTCCTGAGAAAATCTCACAGTGTACTGGATACGTCCGATGAATTGATGAGTGACCCAAACCATAACCAGAACTAGATCTAGATCCCTTGTAAACTACTAAAGTTACCAAGAGAAACTTAAAAAAAAATCTAAATTTCAACACTCTGTACATCGATAACGTGAAACATAAAAATTCTTTCATGTATCTTGATAATGAATCTCCTGTAGGAATTAATCGTTGCCTACCTGTTATACTCTGTTTATTATTAAATACCTCAAAAAAGTCTAGGGAACACTTCTGAATATCGATATATCGTATCCAGAACGATCAATATGGTCGATTTTTTTTAAGAAATGAACACCTGCATCAATTTCTCACCAAATTATGTAGAGGCCGCAACAGATTTCAGTTCTTTTTATAAAAAACTGAAAATGCAGCAGATACGAAGCTGCTTTATAATAATTTCATGTATTCAGTGTTTGAAATCAGTTAGTTGGCACTTTGTTTCTGTTGTAAGCACAGATAAAAGATTCAAGTTTTGTGATTCGACCATAGAAAGACGACATTTGACTAGAAAAGAGATGTTACGAGCCAGTGGCATGCTCCAAGCTGAGAGCTCATAACGGAAAGTATCCAGGGTTCTGGGAAGTAGCCCAAGTGTCATAAACCGTTTATGGTCGCGTTTCAATGAAACAGGTAGCGTAAAAGAACGCCAAGCAGGTCATTTCGGGATTACTAGAGTCGCCCAAGACCGATTTTTGGTTTTACAAGCCAGAAGAGATCGTACTACCACAGCATCTCAATTAGCTCAAGAGCTATCACGAGTTCATAATGTACAAATTTCCGACCAAACTGTGAGAAATCGACTGCACGAAGGTCAACTCCACTCCAGAAGACCTTTAAGAGTTCCACAACTGACCCATGGAAATCGCGTTGCTCGTTTAGATTGGTGCCAAGTACACGTAAAATGGGATCAAGAGAGGTGGGCCACAGTTCTATTCAGTGATGAATCTAGATTCAGTTATTATCCCGATTCGGGAAGAATTTGAATATGGAGGGAATCTGGAAAGCAAAACCTTCTCCAGCATGCTCGAGAAGTTGTTAGACAGGGAGGCGGATCAGTGATGTTTTGGGGAGGTATACACCTTAGTGGAAGAACTGACGTCGTTTTCATACAGAACAACCTCACGGGAAATTGTTACGCATATGAGATAGTTTTACCTGTAGTTGTACCGTATCTCCAAACAATGAGTCAAAATCCACTATTCCAACAAGATAATGCCCCTCCTTATCGTGCAAGAGTTGTCTTGAACGTTCTTGAAGAGAATGATATCGATCTTCTACCGTGGCCATTCTGCTCCCCAGATCCGAATCCCATCGAGCATGTGTGGGACCTCCTTAAAAGAAATCTCTTGCGTCAAAATGTCTCCCATCATGAACAGGAGCTTCGATTAGCAGTTCAGGGGGCTTGGAATGACTGAGGCCAAAATGTAATAGACAATTTAATATTGAGCATGCCGCGACGATGCCAAAGTGTCATTAATAACAGAGGTGGACCTTCATGGTACTGAAAAATATAATTGCTTCCATATCGTTTCGAAAATATTAGTTCAGGATTTTTTTTTTGTGTTTTACCAAATTTCGTCATTTTCAAATTTTAACTTTTTTTTTATAATAGGTGCTTTGGAGAAGTCAAATGTTATTTTGTTTTCTTGAGAATACATTATATACAATACATCCTAACAAATACCGAAAGATTTCTATAAATTTCAATGATCAAATTCATATTTTAAAGAAATTGGTAAGTGTTCCCTAGACTTTTTTGAGGTGTTTATACCATTACAGTTGATAATTTACATTCAAAAAAATTATCAGGAAATCTTCCTAGCGTGAAATTTACAAAGATAAGCGTTCTGATAGATAACCCTCTATCATTCAACTAGTTCCAACAAAGTCCCGCGAATAAAGCATATACCCTTTTAAGTGACTAATAGTCCCATCTCCTATTCTCACCTTTTCGACCCTATCGGGGACGATTCGACTGGACTTGTTGCAGGTCCTGTCACAAAGAGCAACCCTCCAATCGTGAACGTCCTATTTTGCTCGTTACTCGTGCACTGACAGCGGATGGCTTATTCATCCTTTATCTGCGGACCTTAATCTCCTAAACGTGACAAACCAATAAAACACGTATCGAGGAAAATCGCAGTTCTCCTTAATTCTTTCTCTAGAACGGATTCTCTATATTTCATGTTGGGATAAGAATATTATCTGATATTTTTCAATGTTGTGGGTAATTTATGTTCGGAAAATGTTTGAGATCATTTTGATTCAAATAGACAAAGCTTCTTATTCGCGTTCTCACTACTCCCGCATAACAAAAATGCTACCCAATGCCTTTATCAGCTGCTAAAGATTTCACTATTTGCCGATCTAATATTTACATGGGTATATATGTATTGTAATGGTTTTGTTTCTAATTTTCTCTAAAATTGGAGAAATATTTCAATTCAAAAGGAACTACGAAACTCAACTAAAGACGTGTAATAAGATTAAATTATAAAAAGGCTAGTTGAAGAAAATTACAATTGACACTACCTATTCATACCTATGCCTAGCTAGATTAGAGTCCCTAAATCTCAGTGTGTGAGATCTTCGTCTAGAACCTAGGTCCTAGATATAGCCTTAGGAATAATACTCATCACTTCAATCAATTAGCTTTATTACAAGATAAATATCAAAATCAAATTTAAGTATCTGATTAATAATTTACTAACTCTAATCAAGGTAAATAATACAAAAAAATAACTTAACTAAAAAGATTAACCACTAACAATAAAGGGAGTCTCAGACGAGGTGAATTAAAATTACATAGTACAAATTCTCAATTTAAAATAATCTGAGCCTTTCAACAAAGCGAAACTTAATGATAGAGCTCTGTCAACAATCAAAAAAATAGAAGAAAAGTATTTGATGATGGAGAGAAACACTTAGCTTTTAGGAATGAGCTTAATTACCACGATGATTGGATTTGGTGTTTTACATCAGTTTTCTGGTATTCCTATATCGTAAAGCTTACAGGTTGCCTAGGTGGCAAGACTATTTCCCTAAAGACGTGGTCTCCCCAGACGTAAGATAACAAGGTTTGGCATAAAGATGAAAACTCAAATATCTTGACGGTGAACAAAAAAATCTATAACAATACCATATCTCTCGAATATATATTTTTGAAATGAACAGAATGAATTTGACTTACCCTTGGAAAAGCAGATATCGATCTAGGTTAATTTACAGAAGAAAATTCGAAATCTCTCCACTCGCTAATTGAATTGGCTGTCGAGGAAATCCGGCAAAATTACCGCCTACTTATAATGCCTTTGACGATTGGAATTTATCCAGAAAATCAATGAATACTTAATTTCAATTTCTGCAAATTTTTCACTCCAATCGCTACAACACAGCTCCAATAAAATAACAAATGATTCCGAAGATTTCAAAATGGAAAAGAGAAAGAATCTGATGAATTCTGAACAAGTATAGACTCGGTTCTATCAAAAAACTATTGATATTACAAAAAAATTAATAAAAAAGCGACATTATTTTCTTCACAACAATAAAGTGGAAACGAAACATAGAATGAGTTACTGTTTTCCGTTCTCCCACAGAAACGAGAAAACGATCTTCTTTCAAGTACTGACTTCACAATTAACCGGCTAACAACCTAGATCAATAGCAGCGACACCTTATGGATATAACTATAATTTTCATTGGGTATCATTAACTGTAGATTCCTAATTCGAATATCAAACTGTTTGAATATTTAACTTGATGAAATGAGATTGAATTATTTTGAAAAAATTATGAAAACTGAGTTTAAAAGATATAAATGACTATTTTTTTTTGAATTTGGGGGCTTTTCCTTGGTTAAATTCCATTATCAATAATAAAAAACAAGTACTGTATTTTAAGGAATTTTACTTAAAAATTGCGTTTCACTACACCGTAGCTTCTTCAGACGAATGAATGTAAAGAAAATATAAATGAGAATATAAATATAAATGTTCTTGAGTAATTGCAATCTTATTGGGTTGCTTCTTCTTAAGTGGTTATTTATGACAGGTATATCCAATAAAATTAAGGAATAGATTGCTCCCCGAAGAGGTTCAATAGAGGTGAAGGGCTTAAATCGACTTGTTCATTGATGGGTCTACCTGAGTGTATTTATTGATTTCTAAAGTTTCCCAATGATCTACCTTCCAATATTTATTATCTGTATGTAAAATTTCAAACTGTGGGTCGAAAGAGTGATTATTTTCTAAGAGATGATTCGCGTAATTTGAATCTGATTTTTTATTTGAAAAACTGCGTTTATGTTCCGATATTCTAATATTAAAATTTCTATGTGTTCTACCAATGTAGAAATTATCACAGTCATTGCAATTCAGTCTATATACACCTGATTTATTGGTTTTACCTGGTTTGATTTTATTATTTTTTATATATTTGCCTAAATTATTATCAGTTTGAAAGCTATGTTGAAATTATTGCTACTCAAGAATTATTTCAGTTTCTCACTTGTAATGCCAACGTAGGTTAAGGTGTTGAATTTTTGTTTCAATTTATCGACAGGGTAAACTTCATTCAATGAGATTCTACTTTGTTTTTATTTAAAATATTATTTATTAATTTGGGATTGTAAACATTATTTTTGGCTATTTGTTCAATCAAATTCAGTTCTTTGTTGAAAATTTCTGGTGATAACGGGATGTTATAATGTTTTAATTAAACCAAACCAGGTAAAAACAATAAATCAGGTGTTTATAGATTGAATTGCAATGACTGTGATAATTTCTACATTGGTAGAACACATAGAAATTTTCAGAATATCGGAACATAAACGCAGTTTTTCAAATAAGAAATCAGATTCGAATTACGCGAATCATCTCTTAGAAAATAATCACTCTTTCGACCCACAGTTTGAATATTTGCATACAGATAATAAATATTGGAAGGTAGATCTTTGTAAAACTTTAGAAATCAATAAATACAAACACTCAGGTAGACCAATCAATGGACAAGTCGATTTAAGCCCTTCACCTCTATTGAATCTCTTCGGGGAGCAATCTATTCCTTAATTTTATTGGATATACCTGTCATAAATAACCACTTAAGAAGAAGCAACCCAATAAGCTTTTAATGACTCAAAAACATTTATATTTATATTCTCATTTATATTTTCTGTACATTCATTCGTCTGAAGAAGCTACGGTGTAGTGAAACGCGTTACGAAACGCTATTATTAAGTAAAATTCCTTAAAAGACAGTACTTGTTTTTTATTATATATAAATGATTAAATCGAGAAATCGGACTGTTACAGTATTAATGAATAGGACTTGGTTATGTAAGCCCTTGACGCACCGTATAAATTGTTTTATATTTGGTGGTATATTTCCAGAAGACCAATCTTTAAGAAAGGGGATCCTGCCCATATTGTTACATTTTTTGCGTACGACCATATCTCAAAACTGATGTGAGTACGATGAAGAAATTAAGTTTCCACAAATGATTGTACAAAAATGTTACGAAAATTGAATGATGGGCAGAAGCATTTCGCAAAGATAGAAATTATGAATATTTTGCAAAAAGCCAAATATCTGTATCCACTATTCGAATCACAAATTCTCGATCAAAGATCTACATCTCGATGTCCTTCACGCCAACGCCTTCTCCACAATCATATTATACACATTCTCCATCCCCATAGCCAAACACACACATGTCGGTCCAGTTATCATTTTCAGCAACAGTTCTTGCTATGCCTTCATTACCTCAGAAGCCAAAGATCATTTCTGATCAGAAAATATTGACTTGACAACAAAATAAGGGATAGTTTTTTACGGGACCTGCAAAACAAATATTACTTTCATTCGGGACCTTGATCATCCAGAACAATTACAATATGTAGAAATTAATGTAAACTGGAGATCAAATTAAAACGAATCGACAGAAAATCAACAGGTAGACCTATCGACATTAGGAAACTCCATAATCCTGAAATCAAACGAGAAGTCCAGATATCCATCAGCAACACCATAACAAATGCTACAAACAACAAGGACAGTAATTTAGATCAATGGGACAAAGTCAAAGAAGCCATTCAAGCTACCTGTACACAACTGCTACAAAAAGAAAAAACGAAGAGAAAAGAATGGATGACCGACGAGATTTTAGGATTAATGGAAGAAAGGAGAACGCATAAGGGTAAAAATCAACAGAAGTACATCGCAACACATAAACTTATAAAGAAAAAAATCAGAGAAGCAAAAGAAGCATATATATCAGAAAAGTGCAACGACATCGAACAATGTGAGAAAAATACGATTTCTATAACATGTACAAGAAAATTAAAGAGTTCACTTCAAAGAAAAGTAATGTTCACCGAATAACTATCCTATCGAATAAAGACGGAATGCTGAAAACAGAAGTCTCTGAGATCATGGGCATATGGAAAGAATACGTAGAGGAATTGTTTGACGATACACGCCCCGAGAGATACAATTTAACCGAAGTTACAGACGGGCTACCGATACTGAAATGTGAGATAGAGAAAGCGGTCTTTGGCATGAAAGATAATAAATAAATCCCCAGGCCCCGATGGTGAACATATCGAGATCCTTAAAGTTATGTGTGAATCCGACCCAAATTTCTTGATATTTAAGTGAAATTATTCAACAATATCTATGATACTGGAGTAAAACCGGAAAATTGGATGCACTCGACATTTATTCCCATTCCAAAGAAACCAAATGCAAAATCCTGCGACCAATACCGCCTAATAAGTCTTATTAACCACTTGACTCAGACGTTTACAAAAGTGATCCAGAACAGAATATACACAAAGTGCGATCTAGAGGTCAGTGAATCGCAATTTGGTTTCCGTAATGCTCTGGGCACAAGAGATGCTATTTTTGCTCTGCAGGTTTTAATCCAGCATTGCAGAGACACAAATAAAGATGTATATATCTGCTTTGTCGACTTTGCTAAGGCATTCGATGGCGTCAACCATGAATGACTCGTATCCATCCTACAAAAAGCAGGTCTTGACAATAAAGACGTAAGAGTATTAACTAATCTCTACTGAGGGCAGACTTGTCAGGTCAAAGTAGACAAAAGCTTCACGGATGATATCGAAATAAAGAAAGGCGTACGTCAGGGTTACATTTTATCCACTCTTCTCTTCAACAGACACACGGAAGAGATCTTCAAGGAAGCGCTGTACGAGGTAGAGGCAGGTATAAAGATGAATGGAGAACTGATCAACAACATCAGATACGCTGATGATACAGTTATACTTGCCAGCGACGTTAACGAGTTGCGGCAACTAGTGGAGAGAGTGCGATTCGTTAGTGAACAGTATGGCTTGAAGCTCAACGTTGGGAAAACCAAGTGGATGCGTGTTAGTAAACGACCACAACAAGAGGAGCAACTGATAATAGGCACGAAACCAGTGGAACAGGTCAACAAGTACTCCTATCTCGGATCTTTCGTAAGTTCAGATTGGGATCAGTCAATGGAGATAAAAACAAGAATTGAGAAATTAAGAACAGCATTCCACAACATGAAACCATTATTCACCAGTAGAGATCTATCTATCAATTTAAAATACAGATTGACAAAATGCTACATGTTCTCAATTCTATTGTATGGTGTGGAAGCATGGACGATGACGGAAAGACTAATGAAAAAACTGGAGGCATTTGAGCTGTGGGTCTACCACCGAATTCTACGCATATCATGGACGGACCACATTACCAACGAGGAGGTTCTCCATAGGCTTGATAAACAGAGAAAAATCTTATTTACCGTGGAAAAACGTAAAATGGAGTACTTTGGATACATAATGCGTTACGAAAAATATCGCCTCCTCCAGCTTATCATGCAGGGTAAAACGGACAGCAAGAGAGGCCCTGGTAGACGAAGACATTCCTGGCTGCATAATTTGCGTCAGTGGTACGGGCTCACTACCATACAGCTCTACAGTAGTGCAGCTAACATGATACGAATAGCTATGTTAATCGCCAACGTCTGTACCGGATAAGGCACCAAGAAGAAGAAGACATTAATATACAAAAACCTTAAGCTGCTAACTGTCTGTCACAATCTTAGGAACAATAAACAAATAGTTTATATTTGTTAACTAATAAAAATTGATATAGTTTCGATATAAAAGGTGCGCCAGAGAAAACCAGACGTTTTCTTTTCCGTTATGACTTTCGCAATTTTGAAGCAAGATCATCTGTTCTTGCTTTATTGGAAAGCCAAAGAACTAGGTTTTTCAGAAATTATATCGAAATTTCACTTCCGGTGCAATCCAATAAGGCTGACTCATTCGATAATGAGCAATATTTCAAGATCTCTGGAACGTTTTTTTTTCACTAAAAAATTTGAATGGGGCATTCAGTCGATAATTGAGTCTTTTCTGAACAACTTGACATATTTATCTTGAAAATATTCCAATAATTCGTAAAAAAATAGCGTGAAGAGTTTTTTTCATTGTAATTTTCAGCTAAAATCAAAATATTTTTTTCACCTCATGGCGTTGGCACTGGAGTTGTTTCGTTTGTCATGGATATTCTAAGAAGAAAAAGAACCATACTTTCTTAAAATCCTAAAATTTGATTTCCGTTCAAATTCAAAATGGCTGACTTCCTCATATATTAACAATTTTCCCAATTTAAAAATTTTTCGCGGTCGTAATGAATCATGAATGATGAGGGGTCGAATATTGATTCAAAATTGTGCCAATTGTCGTCAATAATGTTTCTCTTTTCCACCATCATATGCACCTCTGTACATAAACTGCATGCATTAACTCTGTGATAAACAAAAATAATGAAATGTTATCGAGTCTTAGACGACATCTGGTTTGAACTCAAATTTTACTTTGGTGTTGCTTGATTTTTACGTTAGAAATTGTTAACTATGGTTTTAACAAATGAGGATGAGCGTTTCATTGAATGTTTATTTGTGCGTGGCTATATTGCTAGGCAAATATTACGCCAATTTCCAACCCCTAAACAAATGAAGTATAATTTATGATCATGAGAAAAAATTTCGGACAACAGGTCATTAGGAAGAAGACCAGGTACAGGTGCAGCTAGAACTGTAAGAACACAGGTACTCGCCTTGTTCATAATCTGTTTCAAGCATCAACTCTACAGTTATAATATTACAAACTCAATTGACGATATTCAGGATAACATTCAGCAAATTTCTGAATTAGCAGTCAGCCCTATCAAAACTCTAGGAACCATCCTGACTGTTTTCCAAATGTCTCAGAGATGCCAAATCTCAAAAACCTCTATGAGAAGAACTGGCACAATTCTGAATCAATATTCGAGTTCAACCCCTCAAAATGATGGGAAAGGTTCAATCTAATGACTGAATTACACAGTTGATTCATTACGACCGCTAAACATTTTTTAAAGCGCAGGGAAAATTGTTAATATTTGAGGAAATCGATCATTTTGAATTCGACAGGAAATCAAATTTCACGTTGGTTTCAGTAAAATATGGTTCTTCGTCTTTTTAAAACAACCATGAAAAATATAATGACTTGAGGAGTGCCAACGCCAAAAGGTGAACAAAATATTTCGATTTTAATTGAAAAACAATGAAAAAAAAAATCTTCACGCTACTTTTTTACCAATTATTGGAATATTTTCAAGATCAATATGCCAAATTGTTTAGAAAAAACTGAGTTATTGACTGAATGCCCCATTTGATTTTTTAGAGAAAAAATAACCTTCCAGCGATCTTGAAATATTGCCCATTTTCGAATGAGTCAGCCATGTTGGATTTCACTGGAGGTGAAATTTCGATACAATTTCTGAAAAACCTAGTCCTTCGGCTTTCCAATCAAGCAAGAACGAATGATTTACCTCTAAAATTGCGAAAGTTATAAAAAAAAAGGCCAGTTTTCTCTGGCGCACTCTATATATATTTTTTCTTACTTACCTCAAAGTAACAGACAGTCGTTCTTCTGGTGAAATACATGAGAGAAATGTTCTATTCATGTAGGTGATATGTGGACGTACTATATGCAAAATTTTATCGAACCTGGCTACTGACATCCGATAGTAGTTAAATGTTTTCTTAAATCTTGATACTTTTTATGAAGAAACCTTTCTTTATTCTTCGGCTAGTCAGTGGATGGACCCAATAATTGAAATTTTCGAAACTTTTGGTGACGTTTTCTTTTTCTGTTTCTTAGTATGAAAGCAACAACGCATACTGGTCTCTTGAAATCCATCTTCAACCTGTGAAAATCGTGGTCAGTTTTGCGGTTTTTAACCGTAGTGTGTGTATGAGGCGGTTTTGCGGTTTCACAATTTACCGCTGCGGGAAAAACCGTAGTGCGGCCTGAGACTAAAAACCATTTCATATTGACGGTTTCTGTATTTCCGTGCTATATTGATTGTTAGTACTGATTCTTTCGATCAAGAGGTGTAACGTAGCGTAAAAATACGAAGATAAAGGTGTAAAACAAATCCGTAAGTTGTCAAAAAATTCTGATCAACATGTATCGTAGATGAAACATTGTAAAATTTAGTAGTAAAAAATAGAATTAATATTTTTTGAGGAATTATACTGAATAATTGTGATTGGTAACGCCTTTAACTACACCGTAGCTTCTTCAGACGAATAAATGTACAGGAATTATGACAATTTTTTATAGATACAATTCAGAATATAAATACAAATGCTCCTAAGTAATTAAAAGCTTATTGAGTTGCTTCTTCTTAAGTGGTCATTGATGACAGGTATATCTAATAAAATCAGGGAAAAGATTGCTCCCTGAAGATATTCAATAGAGGTGAAGGGCTTAAATCGACTTGTTCATTGATGAGTCTACCTGAGTGTTTGTGTTTGTTGATTTCTAAAGTTTCCCAAAGATCTACTTTCCAATATTTATTATCAGTAAGCAAAATTTCAAACTGTCGGTCGAAAGAGTGAATATTTCCTAGGAGATGATTCGCTTAATTTGAATCTGATTTTATATTTGAAAAACTGCTTTTATGTTCCGATATTCTAATATTGAAATTTCTTTGTGTTCTACCTATGTGAAAATTTTCACAGTTGTTTTAATTCAATCTATAAACACCTGATTCATTATTTTTATCTGATTTAGTTCTATTGTTTTTTATATATTTGCCTATGCTATTATTAGTTTCGAAAGCTATGTTGAAATTATTTCCACTAAAGAATGATTTAAGTTTTTCACTTGTATTTCCAACGTAGGTTGAGTTGTTGAATTTTGTTTCAATTTATCGACAGAGTAAACTTCATTCAATGCGATTCTACTTTGATTTTCATTCAAAATATTGTTTAAAATTTTGGGATTATAACCATTATTTTTATCTATTTGTTTAATTAAATTTAATACTTGGTTGAAGTTTTCTGGTGAATGCTAATGAATTTATGAATAAAACTGTTGAATGCTGACATTTTATGTTGATACAGATGACACGACGGGTTATGTATTATAATATATGTATGTGACGGCTTCTGGTAGATTGCGAAAACATGTTTTCCATTTTCATTCGAAATTATTATGTCTAAGAAATTTATTGAACTATTGCTTTCTATTTCGGTTGTGAAATCAATTTTTGGATGTAATGAATTTAAAAATTTTCGAAAATTTTCAACAGTCTATCTGTTCCTGTGAAGCAAATTATAATATCGTCTACATAGCGATACCAGTATTAATAGTATTTACTAAGTGGATGTTGAGTTAATTTCTCTAAATTATTCATGATTATTTCTGCTAACAAAGAACGGATTGCCCATGATCAAACCGTCTTCACTAGTATAATATTGGTCATAGAAGTGGAAATAATTTTGATCTATATAAATTTGTAATAATGAAAGAATATCTGTTTAAATGATCGTTTTGACATTATTCTTTTCTAATAAGTCTGTAACTAAGTAGTACGTATCTTTGGGAGGAATATTAGGAAATAGATTTTTAACGTTGAAAAAAATGAGTTTGGAATTAGGTGGTAAAATGGTATCTTTGTTATTGGCAATTAGTTAGTATATATTTTTGATCAAAATTCAAATTTAAAATCGCGATGGTTTATTAGCAAGTCGTTAAGGAATTTTGAAAGTTTGAAAGTAGATGCCGTTACATAAGAAAGAACAGGTCTAATAGGGTAATTAGGTTCATGAAGTTTTATCGACGGATATAATTCGGGGAATTGTGGATTGGAGTTAATGAATTTATATTTTTTGAGGTCTGTAAATACTGACTTCGCTGTCGAAGTTAGGTTTTCAATTTCTTCTTGAAATGTAGCGGGACGATCCTTAGTTGATGTTATATTATTTCCGGCTGTTAAGAATTCTGCTCTAGTGAATGCTTTATCGTTATTGGTGGTATTTTCACAAATTGTACTTATTATTTTATGATTGGAATTACAATGAAGTGATAATTTGGAAAAGTCTTCTTTGATGACAAAATTACAGGCCCATATCGCTAGTGTCGAATATAAATAAAATTATAGAAAAGATTATAAAAAAACGTATCATTGGGTTTATGGAAAAATATCAAATTATTGCCGAAAATCAATTTGGTTTTAGACGGGGTAAATCAACTCAAGATGCGATCGGAGAACTAACTAAAAAGATATACAAATGTCTAAATGAAAAAATCCCAGCCCTCTGCATATTTATAGATCTTACTAAGGCCTTTGATACTGTATCTCACAAGAAACTATTAGATAAGCTTTACCGGTGTGGCTTCAAGGAAAAATGATATGATTTGATGAAAAGTTATTTAACAGATCGCAAACAAATGGTGGAAATCGGAGAATATAGAAGCAGTGTGAAAGAAGTAACATACGGAGTACCACAAGGAACAGTACTAGGTACGATCCTATTTACAATATATATAAACAATCTTCTGTTAATGGAAACAAAAGGACAAATTATATGTTTTGCAGATGACGCTGCTATTTTTTATGAAAGTAAATCCTGGAAAGAGTTAAAAAAATATGCAGAATGTGATTTTCTACAAATTAAAAAGTGGTTCGAATGTAATAAGCTGACTCTCAATCTAGAAAAGACATTTTACTTACCATCTGTATCATATGCATCTGGTCTGCCACAAATGGGTCCCCTACACGTCGACAATTCCACCATCATACCTGCAGCGGAGAGTATAAAATACTTAGGAATTACCCTCGACAGACATATGAGATGGAATAAACATGTCGATAATATAGTTAAGAAGTTAAGAGGGCTGTTTTATAAATTCAGATATTTAAGGAAGATTCTTGACGTCAAGCACCTACGCATACTCTATTTTGCTCTCGTGGAATCCCACTTATCATATGGTATTATAGGTTGGGGGTGCTTACGAGAATCAACTAAAAAGATCGAAACAATGCAAAAATGGTTGTTGAGGATTATTTTGGGAGACCACTTACCTCTGATGGAGACGAACTGTATAGATTATCAGGAATAGCTGACAT
This sequence comes from Cryptolaemus montrouzieri, assembly GCA_013387265.2. NCBI lineage: Eukaryota > Metazoa > Arthropoda > Insecta > Coleoptera > Coccinellidae > Cryptolaemus > Cryptolaemus montrouzieri. Next base: position 22,475,658 of record JABFTP020000185.1, read on the forward strand.
TCATCAGTTGTTCTCGGCTCACATTTTGTTTCACACATTTCAAGGAAAAATACAATTGAATTCAATAGAACATATTTATTCTACCAGAAACAAGAAAAATAGATTTGAAACCCCGAGAGCTGAGAAAAGAGTTGGGCAACGATCCTTTACCTACTTGGCACCAAGAATAAATGCCATGTTGCCTCAAGAATTAAGAACAGCCTATATGTATAAGAATTTCAAGAGAAAAATAAGAAGATGGATACAACGAAGTGGCAGGAAAATCTTTTTTAATGTTATAAATCAGCTGCCTTAATCAGATATGTGACAATAAAATACCAAATTAGTGACTTTGATGCTGATAGTCTCTCTTCATACCGATAGTGACTTTTTATAGCGATCGTGACCTTTATACCGACAGTGACTTAACATAGTGATTTTTCACACCGATAGTGACTTTCACACCGATGGTGACTTTCCCAACGATAGCGACATATCAAGGGACATTGATAGTAACTTTCTTCGTGGTGACTATGAAATTTCAATGGTACTAATTAGAAATGTTGGTTTTGTTTTTTGTTGTTTGTTTATATTTCTATTTTTCGTACTTATGGGAGAAATATATTGTTTATTTAAGTTCAATTCACGTACAGACATTATTTAATGTCTCTGTGATTAAACGTTTATTCAGACTTATAATAGTTATTAGGTAAGAAATTCATTTTATTTGTTATACATTCTTCAAATCTGAATAAACTATATTATTATTATTATTATGATTTTTGCTGTTTGATGTTTGGCTAATATATTATCTTTGGAGTTTCTGAGAATGGCTTCGAAGTCAACACCTAACTGTTCAAAATTAGTTTCAGTATAGCTTCGATGTTAATTATGTTTGAATCATTTTTTAATAGATCTTCTTGTGGGTGTGAAAAATCGGTATCAGTTAAATTAGTAAATCTGTCAAAATGGTCTGAAGAATTTATAATAAGAAGGTTTGGGTGGAGAAATTTTTAGTTTAAGTGAATTTAACTTTTTCTGTTGCTGCTGAAACTTTTTATGAATTGAAATTTTGACATCACATCTGGATTCAGAGTCTAATATATCAAACCCAACAGGGTGCATCTAAATAATAATTTTGTATGGATCACCTTCAAATATATGTTGGCAACGTCCCTCTTGTTATATTGAATCTTCATAACCTCTTTGATCCATATACGTTGGCCTTTCTTGATTGTTCTGCTTGCTGGTCCACTGTTGTTGTCCTTAACCGTATGTAATTGGATGTCAATATGTTCTTTAAGCACATTGAGTAGAATCATATATTCTGAGTATGCAGTGCACATCTAAGTAGTATCTTGAAATACCACAAAGCCAAAATGAAGGTATAAGCTTTCTTTAACATTTGGATTTGAGAGGCTTATACTTGGTAGAATTCCATTATCAATAACAAAAACAAGTTATATTTTTGAGAAATTTTACTGAATAATTGTGATTCGTAACGCGTTTCACTACACCATAGCTTCTTCAGACGAATGAATGTATACAAATTTTGACAACTTTATATGGATACAACTGAGAATATAAACACAAATGTTCTTAAGTAATTAGAAGCTTATGTGATTGCTTCTTCTTAAGTGGTTATTGATGGCATATATATCCCATAATATTAAGGAATAGATTGCTCCCTGCTACCTGATTCAATAGAGATGAAGGGCTTAGAACGACTTGTTCATCAATGAGTCTACCTGAGTGTTTGTGTTTGTTGATTTCTGAAGTTTACCGAAGATCTATTTTCCAATATTTATTATTCGTATGCAAAGTTTCAAACTGTGGGTCGAAAGAGTGATTATGTTTTTATTTGAAAAACTGCGTTTATGTTCCGATATTCCAATATTGAAATTTCGATGTGTTCTATGTGAGCCAAGTTTGGTGTTAAAAGTACAGGAAAATGAATTCGCTATAGCGAATAAGCAAGATCCAAACACATCGTTAAGAAATAAAAAGAAGAATGCACGTTGATGTTTGACAATTTCATTCAAATTGTATTCTTTTCCTATTCATCCACCATTATTCCTTTGAACAATCTTTACATTGAATAATTGGAAAAGACTGCTGCGGGTATTATGAAATATTATCCTGTTATCCAGAGATTGGCGTTTCAAGATTCCATGAAATTCCTAGCATCCCTCGGATGTTTTCAGCTACTCGTATCGTCGAGAAACCTCAACTTCAAAACAGACGTTATATGGGGATCCGATGCATTATTTGTCGTGTAACGTCTACTTGCCGAGAAACTTCTGAAGGTATTTTAATATTAAAGACGACAAGAGCTCGTCCCGTTCTCCGTGATAGATCATTATGTGGCTGATATGAAAAAGATGTATTGATGAAACTATGACTGCTATCCATTAGGGAACTCACTTCTAGTGCTTCGTTTAAATATTTACTGAACCTGACAGTGTTTCATCCCGAAATAATAGTGTTATGTGCATACTTGATGGAACTTTTGAACATCACAAGGATGTTTCTCTGAGATTGGAAAATGTTATATAGCTAATAATATAACCTTGGAGTAAATTATTGTGAAGTTTCTACCAGATATCGATCTGTCTATTGTATAGCAAAGAAACTTGCTTTTTCAACCGAGTGCACCAAAAATCGTCATCTATGATTGTGTAGATCAGGGGTCGGCAACCTGCGGCTCTTTGGCGGTGAAGCTGCGGTTCTATAGTTCCGTACGCAAATTTATTTAATGAAAAAATAATATTTATCTCAACCAAATATCGAGGATTAGGTACCATCTCCATCTTTCATTTACTTTTAGGTACTTTTTTTCATTTTGAGACCTCATTACTAGCATGTGTGTCGAATCGTGCTACTTAAACACCTCAAAAAAGTCTAGGGAACACTTACCAATATCTTTAAAATATGAATTCAAGGATTCGAATTTATAGAAATTTTTCGGTTTTTGTTAGGATGTATTGTATATAATGTATTCTGAAGAAAACAAAATAATATTTGACTTCTCCAAAGCACCTATTATAAAAAAAAATTGAAATTTGAAAATGACGAAATTTGGTAGAACACAAAAAAAAATCCTGAACTAATATTTTCGAAACGATATGGAATCACTTATATTTTTGCAGTACCCAGAAAGTCCACCTCTGTTATTAATGACACTTTGGCATCGTCGCGGCATTCCCAATATTAAATTGTCTATTACATTTTAGCCTAAGTCATTCCAAGCCCCTTGAACTGCTAATCGAAGCTCCTGTTCATGATAGAAGACATTTTGACGCAGGAGATTTCTTTTAAGGGTGTCCCAAATATGCTCGATGGGATTCAGATCTGGGGAGCAGGATGACCACAGTAAATGATCGATATCATTCTATTCAAGAACGTTCTAGACAACTCTTGCACGATGAGGAGGGGCATTATCTTGTTGAAAGAGTGGATTTTGACCCATTGTTTGGAGATAAGGTACCACTACAGGTAAAACTATCTTATTGGCGTAACAATTTCCCGTGACGTTGTTCTGTATGAAAACGAGGTCAGTTCTTCCACCAAGACGTATACCTCCCCAAAACAACAATGATCCGCCTCCCTGTCTAACATTTTCTCGAGCATGCTGGAGACGGTTTTGCTTTCCAGGTTCCCTCCATATTCGAATTCTTCCCGAATCGGGATAATAACTAAATCTAGATTCTACACTGAGGAGAACTGTGACCCACCTCTCTTGATCCCAGTTTACGTGTTCTTGGCATCAAGCTAAACGAGTAGCGCGATTTCCATGGGTCAGTTGTGGAACTCTTAAAGGACATCAGGAGTGGAGTTGACTTTCGTGCAGTCGAGGTTTCATAGTTTGGTCGGAAATTTGTATATTATGAACTCGTGATAGCTTTTGAGCTAATTGAGATGCTGTGGTAGTACGATCTCTTCTGGCTTGTAAAACCAAAAATCGGTCTTGGGCGACTGTAGTAATCCTGAAACGACCTCTATGGCGTTCTTCTTCGCTACCTGTTTCAATGAAACGCGACCATAAACGGTTTATGACACTAGGGCTACTTCCCAGAACCCAGCATACTTCCCGTTGTGGGCTCCCAGCTTGGGGTATGCCAACGGCTCGTAACATCTTTTCTCTAGTCAAATGTCGTCTTTCTATGGTCGAAAGACAATAATTCAATCTATATTTGTGCTTGCAACAGAAACAAAATGCCAACTAACTTATTTCAAATACTGAATACATGAAATGATTATAAAGCAGCGTCGAATCTGCTGCATCTTTAGTTTTTTATAAAAAACAACTGAAATCTGTAGGAGCACTCTACATTATTTGGTGAGAAATGAATGCAGGTGTTAATTTCTTTAAAAAAATCATCCATATTGATCGTTCTGGATACGATATATCGATATTCAGAAGTGGTCCCTAGACTTTTTTGAGGTGTTTATGTGAAGTGTAACACGGAATCTTACGGGCACCGTTGCCACACTTGTCGTGCGGTAAAATTAGTTAAGACAAAGGTGAATCGGAATGCAGAACAATGAACTGTAAAGTGTGTGATGTTAGATCATCAGGCGACGAGGACACTGTGAAGTATGGATGGTGTGATATTGTTGTATGTAGGAGTTTCCCTGATTTCGGTTCCACTGAATATAGGGCAGCATCTCTAAAAACAGACAGGCGATTGAAATTTTTCTGTGGGGACTGTGATGAGAAATTTGAGTAGAATATTGTTGAAGCTGTGAATGAGCTGAGGAAAGTGGTGAAAGCCCAATCCTTGAAAATTGATAGGCTTCAGGAAATCATTGGGTCTTTACCTGAGGAAGGTCCCAAGATTTTTGGAAAATTTTAGAAATCAACAAACAAAAACACTCAAGTAGACTCATCAATAAACAAGTCGATTTAAGCCCTTCACTTCTATTGAATCTCTTCAGGGAGCAATCTTTTCCTTAATTTTATTGGATATACCTGTCATCAATGACCACTTAAGAAGGAGCAACCCAATAAGCTATTAGTTACTTAGGAACATTTGTATCTATATTCCCGTTCATATTTTCTGTACATTTATTCGTCTGAAGAAGCTACGGTGTAGTGGAACGCGTTACGAATCGCAATTATTAAGTAAAATTCCTTAAAACACAGTACTTGTTTTTTATTATGGATAATGGAATTTTACCAAGTAAAAGCCTCCCAAATTCAAATATATCGGATGCGTTAAATCGATATTTTATACAAAGTATAGAGGGAATTACCTGTACTATTGTCAGCCAAAGTGATGAATAAATTATTTTAGAAAATGTAAGACAAGCAGACAATCTCTGGACAGAGTTCACAGCCGTAACATTGAAAGAACTTAAAGAAACATTACACCATATGTTTGATAAACAAAGCAGTACGGATGGTGTGAATATATATATCCTGAAGAAGTTGAAGGGAAGGAAGACGTGTTTCTGACAATATTGAATATGTCCTTCAGAGAGGGTTTTGTTTCCCAGTCATGGAAAGTATCAACAATTGTATCAATTCAAAAGAAGACAGGTACTACTTCAGCGGTAGAGTATCGGCCAATCAATCTTCTGCCTCCTTATGAGAAACTCCTAGAACTAGTCGTCAAAAAACAGCTCACAAATTTCATTGATAAAAATTACATTCTGTGTCAACAATAAGCAGGTTTTCGAAAGAATAATTCCTGTGAGACGACTTTGCAGATTGTGTTGATGGAGTGGAAGATTGCACTGGATGAGAATTTGTTTGTCGGTGTAGTGTTTCTGGACTACAGAAGAGCGTTTGAAACAACGGACAGAAGATTAAATTGCAAAAAAATGAAAAAAATGGGTCTGAGGAGAAAGGTTCTGCAATGGTTCCGATCTTACCTAGAAGGGAGGAAACCGAAGGTCAAGTATGGGGACCACATATCGGAGGAAATAGTAGTGGATTTGGGGGTCCCCAGGGGTCGGTACTGGGCCCCGTATTTTTCACACTCTATATTGACGACATTGTCAGGATTCTTAATAACTGCAAAATTCAGATGTTTGCAGATGATACTTGCATCTATTCTATAAGCGACAATATAAACGATGTAATTCAAACCATCAACAACGAACTGAAAATGCTTTTAACTTGGCTTGAAGGTAACCACCTTAAATTGAACCTGAAAAAGACTAAAATCATGATGATACAAAAAACAGAATGAAAGAAGTTATAATGTTTAAAATAATGATTATTCCATCGAAAATGTTATTGAGTTCGAATACGCGGGATTAGTAATTGGTAACAACTCAAAATTCACAAAGATTGCTGACTATATCTGTAAAAAAGTTAGCAAATCGGTGGGTTTTATGGGAAGAATCAGAAAATATTTTAGTGAATACACAAAATCTTTGGTTTACAATACCATTGTTTTGCCACATTTTCTGTATTGTCCTACTATTATTTATATGTTCAAAGAGAAGGAAATAGCTAGACTTCAGACTATTCAAAATAAAGCTACGCGCTTTATTCTAGACTGTGACAATTAAACTTCTGTTCGTTATATGTTGGGAAACTCGAAGCTTTCATCCGTGTGACAAAATGTCTATTCAGGTGTTTTTGTATTTATTTATAGAATGTTGCATCACCTCCTACCAAAAAATCTGGTGGATCGTTGTACATTTCATAAAGATTTCCATGAGTATAGTACAAGAAATTGTCAGAATTTTCGTTTACCTCGGACAAACACTAGTTATGTGGACAATCAGATTCACATTAATGGCCTGGGAATGTACAATAGTTTACCACGTAATGTGAAAGATAGTCGAACCCTTAAGTGTTTCAGGACGAGGTGCACTATATATGTGAAAAATAAATGGAGTATGTAACTTTTATGTTTGTTTATAGAGTCATTATGACCTCATCAATATACAATGATATGTATCAATGTATTTTGCAAGAGCATCGGGACTTCAATCGGGATGGGACAAAGTCGTTCTCTTTCATATTCAACTCAGATGGCCTTCCAACTTGTCTTATTTGCCTCGAAAAATTTGCGCACAATAAGAAATCAAATTTAGAGAGACACTTCTCTACAAGGCATCCTAAGATTGCAAGTAAATATCCAGCCAGCGAAGAACGAAAAAAAGCTGTTGACGAACTCCAAAAACAGCAACAGCAATCAAGCTCCATGTTAAGTAACAGGACGAAATCTACAAATAATGGTAATTTGGCAGCTTCGTGCTATCATTAGAAATTGCAAAAAAGAAGCAAACCATTCACAGATGGTGAATATGCACACGATTGCTTCTTGCGAGTTCCTCTGAGGAACTGTTTTGCGATTTAAAAAATAAACCAGAGATCCTGAAACCAGTCAAAGAGTTTCCATTATCTACTAAAACAGTACAAGAGTAATTAAAATGTCCTCAAATGTAACAAATTTACAGAGTAAGGTCATTCAACTGGTTACTGCCTTATCAGTTGCTGAAGATGAGCCTTGTGACATAAATGACTTCTGTCAGGTATATGTCTCTGCAAGGTCCGCAAGAAGAAATTTTAGGATTGCTTCCGCTCGCGGGGCAAACGAAAGCTGAAGATATAGCCAATGCCGTGCAAAAATATCTCGAAGATGATAAGATCGATTTACATAAAATCGTTTCTATAGCAACTGATGGAGCCAGAAGTATGACGAAGAAAAAATAAAGGAACGACAGCGATTCTTCAGAGCAGAATAAATCACCCAATTCTCACATTTCACTGCATAATACACCAGGAAGCGCTTTGTGCATAATCAATCCCGGCGGAAATAGTTGAGGCCATGAATTTAGTTATAAAAATTGCTAACAGCATCTTGTCAAAAGCACTCTACCACCGTCAGTTTAAAGAATTCGTAAACGAAATGGACACCCAGTATTCTGATCTCCTGCTCCACCATAAAGTGCGATGGCTTTCCAAAGGTAAGGTGCTAAAACGGTTGCTTTGAGCCTGAATGAAATCAATAAGTTCCTTGAAGAAAAGGCCATCAATCCTCAAGAACTAGAAAACGACAAATGGTTGCAAAAATTTTTCTTTCTGGTAGATATTACGGCAAAATTAAATGAGCTCAATTTGAAAGTGCAAGGAAAGGAAACACTGCATATGTTCTAGTTGAAGAATTGGTTTGTTTCGAAGAAAAATTAATTATTTTTGCGGAAGATATTCAGAGTGGTGAGTTATTTCATTTTGAATTTCTAAAGCAATATCAGGATAAAAGTGGTGCAAATATCGACGTCAATTACTTCACTAAAGTAATAAAAAATATTGAACATGAATTCGCATTCCAATGACTCCACAACACAGTACTTATTTATTTACATAACAAAGGTAAGAGATGGAACCATAAGGGTCCATAAATCTCAAAAAATAGTTTATATGGTATGTGATTTCATAGAAGAAGAAAAAGAAAATAATATAAACAATAATGCCTAAATTAACCAAGGAGAGAATCGAGAGGAATTGAGAAAAAGAATGAAACAGGAAAGATACATAATGGCATGTATAGAATACGTGATATCAAAAAAGTGAAAATGAAAAGGAGGTACCAGTGTTACGCACGCACTTTGTCGAAAAGATTTTTGAATGAGTTCACTGATGAAGCGCGCAGCACAGCTTCTGATAAAGAGTTCCATTTATGGAAAACGCGGTTGCATGTACAGAGCTCACGAGGGGTAGTTTTGAAGTCCTCCTGATACAGTTTCAGTGAATGACCGCAAAAATGGCTTCTGTTGATGCGTAAGAGATCGCTAAGGTCCGTCCCAAATAGGCCGTTCATTGCACGATAAGTGATAATCAGATCTCCACGCTCGCGAAGATCAGAAAATGGCCTAAAACCAAAAAGTTCAAGCCTCTCATCGTATGAAAGTCGAACAAAACCACCGTGCTCGATGATAGATCGAACGTAAGACCTGTACAGTAACTTGCACGTGCTGATGGAGCGTCCAGTGAAAGATTCGCGTAGGAGATAGCATATCCGGTCCGCCTTCGATACAACATGCGACGCGAGCCGACCACGATAGGTCCTCAGAAATGACCACACCGAGGTCATTTTGTGATTGCGTGGACTGAATGCTCGAACCATCCATATAGCACCGGTACCGGGAGTTATTTTTGCCCAGATGTAACACCTTGCACTTGCTTATATTTAGGGGAAGAAGCCATTCTCGAAACCATTCACATATGTTATAAAGGTCTTTCTGAAGTTGCAACGAAGACGTCAAAGCATTGGCGTGAAACTTGAGATCGTCAGCGAGCGATGCGTGAGCAGAGAAAAGGGTTGACGGTAAGTCTTCCACATATGCCAGAAAGAGAGTAGGTCCCAGAACTGTGCCCTGAGGGACCCCGCTAGTAACAGGTTCGGTGGATGAAATGGAGGAGGCTACTCTAACTGAGAATTGACGATTGCTAAAAAAAGCCCTTATCCATTCCAGCAGACCACCCCTGATCCCCAGGTGATCTAGTTTTTGCAGCATCAAAAGCTCTTGCGAAATTCAAGTATAATATGTCTATAGGTTCACTACGGTCGATTGCTTTTTTCCAGTCGTCCACGCACTTCAGAAGACAAGGGACAATTGACCTACCCGGAAGGAACCCATGTTGGCTGTCAGGTATGACTTAATTATCCTGCATGAATGCTAGCACTCGTTTGCAGACAATCTTCTCTGCAATCTTGAATACAATATGTAGGAGGCTTATTGGACGATAATTAAAAGCAGAAAGTCGATCTCCATTCTTGAATATTGGGGTTATTATAGCTGTCTTCCAAACTAACTTAATGCGCAGCTCTCGAGTAGTTTCGCAGATATATTGTCGACACCTGGAGATGTAGAAACGTCAAGTGAAACTGAGTAGCTTAGCACTTCCATTTCAAAAAACTCGATTGATTCCGGTGATAGAAGGGCACGGGGCAATCGGACACGTGGAATTGGACCATCCGGTTCAACAGAATAGGAATCAGCAAAAACGTCGAAAAATATACTCGAGCACTCCTCACTACCATCGCACTGTTCACCAGTAGATCGACGCACCATAGGTATGGAAACTTCAGAGCTGAGCCATGAACGTTAGTATTTGAAGAGCTTCTTGCGATCTTTTTAAGTCACAAGGTTCTCCTCGAAAGCTTTCTTGGCTCTTCGTATGGACAAGGACAAGTGGTTGGCAAACTGCCTATGAGTATCATAGTTTAAACGTGATCTGAAGCAAAGGTAACGCTGCCAAATGGATTTTTTGCGCCTAAGTATAGATAGTATCTGTTCTGAAAGCCATGGTTTAGTTGGAATGAATTTGATCTTACTCATCTTGTATCGGGGGTAGCGGCTTCGTCCAGGGTCGAGCAGAATGTCTGCCACATCAACTCGACATCGTTAGTATCCAACAGTTGGTCCCAGATGACAGTAAGAAATTGAGAGTGGACAGAGTAAAAATTAACAAAGGTAGATAGCTTGGTGGTTTGCCCATTGTGGATTATAGACGTGTTGAACTGTATTTTGGCAGTGATCACAACATGATCTGATCTTCCGATGGGGCTGTGGTAAGGTAAGTAAGCAATAAGATTACTGTCGTTTGTGAGTAGGAGATCAAATGTTGAAGTATTCTGCCCAGGACCAAACCTGGTAGCTGAATAAGGCCGCTGGTCTCTATCGCAGAGACAAAGGATGAAGATATAGAATTCTTAGGCGGGGGGACTATCTTTTGTTTCAGAAATGGATGCAAGATAGGTAAAGAGTAGAGCTTCGGAAAGAGATGGGCGGGGGCGATATATACAGCCAATATGAATGTAGAAGGTTGCAGATATCAGATCAAGAAAAATAGTGTCAATAATGGGCAGGTCTAGGCTCGATACGCTGATCTTCTACTCCTCGATAATATCGTCTCTCACGTAGACACACACTGTCATATCTAATATTGAGCGCGTTATCTCTGCAGTATAGATGAAGGTCAGGAATACTGAAGGCCTGGTCTGAGATACCAGGTTGAAACCATAACTCCGATATAAATATAAACTGTGGTTTGAGATCATGGACAGAAGCGCATAGTTCGTTGAATTTGTTCTTGATCGAGCGTAGGTTAGTGTAATAGATTGTCCATTCCTTGACTTTCTGAGCAAGTTTTTTGAGGAATTTCCATTAGTTTTAACTACTGTGGGAACGCCTTTCAGGTACCGAATTGTCAAGTTGGTTTCTCCATTGGACTGGCGAAGTTGAAGCTCCTCGCGTGGCTGTTCAAAAATATTGGCTTGTTGCGGTGAGACATCATCAAAAATTGGAAAAATGCGAAAGTTAGCAGTGGTAGAAAGCATCTCATTGTTTTTTCAGCAGTTTTAGAGTAATGATTGGGTTAGAGGTCACCAGGAGAAGTCGAGGCATCTCTTTCCGGCATCCCCCAACCTAGAAGTAGCAACAATATCTTGTGAGCTACCGGAAGACAAGAAGTCACCAATAGCTCCACAGTGCTTGCTTGTCTGGAACATGGCGGAAGATATTGTGTGATATGCGGATGCGGTCTAGAATCTTGATGGAATCTATATGATTGTAAGAGGTTTGTAGCGAGGCAACATCAGTAGAGAGTATCACCGCTTGATTTTGCACATCAGAAATGGTAACTTCAACAACTTTAGATACCTCAGTTGACATGCTGCTGATATGCGATTTGCAGTTTGAAAGTCTTGAACCCTGAGAAGACAGCATTAAATCATGTTTTTTTATGTTGGCGGCACATTGCAAAACCTGTGTGGACAATTGCTACTGAATTGCCTTGATTGTTGAGATATCATCCCTTATTGAGGTTATATTGGTCGTGAGATCGTTTAGTTTCGCCATCATGATGTGAATTTGCGCATAGTAATGGGTGCAGCGTCAGCGCTGAGAGATGACTTGCTCACTGTAGAGATGAATCACCCCCCTTGATGCGTCTGGAGGATGCACAATATTGGTATGACCATTTCGTCCCAACTTGAAGACTTATCATTGCTCGCGATGTTGGCACAATGAAGATGAAAAAAGTTGCCACAAGATGAGCAACAAATATTCTCAGCATCAGTTGATATAGCTCTGGAGCATGAGTGGCAAGAAGGCATGTTGAATAAACTGATTGAAAAGTTGAAGTCAGCAAGAAAAGAGAACTGGTAGTGTATGATTTCCTCAACATGGAATGCTCGCGACAAAAAAGCAGTAGCGGAACACGTACACCTGGTTTAGCTGATTACTAGGTCTGTTAAGTTTTAGAAATAAACATCGAAAATTTGTAGAATCACAGCTATCTACCCTAATTGCTTATTAAGGTGAACACTTGGGTTCTAAAGAAGTATACTTCCGGAGCACTATAGATATTATAGAGGCTTTGTCACGCCTTATTTTGAAGTAATTGTCGGTTAAAATAAGAAAATGCAGGAGACGAACTAAAATTTCAATACATTGGCTAAAGTATCACACACTTTACAAGCTTATTTAGATATGTAATACAAACGTAAAATATAATTGTAAAAGTTTCCCCAACTGTAAATTAATTACACATTGTACATGTGTCAATGACATGGCATAAGTGTATTGTATCTGAAGGGGATTGATATGAAGGCGACGCTATTGATTTGGAAGAAAAATAAAGATTTTCAGAACACAGTAGTATATGGTGTTTTAGATAATCATATTAAGATGTATGAGCAATTGAAGAGTGATTCAAAGTGAAGACCATCATAGTTAGAAAAAACCGCAACTTTGATATGAATTCAGTTTTGTTGAACCCAATATAATGATAACCATATCGTAAATAGTTTGGGACAAACACACCGAAGCGTCTATGGTAATTGACCCTGTATATATTATTTAAACTATGCCAGTTTCATTTCATCTTTTTAGATCAATAGTTGCAATCAGATTGTTTTTTCCTGTCATAAAATGTTTCATAGAAATACTTTTTCAATGTCAGGGTATTTTCACATGAAGGAGTCTTCAGACTATCAAAAACAAATATAAATCATTTGAATGCCAATAAATAGGTGCTTCCTGAATACGATAAGATTTGAGTAATGAAGGGACGCCAGCTCGAAGCATTTGATATTCCTTTATTACACTTACTTGGCAATCGCTCATCCGAGCATGCGACAAAAAGGTCCGGAATAATTTCGAATAGAGGAACTTATCTCACTTCCTTATCATAACAGCCCCCTCCGTAGAGTTTCCAGTCTTTATTGCTTCTCTTGCCTCGCCTTAGACTTCATCCTTCCAGTTTTTAATTACGACATTTCACGGAAATACAAAAATTAAATTCATAACAGGAATAAATAAACGGGAAAGTTGTTTTTCATTGCGAGAAGAATAAATTAACTTGTCCATTATTTACATTACTAATACCAGCTACAATTAACGAGGTTTTTGTTACGTAATAAGAAACCGTAGAAATGTTCAAGAGACGCTTGAAGTACAAAAAAGGTTGAGGAGACGAAATGGTGATTAAACTTATTTTGCAGGAGATTGTTCCTAATGAGAGCAGACCCCAAATCCCTCATGGATATAAATTCACTCAAGATGAAATTATTATTGAAAATAGTAATTACGAAAATTATTAATCAACTAGTGAGCCCATTGACATCGCCTTTTACATCTGCATAACCAATATACTAAACCCCATTTATACTGAACGCCTTTTCATATTCAACTCTATCTATACTGGACGCCTTATTATATTCACTTCATTATTAATATTTTTACTTAGTAGTTCTTTGTGTTACATGGAAATCTCTCATATATATTACCTCAGTCGTCCTTAGGCTAACGCAGCTTCCTGTATTGTTTTATGCATAATAACTCATCAACCATACAAATTTCAACACTATTCACTACTATCCCCCAATTCAAAGGGATACATTCAATTTGAAAATCTCATTTTTCTCCAATTGAGATAGCATAAGATTAAGAATTAAAAACATTTCAACATTATTTCAAAAACAAATTGTTCTATCACCCTTTAGGCATAGAAATTCAATCGTCAACAACTTTATTATTAACTCAAAATATTCCAAATTTTTAGTCCCAAAAGAATTAAATATATACTTCAGAAAGATCAATATATGCAGATCTATAGTTTCAAAGTTTTAATTTTTACTCAACAGTTCTGACACGTATTAGATGAGAAGAGAATCCAATAAGATTCATGAATTATAATAAACAACAAATATGAGCTTGAAACAGCAAGATAGAAGAATTACTTCTCAAGTATACTAATGAAATAGAAAATAAAAGTTCTTCTCAAATTAAAATTTCTTTGGAGTATCCTAAAGAAAAGAGCGAGAAATTATTAATCAAATAAAGGAACACTTCTGAATACATAAAAATTTCACCTTATGTGATTGTCCTACACGTAACTATTTTGGTATTAATTCAAATTGACCAAAACTCACACTATTTGCTTACCAGAAAGAACAAACATCTTCTCAACGGAAGTGTTCTTGTGGAAAGCAGAAATGAGATCCAAAAATTTGTAAATTACATTATGTACCCTCATATACAATACAATGATATTAACCATATATCAGGTTCAGTGAAACTGTTTCTTGTAACTGTTAATTTCCTAGATCCTTAACTATCGAGTTGGCAGTTGGTTTAGAGTAGTCAGCTTCTTATAAACTTGCTCTCTAATGATTGAAATTTCTTTTCTTCAATTTTACTTCTCTTCAATTCATTTTCTTGGGAAACCTCATAATATACTATGAAATGAAAATGAAAGGAAGAAATTGCATTAAAACAACTTTATATTTCTATATTACGTGATGAACATACTCATTTTACACAATTGTATAAAATACCTATAGTACAATTACCTATAACAAAAATTGTCAAATTGTATAGCCTTCTCCAAGAAGTAGTTGATTCACATAAGCAGCAGAATGTTTCCTGTGACTTTCATAAATCTTGGATTAGAAGGTGTGGTTGTACAAAATTAAACTTCATATGCAACTTCTACATATTTGAACATCATGTTTCCCCCTACCAGACACCTATAATAGAGAAATTTTCAATTTCAAATCAATGAGGAATTCCTGTCATTCATTTAACAACCTTGATAAAATTTCCTGAGAAACAGTAACTATGAGTTATGAATAAAATGAACTCACAATAATTACTTTTTGTGCAAATTTGAGATCTTATTTTCGTTGGTTCAAATTAGAACATTGTCAAACACATTGTATCTCAACTTTTACATTTGGATAATTGTAGAATAGAAACGTACTTCCTCTTGAATAAACTGAAAAGAAAATTTCAATTTGAAAGCGCACGGTCATATTGACACCCAGCTTGAAATATTTTAATACAGAAATAGCATTTAGTGGTTAACTTTCAATATTCATAAGATACAAACTCTAAATGACCTAAAAAACTTTATTGAGTTTCTTTCAGAAAAATAATTATTTTACAAAAGAGCTCAATACCTATCAATAGCAACTCAAAAGATATCCAATCATTCAGTAAGATCCCCAATTGATCCTATTAATTCCAAGACATTTTTCAACGCATAGAGGTTAAAATAACCATGAGAGAGTAAAAAATCTGTGAATTCTAAGTACATTTCTTGAGCATGCTGAAAAAATATTCATTAAAATACATGAATAAACCTCAAATTACATTCACTTGCCTCTCAAACATTATTGTAGGTCTCCTTAACTCCTTTTTATTATAACATTCCCGTTTGAATCATATTGTTTAGGTTCGAATAACCATAAAATGTTAAATTTATGGTTAATTGAAAGTTTGTTGTTTTTTCCTAACAAAATATAGTTAAAATGGATATAATAAACATCAAACTACGATCATTTACCTCTAAAAGTTTATTTCAAGTTTCGTCAAACTTTTCATTCAAATAAAATTCGGAATTACTTATTTTGACATCGAATATAGGACTAATTGAAAAAGCTTAGATTCGATTGTCACTCAGAAGAAAGAGAGCACTATATTCTAAATGTTGTTAGTACCGAAATTATTGGTGAAATTAAAGTTACTAACTATTTCCTTTTCACTATTTTCGTTCAGAAGAGAGAGAGCATTGAATTTTACACGTTGGTAACGTTCACATCCGACGTTGAATAGCGATATAAGGGGCAGAAGGAGCGATGACTGGCTCTGCCCCCGTGTTTCCGGTATTTTTCTCGAAAATATAGGTCTCAAAAATCTGACCAAATTCGAAAATTAAGTGCTACAGTAACGATTTCTCTTCGCGGTCCCGATCTCGAGATATGTAGGAATCGTTCGAAGGTCGAATCTTTTCTCCCGGTGACCCCGTTTAAGTAGGATGGTTAAAACGTATTTTGACAGCTCGAGATTCGTTAATTTTGCAATTTTCTGGCCGTCGGAGATTTTCGGAATGGGGAAAGAAGAGCGAAAATTTGCGAAAGTCGGCCGATAGCCCTTCGTTCGATGGAAGATTTTTCCGTTCTCTCGTGGTTTTATGAGAATCCCATGGTATGGGGATCTGCGCGCAAACATTCGTTGCGAATGTTGGATAGTGTGCAAAAATGGGCTGTGCGCCTCATTGACCCGGAGATCACCCGCTGGCTCTCAGAAGACAAGTTGCTGACCACGAAACCACGGAAGATGCTCCAAGTAGCCTTGTTCCGGGAAAACTCATGTTCTGCCGCAACACTAGGCTGACTAGAAGTTTTCATCATATGGCGCTACATTTAACGACCACTCGAACACATCTCTATAAGAATTCCTTAGTATACAGGACCGGTGAGCTGTGAAACTCGCTTCCGTCCAACATCTTCCCAACATCCTACAATTTGGCCCTCTTCAAGAAGCAAGTAAACAGACACCTCAATTCTTCCCAGGCGCTTACTCATATGGTGTAGCAGGTTCGCCTATAACTAGCAAGCGCGCACAAAAAAAAATAAACAGACTGCAGATGAACGCGCATAAGCTAATGCATCGCAGCGAGAATTTAATACAGGAAATAGATCTGTTGACCCTGTACCTGTACTGAATCTTGCACGGCGATCACGAATACATCGTGCTGTTTTGGCTGAAATGCTGCTTTTAATAACAACAGTCAGATTGATTATAGGATGTACAGATACATCGGAATGATGGACGCAATATGTTCACATTGTGATGAGGCTGATTCTCCAGGTGAAACGCCCAGAATGCGTTGTGTTAATGGCAAAGTGAGATTGCCAGCATTAAAAACCCCACCCAAACCATTGCATTCCTTCATTTTCGGGACATTTCGAATGTCGAAATCAAACCAAGTTTCATGATGAGGCACATTAGTCTGCCAGGAGGCGGAGAAAGAGCGGTTATTGCTCACTCGCTATCAATTCGAGTCATAATATTCACAAAAATCGATAATTTCTAAAAGAAATATGAAACTTTTTCACTTACGTTGTATGTATCATATTCAAGCTTCAAGCACCATACATAGCCGAAATTGTGCTATAAAAATATATCCGTTTCCCCTTTTATTTTTCATTATACTCATAATTTGAAGAGAACCTCAGCTTATTCAGAATTTTCCTTCCTAACTATCAGTTTAAAACTTGGGCATAATTTATCTAACTAATTCAGCATGTCTCCAATATGTAAATCGCAAAGTAAATCAAGAGTGACATATTGGAGTTTTCATCAAAGATAGGGCTCATTTAAAAGTCAAAATAACGTAAAAATTGAGTTAGTGCAGACTACAGCTCAACGATTCGTAGACGCAGGTGTTCCTGATTGGGTTCGTTAAGATCAGGCTTGGTATAAGTCACGGACATTTACATACTCAGAACAGGATAGCATTTTGTAAGGGAGCTTGTACGCTCACCAAATTTTAATTATTGGATCAACACGTTGGCAAGGATGGGAAAAGGTTCGTGTATTTCTCGTTCTGCATATAAAGCTTAAGTATTCTTGTTAAACGTATTATATTAATATCATCACTGAGTGTTAATATAAGTAACTAGCTGCCCTGTACGTGCCCCGATACGTATAAAGTCAAATCTAATAATGTAGCAACAATCTTGAATTCGAAATGATTGAACAGCGTTGATCCAATTCACGATTATCAACACCGATAAAATAAATTTGCAAAAATTAATGATCAGCGTTGGGGTATGGCAATAACGATCCCGCTTGATGACGAATCTGGCCCTGAGTATATGACATGTATGCAATTTCAGGTAGATGTTCAATCAAAATTTTTTAAACTATCGAATACTTCAGTGGTAGCCCTTGTCACCTTCTCAATGCAATATTTGGTATAAATGAGATAAAAAACACAAGGTTTAACTTTAATCTACACTTTTTTTGAAAATATTCGACGACGTTTCGCTGACACAGCAGCTTTATCAAGAATGAAAAACAGAATGAAGAGTATGGTTCTAAAAACATATCGTAGAACAAGTTGGATGAATAACAGGAAAATCCACACCGAGCCATTGTACAGTTAGTATGAAAGGTAATAAAACTAATTAAACAAGTTAAGTAGGGGTGAATAATTCACATCTACCTGCTCATTCAAAAGCTTGGCCGAATGTTTGTAACTATTTATTTCTAATGCTTCTAGGAGATCTAATTTCAAACTTTTGATTTTATATGTAATATGTCAAAGTTTTTATTGAATGAATGGTTTTCTTTTATTAGGTGGTTTGAATAATTTGAATCAGATTTATTTTTATCGAAGCTACGTTTATGTTCAGATGTTCTTATGCCAAAACTCCTATAGGTCCTACCGATATAAATTTTATCACAAGAACCGCAATTGAGTTTATAAATTCCTGATTTACTTGATTTTTCAACACGAGATTTATTATTTTAATATGTTTACCTAAGTTATTAGAAGTTTTGAAAGTTATATTAAGATTTTGTTTGACGAGAAAGGATTTAATATTTGTACTTGCAGAACCGCAGAATGTTAAACTGTTGAATATTTTATAGTCTTTATGAATAGGATATACTTCATTTATTGCTTTCTGATAGAGTTTTTACGAATGATTAGATCTATCATATCTATCATATCCGGATGAAATTATTAATGGCTATCTGTTTGATGATGTTTAACTCTTTATTATAATCTTCTACTGATAAAGGTAAATTGAGTAACCGATGTACCATGCTGTTTAAAGATGCAACTTTGTGTTGAATTGGATGTAATGGGTAGTTATGTGTAATTGTATCAGTATGTGTTGCTTTACGAAAGACCGAAAAAACATGATTATTATTTTGTTTAGTGATTTTCAAGTCCAAACAATTAATGGAATCGTTCTGTTCAATTTCTATCGTGAATTTAATGTTCAAATGAATGGAATTAATGAAATTAAGAAATAAGTCTAATGGATTTCCCATGATCAAACCTTTGAGTCCACTTTTAGCAGAGATTTTTATGAATAATATTGAACAGAAAATTCATACACATCCACCCATTTCCAAATTTCTTTATTGGTATAGATATGTTGGCGACATCTTAGTATGTTTCATTGGAACTACTCGTCAATTAGACTTATTTCTTAATTTCATTAATTCCATCCATTTGAACATTAAATTCACGATAGAAAATGAACAGAACGATTCCATTAATTTTTGGACTTAAAAATCACTAAACAAAATAATAATCATGTTTTTCGGTCTTTCGTAAACCAACACATACTGATACAATAACTACTCATTACATCCAATTCAACACAAAGTTGCAGTTTTAAACAGCATGGTACATCGGTTACTCAATTTACCTTTATCAGTAGAAGATTATAATAAAGAGTTAAACATCATCAAACCGATAGCCATTAATAATTCATATAATCCGGATATGATAGATCTAATCATTCGTAAAAACTGTATCAGAAAGCAATAAATGAAGTATATCCTATTCATAAAGACTATAAAATATTCAACAGTTTAACATTCTGCGGTTCAGCAAATACAAATATTAAATCCTTTCTCGTCAAACAAAATCTTAATATATTTTTCAAAACTTCTAATAACTTAGGTAAACATATTAAAAATAATAAATCTCGTGTTGAAAAATCAAGTAAATCAGGAATCTATAAACTCAATTGCGGTTCTTGTGATAAAATTTATATCGATAGGACCTATAGGAGTTTTGGCATAAGAACATCTGAACATAAACGTAGCTTCGATAAAAATAAATCTGATTCAAATTATTCAAACAACCTAATAAAAGAAAACATTTCATTCAATAAAACCTTTCACATATTACATATAAAATCAAAAAGTTTAAAGTTAGATCTCCTAGAAGCATTAGAAATAAATAGATACAAACATTCGGACAAGCTTTTGAATGAGCAGGTAGATGTGAATTACTCACCCCTACTTAACTTGTTTTGATTAGTTTTTATTGCCTTTCATACTAACTGTACAATGGCTCGGTGTGGATTTTCCTGTTATTCATCCAACTTGTTCTACGATTTGTTTATAATACCATACTCTTCATTCTGTTTTTCATTCTTGATGAAGCTGCTGTGTCAGCGAAACGTCGTCGAATTTTTTTAAATAAAGTGTAGATTAAAGTTAAACCTTGTGTTTTTTATCTCATTTATATCATGGATCTACATCAAGTAACGGCCTCCACAATTCAAATGCAATATTTGGTATTGTAATGTATAGTAACTACGATCAAGCTCTGAAACACGTTGCAATTGCCCATTTCTGCGATGAAATACAATATCACGGGATTGAAACCCATCACCAAGAATTGCAATTACAACCTCATCATTTCGGTGCATTGAATCGCCTTGCATGCTCCCCAAAAGGTGTTCTATCAGCCCTTACTAAGATTTTGTGATTCAGATTGATATAAAGAAGGGACAATCCTGTTGAAGTGTTTACCTCATTCGTCGGCATAAAATTATCTGTAATAATTTTAGCAGCACCAAAAGTCATGAAAATGCCGAACTGTATTGTTGAATATGACTCAAAAAGTGCTTTGACTTTTGAGATTTCCCAAGAATAAAGAAATTCAATGGTTCGGGTGAAGTTTATAGTGCTGGCAGTCTCACACATGCCGGGTGTTTCACCTAGAAAGTTAGCTGTATCACAATGTGGACATATTGCGTCTGTCATTCCAATGTATCCGTTCATACTATAATCAATCTGACTGTTGCAATTAAAATCAGCACGCATCATTTCAAGCAGAACAGCACAAAGTATTCGTGATCGCCGTACAAGATTCAGAACAGGTACAGAGTAAACAGATCTATATCTGCATTACGTTCACACTGCGATGCATTAGCTTGTGCGCGTTCATCTGCAGTCTATGATCGTCGTAATGTCAAATTATTTACATTACGCGTTCGCCGCCCTATATTTGCTCGTCTAACTCATGGCATTTTTTTATATAAAAAGAATCAATTTTCAAACAAATTGCTACATTTATAGTGGTGCATCAGTAATTATACATGTGCAAGTATGGAAATATATATGACTGCATACGTCAATGCATATAAAAATATCATTAAATAATTCGTTCTCAAATTGACGTGCTTCCATCTGTTACGAAAGAATAAAACACCCGTATGCACACAATATGTTCAGATATATGTAACCCAAAACTTACCATTTATGTAAATTCCTTTGACAATTCAATTCTAATAAATCCTATTAACGATATGAAACACCGATTGCTCGCTTAAAAACTACACGCACACATATACATAGTAAATTTGAACAATTCAAGACTCACCATTCGTATAAATGCACTCAACAATATGTTCAAAAATATGAACACAAAGCAATGATTATAGCTGACAATGTGTTTTCCGTAACACGTCCAAACTAAAATGACTGCATGAATGACATAACAACATGCTTTTACTTTCAACACTGAGAAAAGGTTTCAATTTGATAGCATAATCCCCATCTGAAAAAAGTTTCAATTTGACAGTAAAATCCCCATTAACAAAATGATCCGTCATTTATTGAATTCATTTCTTACAAAACATGTGATAAATGTAGAACCGCTCGACTGATTTTATGCAAATTTCACATAAACCATCTACTAAATAATCCGAACAAAGCCTAAATATTTCAATAGATGAGACCGTTCCTGAGTTTTAAAATTTAAACGAAAAGTGGTATTGATTTTTATATACAGAGTGTCCGTAAATTGCGTGCACAACGGTTTTCCACAGTTTTTCCAGCTCGAGAAAAGTCGAACTAGGCCAACTGACAGATACGAAAAGTTTCTTCGTTTGGCTGCTAGCGGTCGCCAAGTCCAAAGATTCTTTTTCTTATTGTTCAGATAATCCAGAACAACGCGCTCGATGAAAACCATATTTGGTATGCGTAATCGATTGCGTTATTCACGTTTTTGACTGATCCACTCAGTGACCCTGACGTTTTACAAGTGTCCCTAAGACTCGTGTTTTGAATCAACCATAAATTTTCTACTGTTTGCGTTTGAGCAAAACTGTTTTAGACGTTGAGTATATAGGTTAATTATTAACTTGATTGATATGACAAGCGTTTCAATCACAAAAACAGTTCTTAATTTCATGATTTCATGTCGTTAATCGCCTAGCAAGTCAAAAATATCACATTTGACCATGTTGGCTTTGGATTTATTTGTGTGGTCTGGCAGATTGCATTTTATTAGGCCTGACCACTTGTTGACACAACAGTGTACCTTAAGTTCTTAACTAGGTATTTTGATGATTTTTCTATTACTATTAGACGGTTGATGGTTGATATGGTTGTGGTGTACAGATTTTGTCAAAGCAATGGACGTGCTTCTTTTTATTCGACAGGACAGCTTGTCACCCAGATTTATCCACCGTGAAAGTTGCAGATCAACTCCGACATTGCATCGTCCTGTTCACCCTCAAATACTAACAATGAACTGAAATCATTTGACGAAGCTGTCTATCGATAATTCGAATATGACTGGGATGCACAATTCTTTATATATATCGAACAAAATCCAGACAAAAATTTCATTAAGGCACACTACTACAGCAATTCTCTGGTCTAATTGCAGGACATATAGTAACATTGCAAGCGGTTTTAGAGCAACTGGTTTCTATCGAATTAATACGCAGGCTTTTCTGGAACCTGTATTGAAAAAAATACCAGCTCCTGTATCTGACGCTGCTTATGTAGAAAATTCACCATCTCGTGTCTCATCCAGGCGAATATCCTCCCTGCCATAAAAAGGAAGAAAGGATTGATCATACACCGTTTGAAAGATTTTAACACAATGGGAAATAGTAGTACCAGTTTAGATGATGAGGATAATGGATCTATCACCTACAACTAGAAGGAAGTTCATCAAATAAGGAGGAATTCAAATCACTATTTGATTCAAACTTGATAGAGAAATCCTCCTCAAAAATTAAAAACACCTCTTGAATGAAAAGGTTTAAGATAAAATTAGCACTAAAGAGAATATAGAGATTTGGTACTACCACGTATGTAGCAGGACCACTAGGCAGCTATGAGGATATGTTGTAAATGCAGCAAGTGTACCATGTGAACTGCATTGATTTGTCAGAGGATTTCGATGATAATTTTGAGGGTCCTGATAGTTCGTAACCAACACAATATTCAATATCCTCACTGCGTTTATTGCAATGAAAAAAATTATTATTTATGGATCTTAATAACCACATATGGGAAGTTCATTTTGTTCACTTTTGTAGATTAAAGTTCTAAGCTTCATTATTCTACTATAGTTTAATGAGGCCTAGAGACAGCATTTTGAACAAGTTTTATTTTGACTATATTTATGGCAGAAGTTGCTGTTTTCTGTAAATAATTGGTATGAATGCTTAAGTAGCAGTAAAAATTTTCAATTAATTCACATAAATAGTTTTTGATATACTATATTTCCCACTTAGTTAGGACTTATTGGCTGCACTTACCTTAAAAGGGTTCTCCTCCTTCTCTTCATTTGAGCGTCCATGACCTATCTTGAAAACAAATATTCACTTCTGCTAATATTTCAATTGAAAATGTTCTCTACTAGAATGTTAACGCTATATTTTGTATTCGGACAGGTACAGATAGACAATCAAATCACTTTCTAGAATTCTTGAATTCACCTTACGATACATATATATATATATATATATATATATATATATATATATATATATATATATATATATATATATATATATATATATATATATGCATGACGCACCTAATTTCTTAAGCATTCTTGGAAGAAAAATTGAAAATTGACGTCAAATAAAGACTATGACAATAAAATAATTTCAAATTATCAGATAAGAAAACAACATAAATTACAACGAAACAATAAAATTTAACTAGATTAATTATGTCCCACATATAACTACTACATTACACAGACAATCGAAGTTCATTCTTGGTCAATAACAAAAATAGATATTGCACAGATGAAAAGAGCGGTTTTAAAGATAAAAACTAAGGTCAAACGTTTCATTAACATTAAAGTAGACTTACATAAAAATTAATACTTCATAATAGATCAACATTGATATATATATATATATATATATATATATATATATATATATATATATATATATATATATATATATATATATATAATATGAAAGGTCTCGATTTTCTGAAATAGAATGCATGCAATTTGAAAAATTTTCAAACGAAGATATAACATCAGTTATTAAACACACAAAAATTGGAAATCTCCAGGTGTTGATGGTATTCATAACTTTTGGTTCAAGAAATTCTCTTGCGTTCATGAAAAATTGGCTGAATATTTTTCATTTATAATAAAGAACCCTCAGCTACTCCTTTATTTTTCACACAAGGAATTACTTATTTAAAACCGAAAAGTGATAATACTATTGATCCGTCTCAATATAGACCAATTACTTGCCTTCCAACAATATATAAAATTCTAACTGCATGTATTACCCAAAAATTTATGCACATTTGGAGAATTATAATATTCTTTCCGAACATCAAAAGGATGTAGAAAAAACACCTTGGTACTAAAGAGCAACTTGTAATTGATTCTGTAGCTTTGAATCAAGCTCAAACTAAGAAGAGAAATATTCATACAGCCTTCATTGATTACCAAAAGGCTTTTGACAGTTCTCCCATTCATGGCTTCAAGAAATTTTGGAAATTTATAAAATTGATAAGACACTTCGTTATTTTCTTGAATTCGTAATGAAAAATTGGAGAACCAATCTTCATTTAAATATTTCAAAACAATCGTTAAAATCCGAAGTAATTCCAATCAAAAGAGGCATTTTCAAGATGATTCTTTAAGTGCTCTTTGGTTTTGTCTTTGCCTCAATCCATTATCTCATGAATTAAATGCTACTAGTTTCGGCTTCAAAATAAAGAGTTTATTAACTGAATTCAAATTAAGTCACTTAATTTATTTAGATGATATTAAATTATATGCCGGAACCAGATCTCATTTAAAAAGTCTACTTGAGATTACTTTCAACTATTCCAATGATATTCATATGAAATTTGGGCTTCCAAAATGTAAAAACCTTTCTATTGAAAAAGGAAAGATCACCTCTGATTATATAAAGATTTCCAATATCGAAATCGAGCCAATGCATCAAGGAGATACATATAAATATCTTGGATTTTGTCAAGAGAAGACAATTAACCATAGCAGCACTAAAGAAATTATTAGAAGTTCATATTACAAAAGACTAAGAATTATCATCAAGAGTTATTTAACTAGTAAAAACCTTTTCAGAGCTATCAACTCCTATGCTGTTCCTATTCTTACATCTTCTTTTGGAATTATTAAATGGTCTAAAACTGATCTAAATGAATTACAATGTCAAACGAGGAAAATGCTCTGTAAATATCATAAGCACCACCCAAAGTCAGCTGTTCAGAGAGTTACACTACCTAGACATCTTGGAGGTCGTGGATTAATTGATTTGAATAATCTTCATAGTAAACAGATTTTTCATCTACGTTCCCATTTTCATGATAAACAGAGAACGTCTAAATTACATGATATTGTTGTTGCTTCAGATTATAATCTTACACCTCTGAACTTGACAATGCAAAAGGTAGATTTTGATATATTTGATGATAATTCTAAAAGAGAAAGTTGGATGCAGAAGGAATTACACGGAAAGCACCCTAAAGAATTGAAAAATGATTATATTGATGAAATTGCATCGAATAAATGGTTAGTATCTGGAGAATTGTTTGCTGAAACAGAAGGCTTGGCAATTGCGATCCAGGACCAGGTTGTTTTCACGAGGAATTATAGAAAACATATCATCAAACAAAATATAGATGATTCTTGCCGTAGATGTTTCTGTTCTTCAGAAACAGTTTTTCATATATTATCATCTTGCTCAGTCCTTGCTTCAACAGATTATTTAGAAAGACATAATGCCGTCGCTAATATTATTCACTTCAATCTAGGAATTAAACATGACCTAATTCCCAAAAGAAAAAAATTTCAAAAATATGAACCTGAGATTATTTGTGAAAATGACAAATATAAACTTTATTTTGATAAAACAATTCTGTGCAACAGAGCTGTAAAACACAATAGACCAGATATCGTTCTTAATGATAAACAGAATCAAATAACATATATAATTGATATTGCTATACCCGACACACATAATATACAAAATAAATACAATGAAAAAATTTCTAAATATATGATGCTTGGCGACGAGATTAAAAAATGTGGAAAATGAAGAAAATATTTATTCTACCGATTATTATTTCTACAACAGGCGTTATTCCTAGAAATCTTCACAAAAGTATTGAGATTTTGGGTCTGAAGAAAATTTGTTTGAACAGTTACAAAAGATAACAGTCATCAAATCTTGTAATATTCTTCGTAGGTTCCTTTCCGAAAATAATAATGAGGTAGAGTCATAGGTTTTCTCTTTAGTTTATACTGCTCAGAATCTCATTTCATATTTTATTTATTTATTTATATAAATGTAATATAATTAACTGACAATTTTGTCATATTTATATTCAGAGCAGTATTCTATTCGATCGTTCACCACTTCACACAAAGAAAACTATTAATGAGTAACATTTAGTGTTACTTGACTAAGGTCCTTACACTGGATTTTTCGGGGAGAAAGCCTCTGACACTACTCGTTGGTACATTGATATCATTGTCTGATGATGCTATAGTATGTATATATTCTGGTAGATTGATATATTCTCATAACATTTAACGTTATCCTAATATATAATTACTCCAGGATATGTTTTGATTATAATCAATGCCTGGCAATGGTATTAATTACCGGGTGGTGGATTTATATTTTTCATGAAATCAGTTTGATTGCATGAACAGATATATGGGCAACTCGTCGGGGTAAATATATATATATATATATATATATATATATATATATATATATATATATATATATATATATATATATATATATATATATATATATATATATATATATATATATATATTTCTATATAAATCTATCCACAACGAAGTAGTCTAGCAAATAAAGTCGGTACGCTAATTTATGAAAGTGTTTTTTTTTCAATGAAATTCCATAGGGTTAGTGGCCCCTAAAGATTATGACAGCATGACAACTTTCAAATGTTCTTGGAAACTTCTGACAAATCGAATATTTATACAGTACATCGAAACATACACATTCAAATATACTATTAAAAGATTCATTTCTTACTTATCGATATAACTAATTTGAGGAATATATCAATATGAAGATCAAAACTTTTTTTCGGCTAACATTGCTAGTGAATGAATAACTACATCATCGTTGCAGAAATAAAATTCTTTCCAAAACATTTTCAAGAAGCTGCCCGGCTTCAACACCTTTGTCCTCTGCCAATGATGATAAAGTAAAGTTCACACGATATCTGATCTAAGAAAGGGATCCCATCGTCAAGTTATCTCATGGAAATAAGTTGTATGTAAAGCAATACTTCGTGCAAAGTGCCCTTTCTGACTTTGATGATATTCAATATTCGAGAAAGGAAATGAGTAATAAAATCGAGCGTTCTAAAAAGTGAAAAATACATTTTGTCCAATATCTTTATATGAATAATGAAAAGCGAGCTCCATTTTCACGAATAGAGATGCAGTTATTTGAAACAAATCTGAAGTTAACGAATTTAGTAAAAGTGATATCTAGGGCGCGCCATGTGTATCCGCCTCACGAAGTTCAGTGATGCAAAAAGACACTTTGTATCAATTTTCGGATAATCTGGATATATTCTAAAAATCAATTTGATCATATTTCGTTCAACCAAATTCTCTTGTCCGCTTTCATCGTTTGACTAGTAAAATAATTGCAAAACAGAATGAAGTCTCGAAACTAGGCTACGATATACCAGGTGTCCACGCGAGAAAAGACATTCGGAGTATATGGAGAACAGGTTAACCCTTTGGATTTGTTTCTAGTTCTTGGGTGATTCGAAACAAATTTCAAATATATGTTAATTGTCGTGACAGTTCCAGCTATACTGAAAATAGGGTTCATCTTTGTTATTTCAAATAGCAATATGTACGCTCTTGTTTTTCATTGAAGAGTACAGCATTTTGAACATTTTTTACGGATATCACTTCCACCTGAAATAAACAGATGAAAAGAATGAATTTTCAATTGAAATGCCGAGATTTTTGGTTTTCGGTATAATGTGTTGTTTCGGTGTGTACACTTCCACCAGAGTACCTGCAGAAAGCGGTATCAGTCACTCTATAAGGACTACAGAAAAAAGGTACTCAAAATGTTCAACTAATCAGGTTGGGATTCCCTATCTCCAAAAGGGTTAGCTTCTAGATCAAGGCCTGTCAACTCAAACTCATCATATGAAACTACCAAATTTATTCAAGCTAATATTTACTCGACAGCCACAGTTCAACTTGCAAAATTTAATACCATGAATAATAAATTAAATAAGAAAACTCAAGAAAGGGTAACTTTAAAATTGACTAAATTTGACGTGAAGCGAAATATTAAATACAAAGTGACGTTCGACAAGTAGGCACCTACATACACAAAATTGACTAATCTAACTACCTACGGTCAAGCGACATAAATGAATGAATAAATTGAATACAATAATAGCTGAGCAAGCTCTCTAGATTTCAACTCTCTTTCCATACAACGTACACTCTTGAGAAAAAAAAACTAGCTTACTTCTAAAATTCTAAGGAACAATTAATTCTCTTATGGCTAGTCAATTATTTCTGAGCTGAATATAATTGAAACTCAGCGGAAAATGGAAACAATTTAAATGACCAAGGTACTTATCTCGACATGATTGTCTTTAGGTAAAGATGGTCCACAACGTATGTCACAAAGTTGACAGTAGAGTTTGCTAATACTGTAGGCGAGGTCGGTAGGTTACAGGTGGATCGGTTTTATTGCTTAAGCTATTGATGCCGAGGTAGGTAAAAGGTGAGGTGAAAAAAACGGTCTTAAAGTTCTATGTGGTCGGTTTCTCCAGTTTCAGAGTTTAGAAGGGCTTCCAAAGGTGGACAGATTCAAGAGGTGCTCAGACAATAATTAATTCCAAGATCTCTGGTATAAGTTCCTTCAACTGCGTGTTCCAAAATTCACAAATCTCTGTACTCTGTAGCATAGTCCATCCTGATAAGCAGATTTAAACTACCGTCGCCTTACAGCCTAAATTGTTCGTTAAACCAAAGAAATATTTCACAACTATCAAACTTTTCACTCGGGCTGCAGCTATCAGGTACTTAACGGAAAACGAGTTGTGAGCTTTACAAGATGGTTGAAATGGAAAGAGGACGTTTTCTCATTTCCCATGGAATATTTAAATTTCAAAGTTCATAAAAAACCATATCCGAATTCGACCGGATGCACGAATGACGAACTTTCAATCTCAATCGAACGTCAAAATCAAACAGCTCAACCGACTTCTGGAAGAATTTAATGGGCATAGACTGAAATCAAGTCAAGAAGCCCAAAAGTATGAAAATGGCGCCAAAAAATAAATTTTAAGGAGTTAATTTTGAATTTAGTGAATACTTAAAAAGTGTCTATGGGTATTCAGCGAATTGAATTGAAATAATTTTTGAACTAAGTTGGAAAATTATTTATGTGACCACTGGAACCTTCGGCACGTTACTTCGTAGTTCCTATGTTAGTTAGTTGAAGTGAACTGAGAAAGACAACTTTGTACTACCACTATCAAGGTAAACGAATTGTCATCACCAAGAACTCAAATAACTTTACTTCAATTTTCGAATAGAATGAAGTGAAAGAAAGGTAACGATTATCAAGAAAAGTTTACTATTGATTAGTCACTTGATTTTATTTGTTTCAGGTGCAGTAAATGAGAAAATCAATTTTGATAGAGCTATGGACCAGAATGACTATATTGTGCATTGAAGTTACTTTGGAATGATCAGTTATATGTGAATGAAATTGTTGAAAAGATTACTGGATGTGTATACCAAACTGCAAGGATTTAATTTTCACTGTATTATACCTGAATAAATGTTAGAGACTTTAGAAAACTGAAAAATTACTTTTGAAACATGGGCTATATTTTTGCTCAAATGAAAAGGACTGTGACTGTGAAAAATCGAACTGTAACATCGGTTAGCTCGACTGAAAATGATCCATTGTTTCTCGGAGAGCCTTAATCATGTGGTAATTTGTGGAAAATTTAGAGGTACAAAAGTCCCTTTTTCGGCTATAGTTCCTGTTGAGTGAATGTCAACACAAAAATAGGTTTTGTGAGTTCGAAGGACCAGTATAGTTTTTAATTGTTTATTAACAGTACTATAAAACTTTAGTTACTTCAAGAGTATTTGTGCCCACTGCTTGGTATGACACAATACTTAGTTTATAATTATTGATCTGTATGATGAACGCAAAAGATTGGTTTGAAAATGAACATTCAGAAGACAAAAACCATGACTAACACAGAAGATAACAGAAGGATTACAGTTGGCGTACACTTTCTGGACATGGCGTAAGTCGTAAGATGCCACAATACCTAAGAACTAAAGTCTACAATCAGTGTATTTTGCATATAATCACTTACGAGTGCCAAACATGGACACTAACTAGAGCCATTATGGCCAAAATGTGCAAAACACAAAGAGCAATGGAACGCAGGATGCTTAGAATGAAACTAACAGACAGGAAAACAAACACATGGAAAAGGAAAGTCACTAAAGTTCGCGATGTTGAAGAAGAAATTGCCAGATTCAAATGGGGCTTCGTGGGTGATACTGCAAGACAAGGAGATGGCAGATGGAATGCCGACAAACAAAAATGGTGACCATATTTGGTCAAAAGAGGAAAAGGTCACCCTCCAATGATGTAACCTGAAATGCATTAGTGGGCTCAACTGGTATCAGGTACAACACAGAAAAGAGACCGTTGGAGAGAACTGGGGAAGGCCTATATACTGGGTTGGATGACAGATGGCAGAAGGTGATGATCACAAGTACAAAAAATTCTTTTGATGGTTGAAGAGACAAACTGTTACTCGTGTTTGTGAATACCTGAATGTTTATGCCGTGCGACTGGTCAGTTGAAGTTACTTTCATGCTTTGGGTTGACTTAGTAAAAACAACTGACAACAGGTCAGGGTGTAGATGTAAAATCTAATCTAAGCAGGGTCAAAACATAGTACAAAAACGTGACAAATACATCAGTAAAAGGAAAATTGAATTTGTAAGAAGGTTATACCCCGCTGGTTTCATGGTTATAGTTATAACCCGAAGAACACATTTACTGCTTCACGCAGGGTAGTACCTTTCTAGTAACAGACTATACCTCTATAATAATTATTTACAAAGAAATATAAGCTGATTGACAGCAATAGAAAAATTCTATGATTCACAAGCAATATAGCGTTGCTATACAGGGTTGTACTTAAAATTAAATATACACTAGCATATACATATGAATAACCTATTTTAATTAATATATTTTTACAGTAAAAACAATGTTGTTCAATTCTCAACAGTTCCTTCCTAGCGTATATGGGGAGCAGTTGAGGAGCTTAAAATGCTGTTTTGTAGAACAAAATCCATTTTAACGAATCAAATTTGCTCATTTGAAATTCGTTGTTGTTTTCCATTCATAGGAGCCATCATCCCAGTAGGGGTGGGTCATAGAAAACATGTTATATGCATTTATGACAGAACGTTAACGTGTTCTATCAGATTTCAAATGTTTGCTTCCCTATTCAGGGAAAACGAAGATAGATTTTCCTTCACTCACCGACAGAAACTCGAATTCGAAACTCCAAAGTTCTCTAATTTATTATTTAGATATCCTCAAATTCTAAATATTTTACAGATTATTCAATGCAAAATAACAATTTATATTTCACAATACAGAAAATGTAAAATATCGAAGCTGATATTTGTCATGAAGATACACTTCATTACAAAACTACATTCGTTTTCAACAACGTATTCTTTGATTTTAGGCAACATCGCTTTATTGGTGAAATACGGGGTACGTCGATTAAGTTCGCGGATAAGTACCCGGACGGTTCGGAAAGTACATAAATACTTGAAAATAACTTATATACCTTCGTAATAGTGTCCCCCAAGCTCGATGCACTGGCGTCACCGTTGAATCCACTCTTAGAAGTACACCCCGAACCCCTCCGAAGATAGGTCCTTCAGAACCGCCGTCGTGATGCCTTGGACTTCCGAAACTCCGTCATATCTGTTTCCTTTGAGGTATGACTTCAACTGTGGGAACAGATGGAAGTCAGATGGTGGCCAGATCTGGACTTAAAGGGGATGTTGAAGTGTTTGAATGCTGTTTTGGGTTGAAAAATCATGAACTGCGATTGACGAGTGGGCCGGAGCATTTTCATATTGAAGCACCCATCCGCGCTCTACCCATTCGAGTCGTAAACGAAACGCACGGGCCTTCAGACGTTTCAAAACTTCAATGTAGAATACTGCGTTGACTGTCTGATCTGCTGGAACGTATTCGCGGTGTATAACTCTATCAATATCGAAAAATGCGATGAGTACAGATTTCACTTTCGATTTTGACATTTTGGTTTTCGTGAGGTGTTTACCCCCTTCTCTACCCACAGCATACTCTGCCTTTTGATATAAACATCGTATTCGAACACCCACGACTTGTCACCAGTGATTACATTCGTCAATTCCAGAAATCATGTATTGGCAAATGGACAATCAGAGCTCATTCTGCTCAACTGTGAGCACTGTGGTTTTGCACACAGCTCACGCATCCCTAAATCTTCGTGTTGCATCTGCCGGATCAGTCTGCTTGTTGATGCCCAACTCATCTTTCAACATTCCTAGGCTTACCCGAGCGTCTCCGAGCACTCGCGAGCGCAGCCTATCGAGGTTTATGCGTTTCGAGAGATGGAGGGAGCTTCCTCGCGCGGATCATCTTCCACTGTCTCGCTGCCGCTTCTGAACCGCTTTGCCCAATCGTAGACAGCTGATTTTTTCAGACAATCTTCCTTTTACACGTCGGTTAACTAATTCAAAAAATGCATAGAAGTTTCGTTGCGTTTCACTAAAAATTTAATCACTATTCTTTGTTCAGTTACTTTATCACTCATCTTCACGACAGTGGGTCAAAACAGGTCGACGTTCAAAGGACAATAAAACACGAAGTATACAATTGATCGAGACGAAACTTGCATTGACTGACGCAGAAATGAATTCTATTCCGAATGATTTCAATGCGAACGCTGCAGAGTTACCAACCACCGCAGCATTGCCAACTTCCGCGAACTTAATTGACATACTATATACTATACTAGGTGGGGTGATAAGAAACCTTCTTGACCGCCAGAATGCACTGCTCCTGCAAAAAGTTTATGACAGTTTGTTCATCTGTAGTCAGACATACCGAATTTCAGTGAGCTACTAGCCTTAGTTCTGTTTTAACAGCTGATTGTTGTTACAGTATTCCCCATCATAGATATGGACAAAAACGATTTTCGTTCTCTCACAAAACATTAGTTTCTGGAAGGCAAATCAGCAGAGGAAACGAAGGAAATGTTGGATAAATATTATGGGGGTGATGCTTCGTCAAATAACACCGTCAAATATGGATGATATGGCACAAGCCATATTTTGCATATGAAAAAGTTATCCTGCCACTTGGTGCCGCGCAAGCTGACTCGAGACCAAGAACACGAACGCGTGAGCACTTCGAAAGAGTGTTTGGACTTGGCGTCGACTGCTAACTGTTAATAAAACCTGGATTCACATTTACACACCAGAAAACAGAATGAGTGCCCGGCAATGGACTGAAGCCGGAACGAGTTATCCGAAGTGGCTGAGGTAAGCTCAATGTGTCGGTAAGGTTATGGCTTCTGTTCTCTCTCTAATAGCATACTCTTGGTGGACTAACTCGAAAAAGAAGAAACCATTAACAGCGAGTATAACAGTTCACTATTTGAGCGATTGAGGGGCGGAAACGCTGCAAAACGGCCACACATGAAGTGAAAAAAAAATATTGTTCTTGCAAGGTGCACAAGATCATCGCAACCACGGCTGAAATCACTAATTGAGGGCTCCAATTGCTTCCGCATATTTGCCGATTTGGCTTCTTTGGAGTATTCTCTCTTCCCAAGCTCCAAAAGATGCCTCATCATTAAAAAATTCAGCTCACACGAGGGAAGCATCGACGCCGTGGAGAAGTATTTTGCAGACCTTCCGGAATATTACTCTTCGGACGGGACCACGAAGTTGGAAAACCGTTGAAATGAGTGTAGCGAGCTTAAAGGGGACTACATTGAATAAAATAAGAAAAATATTTAAGAATTTGTTAATTCCCACGAAGGTAACTTTTCACACCTGCTAGTATATATGAATTCTTACAAAGGTGCATAAATTTCTACCTTTTTTTTTTCTTTGAATGAGGGCTCTATGGAAAATGCGACTGGATCTAAAAACAACTTTTATGTCATTCTGAGAAAAACTTGTACATTTGAACCAATTAGTAGGTATATATTGAAATCAATTCTTGAAGAATTTCAGCTATAGTTTTTCAGCTGTTGATGCTGCTCCAGAGGTACAATCAATGATAGATGGAAGATCACAAAATTGTACTGCAAGATGAATTGTCTTTTCCAGCAGCGTATAGAGGGCATTGGAGGTTTCCAAGGGATTGGTCCATTTATAAAGCAAAGAGGATTAGGAAGAAAGAGCAAAACGACTGACCGCGATTATGTTCTGCGGGACACATCAAGTTACCATGATTTAGCTTTAAATCTCCAGATGGGCGTCTCAGAATTTGTCGGCGAACTGGTGGGCGTTTCATTCAAGACAATTTTGCTACAAGAAATGGCTATGCGGGCAAGTCAATAATTGTTCGACGTATGGGAATGAAAGAAAAAACAAAATTAATTTCACGTGATAGATGATTAATTACTGCTCAAAGGTACATACGACAAGTTTCAGATCTCCAAGTTGTCCCATTCGCTTATAATATGCGCAAACACTCCATGCTGATTCATGATAGTGCATATATTGAAATATTGAGAATAGACTGATCGGCAAGGAGCCCTGATCTCAATCCGATTGAGCATGTGTGGGTCACGATTAATAAAATGATGAGAAAGCGCGTTCTTCCTCCGCAGAATCGGAATGAAGTAGGTCAAGCTCAGCAAGAAGAGTGGTCAAGTCCACGAGTACATCCCTCATATTATCGAAGGTATGCCAAGACAAATTCAAACCATGATAAGAGCTGGAAATGGTATCACCCGCCACTAAGAGGGTATTTATTTGATATATTCTGTTTGTATTTTTTCACTTGATCTTAACTCAATTTTTTCCGTGAATAAAAGCTTTCGACAAACCTACTGACATTTACTACTTGCCAGGCGGCCTCACCCCCGTGAATTGGTCACCTGTGTGACTAACTTTCGAGATCTGGTAAGTGGCCGGTTTCCACGGTTAGAATGATAGGCAACGAATCATGATGTGTTCTTCTAGGACAGAATCATCCAGAGTTAAAATAGTTTCCCATTAGGATCTCCGGGGGGACTGCCTCGAGGAGTTCATGATGCGGGTAAGTTGAGCAATGCTCCGGCGTATTCATTGATTCATTCACGATGTAGAAAAGAAAGCAAAGGCTTGATAGAGTTTTGCGATATCAAAGAACTGGGACACAACAACGTGAATGTCGATGCAGTTCACCAGCATCTGCTAAACGCACAACCCTATGTGCTGGCCCTAACAGAAACCCAAATAAGTTTAACAACGGACACAAAGTATTAACGTTCTCATGGCTGTGAGTTACATACAAGATTTAGGTTTAAAGGTGGCCTCTGTGTTTCGCCAGATCGGATGTTGCATGCCAGAGAGAGGACACGATGGAGGACGACGCATTCGACCTTGCGTGGTTTATAATCTGTTTGCTGGATGAAACACTGTTGTTATGTTGTCATTATCACTCAACAAACGATATTCACTTCCCTAGACTGTTTCAGTATCTAGGTGATAAGGTGGATTGGATTCAGACATATGATGAATCCAATCCATGAATGAAGCGGGAAGACTTAAACTTACGTAATCAACCATGATCTAACGCAGCTAGTCGACGAACAGACAAGAATACCTGATCACCCAACCGACTTCCCTGACACCTTGGATCTCTTTTTGATTTCAGATCCAGATGATTTTGAAGAGGAGGTCTCAGCACTGCTAGGAAACTCAAACTACAACATTATATCTGCTACTGGAACCATTGTGCTGCTGCTAAACCAAGAACCTAAACCACTCAGACGCATTTGCCACCATAACCGTACTAATTGGGATGAGCTGCGTGAATTCTTTTCGTGCTTCCAATTCAGCGATGTTTGCCTTTCGTAACCTGACATCAATTTGTGCACTGAATCTGTTATAGAAATCATTCATGCCGGAATGGATGTCTACATCCCAAAAGCCATGGTTCAACAAAAACTGCTAAAGAGCCTCTGTAGCCAAGAGCAGGGCCTAAAAGTCATGGAAGATAAATCCAACAGAGAAAACAAGAACAGCTTTTTGATCTCTTCCATGGCAGAAATCAAATTCCGCACTGTGGAACGGGCTCTCGAACAGCTGAACTGCAATAAGGCAGTTGGTCTAGACGAAATACCGCCAATCGTCCTGAAAAAGTTCACTCCCGAACTGGCACTGTTTCAGCCCAGAAGGAGGAAAGAAGTCCTTACCCCAAAACTACCGCCCTGTTGCACTTCTTCCCATCATGTCGAAAGTGATGGAGACAGTCAAAAATGATAATTGACGATCGAGTGTATGGTTTTTGCAGACAACGATCGACAGGAGATCTGTTCGCCTACGTCACTCATGTTTGTACTTCAACGATGGAAAAGCATCGGGAATCTAGTGCAATAGCCCTCGACATCTCTAAGGCCTTCGATAGGGTATGGTATGTAAGCCTTGTTGAATAAACTTAAAGGCATATGGACTTCTCGAAAAATCGAGGGTTGGATAAGTAGTTTTCTTTCAAATAGATCAATACAAGTTGTGGTGGACGGTATAAAATCTGATTGTTTCTAGTTTTCAAGAAGGAGTACCTAAGGGTTTATTTTTTCGCCAATCTTGTATCTGTTGCAGATAAACGATCTTCTGTCATTTACAGGGATGATCTTCGGTTTCTCAGAAGACTATACCCTGGTTTCTACTTTCAGTAGTCTGCGGCCGATTACAGCTGCGGAATCTCAGCGTCAGTGATATCAGCAAATTAATGACTTAACCTGTGACTTACAGAGGATATCCGAATGGGGTCAATTGAACCAGGTGAACTTCAACGCAAGCCAAACGCAAGCAACTACGTTTTTTAGAGAAACCTCCTCTTATCATGCAAGGGTAACAATTTGCATCGAAATATTCGATAAACCTTCTCTGAAATAACAGTCAACTCTGGGTTTCGCTGACATGAACATGTATCAGCAATTGCTAAGTCGGCATCAGCTAAACTTAGTTTTCTTTTCAGAGTCAAGCAATATTTCACGCCATATCAGCTGTTTGTTCTATATAAGGGACAGATTCGCTCTGCTTTGGAATATTGTGGATGTTGGATAATGTGCAAAAATGGGCTGTACGCCTCATCGAAATCCACCCAGCAATCACTCGAGATCTCCAACAGCTGGCTCTCAGAAGACAAGTTGCTAACCTTTCTCTGTTTTACAGACACTTTCACGAAAGATGCTCCAACGAGCTAAAAGACCTTGCTCAAGGAAAACTCATGTTTTGCCGTAACACTAGGCTGGCAAGGAGTTCTCATCATATGGGGGTACATTCAACCACTCAAACCTCCCTCTGTAGGAATTCCTTTGTTTACAGGGCCGGTGAGCTGGGAAACTCGCTTCCGTTCAACATCTTCCCAGCATTCAACAATTTGGCCCCCTTCAAGAAGCGAGTGAATAGACACCTCAACAATTTGCCCCTCTTCAAGAATCGAGTAAAAGGACACCTCAATTTTTCACAGGCGCCCACTCATGTAGTGTAACAAGTCAGAAAACTGTATCTCTTGCAAAGTGAATCATAGACTATGTAACACATCCTAAATCTAAGTATATCCAACGATAAATCAGAGAGTTATGGAGTTTCAAAGTAGCGAATTGTTTCTGCTTGATAGAATTCTCTCCGGTGAGCGTATATTGAGCATATTTACCATATTTATATGTTTTCTTGCATTTCTTCAAGTATACATTCAGCGAAGAACTAATCGTATCCTCCTTTCAATAACCCAGCTTTCTCCCGAACAATTTCAAGAAGCTACTCGGCCTCAGCATTAGCATAGTCAGCCTGTAATGACACAGTGAAGTTCACACGATACTTGATCTTAGATAGGGATCCCCGAGCGTCAACTTGATTTATGGAAATAACTTGTATGTAAAATAATACCTTATGCAAAGTGCCTCCCTCGACTTGGGCGATATTGACTAAAAATTATGAACTAATTTATCCCCGCTCTCCGTGCGTTATTTATAGAGTAGTTTATCAACAATGTGCGCCGCTTCGACATGCAAAACGAATCGATCTGCCACCGAATTCCGACGCCATCGATGGAGTCGTCAAGGAACACGGAATAATATGCTAAACAATGCATATTAAGAACGTCTGTGGTATGAAGGATTTAGTTCGTTTGATTTATTCAAAAGAATGATGATCTAAAATGGGTGGAACATTGAAGGCCACTGTATCGAACATTCAATTTTTATCAATCTATTTAATGGATAGAAAAAAATATTTATAAATTTCCACACTTTATTCTATTATGTAACATATGAATTACCTCTTTTCATCGTAAATATAATCACTATTCATTTTAGTTCCGAACAGCCTTGCAAGGAAAAGGGATCCATACAAGGCCAATATAAATAAGGCGTTCGAATTAAAACTAGAGTGTAATAATCAACATATACGCTTCCGCTAAAACTACTCAAAATGTTCTTTCATTTAAATGATACATTAATGCTTAACATATTATAATCTTCTTCAAGAAACGAACATTCCTTGAACACTATCGTATATTTTAATATATTGATGTAAATTATTTATGAATCATAGTAATGAGTATTATATTCATAATTGAGCGACACTTGCACTCTTAATAGATCTGAAAAACGTTCGATAGAGTGAATAATGAGCTAATTCTCAAGAAACTTGAAATGTATGGTGTAAGGGAGGTTGCCTTGAATCTTATAAAATCTTACCTCACAGACCGAAAACAATGTGTGGTAGAAAATAATGATGATGGTTATTTGGTCGAATCAAACTGGATGACCGTCAAAAGAGGTGTTCCACAAGGTTCTATCTTGGGACAGCTCATCTACATAATCTATACAAATGATTTGACAGAGGTCACTAATGAGCTTTACAGTTTAATATGATGATGATACAACTTAAGTATTGAGTGAAGAAGATATGCATAGTATGAAAATTGAAATCCTTGAAACCCTAGAAAATCTTGATCAATATTTTTCAGCAAATAATACTGTATTGAATGTAGCGAAAACAAACGTTTTCTTATTCGGGAATAGGGCTGTTGAACGCATGACGATATATTATCAAAACACTATGATTGAATCAGAATTAAGTTTTTAGGAATATGCTTAGATAGGAGACTAGATTGGAAGAAACATATTGATAATCTAGATTTTGTTATGCTTTGCGAATTATAGCAAGAAATGTGGAAATGAATGAAGCACCAATGGCATATCATGCTTTTGTTCATTCAAGACTGAAATACGGATAATATTTTGGGGAAACTCCACTTATGTGAATACATTACTCAAGTTGCAAAAGAAATGTCTGAGATGCATCTTCAGTCTGATGTACGGACTCATGTAAACAGATTTTCATTCAAAATAGCATTCTGACTGTTTATGACTTGTATATTCACGAGTGTATATGGCTTTGTTATAGAAAATATAGATCTTTTGTGTTGCTATGAAACACAATTAAAACACAAGGAAAAAGATGATTTAATAGATGAAAAATATAACTTTACATACCTACAAAAAATGCAAGATATACAATGATTAAATTATATGATATGCTGCTGTGTCGCCAAAAATCTTCCTGAAATGAAATTAAAAGTGAAACTGAAAAACAACTTGAAAAGTAAAGCTCACTATAATTCAACTGAATTCTATGAAAACAAAGTTGAGTCGTTGTGATTGTTTTTCTGGTGCGTTTGATATACCCGCATCGGATTATACAGACTGTGACTTGAGCTCTCTTTTTATATTGTTTTTTTTTTCTACTTACCATTTCAATATTTCTTCGACATTGCTGTATCTGAATTTCTCTTGACATGTTCCACGCCCAGAAATGGGTTTTATTTTGTTATTTTGTAAAAAGGAATTGATTAAAGAGTATCTATCTATCTATCTATTTATCTATCTAGCTATCTAGTGAATTAATTACCAATGCGTTCTATAATTAAATTATAAAAAAAAATGCCCTATAACGGCCATCTTATGAGTCTGTTCTTTGTAAGACCTAAACTAACAATCATCATGTATAATAGGAAAAATGAATCCGTCATGTTTGTTTCGTTTTTGGTTCAGTTCGTATTTTATTGTTTATTGAATTAATTTGTAGTAGTACAGTATTTCATTGTGAGTTGTGAGTATTCTAATAGATATCCACACACAAGGTAATCTTTCATGGATTCTAACAGAATTAATTGAAATCGGTCAAGCAACACATAAGATTGTTTCGATTGCTTTAGAACAATTCTGTATAATTTCTGTGTACCTAATATGGTTGATTAAGAAATAAAACCTTTTTTCCACATTTTAAGGAACAATACATGCAACAGACTAAGTACTCAAATTTAATGGCCAGTCTTAAACTATGTTCATCCTATGTAAATTTTTTTCTAGTTTTTGATCCTAATATTCTTGAAAATCTGAAGTTATGCGTATGAAATTTCATCAACTGTTCAATTATCGACTTATTTTTATAGCGATACTCATAGACATAACCTCTCCGAAGAAAACATTTAAAGATATATATCTAGTATAATAATTTTGAGAGAATTGTCTATTCAGATTGAGTTAAAAGTTGAATAACCCTCGTAAATACAAAACATTGTTTCAACTTTTTCGCTACATATTTATAACTCAAAAACCAAATATACCCTAGCAAAACCAACCATCAAATTTTGATTGACCATATAAGGAAGAACTGACTCTGAGGAATACCATAATAAATCCTCATGTGGAAATTTACATAAAAGAAATGAGATAATTATAAGTTATTTGCATAAATACCACTTGCTGTGAGCACGAATTACAATTTTAACGTTGACTATCGAAGTCTCCGAAGGGAGGGGTTTAGTATGAGTGCAAGAAATTAGCCATCACATGACAATAACTATGACTTTTTTTTCGTTCCATTTTAGGGCGCTTATACGAATAAGCATGATGGCTCAGGTGCGAACAAGTGACATACAGACTGGCCACGCCCGAACAGGAAAACTCCAAGAGATTTGACGACACACAAGGCGAGATATCTTGAGAGCAGTTCATCCTCTCTTATATAGGGTGCGCCTGAGAAAACGGGACAATTTTTTTCCAGTATAATTTTCGCAATTTTTTAGCTAGATCGTTCGTTCTTGCTTCATTGGAAAGCCAAAGAAATGGGTTTTTCAGAAATTGTATTGAAATTTCTCTTTGGTTCAATCCGATATGGCTGACTCATTCGAAAATGAGTGATATTCCAAGATCGCTGGAACGTTTATTTTTCACAAAAAAATTTGATTGAGGCATTCAGTCGATAATTCATTCTTTTCTAAACAATTCGACGTATTGATCCTGAAAATATTCTAAGAATTGGTGAGAAAGTGTCGTGAAAAATTATTTTCATTCTGATTTTCAACTGAAATCGAAATATTTTTTTCACCTCATGGCGTTGGAACTCCAGGAGTAATGGTGTTTTTTATGGATGTTCTACGAAGACAAAAACAATATTTTACTAAATCCAACCGAAAATTTGATTTCCGTTCCAATTCAAAATGGCCGACTTGCTCAAACATTAACAATTTTTCCCGTGCATTAAAAATTTTTTTGCAGTAGTAATGAATCTACTGCGTAATTCAATCAATCATTTTGAGGGGTCGAACTCGAATATTGATTCAGAATTGTGCCAATCGTCGCCAATGATGTTTCTATTCTTCACCATCATATGCACCTCGTGTGAAAGCTCTGAGCATAGACTGCATGCATTAGCTCTATGATAAACAGAAAATAATGAAATGTCATCGAGTTTTAGACGACATCTGGTTTGAACTCGAACTTTATCTTGGTGTTGCTTGTTTTTCACCTTTAAAATTGTTAACAATGAATTCAACAAATGAGGATAAGCGTTTTATTGAATGTTTATTTGTGCGTGGCAAATATTACACCAATTTCCAGCCCCAATTACGAAACAAGTACAATCTATGATCTTGAAGAAAAATTTCGGTCAACAGAGTCATTAGGAAGAAGATCAGGATGACTGTTTCCCAAATATTTTAGAGATGCCAACTGTTGAGAACATCGGCGAGAATAATGATACATGATTTTGTTTAACAAATTACATGAGTAAAACCATTCAACAGAAAGAATAAAGTACTAAGAATGGAATATGACCTCCATTGGCATCCACAGACATCTGCACCCGTCTTCTCCAGCTCCCATCTCTATGGAACTCGAAAATACTTCTCGATCAAGATTGCTTCAATATTGTTGAAGTTTTGCCTCAGCTTCTCACAATTATTGAAAATAATATAATTTTAATACACCATTTCTTCCAAATGACCACAGAGAAAATAGTCGCACGTATTAAGATCGGGACTATTTGGGGGCCATTGTTCTGGTTCGATGATATCGTCTACGCGTTGTCTCATAAAAATCCATAGTATAGTGACTGGTAGACATTTGGCTCATTGAATCAATTGAATCAGATTTCATTTAAATACGTCTAAATTGGGATACCCTGTACACTGACGGCCACTTGAGAGTAAGTAGCGTTTTTTATGATATAGTACTGTTTGTCAATTTCTTTGACAAACGTTATCAGCAGAATATGGAAAAAATTGTAGAATTCCAAAGAAGATTTGAACCAATAAAAATCATCCAAAAAGATACTCAATTTCTCAACCGTTCATTTTCAGCTGATGGCAACTGTACTTATTCATGTAATACAAAAAACAGCAATCATTCACCTGCATGAAAGTGAACTGAGGAAGGGACGCCTCAATAGTTGGAAACATATGATCGAAAATTATGAGACAATAATTTTCCGAATCTAATATTATGCCTTGTTCTATAAAAATGATATTTGATTCAAAGTTCCTCGAGATACCGGCAGAGACATGCCTGAAAAATTTTTATTTCACCCTCTGCAAATG
This sequence comes from Cryptolaemus montrouzieri, assembly GCA_013387265.2. NCBI lineage: Eukaryota > Metazoa > Arthropoda > Insecta > Coleoptera > Coccinellidae > Cryptolaemus > Cryptolaemus montrouzieri. Next base: position 22,519,430 of record JABFTP020000185.1, read on the forward strand.
AATTAAAGGCACATTCCGCTTGATTTCATTCGTCGGAACACAAATTCTTCCATTCAGGCTGTTTTCTGCTGCATCGCTCGAAGATGCGCTCTTTGATAGCTTGAGTCAAATAGTGTCTTATTATTCTTCTAACAGAGATTTGGCATCTCTGAGACATTTAAGAAACAACCAAGCTGGTTCCTGGAATTCTGATGGGGCTGATTGCTAATGCGAAATTTCGCTGAATGTTATCCTGAAATTGTCAATTGAGCTTGTAATACAAAAAATGTAGAGTTGATGCTTGAAACATATTATCTGAAAGGCGAGTACCTGTTTTCTAACAGTTCTAGCTGCACCAGTACCTAGTGACCCTGTTGTCACAAATAAACATTCAATGAAACTCTCATCTATCCTAATTTGTAAAGATTATTGCAAACAATTTCAAACGTCAAAAACAAGCAACACCAAGATAAAATTCGAGTTCAAACCAGATGTCGTCTAAAACTCGATGATTTTCTATATTCTTCTGACAAGTTTGTCAAAAAACTGAACAACCAATACTGTATCACAAAAAAACGATTTTTACTCCCAACTGGCCGTCAGTATACAGGGTGTCCCAAATTAAGTCTAAAATCTAAATGTAATCTATTTCAATTAATTTAAGGATGGAGCCAGATGTCATACCAGTCACTATACTATGGATTATCTAAGGCAACGCGTATACGATATCATCGAACCAGAACAATGGCCCCCATATAGTCCCGATCTTAATTCTGTGGGGTCATTTGGAGGAAATGGTGTATGAAAATTGTATTATTTTCAATAATTGTGAGGAGCTAGGGCAAACACTTCAAGAATGTTGGAACAATTTTAACCAAGACGTAATTTCGAGATCCATAGAGAAGAGAACTGGGAAACTGCAGATGGTTGAGGATATTTCATTCTGAGTGCTTAATTCTTTTTATTGAATATTTTACCCATGTAGTTAGTTAAACAAAATCATGTCGTTTTATTTATTATTCCCTCAGATGTTTTCAACATTTGGCATCTCTGAGATATTTGGGAAATAGTCATCCTGTTCTTCTTCCTAATGATCTTGTTGACAGAATTTTTTCCTCAAGATCATAGATAGTACTTTTTGTAATTAGGGGCTGGAAATTGGCGTAACAGTTGACTAGCAGTATAGCCACGCACAAATAAACATTCAATGAAACGCTTATACTCATGTTGAAACCATTGTTAACAATTCCAAACGTCGAAAACAAGCAACACCAAGATAAAAATTGAGTTCAAATCAGATGTGGTCTAAAACTCGACGAAATTTCATTGCTTTTTGTTTATCTTAGACTTAATGCATGCAGTCTATGTTCAGGGGTTACACAACGGGAGGTGCATATAATGGTGGAAAAAGAAACATTATTGACGACAATTGGCACAATTCTGAAACAATATTCGAGTTCGACCCCTCAAAATGATGGGAAAGGTTCAATCTAGTGATTGAATTATGCAGTTGATTCATAACGACCACGAAAACGTTTTCAATGCGCGGGAAAAATTGTTATCTTTTGAGAAAGTCGACCATTTTGAATTCGAACAGAAGACAAATTTTAGATTGGTTTTAGTGAAAAATGGTTCTTTGTCTTCCTAGAGCATCCATGAGAAACAACTTCAGGAGTGCCAACGCCATGAAAAAAATATTACGATTCTGCTGAAAATCAGAATGAAATAAATTCTTCACGTTACTTTCTTACCAATTCTTGCAATATTTTTGAGATCAATACGTCAAGTTGTTCACAAACGACTGAATTATCGACTGAATGCCCCATTCGAATTTTTAGTGAAAAAAAACGTTTCAGCGATCTTGAAATATTGTTCATTCTCGAATGAATCAGCTATATTGGATGTCAGTGGAATTGAAATTTTGAAACAATTTCTGAAAAATTTGGCTTTCCAATGAAATAAGAACGAATGACCTAGCTCGAAAAGTTATAATGACAAAAATTGTCCGGTTTTCTCTGGTGCACCCTATACATTATAATGACAACTATAAATCGTCAAGAAACCAGCTCCATAATCACTCAAAACTGTCGAACTTAGCTGGAGAACTTTGCAATCTTGAAATACTCAAACTAAGTGTTCAAGTCTCGCATAAAAGTAATTAGTGAATTTGTAATTAGTCTGCAAAGCATATTATTTATTCAATGTAGTTGAATTCGTTTATTTGCTATCAAGTGAAATATATGCCATTTACTTGGGGAAATTCGAGGTGGCGATCTTCGTACAAAATTATCAATTTAAAATTTTAAAATGATACGAAAAACAATATTCACTAACGAGGAGCCATCTTTGAAATTTTGCGAGAAGAGTATCGTCATTACCTTGTGGTATGGATGGTTACACAATTTTAATATTGTGAAAGGCATTTAGAATTCATTGAATTTGTGAGTAATGAAATGGATTAAATATATAAAATTTTATTTCAATTCAAATTACAACTATCTTCCTGAGAATATACAATTCATTCAACTGAACAAACCTAATGAATATTATGGTTCTTATAAGAATATGCACAGCAACATAAACTCAGTTTCTTATAAAACATGTTTACAGATTTTGATCCTTTCGGATACTGATACAGTAGAAATTAACTTCAATACATTATTTTCTAATTTAATTCATATACAACATTAGAAATATAATTTCTAGAAGTTTTGATATACTCAATGATATAAAATTCCAAAACAAAAAATGTTTCATAATATAATAAATGAATAACAATGATAGTATATGCCTTTACGAAACCATAATAATTTTAATTTAGATATCGAAAATTTTCTATATTGTATGCTGAATATCGCAAATTTTTGTACTCATTTTCGGAAGAATTTATCATTATTTTATATAAACATCTCAAAAAGTCTAGGAACACTTTTGAATATCGATATATCGTATCCAGAACGATTAATATGGATGATTTCTTCTAAGAAATGAACATCTGGATCAATTTCCCACCAAGTTATGTAGAGTGCCGCAACAGATTTCAATTTTTTTCATAAAAAACTAAAAATGTAGCAGATGCGACGCTGCTTTATAAGCATTTCATGTATTCAGTGATTGAAATCAGTAGGCACAAATAAAAAATTCAAGTTTTTTTATTCGACCATGGAAAGACGACATTTGACTAGAGAAGAGATGATGGCATGCTCCAAGCTGGGAGCTCACAACGAGAAGTATCCAGGATTCTGGGAAGTAGCCCAAGTGTCATAAACCGTTTATGGTCGCGTTTAAACGAAACAGGTAGCGTAGAAGAACACCATACAGGTCGTTTCAGGAATACTTCAGTCGCCCAAGACCGATTTTTGGTTTTACAAGCCAGAAGAGATCGTACTACCACAGCATCTCAATTAGCTCAAGAGCCATCACGAGTTCATAATGTACAAATTTCCAACCAAACTGTGAGAAATCGACTGCATGAAGGTCAACTCCAATCCAGACGTTCTTTAAGAGTTCCACAACTGATCCATGGAAATCGCGCTGCTCGTTTAGCTTGGTGCCAAGAACACGTAAACTGGGATCAAGAGAGGTGGGCCACAGTTCTCTTCAGTGATGAATCTAGATTTAGTTATTATCCTGATTCGAGAAGAATTCGAATATGGAGGGAACCTGGAAAGCAAAACCGTCTCCAGCATGCTCGAGAAATTGTTAGACAGGGAGGCGGATCAGTGATGTTTTGGGGAGATATACGCCTTGGTGGAAGAACTGACCTCGTTTTCTTATAGAAGAACCTCACGTGAAATTCTTACGCAAATGAGATAGTTTTACCTGTAGTGGTACCGTATCTCCAAACAATGGGTCAAAATCCAATCTTCCAACAAGATAATGCCCCTCCTCGTTGTGCAAGGTTTGTCTTGAACGTTCTTGAAGAGATAGATATCAATCTTCTACTGGTATCGTCCCCAGATACATTATACATCTTTTTATAAATTCGAATCATCAAATTCATATTTTGAAGATATTGGTAAGTGTTCCCTAGACTTTCGAGGTTGAGAGTGTTCCTAGATTTTCATTGTTTAATCTGATGAAACGAATGGATTACATTGTCTAAGTTTCATTTGGTTTCAAGTATGATACTTTTATAAAAATATAATATACCTTAATTCATATAAAACCGAACACTTTATACAATTTTTACATAGTCCTTAAATATCTAAGTATAGAGAACATTTTAATTAAAATATTCACAATATTCATAATCTACTTCTAATCGAGTGAGAAGAATTTTCCAGTGAACAATTGAAATAGCAAAATTGTCAATAAGTTAAATTTTTTATTTTCCCGAAATTACTTATTGCTCTCTATCATTGCAACTTTAAGACATTTGGGGGCCAAGCTATTTATTTAGAGATCCCACGAAACTAAAAGAGTAAGAACTGAAAATATTGCATTATCAAAAAACCCCTTTATCATTAGTGAAATTCTGGTTTCCGTTCAGTCGCTGCTCTCACACATTGAACGTGATGATGTCCTATCGATCTACTACGATAACCAAATTGGTCTAACTGAGTAAAAAAATCTTGAAGGTTAGGCTAGATGACAGCTCATCACGGGTAACTGAGTTTTGCTCCATCAACTAGTGTTCACATAATTATGAAATTCCGACGTATAATCTGAGAAAATTCAAGATGCACCTATCAAGTGATTAAGGCAACCCTTGGTGTTGGATCCATAAAACTCAGTTCAATTTTACGTGAGCATGTTTATATAAAAAAATTGTCTTTGGATGCCCCATACCCTGAACGATTTCCTAAAATCAGATCCAGTGAGGATTTTGTGAGGAACGTTAGAAATGTTGAATAATGGTGGTCATCGTATTCTTTCTGAAATTGTAGAATAAATATCATTTTTCAATGTTTCTATCCGTATGGAGAGCAATGTGTAGATTCTCAAAGATGACCCAACCCTAATCAACCAAAAATACAAAGATCATTCAAAAAAAAAACTATGTTCGCAGTATTCTTCCAGAATGAGTGTAGCAATTAAGCTTGAAAATCTATAGTAAAAGGCAACTGGAAAATCACAAGAAGTTCACCTACAGTACTTGATTCATTCAGCATTTGCAGAATAATATGGCATCACGACAATGCATCGCTATTCACAGCAGATCAATTATCTGATTTTTTATGTCAACAAGTGGTAAAGGTTATTCCACATCAGCTCTACTTAGTTCATTTCTTTATTTCTGATTACTGGTTGTTCTTTAACTAATGAAATATTTACGTGGTCCAAGTTTCACAATAGAGAAGGAGATCAATGAAGCAAAGAATTCCTATAGATGACTAACTTCAAGTCATTCAGTTGTGGAAGCTTCGGTAATAAAAGTGCATTGATGAAGGTGGGGACTAATTTGAACCCAATTAAACCAATTTGCATCATATGCCTCGTGTAGCTTTTGTATCTTCAAACATTCACTATAGCCGTGTTTGACTCTTTAGAGTATTCAAGACAAATTTTCTTGAGATACCCGAACTTTTAAATTAAAACTTCTTCCGAGAATAGATTCTCAATATCCTCAAGACTATTTTCATTATATCGATATTTTCAATATTCATATATACAGGGTTCGTCACGTAAAACTTCCTTGGCTCATAAGTTTCAGTAATAGAGAGCTAGGAAATAACTCAATTCGAAATTATTTCAGTTTTCTTCAAAACAGTATGCAAGTTGATCCAAAATGGTTCGTCTGAAAAACAGATGAAGAAAATGAAGTTATTTTTATGTGTTATTTCTTTTCACGTTGAATTCCATCTAATAAATGAAATACTTTAATCAATACCTTTTAATTGAAGTATTGCACTTTAATATCTATAAAAAACTTGGAAAAAGTTTGTTGTTGAGAATGTTCGTAGGAGTTAGAGAGTTCAAGCGCTCTAATAACGAGAATTAAGCAATTTTCCGTATCTTAGAGATTTCTTTACTTCTTCATCGATAGATCAACACTTGAATTAAATATTTCGAGTGCAAATCAATTCTATGGAAAATTCGCATAAACTTCTGTAATCATCCATTGATGAAAAAAATGGTCCGAGTTCAGAAATAGTCTAATTGACATGATATATCGTTCTTAGAAAAACGATCGCACAGTTCGATTTTTGGTTTTCAATACCTGACATTTTATGATAATTGAGGAGTTTAGCCTCACCTTCCTAATTTCTAGCCACCCTAGAATTTTTATTTCTGAATGGCAACCCTCATCTTGTGATTTCTCTCTTTAAAGCTCGATGAAGCTCCTAGATGTGCGAAAAATATCAGAGAAATATGAATGATCCCTTGAATACAGAATGTTTAAGTAACCAATATTCTCGTCACACTTATCATTTCCTCATAAAATTGGTTTCGGGTTGGGGGTTGGAAACTCAGTTCGTGATTAATGTAAAACACAATTGCGAATGGTCAAACATGTTCTCAAGACCTTTTGCGCAATGACATAGTAAGCATAAATTTTGATATTTTAATACCCTGCATTTAAGAGAGCCATCGTTTTTTCTGGAATTTGTTGGACAGTTATCTTGAAGATTCATAGAGTTTAAAAAAGAGCAATATCAAGATGGGGTTGTTATTAGAAAATGAAACGTGAGGGTGGCTGGGGGTTAGAGAGTTGGGTAAACTCCTCAATTTATCATAAGAAGTTGGGTATCAAAAATCAAAATCGACTTATATCAGCGTTTTTGCTAAAAGAAAAGATAAGGGAAATTCTTCAATTTGATATATATGCCAAATTTCTAGTACTTCGATAAATAAAGTCTGGGCAGTCGTAACAAACGTAACAAACCTTGTATATTTGAACAAAATCCCACACCTAATACTTTTTCGAAAATTCTATCAATTGCTCTGCAGAAACCTCTCCTAAATTTTAAGCGATTTAATCATATTCAACCAAGCTAAGATAGAGTCATCAATAGAAAAGAAGAGTCACTTATCTTAATAGTTTTTGAGTTGGAGTTTTAGGCAAAAACCATGGGAAAAATTAAATCCAGATCCTAAAACTGCTCAGTTATTGCTTCTACTATCTGTATTGGATGAGATTTGATTAAACTCTATTCAAACTTCGATTACTCCGCAAAAATAAATAGGCTTAGCTATAAATATTTTCTCAACACTGTATAATGAAAAGAGAAAAGAAAATTTATGAAATTTTTTCACGATTTTTTATAATTCTAAGCAAATTTCAATTCAAAAGTCCTAGAGCAATACCATACAGTTGATTTATTTACTATACTACCATTTTCACTCCTACTACCCATCAACAATTACCAGAGCATCTAGAATTTGTTAACTTTCCAAAAATTTTATGGACACAGTCATAAATGGGAAATTTTCCTATTCAGAAGAATAAAATCCAGTCAAAAATGTGATTGAACATTCGAAACTATATTTCACAATAATTGAATCACGACTAAAATATTGAGTCTGGTAAGATTCAAAAATTTCAAAATTCGTCGATAACAACAATTGAAAACTACAGTTGTTAGAGAAAATCTGATTCGCTATAGCCAAGAGTCACAAAACGCGAGCTTTGTAGCGCCATTAATAAATAAGATATCCATAGTAGCACATCCAAAATGGGATAAACTGTATGCATAGCTAAGGATAAATGAAAATTAACCTTCTGCAATCAATACCAACAAACAAAAGATAGAAAAACACGATTTGCTTGCTTAAGTTCTCAATCAGTAACTATATGAAACAGTTTTTTCTTTGAGTATCAGACAATATCATACCAATGATTTCAAACTCTAGACCTTCCAGCTACAGAGAAGGAAAACAGCTGAGATTCAATGACTACTTCCAGAAAATTTATTAAACAGGAGAACACAACCAAATGGTACACATAAACAATCACATGGTGATGAAAGACCCGTAGATAATTGAAGTCGTTTATGAGTGATATTGATGATTTATTATTTTATGGAAATTCATTTTCATCATATATAAAGTAAAATATATTTTATATTTTCCACAATTTTATTTCAACAACGTGACCAGTTTCGACTGTCACGTCATTCTCAAATGTTCAACTACAGAAACTGAAATCACTTATATGGATACAAGCCTAATTTGACATTGAGTTATGGGCAGGTATAAATATCTATCTAGCTATTAAGGGTGATTTCATTTCAAGAATTTTATTCAAGAAACAATATTCAATCGTAGAATGTTGAATATCCTTCCCTGAAGGAGCTGGTTTTCCGTTTCACCCTTCATATTCGCCATCAGCCAGGGCCACACAGTAGTGGTACAACTTGATCGAATGTCATGGATAGGAGCAATAGGCTGCAGTTTCGGTCTCATTTGACCTCGTCCTTATTGAATACCCATTCACAACATCAGGCCAAACTGTCACCTACTCATCTCACTTTGTTGGAACGTAACAAAACATGTAAATGTTATTGCACCCTCAAACGAATCGAGACAGAGGGTACTCACCATTGCCACCAGGAAACCACGATTTTCGGGAGATTGAATATTATTCCGCGAATAAAAATTTTTCAATGATTCTACACACACAGCGATGATTTCGCAAATAGTAATGGATGAGATTGGTGATTTTACTTGGCTTCTTTATTGTTTTGTGTGTTCGCATATTAGAGAATTATTTATTTAAGTACAATATAAGAAATGTCCACAGCCATAACCAAAATGACATTCACTAGATGATTATTAGTTGCATAGAATCTAGTACTCTAAAACAAAGTATTATATAAGGCATTAATAGTGAGTTGTATTCACAGAAAGAATGAAAAAGAAATACAAAATGAATATCACAAAACAAACGATTGAATGAATTTGATGCTAGCCAACGAAAGAGCAAGCGTAATGTTCTCTTCAAAGAGGCCAATGTGACCTCTAACAAATTGATACTCTATGCGTGTTGCAACCACGTAATATTCTATCGATAGGAGAGTTCTGTGCACTATAAGTTTTCCTAAAAGTTATGAAAAAGAGGCCGTGGTGCCTCAAAGATTTCATAGGAACATCAAAATAACCATGAGAAAGATCTCAAGTACCTGAAGTTCAATATTTTAAACAAAACCAAAATATCAGATTTGGTTCTACGATTTTCGAGTGACAATAAATTGAAATATTTACGGGCAGGAGCGTAGTCGTGATTCAGGATAACAAAGTTAGTTTTAAAGCATATGAACCGTAGGAATCTATCTTGAATGCGTTCAAGTCGGTTGGAATAACAATCATAATGAGGGTTCCAAATCCATGAAGCAAAATTTAATTTACTGTAGATGTAAGCATAATACGAAGTGATAAGTGATTTTACATATTCAAATTCTTTTCTTCTCCTGAAAATATAACCCATCATTCGACTTGAACTATTCGCTATGCGATCTATGTGTGTATTAAAGAGCAACGTCGAATCGAAAGTGACACCCAGATCAAAAGCCATGGACACACGCCGCAACAATGAATTCCTAATTGAGTACTGAAAAGTGATAGGGAATGGTTTCTAGCTAAAATTATCGTGAAACATTTATTTAAATTCAAGATTTTTAGTTTTCTTTAAAGTACTCAACCAAGTTATTCAAATATAGTTGAAGATCAAGACTGTCCCTTAAGCATCTGATAGATCTAAAACTTTCAGATCGTCTGCATAGAGTAAGAATCTGGCATGCCGGAAACATTCAACTATGTCATTTATATAAATTAGGAAAAGAGAGGACTGGGATGAGTTCCTCGAGGTACTCCAGAAGTACTAATGAAATATTCAGATTTAAAACCATTTAAACTAACGAACTCTGACCTATTCAGAAGATACGATTGGATCCACTCAAGCAACCCACCACTTACACCTGCTTCGGCTAGTCTACAAATGAGAATATCGAAAAATCGGTGTAAGTAGCGTCAGTCTGAATTTGAGAATTCATTGCACTCTGCAGGTACTCACTATAAACGATTAAATTAGTTTTCAGAGTCCTACCCTTAAAAATCTGTGCTGTTGTGGAATAATGAAATTTTTCACATGAGGAAAAAGACTTATAAATTATGCATTCAAATACTTTAGCAATGATCGAAAGTTTGTTAATTGATCTATAATCAGAAATATCATTTTATCTCCACTTTTGAAAATTGGGACAAGGGCGGACTCCTTCCACTTTTTCGGAAATATCCCATTATTGATATTATTGATGCAACAAAATATACAGTGGTTTACTTAATTTGTGAGCGCAATTTTGAGAAAAATTGGTGGAATGCTGTCTGGACCTGAACCCTTCGACACGTCAAGGGATAAGAGAACCTCTCGGACCTCTTCCTCTTCTATGTGAATATTTGATAGTACATTATTGCAGTTTTTAACAGTTACACTACGACTACGCTGCTGACTTACAGGAACATATACACTCTCGAAATACCGGGCAAAAAGATTGCATATCTTTTTTCCATTTGATGAAGGTAGTTTAGAGCTGAGAGACACATATTTCCAAAATGATTTGTTGTTCATTGGCGGTTCCCGCTCAATGTTAGAGGTGAATTTATTCAAATCAAGTTCAATAAGTTCCTTCGAATGAGCACCAACCAGTTTGAATATATTGAGATCATTGACATTTTCACCAATTTTCCATTTTTTATGAAATTTTGCTTTCCTCTTATTGTAGCAATAGTACATTTCGAAAAGAATGAAGGAAAACACTTAGTGACTCTTTTCTTAGAAACAACAGAACTGATTATGTCATTGTTTTTCTCATAAATAATATCCAGATGTTCATCAATTCACTTGAAACTGCTGTTAAGCAGAAACTCCCAATTCACCAGCGATAATAAAGCATTAAGAGCTTCATAATTCGCATTTCTGAAATCCTAATAAAAATTTTGAATTTTCGAATTCTTCATTATTTTCTCTTTAGACAAGGCAACTATAAACTCCACTGTGAGATCATGTGTGTCCTTGTTTACAAACGGATGAGCACTTTTATGAATATACCTTCATTACACAAGAATGTCAAGAATTTTATCGTTACTATTCTTCACAAGAATGTATTGATTCAGTTCGACAAATGCAAGTGTATCTAATAAATCTGAATATTCATTTTCAATATTAGTAGGTATCAAATAAATCTTATCAGAGCTCACCCAATCAACCGAGGGACAATTGAAGTCACCACACACAAGAAATGGACATTTTATGTTTACTATATTGCTCTTCAATTTACTAGCGAACACATCACTTGCCACAGATTCCCCAGGGACAAATACATAAAGCAAATATATATTGTCAGAGAATAATAAGTGTTCTCCACATCTGGTTTAATAATTTCCTTCCTGTCTACCCAACATAATCTACTGTACATTCATTGCAAGAAATTTTGTACACTCCTGATTTTTTGAATTTGTCTAATTTTTGTTTAGTATTGAATAATAATTTGTTCAAGTTGAGATCACTTAAGAAAGAGGACGTTATTTTGAATTAGAAAACTTGTTGCTCAAGGTATTTAAGAGAGGACTAGGTAATTGAAACTAGCGTATTTCTCAAAGAAATATCTATTATCGAATATAATAATTGCGTTAGCTGATGTTTTTCTCTACGTTGGATAACTTTCTCAATAGAAATCTGGAGAATTTTGTTTTGTTCTGTTTTTCCGGTAGTCCAATTTCAATTTTGAAGTGTACCGATGACTGTGGAATGTAGAAGGCCCTATAGATCATTGAACAATAAGCTGCTAGTTTATGATTTAAATGATTGAATGAGTCCATGGGCATAGTTAAGCCTGTAACAGTTTCTTTGCTGTAGATGTTATAAATGAATTTGAAAGTCGATTTTGTTATTGTCAGGTCCAATTATTTTCTATTTCTGTTGTAATGTTTTGGACCTCACAATAACAGTCGACTAAAATTTCATTTATAACATCTACAGTAAGGAAATCTCAACAGCTTAGCGATGGCTTAGGTGCAATGTCGTAACCCGCAAAAATTCAAAATTTTGAATTTGGCGGCTATTGAACCAGGTCACTCTTCTGCACATATATGCAAGACATCGTGAGTTACATCAAGTTATTTATAAAGCTTCGAACGTTGCAACGAAATGTCGTATCAACATCCCACCACTATTGCTTAATCAAAACATCGTAACCCTCAGTTTTGTTTTGTTTTTCTCTGAGGACCTACAGTTTATAGTGGACTCCGAACCACTCACCTAGACCGTGCAGTGATAACTGCCACCTCTGAGGATTACAAGTTATCTGGCCTTCGGAGGTTATGGACTCAACCTATCGGTTATGTATCCTGTCTCAATGGATTTTATATACATAGGTGGGACAAACACACCAACATTCATACTACATCCATATCTTACCTGGGATTCGAACCTGGGCCCTCGGCGTGGGAGTCAGTACTTCTACTGACTTACCCACGGAGGAGATAAACCCTCAGTTTACCAGTGTAATTCTCAGAATGACGTACATATTCGTGTACACTCATTTCGTTTTTTTGCTGAAACAGGTGAGTTGCCTAGTTACATTGTGTATGAGTTGAGCATTGATATTTTAATCTCTATTTCAAAAATGATTCCATTCATCCAGCTGATATTCATGAAAACTCCATCAAAAATTATCAATGGGATACTACAAATTTCAACATCATTTCCTTTTTTTCAGTATGTCTAGTCGGGCTGTTAAAATTTTGGCTCTTGCAATTTCCAAAAACAAGCAGGCAGCAGAAAAGATAGTTCAGGAAGAAAATTATAATATAAATTTTGATGATGAATTAGCCAATGCATCTTGCCTCGAAACGATCAATTTCTTCCCAGAAATCGATGAGTATTTTCTCGATAATATACCAATAGTTTTTCAATTAGCTCACAATGGTGATACAAATTATCTGTTACAGTGCAATCATGGGGATGAAAAAATCTACCTGACTCTGTAGTAGAAAGGGTTTACATAGGAAACTTGAACTTAGACACAAACTTAAGTAAAAACAGAGAAAATGGAATTGCTTTCACCGAAAATTCAACTACGATTGACATTGAAAACTGCGTTAAAAGTGAGAACGGAAATGAATATGTCGAAAATATTATTATGATTGGTACTAATAAATATTCAGCTGCGAACGGAATAGGAAATCGTGGTGATGATGAGAGCCGAGGTGAAAGGGTAGAAAATGAGAATCAAATGAGTAATGCCGAGGACACCGCGAAAGATTGTGGGGACGATGAGGACAAGAATATAGATGAGACCGTTAAAAATTGAAAACGTCAAAAGAAATAGAAAAAGCAATTCTCATACATGGGAAAGAATGAAGAATGAAAAACTGAGAATAGAGAGAAAAGAGTATGTATCTTCCATGTTGAATGACCAAGGAATTCGAGTGAGAAGGATGCTAGAAAATTGGGCCAGAGATGTATGTAAAATCTGTGGAAAAAGCATGCGAAAAATTGGAGAAGAAAAGAGAAATGAAATATTCAATGCATTCTGGAATATGAATTGGGAATCTGAAAGAAACTATATCAGAAATTTTATGAAATATGAGAAAAAGCAAAGAAGCAATGTTAACAATGAGTCTAGAAGAAAGGGAAGTTTTAGTTTAGATTACAAATAGAAAACGATAGAATGAAGGTATGTAAAAATATGTTCATCAGTACGCTGGGTCTAAAGGAGAGCGAAAATCATTCAGAGAAAGGGTTACCAACCCAACAGTTCACGGTATGCCAAGAACAAGAGATGAGACGAAAAAAATATCAAGCAGATAGAAGATGATAAGAGTAAAACCGCGATGATTTGCTTCATCAATTCCTTCCTAAACTTCCATCTCACTACTGTAGGGCTGCTTCAAGCAAATTATATTTGGAAGAAAATTTCAAGAACAATACGAAAGTTTATGAACTTCATAAGAAATATTTTTGAAGAACAAATAATATCTCCCTTGTCCATCTGTTCTTTTATGGACACATTTGCAGAGATGAACATCGCTATCCACCGTCCGGAAAAAGATCAATGTGATCTCTGCTATTCTCACAAAGTGGGAAAACTTTCTGATGAGGAAAATAGCGCGAAAGGCAAGAAAAGTCAAAATATAAAGAAAATGCGGTTAGAGGAGAATGTCACGTGTTTGTAATGGACGTGCAGACAGTGAAACTTTGTTCCATGTTATTCGCAAGTAAACTCTACTTAAAATGTAAGCTGCAAGTGCACAATTTTTCTATATACAATTTGGCTGATCACCATTGCATAAATTAATGTTACTGGGTTTCCTCAATCTTCACCACCTGCATCATAAACCACTTAGAAAATTATAGCTCCCAAAATCAAAAGAAAAAGCCTGTGATTATATACATTGATGTTTGTGGGTACTTGAACATAAATACAATGTTGGCCAATGGATTACTGGACTTTGCTGTTAGGAATGGAGTAACTATTTAATAAAAATTCCTGGAGAAAGGTCACACACAAATGGAGGTCGACTCGGCCCATTCACTCATAGAAAGGAAATTGAAAGGGCGTGAAATTAATATTCCTGGTCAGTATCCAATATATATGAAAGAAAAGCTAGGCAAAACCGTCCTCATTTGAAGTGAAATATTTGACTCACGACTTATTCGTGAATTGTGATGTCAAAGCAGAGATAAGGTACTCATCAATTAGACCTGGCAAAATAAAAAAGGATTCGACAGTGAATGACCTTAAATGCCTAAAATATAAATATAAAATAATCTAACCTAACCTAACCTCACCTGATGGGGTTATCTACCATAAATTTGACTTTGGAGATGAAAATTTCACACCGCTGCCTAGAAGACCAACGACTGATGTAAAATTTAATGAACGACCATTTCACCATGCTAGAATTCCTATCACTCAAAGAAATTATCAAAATCTGCAGAAACTAACCCAAGTTTTACCAGCAGAAGTGAAGGAACCATCTAAATAAATTATTATTTTGATATTACTGTTTTGACGAAGTAAAAATTTTCTTCAAATGAAACAAAATCAATGCATTTTTGTCGTATACCTAAAATATTATTCAGCAAAATGTCGTAACCCCAGAATTTAAGGAAAATCAGATCAAATCACCAAAAAGTAAGCAAGTTCTACTCCGGAATGAATAACTTGAAATCGAAATAAATAAAAAGGTGTTCAAGCAGTAACTAGGTAGTTACTCAATTTTTGGCCCTCCTGTAAAATTTACTGATTGGGGATAAAACGTTTAGCACTCAAGCCATCGTTTACTATCTCCAAGTACTCATTTATACACTTAAATCACAAACAAGCAGCTTTATAATTCAATGATACATAGAGCCTTTTCCATTTCACTGTCACCGACAGGTTTCAAATTGGAGATGAATACTATCAGAAGAATAGCCTTGAATAAAAAATTCCCTGGTTGTCATAGACAAAATTATCTAACGTAGTGAAAACATCGAATAACACAATTATTCCATCAAAGATAATTCCTTGGAAAAATAAGCTAGTTTCAACTACCTTGGTCCTCCTCAAATTATTAGTCAATGCTGTACAAAAACAGACGAATTAAAAAATCAGGGATTTACAAAATTGCTTGCAATGATTGTAAGGTAGCTTATGTTGGACAGACAGGTAGAAATTCACAAAAGACCTGAATAATATTCATAAACTTTTGAAAACCCATGTGGAATCACCCTTACTGGCCAGCTAGATATTAATACCTCTCCACTACTCAATATCGAGTTAGAGTAGTATATAATCATGTTGGTTGATGTTGTCTAATCCTGCTCAGTGTGTAAAAACTTTCTGTCCAAGAAATCTCACGGTTTGCAATGTGATGGACCTTGCAAAATTAAAATTTAATTCGCAGTACAGTTTCATCAGTAATCTCCCCGGGGTCGGTGCAATATTTGTCTCGACACGTATAAACGTTCGGTCGCCTCATCTTCGATCTCGCATCTCCGCACTTCTCGTACCAGTCTTGAGGTGGGTGTTGTACCCGCACACGTCAGCACGGACAGTCATTTGAATATTGAACGTGAGTTACGAGATCTCAAACTCGCTTTGGAACTCTGTAGTAATAAGATCTCTGATTTTGAGGCTTAGCTTAGTCCAATCAAGGATTCAATAATAACTATGGATTCGATCAAACGAGTGAATGAGATGCTATAAAAGAAAATCTCATCTATGAAAAATAAATTGTATAATCATCTAAAAACAAAACGGTACTATATGCGAGATTTCGCAATGTAGACACATCGAAGAAATTATTATTCAAGGGACAATATTCAACCTTCCTAGAATGTTGAATATCCTCCCTTGAAGGAGATAGTTTTCGATCTACTCTTCATAAGTAGCCCCGGTTAACGGTGATTATGAAGAGTAAATCGGAAAACTAGCTCCTTCAAGGCAGGATATTTAAAATTCTACGAAAGGTTGAATATTGTCCCTTGAAAATAATTTTCTTCGAAATTAGATAATTTTGATCAATTCAGTCCATCTAAAATGGTGAAATCCAATATGTTCCTGAAGCAAAAATTGAGAATCTGGTTGCTACAGTCCAGACTTCAGGTACCCCGCTGAACTTTGCAGTTGACGATGATGCACTGGACTACGTGACCAGAGTTCCAACCAAAGCAGGCAGAAAGGCTAAGAATATCGTCGTTCGATTCATTTCCATAATGACAAGAGACAACTTTCTTAGGGCTGCTAAAGCCAAACGTCTTCTAAACCATAAGGGCGATCTTGTATTGAACATAGCGGGGTATCTGATAGATTGTATATAAACGAACATAATTCTGCAGCAACAAAATTACTTTTCAGGGATGTGAGAATTGCCGCTGAGGAAAGAGGATATAAATATGCTTCGATACAAAATGGAAATGTTCTTGTGCGTAAAAATGACAGTAGCAAAATCACTCGTTTCCAGGTCTAACGTTGATGCGTTGTAGAACCGTTCTTTACTCACAATTAATTATTTGGCGAACAACTTTCTAAGTTGTTTATGGTTCTTCACATATGCTACCAAAATGTGTGTGGTCTACGGACCAAACTAAGGGACTTCAGGGTGGCAGTAGCCTCCGGTAATTTTGATGTACTCTGTGTAACCGAGTCTTTCCTCAATGAAAATGTCTTCGACGTGGTGGTTGATTTGACCGAGTACTCTGTCTACCAACGTGATAGAGATACAATATCTTCCTCTAAAATGAATGGTGGCAACCCGTTCTTTGCTGTTCTCAAAACATTCGAGTCTCATTCAGTGGTGAAATTTAATAGTGATGCTGAAGATATATGGGTGTCGTTGACAGTGAATAATTTTGAATTTTATATTGGCTGCGTTTATTTGTCACCAGGTGACATTATTGCAAAAATCTTTTTCATCAAAATTGGAAGAAAACATGAGATCTATCAACTGTCCTTTTCTCCTCTGCGGTGATTTTATTTGTCCTACAGTAGATTGGGTGAGTCAAAATGATTATTTTATACCTACAAATATCGAGGATAAATACTCTGATCTGATGTATCTTTCTCTTTGCTGGGCTTATGCAATTCAATTACATAGAAAAATCTAATGAAAAATTCTTGATTTGGTTTTGTGTAATATAAACATAGTCAAATGTTTAGTACATTGTGATCACCCTCTTGTTGCAGAGGAAAAGCATCATCCTGCCCTTGAGTTTTTAGTTCGTTTTGGCGAGCAAAAGTTGTTGAGAAAAATCATTGAGAAGAAGTTTTATTTCAATTACAAAAAAGCCGACTATAGTGTAGTGAATGATGCAATATTTAGCTTGGACTGGGAGCTCTTGCTCAGTAACCAAAAATCTGTCAATGACAATGTGGAAACATTTTACAATATAATTACCGAGTTAATTGTTCAGAATAATCCGAAACGAAGAATTTATGTGGAATTTCCATCATATTATTCAAAACTTACTGTTGCAACTATAAAGGAAAAACACATTTATCATAAAAAGTGGAAACTCAGTAAAAATATTGCTGGTTGCAATATTTTTAAAATTTTGAGAAAATATCTAAGCAGCTCATTTCCATGGATATGACTGCCTTCACCTCTTCAATAGAGCAAGAGCTCCCTTCCAATAGCAAACTGTTCTGGAAATATGTATCATTAAGGAAAAAGAATAATTGTAAGAGACCTAGCGAAATGGTTTATGAGAATGGTACAGCATCAAAGGAGAAGAAATTTTACTTCAAAAGTGTTTCGATCCCAAAAATTAGAGATTTTCGAAATGAGAATCACAGTATCTCAATTTTTGTGAGAGAGAAGTTGAAGAGGTTCTCTCAGCACTCGATGTCTCCAAGAGTTCTGGTCCTGATTCAATTCCTGTTTTTTCTAAAGAAATCCACATTATGTAAAACTCTTCACAATTTATTCAATCAGTCGTTAACACAAGGAGTCTTTCCTAAGTGGAAGGAATCATAATACCCATATTCAAGAGTGGCGATAAAACCAGTGTTTCAAATTTTGGGTCTCTAAGTAATTTTTCCACAATAGCCAAAGCATTCTAGCGTTTAATTTTCTTATATTTTTTTTCTCACGTAAAGAACTTTATTATTCCGCAAAAACACGGATTTTTCAAGGGCAGAACGCTTAAGACAAATTTGGTTCTATATACAGAGTACCTTCATGGCCTGCTAGACTCTCAGACTCGACAGACTCCGTCTACACCGATTTCTCAAAAGCATTTGATAAAATTTTCATATCGACGTTAATTTATAAATAAGGTCTATCAGGTGTTGACGGTGATCTTCTGAGTAGGGTTCAGTTCTCTCTTCAGGGTAGAATGCAGTCTGTCTGGATCTACGGCTTTCAATCCGATTATTTCATTAGTACTTCCGGTGTGCCTCAAGGAACGCACTTGGGACCACTGTTTTTTATCATCTACGTTCACAATATCGGGATTGGTTCAGACATTCTGAGTTCTTACTTTATGCAGACGACTTGAAGGTGTTCAGGCCAATCGGTTGCTGGGATGACTGTCTGAAGCTTTAAAGCTATTTGAATAACTTATCTTATTACTGTTATCTTTTCCTGAATTTGAAAAAGTGCTGTTTTATTCGATTCACTGGAAATCACTCATTATTCACGTTTCCTTATACAATTGACGGATAAACACTCAAGAAAGTGTCTTCGATCACAGATTTGGGTATGACTTCTAATAGTAAGCATTTCTTTGATGCGCACACCTATCGGATTGTAAGTGATTCCAATCGTATGTTGGCCTTATATTTTGTAAGGGTAGAGAATTCAGGAATGCTATATCTTTTCTCACTCTCTACTATGCATATGTTTTCACTAAACTCAATTTTGCGTCTTGTATATTGAATTCTCGATACATGTGTTACCTACTCCAATTGCACTAAAAGGGTTCAGAATAAATTTATTCGATTCGTTTGCTATATAATAGGTTTTTAGATTTCTAATCGCGACTATACACCTGCTCGAAGATATCTAAACCTATTATAGTGAATCGCCGGATTGTTTCCGATATTTTGTTTATGTTCAGAATCGTGAATTATATCTTTCAAGCACCTGAGGTGCTTCATATGATCTTATTGAATATTCCCAGTAGATCACTGAGAAACTACGATCTTTTCTTAATCAGTTTCAAAAACACAAACTGTGCACAAAATTCCCCAATCAGTAGAATGGTGCACTCTGCCAATCTGAATTTTCATTTAGATTTGAGCGGAGTCTCTCTTATCTCCTTGAAAAAGATTTATCGCTCAACTTTTTTGTGATTCATTCTTTCTTTCATTCATAACTTATCAGTGATGTTAATGGCAGTAAATTCTAATAAATTGTATTAGTCAGTACTTTTCCTGAATGTTTTGTTGTAGAATTTATTTGTATTGCTTACTGGACTTTTTTATGTATTTTTTCAGTGAATGTGGTTTTGGCTTCGGCTGTTGACATTCATTTGTGATAATAAATAAATAAATAACAAAATAACTGAATCTATATAAGTACGTTCATCTCCTGTAGTTGACAGTTTGAAAATGATCTGACAATCGGCTTCGGTAGTTTTCGTGAAACTAAAATTGTATAAAATTTATTTTACTCCATCTTCATTGAACTCCTTTGGACCTAAGTCCAACACATAAATAAAGGGTGAACATATAAAAAACAAGATTTCTTGGATCAAAGTTCAGAAATATCATCAATTTAATAATTCAACACTATTAACAAATTCTTATTTTTAGATAGCTCACCCACCATAAACTTATTTCATAGTTGAATTGAATTGTTGTGGTTTCTGGCAATTTATGATGATTCAATATTCCAAGAAACTATATGGTGTCGCATCATATCTTTCTCACCCATCTAAAGAATAATTCTGTGTAACCCCAAAACGATCAAACAGAAAAATAAAACTACCCCTCTCTTTCAAATAACATAAAGTTCCCAAACTTTTTACAACGTACCAAAAAAAGTAACGAAACAAAGGCTACAAAACGAAAAATTTAAATGATGCAGAAAGTTTAACAAGAACATAAATAAAAAATTCATGGAAAAAGTCATAACTGGAAAGAAAGTTCGAACAATTGAGAAATAGCCAAAGGATATAAACTTCATACGAGGTTGATTGTGGATCGGGGAATTTCATAAAACTTTGATGGCCTATTTCACGGCAAAAAATCGCCCGGATACTTTATAGAACATCCCACTCGACTCGATGTATAAAAATGGATTTGTTGCGAACGAATTGTGTTGTTTTTTGATTAATGGTGTATCTGTAGAGGGTTCGCTTGGATTTTTTGCTTTCGTTTTAATTTTAAAGCTGTTACTGGTTTGTTACTACCGCCTAAGAAGTGTCACATTCAGATAATCTGCTATTGACGTGAAGGGTTATATACCTGAATTATTGCTTCACGAGGAATAAAAATTTGTGGTGAAGAATTTAAATCTCTGAGTGAGATCGAATTCTTTGCAAATAAGAATAATTCATTAATATAGACACTGCATTAATCTTCTCTATAAGATAAAGATAAGAAAGTGAGCAATGTATCCCTCCTTCGATTATAATATAGTGCAGTTAGTCTTCTTCTTCCATATTATTTAGGCCTCTAGGTGATAGAATCAAGTCTGGTCCTGGAATTAAGAAAAAAATTATATAATGCTTGATGTTATAAAATCATAAATAATTAATTTTATCATAAAATAATCATATTGGGTATAAAATAAAATGAATTAATGGAAGGACTTAGCCCACTTAGGCTGCATTCAACATCAAAAACATGTAAATGACATATTTTTTACCAACCGAGCAAATTTATACAAATTTGTTTTCTACTGTATCAGCGTCGCCACCCACTCCCCAACTTGCTCGTTAATGACGCAAGATCTTGAATTTTTGAACATAAAAATGAAGCCTTAGTAATTTTCGAAATTGCGATGTTCTTGGTGGGACATATTTTCAAGAAAAATTTCAAATTTCGTTTATATATTATATAGTCTCATATTTCTCTGACAACAGGGTGTCCAACTTAAACGAGACACCCAGTATATTTCTTAAGCCGTAATGGTTGGGTTAGATGAATGCAGTTCTTTGCCCGGTCATAATAGTATTAGGAAGATCGTTGCGTTTCTTTTTGGTATTTATGTAGTTCCAAAATTTTCTGGGGATCAGAAAGAACTTTTCTTTCCGTATCCAAAATGTAACTGTTGTAAAGAGTTCTACTGAGTAATTGCCATTTGGAACGAAGGTCTCTGTTATAAATATTCAAATCATTGGATCTTTTGAATCCCTATGGGCTTTCTTTTTACCGCTGATGAGAAAAATGAGCTCGTTTGTGAACCAAACTGGATATTTGCTGGGTCTGATATTCTTTTTAGGTACAAAATTATCAAGTCAACCGTACAGATTTTTATAAAATTTCGACAATGCAACATCAACATTTAAGTTGTTAAATGACCAATCTCAACAGGACAAAAACTGGTTCAGTCCAATGTAATCTCCCCTTTTAGAGTCAAAACACTCGTCATTATAAGATAAAGCAGCGGCAACATGGCTTACGATAGATATTTCAAACTGAACAGCACTATGGTGAACAGAGTTCCACTGCGACTATTCGACACTCTGCTCACCTGAGACAAGTTTAAAAAGTTCATCGAATCACCTAGAACCGCAGCTGGGCCATCATTGTCGCAAAGGTAAAACTGATCATCCGACCATATGGCAGTATTTATGTTGTAATCGCCGCACACATACATCTCAGTATTGGGATATCTCCTCCACCGCCAGCCCATGGGACGCGACCGAATTGGGAGGTATGTCAACGCCTCCTACAACAATTTATGAGTTCCATGAGAAATGAGCAGAAAAAATGCTCGACGCCATGATAGGAGTGCTCAACCAATTTCATGTTTATCGATGAACGAACGAGTATTAACACGCCACCACCCCTAGTCTTTTCGCTCGTTTCACTATTTCTGTACATTCGGTATACACTATAGCCCGACGAATGAATTTCCGAATCCAAAATACCCGCACACTGCCAACTTTTCAGTACTAACATATCGTAGCAGCCTTGCTCCAGCATAAGACGAACATCACCAAGCTTAGTTCTCAATACACCCACATTTTGATAATACAATAAAAGACTGGATGGGGATTCGACTAGTTTGTTTGTTTACTTTTGACAAACATCATCTGGATATCTTCTTCGCCTGCTTTAGTTCGCACTTTTAGCTCATTCCTAAACGTGTCAATATAGGAACGTTGCATTTCCGTACGATCCTCGTATAAGGAAATTCTATCCTGATTTGTGCTCGATATAACAGTCCTCTTCCTCAAAACCTTAACTGCCACATCCTCGCTTGAAAATATTACTTTAGTTGGTTGGATCTTATTGCTCCTTCCTACCAGACGTAAGACTTTCACTATTTCATCCGGTGTAACATTGGGGATATGATCTCTGATACCTTCTTCATGTCATGGTCGATTCGCTGCTGAACTTCGCGGTGATTGGATTCCATAACATTGAAAAGTAACACATTTTCAGCTCTAGACATACGGTCATTAATTTCCGAGATAATATTATTAGATTCTCATAACTTCCAGGTCATTCTTAACAGCCCTCAGCCAATTTTCTCAATGTCATTAATGAACAATTTTCTCCATCAGAAAATTTACATGGGGAGTCAAGAAATATGACAGAAAATCCAATAAGCTTTTAATTACTGAATATCATAAAAGAACACATTTTAACATATTGGCAAACATAACTATTGAATAAATAATTAAATAAATTTTTCTAGAAATTTTGTCATTGATATATTCATCTAGAGTGTAGTAGGATTTCGATACCAGTTTTTTTTGAGGTTTTTCTGCATCAGTTTTTTTTGAGGTGGTCTCTTCATTTTCTTATACTACTCTGGGAGCTTGTTATATATTTTCATTGCGGTATAGTTTATACTGAATTGTGACGCATTTATTCTATGGAAAGGTATTACAAATTTTTCGGCATTTCTAGCGCAGTAGGTGTGATTGAAATTATTTCTTGGAAGGTCAAGCACGTGATCATGAATGAAAAGTATGCACTGGTGGATGAAGAAAGATGTCAAGGAAAGTATTCCTTCTTTTCTGAACTGGTTTCTGCAGCTTTCCCTTCTTCGAACGTTGCACAGGATTCGCAGCGCATATTTTTGCTTCAGAAAAATGACACCGTAGGAGATCAAACTGTAGAAGCAGCCAAAGTAAGCGGTTCGAGCAGATATCTCACCAGCAATTTGCTTCATTCTACGGATGGTGAAGATGGCACCCGAGAGTCTACGAGCTAGTTCTTCAAAGAGAGCAAACTTTAGGTCCGGTTCCAGGGCGACTTCTAAAACCGAAGGTGAGTATTCATTTGTAATTTTGTTTCGAGTATTAGATATTGGGTGTTTGTTTCATTCATCTTCAGTTTGTTTGTATCGAACCAAAATTTCGCCTATTCGAGCGTATTTGAAGAGAGGCTATTCACCTCATTTATATCAGTGCCCACGTTCAATAAACTGGTATCAATCGGCAAAAAGAACTGAGCTAGTTTATGTTACATTATCTGTCTAATCATTCACATAAATGACAAACAATTGCTAGCCCAATATGTCCTTGTGGTACACCATGGCTGATCGTTAGCCACTGTGACTTTCCACTCTGGAACCACAATTGCTGAGATCGGTTGCTCAAATAGCTTTTTATGAGTTCTAGAGCTACGCCTCTTATACCGTCGTAGCTCAGTTTCCTCAGCATAATTTGATGGACTATGCTATCGAAGGCTTTTCTTAGATAGCAGGATAAAAACTTGCATTTTTTACGTCCATTAAAGGCCTTAGCTATCTCGCCCCATGTGTGGGTTAGTGTCGTTGTTATCGATTTCTTTCTCAGAAAACCGTGTTCCTACTTGCATAAAATACTAAATCGCTCGAAGAAATTCAACAGTCTTTCTTTTATTGCCGATTCAAAAATCTTCGATACTGCAGGTAGAATCGATATTGGTCGATAGTTACCCGATGAATTTGGATTTCCTGCCTGGAATATAGGTACTACTTTCGCTCTTTTCAGTTGCTCTGGAAGGAATCCCTGTGCAGAACACCTGTTTATCAGAAAACTATTGGGTTCTGCGATGTATGGTATGATTTTTTCATCATATTAGTTGACATGCCATATGTGTCCTTTGTATCTTTCGGTTTCATTTTTCGGACTATTTTGATAACCTCGTTTTCTGTCACTTCTGATAGGATAATTTAATTTTAAACTTCTTTGGCCTTTGTCAACAGATTCATGTGATTTTCTTTTGTGTTTGCACAACTGTATGCTGCATTCTTCCCCATATTCAAAAATAACTCGTTGAGACTCTAGGCACGAAGAGGGTTTCTCCTTCCTATTAATACTTTGTGTTCGTATAATATCCCATATTGCCTTAGTTTTTTTTGTGCCTAAACAATCTTGTTCTAATTATGTTTCCTTTTCATCTGTTGTAATTTGCTTCTGTTAATTTTTTTTTGACATGTTAAAGCATCCCTACTTGTGGAATCCTTTTTTACGTCTTTAATCGTCTCAAGAGCATCCATTTGATTTTTCAGTTCTATGGTTTCTTTGTTTTTTCTCAACTTTGTTGACTGGTTTATTTTCCTGCTATTCCATCGATCAGGGTATGTTATATCGAAAATTTCTATAAACACTTTCCAGAAAGCATCGAACGCATCGTTTCCCAAGTTTGGATTTTGAGCTCTTCATTCATTTTACAGATATTTTCATCATTTATATTTCTCATCATCCGGCTCGGTAGCGTACAGGATATGATGCTCGTCTCCTGCGCGTAGTTATCTGGCTTCAATCCCCACGAAGTCGGTGGGATTTTTCAGATTCTGGAAATCGCTTGAGTATCCATCTTTCGAAGGAGACGTAAAGACGTCGATCCTGTCTAACAGAGATGTGTTGGATATTAAAGATCCCTTTCCTCGACACGAGAGGGGTTCGGCAAAATTCTTGGGTTAGTGAAGTGACAAAATTCTCAGGCGTGTAATTGGCCGAAAGGCGAAAATAGAGCACGTTAAAGGAATAACAAACAAACATATTTCTCAATTGTCTTTCTTCTTTTACAGGTTTGTGGTTCAAAGGTAAGTATTCTAAAATTTTCTTCATCTGAGAAAACATTGTCAATTAATGTTGCAGATGTTTTCATTACCCTCGATGGCTGCTCAAACATTGGTCTCAGCCCGAAATCCTCAACCAGCACCAGGAGATCTGTTCTACATTTACTTGGAGTCAAAAGATCTATATTAAAATCTCCTGCGACATAAATTTGTGTAAGATTTACTATTATATTTTATATATATATATATATATATATATATATATATATATATATATATATATATATATATATATATATATATATATATATATATATATATATATATATAACGAAAACATATATCTTCACAATTACAAAATGGGAGCGCAAAAAAACCTATATTAGCAGTCTAATATATAGTATATATATATATATATATATATATATATATATATATATATATATATATATATATATATATAAATATAAAATATATATATACAATTACAAATATATAGCGCAAAAAACCTTTCCTCTTCTATATATATATATATATATATTAGACTGCTAATATAGGTTTTTTTGCCTGTTATTCCACAAACCTCCATCACACCCTCTTCCGAATGGGCTGCGAGATGTGTCATAGGTTCGAAATTCACGCTTTTGTTCACGAGAATGAGTGCACCTCCATATCCATTTTCCCTACAAATATGCGCTCCCATTTTGTAATTGTGAAGATATACGTTTTCGCAGACTACCCCATACAAGCAATGCTCAGTGATGAGCGCAATGCTCAATTTTTTTTACATTTAATAGTTCCTCAAGTTGGTCCAACTTCCCATTCATAGACCTAATATTTAAATTTAATAATTTGAAATTTCTATTATTCCTTGGCGTGTTCAAAAAAACTGGCATCTTTTAACCATTATTCTTGAAGGCCAGAATTCTTCTTTGTTAACCTGATCGAGTAGCTCGAAACCTAATCCCAATTTGAAGGAATTTTATACAGATGGAACTTATTTGCATGTGAACTTCGTCGAAACTAAAGTCATTCAATTTATGAAGTACTTAAATTTTGCACGAATGGAACTTTATGTGAGCGTCTGTTTGTTCTTGTGAAACACACAATGATGACATCGACATATCGATACCAATATAGGAAATGTTTACTAAACGGGTGTTTATGAATACTTTTTTCTATATTATCCATGAAGATTTCTGCTAAAAGAGGGCTTAAGGGGTTTCCCATTATAAGCCCCTCATCAATGAATTATTAATTAGATATAATTAGAAGTTAATGTTATGTTTTAGAAATGTAATCTTGTTTATTTATCGCTAGAACTGTATTGCCTTATCTGCTCTTGTGAAAATAATGTCATTCGATGTTGATTTTGATTTTATATTTTTGATAAATATGCGATCTCTAATTGATCTATCAAGATTTTTGAGGTTTTCTTTTTTAATCGAAGAGGCAGTTTGGTGTTTCAAGGAACTATTGTTTTTAACATTTCGGAGGCAAATTTCAGTATCTATCGCTAGTTATTCAACGTTTGATGTATGATGTTTAGAGTTAATATTGGGTTTGAATCATTTCTTCAATAACGCCGTCTCATCAATGGTAAAATTTGTTTCGGTTAGATTAATGAATCTTTTGAAAATTGATGACTTGAAAAGTTAATTTCTGTAAATTTAGGTTTATTTCTAATGAGGTTATTAGGTTTCATCAATTGAGTTTTATATTTACTCTGGATAATTTTTCGATTTCCCGGTCTAAAATATCAATTTCAATTGTATGTAGTCGAAGGAACAGCTCTGAATGAATTACCTTAACATTAAACATTACATATTATTGTGTGTTTCACAGGAACAAACAGACAGTTCACTGTATTCGAAAATTTCATCAACAACCTGCAGCCAAATATAAAATTCACTTCCGAAATAGAACAGAACAACTCAATAAATTTCCTTGTCTTAACAATTAGAAGATCAACTAATAAACATCAGTTTTCAATTTATCATAAACCTTCTCATAGAGATATCACAATTTATAGTACGTCGGCACATTCTTACCAACATAAAGTTGCAGCATTTAATAGATATATACATAGAATCTCAAGCATACCGATGTCTAGTGAAAATTATCTCAAAGAATTGAATTTGATAAAACAGATCGTAATAAATAATGGTTATGATGCAAATTCAGTTAGCAGCATATTATATAAGAAAAACAAAATTACCTTGACAACATATATATCCAATCGGTGAGCGTCAAGACAAAAATTCAATAGTTTAATATATAGGCAATATTAGCAATAATGTGAAATCCCTTCTTAATCATTTTAATTTCAATAAACTGTTCAAAACATCAACAAATTTAGGTTCATTCCTCACATTCCTCATAAATCAAAGGTCTCCAATTGATAAAGAAAATAAATGAGGTGTTTATACGAGGTATGTCAATTAGGTTCGCGGATGTTGGCAATGCCGAGGCAGTTGGTAACTCTGCAGCGTTCGCATTGGTTTCATTTGAAACAGAATTTATTTCTGCGTCAGCCTGTGCAAGTTTCGTGTTGATTGATTGTATAATTCGTGTTTTATTGTCCTTTGAACATCGAACTGTTTTGACCCACTGTCGTGAAGATAAGTGATGAGATAACTGGGCAAAAAATAGTGATTAAATTCTTAGTGAAACACGGCGAAACTTCCCTGGAAATTATGAAATAGTTAACCGACGTGTATAAGGAAGATTGACTGAAAAAATTAGCTGTATACGATTGGGCAAAGCGGTTCAGAAGCGGCATAGAGTCAGTGGT
This sequence comes from Cryptolaemus montrouzieri, assembly GCA_013387265.2. Classification (NCBI taxonomy): domain Eukaryota; kingdom Metazoa; phylum Arthropoda; class Insecta; order Coleoptera; family Coccinellidae; genus Cryptolaemus; species Cryptolaemus montrouzieri. The sequence continues at coordinate 22,547,766 of JABFTP020000185.1, forward strand.
GGATGATTCGCGCGAGGGAGCTCCCTCTCGAAACGCACAAAACCTCGATCGGCTGCGCTCGCGACTGCTCGGAGACCGTCGGGTAAGCCTTAGAATGTTAGAAGACGAGTTGGGCATTAACAGGGAGATGATCCGGTAGATACTTCACGAAGGTTTAGGGATGCGTAAGCTGTTGCGAAAATGGTTCCCAAAGTGCTCACAGTTGAGCAAAAAGAGCTCCGATTGTCCATCTGTCAAGACATGATTTCTTGAATTGACGAATGTTATCACTGGTGACGAGTCGTGGGTGTTCGAATACGACCCTGAGACCAAAAGGCAGAGCATGCAATGGGTAGAAGAGGGGGGTAAGCATCCCACGAAAGCCAGAATCACAAAAACGAAAATGAAATCTTCACTTATCGCATTTTACGATATTAATGGAGTTGTGCACCACAAATACATTCCATCAGGTCAGACGTTCAACGCAGTATTCTACATTGAAGATACTAAACGTCTAAAGGCCAGTGTGTTTCATGTACGACCCGAATTGGCGGAGCGCGGATGGGTGCTTCATTAGACAATGCTCCGGCCCACGCGTCAATCGCAGTTCGTGATTTTTTAAACCAAAACCGCATTCAAAAACTTCCACACACCCCCTACAATCCAGATCTGGCCCCCCTGTGACTTCCATCTGTTCCCACAGTTGAGGTTGTACCTCAAAGGAAACAGATATGACGGAGTTTCGGAAGTCCAAAGCATCACGACGGCGGTTCTGAAGTACCTACTTTCGGGGGGTTAAGGGTGTGCTCCAAACAGTAGGTCCAACAGTGGAGCATGTCGAGGGAGACTATTGCGAATGAGTATGAAGTAATTTCAAGTATTTATGTACTTCCAGACCGTCCTGGCACTTTTCCGCGAATTTAATTGACATAACTCGTAGATTGGAATGTTTAGATTGCAATTGTTTTTATGAAGGTAGGACAGGAAGAAATTTCAATGTTGGAATCTCAGAGAATAAAGGTCGTTTCATCAATGGAAAAACTGATTCGAATTATTCAAATCATTTGAGGGAAAGTCGTATTTCTTTCAGTTCATAATTCAAAATCCTACATTCTGAGAATAAAGGTATACAACTCAACCTTCTGTAAGTACTTGAGATCAATAGATTCAGGTATTCACCAGAAATTCTCAATGATCATTTAGAAGAAATTGGTGTAGATGGTGTCGGAATAAAGCTACTGGAAAATTATTTGTTAGGGCGGAAGCAAGTTGTCATAATAAACGGGGAAGCCACTAGCAAATTTTGCAATATAGATTATTGGAGTTCCTCAGGGAAAAGTGTTGGGTCCCATACTTTTCACTTTGTACATTGATGGCTTGCTATTTCTTGAATTATCAACTTCGCCGACGACACAGCGGTGGTGTACAGGGTAAAGGCATCCGATGATATTAAACACAGAGCAGAGAGTGATATTAAAAAAATAAAACAGTGGATGAATACACATATACTTTCAATAAATTCCACAAAAATAAAAATTAGTCTCTTTTCACTTAACATACGAAAATTACCGCCAAATGACTATAAAATTAACATAATAATAGACGACTGTCAGCTTTATTTGCCTTATTGTTTTAGTGGCAAGTACTTAGGTGTTATACTGGATTTACATCTACAATGGCCTTTGCATGTAAAGTCCCTTATAGTCAAACTTAGAGAATTCATATCTAAATTTCAATACTCATCGAACATTTTGGACAGATACTTTAGAAAGCTATGGTTGAGTCCCATTTGGGTATATGCCTTGGCAGGGGCTTATGTTGATATACTGAAAAAATTATAAACCCAGCAAAAATAGTTGCTGAAGATTATATATAAAAAAACTATTCTCTTTCCCACTGACTCACTATTCAAATTGTCAGGATGATGGGATGTTCATAAAATGTATGGCTTTGATATACAGAAGTATGTGAATGGTTGATTGGATCAATATAAATTTGCTTAACATGGACAGTATACAAGGTACAGTCTGCTGGCAATGACCATTTCAACAGCTGAAAAACTCAAATATCAGAAAATCTTTCTGTTCCTTGGCCCTAAATTTTTTAATACGCTTCCTGAAGAAATAATAATGATAAAAAAAAGTTTAAATTCAAGCTTAAGGCTTGGATCACGAATTTGAGCCGACTCTTTTTCAACGAACTTATATAGTTTTGATTTCTTTAGTCGCATTACTCAGAAGTTTGTTTTGTTTTGATAGAGTGAGATTGTTAATTATAGAAAAAAGAGTCTATAAGCATACTCACCACGGGTGTTTTTCCTTTGTGAGTTTTTATATCTTTATTTTTGTGTGCCTGATGACTTTTTACTTTTCTATTTTGTAAGTGATTACTTGGTTCATACGAATAAATTGAAATTTGAACATAAATAACTCACCCTTATTAAACCAGTTTCCTAAACACTAGTTGAATTATCGATAACTCTGAGTGGAGTGCCTCTTTAGTATATATAAGTATATGTTTGTAAGATATATTTGTAGTATTCATTAGCTCTTGACAAAGATACTGTGTATCGAAACGGGACGAGCATTTATTAATATATATTAATAGAAATCATCGTTTCCTTGTATTTAACCCTCCGTCGGGCGCATAATGTCAAAATGATATCGCCGAAATACTTTTCAACAGAATATTTGAGTGGAGCGGTTGATTAACCCAACTCTCATGACTTATAACCCGCACCGCTTATACGCAAAATTCAGTGTCTAGCATGCCTTCGTGAACGACGGTGGTCTTGAAAATATCAAATTGAATCATTGCGCCCGAATACGCGAAGTTTTGAAATTTCTTGATAATTCCAAAATTTGATCTCAGGTGAGTTGTTAACCTTATCTTGTTAGTATGTATAGTGTTTTTGTGAAGCAAAATTGTTAAATACTGAGTTATTTTCATCAAATATCAAATTGATATATTGCGCCCGATCTCATAATATTCAATGTTTTTTCTCAACAGGTAGTCGAAATGGCGGATCGTAAAAGGAACTTCAATCTGAATAATCCTAAGGATATATTATTGTGGGATGATGAAGACGATCAAGGTCAAGAAGAATTCGGAGATGAAAGTGATACAGATGCTGAGGACAATGTGGAAACGCGTGAAGAGAATTCCGAGACTGAACAATCTGATACAAGTGATGAAGAGGACGAAATCGAGAAAATTTCCAAGAAAATCAGACTTACTACATGGGACGAGATAAGGAGACAAAATGGTTCTCTAGCGCTTTTCCTGAAGGTCGTCGTCAAGCACACAACATCACTAAGAGGTTGCCAGGCGTTATAGGAGAAACGAAAACTGCGCGTACGCCATTAGAATATTGGAGTCAACTTGTGTCCGATGAAATCCTGGAAATTATTGTCCAATCAACCAATCAATACATTGATAGTATAAAATCCTCGTTTTCACGTGCAAGAGATGCAACTCCAATTGATCTCATTGAACTCAAAGCATTTATCGGATTATTATTTCTGATTGGCATCTGGAAGGGGAACAGGCAGAGTTTAGAAGACCTTTGGGGAAGTCAGAACGATGGTATAGAAAAACTTCACCTAGTGATGAGCATTAAACGCTTCAAATTCATCATCCGATGTTTGAGATTTGACGACAAGAGCACACGCGAGGAACGGAAAATCCTAGATAAACTGGCAGTGGTACGTGAGATTTTTTCTCTGTTCGTAAAAAACTGTCAGAAGTGTTATTCTCCCGGGGAAAATGTTGTCATAGATGAAAAACTTGAGGGATTCGGGGAAAGGTGTGCCTTCAAGCAGTACATCCCCACTAACCTAACAAATATGGATTAAAAATTTTCGCACTAGTTGATGCACAAGTGTTTTATTTATATAATCTAGAAATTTATGTTGGTTCGCAGCCACAAGGCCAGTATTGTGTTAGCAACAAACCACATGATGTGGTCATCAGATTATCACAACCAATTTTCGGCTAAGGTAGAAATATTACTGCTGATAATTGGTTCAGCAGTATAGAATTACAGAAAGAATTAAAAGAAGAAAAGCTGTCTTTCGTTGGCACCCTAAGAAAAAATAAGAGGGAAATTCCTTCCCAGTTCGTGTCAACAAAAGAGAGACCAATTCACAACAGCACCTTTGGTTTTCAAAAAGATTGCACATTAGTATCTTATGTGCCGAAAAAGGGAAAATGTGTTCTTCTTGTATCAACCTTACACAATAGTGGAGCTATGGATCCTACCACCACAGATAAAGAAAAACCAGAGTTTTATAATAAAACGAAATGCGGAGTGGACACAACCGATCAATTGTGTGCTTCGTACAATGTCGCACGAAACACCCGACGTTGGCCTATGGTAATTTTTTTTGCTATTCTCAATATGAGTGGTATAAATGCCAAAGTCATTCATTTCGGAAATGATCGAAAAGTCATAAGAAGAAAAGAATTCTTGAAACAATTATCCCATGAACTTGTTTTACCACAATTATCAAGAAGAAGTGAGCTAACGTTGGGAATGCCCCTGAATTTACAAAATAAATTGAAAATCTACCAAACTCCCGGAAATGATGAACACGAAGAACCAGAAACAACTGGAATGAAGAGAAAAAGATGTGAAGATTGTGCAGGCCTGGGAAATAAACGTAAACTTACCAAATATAACCGTGAAAAATGTAAGAAAATCGTCTGTTTGACCCATTTAGACACTTTTTGTGGAGTGTGTAATACTGATTTTCTAGCCGCTCACTCCAACAATTAATTTTTTTTCGTTCCTTAATATTTATATCTTTCAGTTCATTTTGCAACATTTTATAGTTTCTCAATAAATCAGTTCACTTACATTGTGTTTTTTCCATATATACCATGTGTGATCATTTCTGAATTTGGGAGGCTTTTACTAGGTAAAATTCCATTATCAATAATAAAAACAAGTACTGTGTTTTAGGAATTTTACTTAATAATTGTGATTCGTAACGCGTTCCACTACACCGTAGCTTCTTCAGACGAATGATTATGCAGAAAAATGTAAATGAGAATATAACTATAAATGTTCTTGAGTAATTAAAAGCTTATTGGTCGCCTCCTCCTAAGTGGTTATTTATAACAGGTATATCCAATAAAATTAAGGAATAGATTGCTCCCCGAAATAGAAAGCAATAATTCGATAAATTTCTTAGACGTAACAATTTCGAATGAAAATGGAAAACATGTTTTCGCAATTTACCATAAGCTGTCACATACAGATATTATAATACATAACTCATCGTGTCATCCATATCAACATAAAATGTCAGCATTCAATAGTTTTATTCATAGATTGATTAACATCCCGCTATCACCAGAAAATTTCAACAAAGAACTAAATTTGATTAAACAAATAGCCAAAAATAATGGTTACAATCCCAAACTAATAAATAATATTTCAAATAAAAACAAAGTAGAATCGCATTGAATGAAGTTTACCCTGTCGATAAATTGAAACAAAAATTCAACACCTTAACCTACGTTGGCATTACAAGTGAGAAACTGAAATCATTCTTAAGTAGCAACAATTTCAACATAGCTTTCCAAACTAATAATAATTTAGGCAAATATATAAAAATAATAAAACCAAACCAGGTAAAAACAATAAATCAGGTGTTTATAGATTGAATTGCAATGACTGTGATAATTTCTACATTGGTAGAACACATAGAAATTTTAATATTAGAATATCGGAACATAAACGCAGTTTTTCAAATAAAAAATCAGATTCAAATTACGCGAATCATCTCTTAGAAAATAATCATTCTTTCGACCCACAGTTTGAAATTTTGCATACAGATAATAAATATTGGAAGGTAGATCTTTGGGAAACTTTAGAAATAAATAAATACAAACACTCAGGTAGACTCATCAATGAACAAGTCGATTTAAGCCCTTCACCTCTATTGAATCTTTTCGGGGAGCAATCTATTCCTTAATTTTATTGGATATACCTGTCATAAATAACCACTTAAGAAGAAGCAACCAATAAGCTTTTAATTACTCAAGAACATTTATAGTTATATTCTCATTTACATTTTTCTGCATAATCATTCGTCTGAAGAAGCTACGGTGTAGTGAAACGCGTTACGAATCGCAATTATTAAGTAAAATTCCTTAAAACACAGTACTTGTTTTTTATTATTGATAATGGAATTTTACCAAGTAAAAGCCTCCCAAATTCAAATGTTAAAGAAAGCTGATACCGGCTTTTTGGCTTTGTGGTATTTCAAAATACTACTAAGATGTGCAGTTCACACTCAGAATATATGGTTCTACTCAATGTGCTTGAAAAACAGGTTGAATCCCAATTACATACGGTTGAAGACACATAACCAACAAGGACCAGCAAGAAGAGCAATTGAGAAAGGCCATCGCATATGGCTCAAAGAGGATATGAAGATCCAGTACAACAGGAGGGACGTTGCAAACATATATTTGAAGGTAATCCATACGGAATTATTGTTTAGATTGCACCCTGTTGAGTTTGATATTTTAGACTCTGAATCCAGATACGATGTCAAAATTTTAGTTCATAAAAAGTTTCAGCAACAACAGAAAAAGTTGAATTCACTTAAATTCAAAATTTCTCCACCCAAACCTTCAACTTATAAATTCTCAGACCATAAATTTTTTGAAAGATTCACTAATTTAACTGATACCGATTTTACACAACCACAAAAAGATCTATTAGAAAAAGGATTCAAACATAATTTACATCCAAAACATAATAAAACTAATTTTGAACAGTTAGGCATAGACTCCGAAATTATTCTCAAAAACTCCAAAGATAATATTTTAGCCAAACATCAAACAGCAAAAATCATCAAAGAAGACTTTTCGAAATTATCACCTCATTGCAATTCCGATTATAAGATAATAAAAACAATTCGTGAAAATAGTACCAAGAACGATTTAGTATTCACTAAAGCAGATAAAGGTAACACCGTCATTGCGATTAGTAAAACTGATTATATTTCTAAAACTGAAGAATTCTTAACAGCCGGAAACTATATAACATCAACTAAGGATCCTACCGCAAAATTTCAGAAAGTTGTTAAAAACATAATTTCGACAGCAAAATCATTAATTACAGACCAAGAAAAATATAAATTCATTAACTCCAATCCACAATCCCCCGAATTATATTCGTTGATAAAACTTCATAAACCTAATTACCCTATTAGACCTGTTGTTCCTTATGTAACACTCAGGTAGACTCATCAATGAACAAGTCGATTTAAGCCCTTCACCTCTATTGAATCTTTTCGGGGAGCAATCTATTCCTTAATTTTATTGGATATACCTGTCATAAATAACCACTTAAGAAGAAGCAACCAATAAGCTTCTAATTACTCAAGAACATTTATAGTTATATTCTCATTTATATTTTTCTGCATAATCATTCGTCTGAAGAAGCTACGGTGTAGTGAAACGCGTTACGAATCGCAATTATTAAGTAAAATTCCTTAAAACACAGTACTTGGTTTTTATTATTGTGATCATTTTGATACATTGCGCCATTTCTTGTGATTTTTTGTATTGCTCCCGACGGAGGGTTAAAAATGGATTTCTATCAAGTAAAAGCCTAGTAAATTGAATAGCTTATATTTCTTGAAATAGACTGTTTATGGTTCTTATAGCGGCAGGTTTGAGGTTCGAGAGAATAAACAGACATTTCAATATTATTCTTCAATCATTCATTTCTAATAAACCCTTGTGCGAGAAGTTAACGCAGCCCATTTCGAAGTTCTGGAAAATATCCCAGCAAAAAGCGACGGAATTACTTTAACAATAATTACTTAAAAGGTCCAACCATCATCCAGTTAAGAGCAAAATTGATTGTGTCCTTTATTCAGAACAAAGAGCGCCAATTTGAGTTAATTAGTTATTCTCCGGGGGTTCGGAAGAAGTCGTAGAACTACTTTCTGTTATTCCAGCAACTGGGGCTCTTCGATTCCTATTTACGAAGGGGCTTCGAGCTTTGTCGATTCGCTAATCAGTCCCGAATCAATTGATCGCTTCTCTAACGAGACTCAGTAATTCCGCAAAAACGTATTCAACTCTTTCGTCCTTCTGTTTCATCGAAAGTTCCGTCTCTAGTCGACTACCCTTTGCGGTTCTTTCAAATTCACGTTTGAAAAGTAGGAGGAATATCCGTTTTAAAAGACTCATTGATCGAATTTCCAACTATTACACTTCCAGAATCAATTTAACTCGGACGTGATTCGAAGAGAGGAGAAGAAAATAAAGTGGATCACAGACGGATCCATTTTTGTTTTGTCCAACGAAAGCAGAAATATTTGCAATGTATGCAAGACAAATGCGTATGTCAAAGAATGGAATAAATTGCTCCCAACAGAGTTCGTAATATACCTTGAATCTACGCTTAATGAACTAACATTTGTCTGTTATCCATCTTATCTTTAAATTCGTAGTGTTTCTGAAATTTTAACCCATTCTTCTTTTTCTTCAATTTGTGATGATATGAGTTTAAAAACTTAGAGAACAATAATAAAAACTTTTTTTCTGAAATTGCCATAGCAGCAGGGAATGAAAAAGTGTTCCATAAATGGAACATAGCTGCATTTGGGACGAATAAATTATTTGATAGAACGTTTCTGTAACTTTATTATCTGAGTGGAGACTTACCGAAATTGAAACTATTATTCAATTTGATCATGATAACTCCTAAAAAAGTCAATGGGATGTAGATTTCTGCTGCTAATACCGTAGCTAAATGTTGTGTTTTTCTTGCACTTTTTGAACTTGTTTTGTTTTACAAAACTTGGATATTGCAAAATATTAATATTATGTGAAGCTGCATCACAAACATTCCGGAATGCCACATCTCTCTGTTTCGGTCAGCCCATAGTTGCCCCATTGTGAAGTAGATAAGTATTAATGATAATAATAATAAATTGTCTTTATTTACTGTACCTACAAAGTGAACAAATAGTGCTCTACACTGGCGAAGTTTAGCCGTGGCCACTCATCCACTTAACCAGTGAGAGCACTAGAAAATATTGACGAAGAAAAAAGAATATGGAATTCAACTTCATTCACATATAGAAAAGCATGTTTTCAACGATTGATTCAGAGTGAAACAAAAGAATAATATCAAGGAAGAAATCAATATAAATCGGGATGAAAATAAGTGAACTAACCAGTGAACAATATCAGACCTGAATATTTCTGCAATAAACTATGGTTACAAGATGAAATAATATATATATATATATATATATATATATATATATATATATATATATATATATATATATATATATATATATATATATATATATATATATATATATATATATATATATATATATATATATATATATATATATATATATATATATATATATATATATATATATATATATATATTATATGTTTCACCCCAACGAGTTGCCCATATATCTGTACTATAGCATCATCAGACAATGATATCAATGTACCAACGAGTAGTGTCAGAGGATTTCTCCCGGAAAAATCCATTGTACGGACCTTAGTCAAGTAACACTGAATGTATATATATATATATATATATATATATATATATATATATATATATATATATATATACAGGATATCCACCGGGACCGTCCGTTAATATCTTTTTGAGTTCCAATTACAATATCAAGCTGAAATTTTTGAAGTGATTCCATTTCCGGTTATACCGGAAGTGGGTCATCACTTTGTTATTTAAAATGGCAATCTACCTTTTCTATTATACATCTAGAACTGACCTAGAGCAAAGCATAAAATACCCAAGCTGTTGACATTTATCTGTCAAAACTTTTTACAGATTTAATTGTTTTTGTTTGGTTGGATAGAAGAAGGAATGTTTAAGCAGTCTCCACATATTAAATATTTATTGCGTTGTTTTGTATAATTTTTTCAATTTGGCCTTTCTCAAATAGCAATAACTAATTTTTTTCAAATGTCACGTGACAATTTTTATATCGCCATCGGATGAAGAGTAAAATTTCAGATGAATTGTATCAGCATGTACTATACCCATCTCTTACAGTTCCGAAATAATTCGGGAATATATTGAATTTTGATAATTTTTCAAGAACCAACAGATAATGCTTTAAAATATTTGAATCAAGTAGCTGAACTGGCTACGCTCATCTGACAAGTGCCTTAAATTTGATATTTCAACAAGAATTGTTGGTAATTTGAAGTGAAAATTTTTGAAAAATACCAGATTAATAATAAAATGGCTTTATTCAAACGGATGTATGTTTAATCTCTTTTTAATTCTTGGCGAATATCAAAAAGTGGAGACTAGAACTTGCAGGCGATTCAATAACCAATTTCCAACTTTGGTGCCTATGAGTAAAATAAAATTTCGAAGGATCAGAAGCAATTTTCTGCAATTTGGAGGAACAAAATACATAGAAACTAGAAGAAAACCAATTCTGGAGGACGACGACAATCAAATTAATACGCTAGCGTATTTTCGTGCCAATCCATATGCGTCCATTAAGTCAGCATCAATGGATATTGGATTGAGTTATACTTCAATTCAAAGGATCCCTAAGAAACATAACATGCACCCTCTTCTGACTACAAAAATTGAAACGAACTGACCTTCCCAAGCGGCTGATTTTCTGTGAAAGTTTATTGATTCGGCTTGAAAAAGATGAGACAATTCTGCGAAAAAATATATTGTCTGATGAAGCCAAGTTCAATGAAAGTGGAATAACCAACAAGAGAAATCGACATTTTTGGGCCACAGAAATCCTCATTTCATAGAAGTTATTGATTTTCAAAATAAATTTTAATTAAAGATTCGTTGGCTTATCACATTTATGAGGAAAATCTTAATGGACAAAGATACCTAGGAATTTTGAGAGGAACATTAGTAAATTTCTTAGATGGATTACCCCTTAACATTCTGAGGGATTGCTATTACCAAATGGATGGTGCACCAGCACATAAAACACGAGCTGTAGATCGACAGCTAACAGAAATGTTCGAGGATATATGGTGGGGTAATCAAGGACCAAATTTATTGCCTCCACGTTGTCCGGACCTGACGCCCCTTGATTTTTATTTATGGGGCAAAATCAAGTGTGAAGTGTATCTTATTCCTGTAAGAAGTAAACAAGGGTTACTAGAGCGCATTCATAATGCTTTTCGTAATATTGATCCTGAGGAAACTAGGAGGGCAACTCATCATGTTCGTTTACGAGCTCCCAATTTTTATTGTGTGTGATAGTTTGATGGCTCTATCAACCTGGCTATTGATTACGCTTTTTTGTATTGGTTTGCTACAATTGATTCAAAATCTGCACTTCAAATCACAAAAATTTCAATTTACCAAAGATTTCGAAAAAGATAACACAATCAATTTCCTCGACATACAATTAACCCACGACGATACAGGAAAAATATATACAAATTGGTATCAGAAACCGACATGGAGTGGTAGATACCTAAATTTTGAATCAATTGTACTAAACCGATACAAAAAAAGCGTTATCAATGGCCTGGTTGATAGAGCCATCAAACTATCACACCCTAAATTTAGAACAAAATATATAAAGAAATTGAAGAACATACTAAATAGAAACGCGTTTCCACCTGTTTTTTTTTGAACCATTCATAAAGAGAAGAATATATGGAATATACAATGTGGAACAAAGGAAAAAAGAAAAAATACATCGGCCTCACTTATACACCCGGACTGTCACAACAAATTGATAAATGCCTAGAAAATTACAACATCAAGATTGGACACAAACCTAACAACTACTACACACAATTTCTGTCTTATCCTTTGTGACCGAAATTCTCTCGAGTCATAAAGAAGTTACATTTTGAAATAAGATTTTTGCAGTAATGCATGAAATGTGAGAAGAAGGTGAGTTTCACGTCGAAAATAACTCCAAGGTTTTTTCCCCCCTCAACTATTGGTATCGAACAACCATTCATTGATAAGTCAAGATTATCTTTGACAAATTCATATTGCCGACTTGGAAGGATTAACTTTGAGACAATGAGCATCACAGAATAGCTGAAGTGAGTTTAAGTCTTCATGTATTGTGCATTGAAATTTCCTATTCAGAATTTCCATAAGGGGTCTTTTTCTTAACATTTTTTCATTTCTATCTAGTTTTGAATTATGTGTAAATTGCAAGAATTTTTTTCTATTTGCTGAAAGCGATTTCTTGAGGTAGATTTGGACACTAATGATATAGACAGATTCTCATCTAGATTCCGAAAAAAAAGGTTCCCTAGGTAACCTGTGGTATCCACTAAAGAGTTATACTTCGATAAAAACTTCGATATCTTTTGCAGTAGCTCAAAACAAATGATTTGTTTTTCGGAGTTGCATATAATTATGATTGTTCTGATACAAGCTTTGGAATATGTTTTACCAGAGTTTTGTTCTTCAATTGTCTTCTCAGAATATCTAGACCAGGGGTGCCCAAACAGTCGATGGCGAGTGCTTTTTGAGTAGATCTCGAGAAGAAAAAAATTTGTAATAAGTAGATAACTTAACTACGAAAATTTATTACATAAAAAAATAACACTCTGCTAGCGGCAAAATGCGGCTTTATCAAAGGAACGCGCGGTACTTGTCGAAGAAAAGCCGCGTTTTTTATTTTTGCCGCTTTTCCAGAAAGTTCGGGCGGCGCGTTTGACGAGACTTTCGTTCACCCCTATATAAATGTTGCGCTTGCAGGAATTGGAGTCATTAAGAATTGTAACTTGAAGGAAATACTACGTCGGTACAAAGTTTATTATTAAATGGTACAAAATAGGTACAGTGAAGAAATCTGAAACGAATCAATGTAATAACGATTGGGAGGAATTTTTTTCTTTTGTATGATGAAAAAAATAAGTGGATTTGTCTTATTTGTCGTGCGTCAGTTGCATTGCCTAAGCGCGGTAACTTAAAGAGGCATCATAAAACGGTTCATAAAAACTGAAGACCAGCCAAACAATCAAAGGCTGCTACGATCGAGTCATTTAAATTATCTCATATATTGGCGAAATACAAGAAACCATTCGAAGATGGAACGGTTGTGAAGGAAGCATTTATTGAAGACGATGACACTTTATTTGGACAATTTAAAAATAACTCAAAAGTTGTTCCCTCTTCGAAAGAGTTGTACACGCCAATGAATTCAACATAAAAACACCTACAAGAAACAGTTTTCACCTATGCGCTAAGATATAGATTGACTGAGATAAAAGGGTTTCCCGTAATATGAACATTTCGATAATCATCCTGTATCTCGGAACGACGATGGCTATGAAAATTCTGTAAACGGCATCTTTCGTTTTAATAAAAAGAAGTAACACTTCGCGCAAACCGGATCCTTCTATTTCCAATAGTTTAGGAGATTTCATTTAAGTACATCGAATTTGATACTCCCGGTACAGTGGGACCAAATGGGTTAATGGTCAAGTAGACCTAAATTCGCTACCATGACTTTATCTTTTTAGTGCTCAGAGGAAGCAATCCTGTTCGGATTTCCCCTTCTATTTAGTTATGAACCTAGTTTCAATACGTTATATACACACAACCAAATTTATATGAAATCACTCGGTATTACACATTATTGATTGTTGTTAACCATGAATTTTGACTACTTATGAAGAATGAGGTTTTTTGTTGTAGAAATACTGTATAGTATAATAAGAAATAATACACCACATGTACGGGATATTGTACTCAGTCGTCACTGAGATTTGAAACTGTAATTTTCAAAATTTAAGAAAGCCTATAATCATAATTGAAAATGCCTTACGTTGGATTGTCTGATGTGCATAGGGGTCGAATAATTGCTCTTGTTGAAGCACGGGTGACACAGAGGGATATAGCGGCCATAATGGGGGTATCGCAAGGGGTGATTTCAAAAACCTACGCCCGATACGTGGAGCTACAATCTCTAAAATAGGCCTAAAAGAAGTCGTAAGAAGATAACTTCTGAAAAACAAGACCGCTTTTTGTGCCAAATTGCAAGAAGAGACCCTATTTCATCGCACCCCATATTCCTAAGGCATTTTCTGGAAGCAACAGGCATCACTGTATCAATCGAAACTATACGTCAAAGGGCTTTATACAGCAGAAGGCTCTTAAGAGTTTCAGAGCTAACCAGACGTAAAAAAGTAGCAGTAGTGTATCGAGCACCAAAAGTGGAATATTGAGAATTGGCGAAAAGTTTTTTTGTAGGATGGGACCGAAATTGGTGTTCGATCAGATGACCACCGAATTTGGATTTTAAGGTGTCGTGGAAGACAAGCTAGACTCCGAGTAGCACGACAAATTCCGAAATACCAAGGGGGCAGTGTGATGTTTTTGGGTGGCATTATGCTGGGAAGCTAAACAGATTTGATTTCGTTACCTGACAGTGTAACCGCTATAAATTTCGTGGACCTAGTGCTGGAGCCCATTGTGAGATTCTGGCGAGGTATCCACGGCGAGAATTTCACTTTTATGCAAGATAATGCTTCTTCGCATACCAGCAACCTCGCGCGACATTATCTTGAAACAGAGGGAATCACTATTTTGGACTGGCCAGCTGCTATGCAGACCTAAATCCTATTGAACATTTATAGGATAATTTCAAAAGGGAAATTAGATCGCGCCAGGATAATCCAAGAACCCCACAACAGCTCATCCAAGCCGCCACAGAAGAGTGGCAGAATATCACCCAAGATAAGGTCGACAATCTAATTCAAAGCATGCCTAGACTCATTCAGGCTTGTATCAGGACAAGAGGAGGTAATACAAGCTACAGAGGTCGAGAAAAAAGCACCTACGCCGCGAGGAAACAATTTTCAATATTTTAACTACTTGCGGAAATTGTCTCTTATTTTCTTTCATTTGTTTCTTTCTTAAAATAAACCTTAATTTATTTCATCTTTCGATTGAAATGTCTCAAAAACGATCAATTCTAACAATCCTTCAAAATTTCCAAAATCCCTGAGTTAATATTCAAAATATCAAGTGATTCTATATAAATTTGGTTGTGTGTATAAGGCACATCATCCTTGAATGCACTACATATTTGAAGAAGCAGTGTGGTGTAACGCGTTATAAGTTTGACAATTTGGTGAAATTGTTTCATTCAATTAAGAAATGTATAACAATTTTTATCGAACAACGACCTCCTCAATCCCATTGTTTCTAAGTTGGTTAAGAATATTTTAGTGGATGTAATATTTCGAAATGTACTCCAACGAATAGGAGTATAAAATTATATTTATATATATTATATTGATATTACTTCGGTTATCCATTCAGTGAACTATTCTCTCTATTTAACACATTTCGAATTAAATCATAGCATCTCATCTTATTCCAACGTTTTATTTTGAAAATCCTATAGTTAACCAGGATTATCAATAAACTCCTTTATTGCAGTGACGCTGCAGGTAAAGATAGAGATCTTTCGAATGTTGATTTCAACTTTAGACATTCACGCCGCAGTCGATTTTCCATTGATAATTGAGATTGAATAGTTAACTGACTTGGTAATGTCTAGGATTATGTTATCTTCCGTCATAACTTGGTTCGAGATTGTCATTGTCTCTGGTTAATCGTGCAAATTTATGGGTCCACAATGATAAGATTTAGGTTCTATATCAGACGCAGACTAAGCAACAGTTGATAGTAAGAGGCTAGAAGGGTCACACCATTTTGAATTCAAACGTCTTGGTAATTCGAAATTTTTACTAAATACACTCGGAGGCAAAATTAGCGGAACACTCGAAAATTTAACCAAATTCGAAGTTCGATATTTTTCCTAATTCTCAACCGATTTAGATGATTTGTTCGGCAAGTTGTAGATCAACTCTTCTGCTTTGTGAAAATTATAAGAGAAAACAAAAAAAATCTGAAAAAAAATTTATACGGGGGCAAAACTAAAAGTGTTTTTTTTGTCAAAAATTCGTAACACCCTGTGGAATTTCGTGGTCCGAGTTGAAACGTACAATATCATAGTCTGTCAAGACACATCTTACTACAGTAACGCCCTTCTTGTTTCATGCGTTTATCTCTATTTTTGCAAAATATATTTAATTTCAAGTGGAAAATCACCATTTTGGAGAAATTCCATTGAATCAAGAAATTGTCATTAAAATTCGTCTATCAATTTGGAATTTTCTTATTATCACTCAGGCGTGTCGAAATTGTCGTTTGCGATTTTTATGTTCGAATTGCATTAGTTGTTGATGACGATTTGGTTAATTTGGTGAAAATTAGAAATTCATAGGAGATAACAGTAGCTAGGTATTAAAATACACAACCGAATTCTGGGACCATTGATAAAACTTTTCATTTACACATGTGCACACCTTTTTTATCAAATATGAAATACAACACGCGTTTTTTGTATATGACCACATGTGCACTTGTTTAAAGAATGAGAGTTTTCCATTATTTGATTTGATACAAATTCGATCGGTTGCGGTGTTTTGTGATTCTTTTACTGTTCACGATTCGAAACGGTATTTTCATTCAGAATGAGAGATTTACCACCAACCTCAGTAGCAAGGGCAGTTACATTGATCGCGGAAGGGCGCACCTACCGCTCAGTCGGTACCATGTTGGGTGTCTCGACGTCGGTTATCCATCGAATCTACCGACGTTATAGGAAACTGGATTGTACGTTAGGAGGCGAGGACAAGGAAGAAATCGGGCAACCCGCGCCATACATGACCGTTTCATCGTCAATCAAACCATAAGAAATCTCGTCTTACTGCTGTTCAGGCACGTAACCTTTACAAGCAGTGGATAACATTAACGTCAGTGTGAGGACAGTCAGAAGACGATTGAATGAAGTTGGTCTGAGATCATACGCGCAAGCAAGAGCACCAAGACTCGATAAAGCCCATCGGGTAGCAAGATTGGCGTTTGCTAGGGAGCATGTAGCATGGACAATCAATCAGTGGAGACGAGTTTTATTTAGTGATGAGAGCCGATATTGTGTGAATTTCGTGGATGGTAGAGATAGAATATGGAGGCATCGAGGGAACGGTAAAATCAAGCGAACTTCGCAGGAACTGAGCAATACGGTGGAGGGTCAGTTATGATATGGGGTGGCATATGCTTGGGAGTACGAACAGAGCTGGAGATTATTGGCAATGGATCCTGCTCCTTACATAGGGAAAAATTCTTTTTTATGCACGATAACGCGCTTCCTCATACGGCGCGCATAGTGATAGAATATCTCAATGAAGTTGGGATCACACGAATGGACTGGCCGTCGCGGTCACCGGATTTAAACCCGATCGAACACGTTTGGGACATTCTTGGAAGAAGGGTTCGACAACGGAATCCAGGCAACGTTGAAGAGCTGACATTGGCTTTGGTGGAAGAGTGGGACAACATACGTCAACAGATGATAGACAACATCATTGGGAGTATGCGAAATCGTATGCGCGCTGTAATAAGAGCTCGGGGGGTCATACTCGCTACTAAAATCAAATGTTTTTTTTGTGGGTCATCATGAACATTTTTCTCAACATGTTCATTTCATTTCACGAGTGTATCGCCAGGATACACACCTGCTCCCAATTTTGGACAGGAATGATAATTATTATAGAGTGTCACACAAAAAAATTCAAAAATAAATGTGCAAAATCAACGATTTTTTCAGTGTACTTCGAGTTCTCCCGGAGCGTGAAATTGGCCAGTGAATTTCAAAAATTTTTATTTCATTAGATTTTCGCTTCTCTAATTTTGATTTTATTTTTTGGCTAACCTCCGATGTTCCTACGCAAGATTAAAAATAAATTCTTGAAATTTGTGACTTTTCGCTTCAAATTGGATATCTCTTGTAAAAATAGAGATAAATGCATAAAATAAGAAGGGCGTTAGTGTAAAAAGATGTGTCTTGAGAGACCATGATATTGTACGTTTCAACTCGGACCACGAAATTCAACAGGGTGTTACGAATTTTTGACAAAAAAATACTTTTAGTTTTTTCCCCGTATGAAATTTTTTTTAAATTTTTTTGTTTCCTCTTATAACTTCTACAAAGCAGAAGAGTTGATCTATAACTTGCCGAAAAAATCATCTAAATCGGTTGAGATTTAGGAAAAATATCGGACATTGAATTTGGTTAAATTTTCGAGTGTTCCGCTAATTTTGCCTCCGAGTGTAGTTTAACAATTGGAGAAAAAACTACGTATAATATTTTTCAGGTTTCATTCCAATTTCATAAACTGAAAGGAGATTGAAACATAGGGTATTTCATATAGGTCATTAATCTCTACAGGACATTCCTCATCAAATCATATGGCAAGATCACCAATAAACATATGTCCAAAAGTCTTCCATTCTCAAGATACAGAGTGTTGAGTTTCACATGTGTTTTCAAATTTCGTAATACTTCTAGTTTTTTAGGGATCAAGCTCGAATTCGAAGAAGAAAAATTCTATTACTGTTTAATTATATGTGTCCAGTAGTTGCAAAAATATAGGGTGTAACATTCTTCAGGGTCATGCTACATTGAATCTCATCAAAATTACTTTTATTTAGTGAAAATTCAGAGGTCCTGTAACTTTTTAATCTGGCTGGTATCCACATCACATACAAAAGATTTTTCATAATTGGAGTTGATTTTTACCGCTTCGTTCTTCGGCATTCTGTTTAATTGAACTATTTTGGCTCCCGATGACAGCGTGCATGGCAAGCAGATTTGAGGACTAGCTCTTGTTAGGAAGGAGTATTCATTGATCTACGGATTTTCGTCTCAAGTTTACATTTAAGGACTCCACGCGAAGGATTCGCGAAAGATATTTGTTTTATCAATTCCTTACTAGAAATTTTTCGTTTTCATTGACCGTTCGTTACTGAGGAAGAAAATTCTGGACCGAAACCGTTTGTCATAAATGAAGAACTTCCGGATGAAGTCTATAATAATCCAAGAATCAGGCTTTTTCTACAGGTTGGTATGAGTAATTCTCTAGCATACTTTGACTTCTTGAAGAACACAGGTTGCTTTTTCCAATATTTGCCTTGTGGGAATAAAAGAGTAGTGTGGATTATGCATAATAGAAATCCCTCGCATTTGGAGTAATAGTGAGAAATCGTTTAAATCAAGCATATCTCAATAGATGGATTGATAGGGGCGGTCCTGTAGCTTGGCCTCCATGGTCCCCCGATCTGAATTCCTGAAACCGAAGACTACTTCGTCTGGGGACATTTGAAAAGCCTAGTATACTCGCCACCTGTTGCTTTCATACTGGAATTCTATGCATGCGTTTTAGATACATATGAGAGAAGAAGAAATATACCTCAGATTTTTGATCAGGTTTTGGTGTCAATGAATCGCTGCCCATCACTATGAACAAAGATATAAATATAGATATTAGTCTAATAACGAATTTAGCAGAGGTGATGTATTGATGTCCAGCTGATTATTAATAGTGATTTCACTTGGGTTTTCATAAAGTTTATTGATTTCCAAAAATTTAACAGATTCATTTTCTGTTCTTTATCACAATTGTGAAGAACTTTGATATTATCTAATGATATTGAATATTTCGTGGTCTTTATATGTTCACAGATCGGAGAATTATCATCAAAGGATAATTGTTGCTATAATACGGTTTCCAAATTCTTACTAGTCTTCAGAACATTACTAACTACAAATCATTACTAAAGTAGAAACGAGTGGTAGTACTTTCGAACACTTGTTTCAGTTTATTAGTTCAAAAAGGGGGCTTTTTCGCTTATTAATTCAAATTTCGTAAAATGCCGAATATCACCATCCCTAAGCTACCTTCGATTTCGTCATAGTCATTTATAATTTCTCACTAATACCTCTTAATAACTCACTCCTGTCTGAAATGAGAATGCGCTAATATACAAATTTCACCAGAGTCTTTAAGTTTCCACTAAATAAAATGGTTACTTTGTATATTCAAATTCAAAATGAGATGAAGTCTATTTCAGAAGGCTATTTTCCTAGTTTTTGTGAAAAATTATGAAAACAATTTCACTCCCACCTTTGATTTACCGATTATCGACCTTCACTTTAGTTCATTGAAAAAAACGTAAATCATTTTCTCACTATTAAATGGTTGAGGTTTTAAAATAATTTGTAGGAAAAAAAGAATTATAATTAGATGATCTTCCAATAAATATTTTTGGGAAGACACTCTGTATATTTTCACAGCTTCTGGTCACATCTAATGAATTAATGAATGAATAACTTATTTTTGCGAATTGGAGCTAAATATCTTGAAAACTTCATGAATAATCAATAGAAACGTGAAAAAATCTGTACATCAACACCCTATAACTCGAGAACAGAGGACATTTCCACATAGGTTCTTGTTAATTTTTTCTATGTTTCTTTTGGTGAATCTCCTGTAGAAATTAATGACTGCATAGCTCAAATACCTTGTATTATAATGTCATTTATATCTAAGAAGCATACGACAGAATTGAGAACAAACGTAAATCAAGCAGGTTCTTGGTTAATGGTGAATTATGTTTGAGAGATGATAAAATTTGTAACAACCAGTTTGATCTATATAAAAAGCAGGGTAATCATGAGAATATAATTGATATACACCGCTTTTTTCATCTTTATCAAACCGATCTTTATTATCAACCAAGAGTGAACAAAGACTTCTCATCTCCTTAATAATTGTATTGTTTTTAATCTTTGCAAATAACCCTGTGACTTTATAAATACTATTAATATTATGTCTAAAATAATCAAAAGATAAGGAAAACTGCTCATTACAAAAAATTCACTGAATTTTATCTGTCGATTAAAATCTGGTTCGACGTGATAATTTCTAACGTGCTTCTTTGAAGTATGGGTGAAACTTCTGATACTTCTCCAAGCAAATATACAGAAATTCAAACAGTGTTATTGCACTGAACATATTTCGACAGAGCTATAGCAAATATTGAACAAATTTCAAAAGCATGCGTTAAGCGTATGGTTGAAAACGATTCGCACAACGTATTATACTGGAAGAGAAATATTCGAATGGGACAAAATAGATACACATGAATAAATACACACTTTTCAAGAAAACATAAATTTCACGACATTCATATAAATTGCCTCTAAATTAAAATAATGATTTGGTTCAATGACAACAAAATATTCGTCTCAGAAAAACTAAATTTTGAAAATGGATGTAGATCTTCACCTTCACATCGATCAATTTAGAAAATTTAGGAGGGTGGATTTAAAAGAACTATCATTGATGGTTGCATGATGGGCTTGACAGAAAAGAGGGTATCAGGTATTAGACAATATAATCATTAAAGAAACATATGGAGTTATAGGTTTTTGCATTTTGGATTTGATAAATACCTCCATCGAATTGATTGATGAGGGTGAGTATGTGGTGGTTGTATTTCTCGATTTGAGGAGATCGTTTGAAATAATAGACAGAGATCTACTGCTAATGAAGCTTCAGAGAATTAGAATTACAGAAACGGTTTTGAATTGGTTCAGGGAGTATTTGAATGATCGGAAACAAATCGCTCAAGTAGAAAATTCATTTTAAGCCCCAATCACAATAGCATATGGTGTTCTGCAAGGTAGTGTCCTGGGACCATTATTATTTTCAATTTACATTAATGATGTACAGGCCCATCAAGCATTGCAGTTTATCAATCTATTTGCAGATGATACTTCAATTTCCGTTTCAGAAAGGAACTTGAGCTTTGCAGTAGATCAAGTGAACTTTGCCGGGGTCATGTGAGTGTTTATTTAGCCCTCAACCGGTTGAAGCTTAATGTACATAACTGGCTAAATTAGCTGCTGGAATTCCACCTATCGGACCTGAACCGTTCTGCGGTCTGAGCAAGCCGCACAGACGACAGGAACTGGAACAGAGGGAAGAATCTAGCGAAAAAGAATACTGGAGGAAAACTCCACGCTAAAGGCAAGCGAAATAGTTCATTGACTTTTCGCCAAAGAAGACAAAACAGCCACTCGATCTCTCTAGGGACGAGCTGAGGTCTATAACAGGCCTCCTTACTGGTCACTGCCCATTGAGATGCCCGTCAGCGACAAGCTAGAGCCGAACGAAGTGAAAGCGGAAGCTCCCAGGGAGATTCTTAAATTTGTAAGGGAACAAGATCTACAGGGAAATGAATAAGGAAGGGTTACGAAAAAAAGTTCAACTTGGTCGCAGTTCGGAAAAGCTTGCAAAGCTCGAATGTAATGTATTGTAATCCCCACGAAGAAAAGTAAATCACATATTCCTCTTCTATTGCAAACAGAAAGCAGCTCCCCAATCCATTATTGAACTCAGCGATAGATATACAGGGTGCTTAAACGAAAACTAAACGAAGGCTATATCTACCAAGATATTAATTTCTGATCAAAACGCAAAAACAGGTCAGTTTTTGTTTTAAAAGGGACATGTTTTGGGGTACAAAACTTGCCCGAAATATTAACCCCCTAAGCAAGGGTTGCAATCCTCGAACATTTTGAATAGAGAAGATGGGTCGAGTGATAACTCAAAAGAGGGTGGTATTATTGTCTACATCGCCTTGAACGAATTTCCATTTTTAATTTAAAACTGTAAAAGATACAGGGTGAGCAACTGAAAGATAAGGAAGACTATTTCCCTGAGACTATTCAAGTTTCAGTGAAGTAAGTAAACTTGAATATATCCATGCTAATCATTGCCAGTCAACATCATGTACCATCCTCATCTCGAATTTCAACCCCTAGGGCAGGGGTGACGACCCTTGAAAATTAAGAAGAGGGTAGATGGGTCGAGTGATAACTCGAAAGAAAGGTATTATTTTTGTCTGCATTTTCGTGAAAGAATTCTCAGTTTTGATTTAAAGCTGTAGAAGATACAGAGTGAGCCACTGGAAAATAGAGAAGACTATCGCCCCAAGACTATTGCAGTATAAATGCGAAAAACTGAAATAGATTAATTTTAGATCAAAAGCTGTCATCTTCCTAAATCATCTTCATCTCGAATTTCAACCTCTAGAGCAGGGGTGATATTTCGATCCAGTGATACCTTTCAAGTAAAGGATTTTGATTACCTTCATGACTGCTCGCAATAATTCTATTCTTATTAAGTTCCATAGGAGTTAGAGGAGCTCACTCTGTATCTTCTACAGTTTTCAATCCAAAATGAAAATTCGTTCACGAGGATGCAGACAAAGGTAATACCTTTCTTTCGAGGTATCACTCGACCCATCTACCCTCTTCCAAATTTTCAAGGATGGTCACCCCTGCTCTAGGGGTTGAAATTCGAGATGAAAATGGTACATGATGATGACTGGCATTGATCAGCATAGATCTATTCCAGTTAACTTCAGCGAAACTTGAATAGTCTCAGGGAAATAGTCTTCCCTATATTTCAGTTGCTCACCCTGTATCTTTTACAGTTTTCAAGTAAAAATGAAAATTCGTTCAAGGCGATGTAAACAAAGATACCACCTTTTTTTTAGTTATCACTCAACCCATCTTCTCTATTCATAATGTTCAAGGATTGCAACCCCCGCTTAGGGGGTTGATATTTCAGGCAAGTTTCGTACCCCAAAAGATGTTCCTCTTGAAACAAATATTGACCTGTTTTTGCGTTTTGATCAGAAATCAATATCTTGGTAGATATAGCCTCTGTTTAGTTTTCGTTGAAGCACCCTGTATGTGTCTGGCGACCTATTGAAGGCAATGACTCGATTTTTTTCATTCTGAGGAAGATTGTCCACAACCAAAACCCTCAACTGTCCGTGATGTAAAATGTCATATTAGCACTGTAAATGTTCCCTAATATAAACGACCACACCATCATTCTTATCTACATTACCATTATTATAGATAACTTTATAGCCCGCGATTTGATAAATACCGATATCACCTATTTCAAAAGTTTCTGTTAGCACAATACAAACCGGCTAAAAGTGTGATTGTTCTAGAGAAGTACATAGTTCGTCGAAGTTTTTTGAAATACTTCTTATATTGCCCTAAATTATAAAAAATGTTTTATACTGATCTATCTTAACCACCTCATCCATTTTTTGAAATGTTTCAATATTATTTGTTCTTATTTGTTATAATTCAAAATAGTTCAGTGATTAATTTAAATTGATCAGTTCACTGATTTGTTCCTCCGATGTTAACCGTATGATTTTGGAAAATTCAGTTTTACGGGCAAACAACTTGAACCACACGAATCGATATCCTATATCTTTTAGGCCTTAAGCTTTTCTGAGAGAAATCTGCATAGGTTTGGGATATCCTCTTTATGTAAATTGTTCTCGGATTCTCACTATTTTTGGTACTTTCTTCATTGGCAGTTGCAATCTGTTTGACTTTTGTACCTAAGTTTTTACGCTAATATCTATCTGTGTGAAACTTCACAACCTTCCTCATTATTTTTGACTCCTGTGTGAACGACATTTTTATTTCTTGATTTAATATCCTCTGCTGAAGCAGTTTTCGCTGCCTTGACTGTGAGATAATTTATTTCTAAATGAGATAAAAACACAAGGTTTAACTTTAATCTACACTTTATTTGAAAAAATTCGACGACGTTTCGCTGACACAACAGCTTTATCAAGAATGAAAAATAGAATGAAGAGTATGGTATTTTAAACAAATCGTAGAACAAGTTGGATGAATAACAGGAAAATCCACACCGAGCCATTGTACAGTTAGTATGAAAGGTAATAAAACTAATTAAACAAGTTAAGTAGGGGTGAGTAATTCAAATCTACCTGTTCATTCAAAAGCTTGTCCGAATGTTTGTATCTATTTATTTCTAATGCTTCTAGGAGATCTAATTTTGAACTTTTGATTTTATATGTAATATGTCAAAGTTTTTATTGAATGAATGGTTTTCTTTTATTAGGTGGTTTGAATAATTTGAATCAGATTTATTTTTATCGAAGCTACGTTTATGTTCAGATGTTCTTATGCCAAAACTCCTATAGGTCCTACCGATATAAATTTTATCACAAGAACCGCAATTGAGTTTATAGATTCCTGATTGATTTTTCAACACGAGATTTATTATTTTTAATATGTTTACCTAAGTTATTAGAAGTTTTGAAAGCTATATTAAGATTTTGTTTGACGAGAAAGGATTTAATATTTGTACTTGCAGAACCGCAGAATGTTAAACTGTTGAATATTTTATAGTCTTTATGAATAGGATATACTTCATTTATTGCTTTCTGATAGAGTTTTTACGAATGATTAGATCTATCATATCCGGATTATATGAATTATTAATGGCTATCTGTTTGATGATGTTTAACTCTTTATTATAATCTTCTACTGATAAAGGTAAATTGAGTAGTCGATGTACCATGCTGTTTAAAGCTGCAACTTTGTGTTGAATTGGATGTAATGAGTAGTTATGTATAATTATATCAGTATGTGTTGGTTTACGAAAGACCGAAAAAACATGATTATTATTTTGTTTAGTGATTTTTAAGTCCAAAAATTTATGGAATCGTTCTGTTCAATTTCTATCGTGAATTTGATGTTCAAATGGATGGAATTAATGAAATTAACAAATAAGTCTAATTGACGAGTAGTTCCAATGAAACATACTAAGATGTCGTCAACATATCTATACCAATAAAGAAATTTGGAAATGAGTGGATGTGTATGAATTTTCTGTTCAATATTATTCATAAAAATCTCTGCTAAAAGTGGACTCAAAGGATTTCCCATGATCAAACCATTTTAACTACTGTAATAGATGTTGTTGAAAGAAAAATAATTTTGTTCAATGCAAACGTCCAACAGATTCAATATTTCTGATTTGATTATGTGGTTAACATGATTCGAATTCAACATGTTTTCGATTAATATTTTGACATCACCTGGAGGAACACTTGGGTATAAATTCTCAACATCAAACGAAATAAGTTTTGCGTTAGGTGGTAGGTTAACGTTTTTTATGTTATTTATCAATTCGAAAGAATTTTTATAGAAAATTTTGATTTGAATGAACAATAATTTTTAATGATATCTATAAGGTAGTGCGACAATTTCACGGCTGGGGCTGTAACGTAAGATACGACTGGTCTAACGGGGTTATTTACTTTATGTAATTTAATGAGTGAATACAGTTGAGGTGGTTGAGGTTTGGTAAAATTAATTTGTATTTATCTATTGCTTTAATTAAAGATTTTGCGTCATTTATTGCAATTTTAATATTTTTCTGGAATTTAATAGTTGGATCTTTGTTTAAAATTGTATAGTTTCGGACGAAATGAAATTTAGAGTTTTAAATAGGTAGTCATTTTTATTTAACGCAATAACAGTATTACCCTTATCTGCTTTTGTAAAAATAACTTCATTTAGTTGAGATTTTTGTTTGATGGCCTTTAAAATATTTTGTTCTTTACTCGGTTTAAAGTCAGCTAATGATTCATTTTTTATAATGTTAGATGCTAAATATTTAAGGTGAGTGTTATTAGGAATATTTTTCAGAGAAATTTCAGTATCTATGCCAAGTTCCTCTAAATCAGATTTTATCTTGTTTGATTTAATATTGTGTTTGAAACCTTTCTCCAAGAGATTTGTTTCATCAGTTGTGAAATTAGTATCAGAAAGGTTAACGAATCTATCAAAAAATTGATGGTCAGAAAATTTAGTTTTACGTGGAGTAGGTTTCGGTTTTCGTGACACGAGAAACTTTAATTTGCGGTATTGGATGGTATATTTATTATGTATTATTGATCTAATTTTGAATCTATTATTGTAATCTAATGAATCGAATTCAAGTGGATGAAGTCTGTACAATAACTCGGTATGAATTACCTTGAGATAAATATTGTAGATGTCTCGCTTGTGGAACAAAATCTTGCATTCTGATTTGATCCATATCTTCTGTCCAGAGATAACTGCTCTTCGAGCTGCATAACTGTTGTTGTTGGTCTTGAGTTTGATGTATTTAGGACACACTTCACTCTTCAAACACGTGGTTAAAAACCACAGGTTTTGGGATGTTATAGCACTTTCAAGTAACAACTTAAAATACCAAAGGGTCAAAAAGCTTGTATTCGCTTTCTTCAACATTTGAAGATTTGCGGTGTGGATTTTCCTGTTATTCATCCAACTTGTTCTACGATTTGTTTAAAATACCATACTCTTCATTCTATTTTTCATTCTCGATAAAGCTGCTGTGTCAGCGAAACGTCGTCGAATTTTTTCAAATAAAGTGTAGATTAAAGTTGAACCTTGTGTTTTTATCTCATTTATATCATGGATCTACATCAAGTAACGGCCTCCACAATTCAAAAAATAATTTATTTCTTATTGCATCCTCTCTGGCTCCTTTTTTATTGTCTGATCCTCTTTCTTCAATTACTCGAATGAATATATCAACGCTTCAATTACTTAATAATAAAAAACGAGTACTGTGTTTTAAGGAATTTCACTTAATAATTGCGATTCGTAACGCGTTTCACTACACCGTAGCTTCTTTAGTCTGAAGAAGCTTCTTCGTCTGAAGAATCTACGGTGTAGTGAAACGCGTTACGAATCGCAATTATTAAGTAAAATTCCTTAAAACACAGTACTTGTTTTTTATTATTGATAATGGAATTTTACCAAGTAAAAGCCTCCCAAATTCAAATCTTCGATTACTTGTCCATTGAAAGTAACAGCATGCTTCAATTCTCCCATCTTTTTAACCCACTCTTTGAACATATCTTCAGTAGTTATCTCATTATCCTTCTTTTTCTCAGAACGTATCAATTTTTCAGATTTTGACTCATTGTCGGAACACTTTACCTCTCATCTAGCACACACTCACTTTGGCTTCTTCTTTGTTAGTATATCTTCCTTTTTTACACAAATGCTAGTGAGATGGGCTCATCCTTGACAGTTTTCAGAGCCTTGTATTTGACACCCGCTCCTTTCGATGGTTCAAGCGCAAACGATGCATTCATTTTCATTCATGACTAGAACCAGAGTACTTTTCACCAAGTTTAAAACGCCATAGTCCTTCGCCTCTTCGATATGATATGATGAACGTGTTTGTACACTTGTACCTCATGTGTTGTTCACACCTTTTTTGTCGTTCTCGTGCCGATTTATTGGAGATAAATCAACCTATTTCGATTGAAAATACTATTGCACTTTGAGGAATAGCTAATAACTAAATATACTTTTGCAAAATTTGAAAATTCAAGCGTGTAGTGGTATGAGTTTGAAAATTAATTTTCACTTTTTCAAATATTAATGTCACTAGGAATTGGAACTCTTATCACATGTTCTTGATTATAGAGCTCAAATAGCATGATCAGGGGTTGTCCCTATGAAAATAAATGAACTTACTTCACATCCTTCAGATGATTTTTGGCTTGAGTGAAGTGTCTTTTGTGAGAATATTTCAGATACGTCTAATGTGGCTGTTGTACGTATGATAATGCTAATAATATGATGTCAACTTGCTTCTCGGATTAGGTTGCATGTTTTCTGGATAAATAAGCGCAACTGCATCATCCTTAACTTTCGAGGGTCGATAAAAGAAAAGAAAATCCATATATAAACACAAGCAAGCAAATAGACTATACCAGTTTTTCTTCTCTAAGATAAAAAATCAGATAATCGTCTGATATCTTATTTGCTTCTAGAACGCGTGCTTATATAATACAAGTTCAATTCATTGACTTCCTTTCTTTTAATGTATTCCTCCAAACCAATGAATTTTTCTTATCTAGAGAATGGGAATGTAAATTTGTAAGAAACCAAATCTTAGCGAATGTTTTAATGGTCTACGAAAAATTCGACGAAGAATTGGTGGTGGAAATGGAGGAAAGATAAGATGTAGAAATGTGAGAAAATTTACGCAATATACTAATCGGTATAGAATTTTTTCTTATCAGTGTTTCGTATTTTAGAATTTTATTTCAGGTTCTATTCTGTTTTTGTGATTATGCTCTATTCAACATTTCGAACTGTTATCACTTCTGATAACCGTAATCGTGCTGCAGAAATTTTCAAGTGGACTCTGAGAAATTTTCGGTTAAAATCCTTATTTTCTTTTTCTCTAAACTTGTTTGTTCACAATATTCAACCATAAAATATATTTAACTCTTTATGTTAATTTTATTGAAGGCAGACGGAATATATTGTCTTACCATGAGTAATGTCCTTCATTTTCGTCTTTCCGGTCAGTAAACTATTTTGAGTCTATCTCTATATAAATATATATATATATATATATATATATATATATATATATATATATATATATATATATATATATATATATATATATATATATATATATATATCTTTCTCAGAATAAAAACATTCGAGTCATTGCCTATAAAAGATCGCCAGGCACACATACAGGGTGCTTCAACGAAAACAAAACAGAGGTTATATCTACCAAGATATTCATTTCTGATCAAAACGCAAAAACAGGTGAATTTTTGTTTCAAGAGGGGATCTTTTGGGGTACAAAACTTGCCTAAAATATCAAGCCCCTAAGCAGGGGTTGCAATCCTTGAACATTTTGAATGGGGGAGATGGACCGAATGATGACTCAAAAGAAAGGTGGTATCATTGTCTACAGCGCCTTGAACGAATTTCTATTTTTAATTGAAAACTGTAAAGGAAACAGGGTGAGCAACTGAATGATAGGGAAGACTATTTCCCTGAGACTATTCAAATTTCATTGAATTAAATTGGAACAGATCCATGCTGATCAATGGTGGTCATCATCAAGTACCATTCTCATTTCGAACTTCAACCCCTAGAGCAGGGGTCACAACCCTTGAAAATTTGGAAGAGGGTAGATGCGTCGAGTGACACCTCGAAAGAAAGGTATTATCTTTGGCTGCATCCCCGTGAATGACTTTTCATTTTTGTTTAAAAACTGTAGACAATGCAGAGTGAGCTACTGAAAAATAGAGTGGACTATCTATCTCCCTGAGCTATTCAAGAATTAGAGCAAAAAAATTGAACAAACTCATTCCAGATCAAAGGCTGTCATCTTCCGAAACACCATTCACATCTCAAATTTCAACTGTTCCATTTTTTTGCACTAATACTTGAATAGCTCAGGGCGTAGATAGTTTTCATCTTCCACATTCAAAATGTTCAAGGATTGCAATCCCCGCCTAGGGGGTTGATATTTCAGGCAAGTTTTTTACCCCAAAAAATGTCCCCCTTGAAACCAAAAATTGACCTGTCCTTTCGTTTTGATCAGAAATGAATATCTTGGTAGATATAGCCTCTGTTTAGTTTTCGTTGAAGTACCCTGTATATATATATATATATATATATATATATATATATATATATATATATATATATATATATATATATATATATATATATATATATATTGTTACAGAACATAGGAACCCCTACAGGATAGACCCAATTACTGGGGTTCACAAAATATGATAACAGAAAAATATACAGAAGTGAAAGTGTCATACTAAATGAAAATTATAACTTTCATAAAAATTCTGAAAAGAAAGACTCACCTATATATATATATATATATATATATATATATATATATATATATATATATATATATATATATATATATATATATATATATATATATATATATATATATATATATATATATATATATATATATATATATATATATATATATATATATATATATATATATATATATATATATATATATATATATATATATATATATATATATATATATATATATATATATATATATATATATATATATATATATATATATATATATATATATATATATATATATATATATATATATATAAAAAAAATAAGTTTATACTGCTCAGAATCTCATTTCATATTTTATTTATTTGTTTATATAAATGTAATATAATTAACTGACAATTTTGTCATATTTATATTCAGAGTAGTATTCTATTCGATCGTTCACCACTTCACACATAGGAAACTATTAATGAGTAACATTCAGTGTTACTTGACTAAGGTCCGTACACTGGATTTTTCTGGGAGAAAGCCTCTGACACTACTCGTTGGTACATTGATATCATTGTCTGATGATGCTATAGTATGTATATATTCTGGTAGATTGATATATTCTCATAACATTTAACGTTATCCTAATATATAATTACTCCAGGATATGTTTTGATTATAATCATTGCCTGGCAATGGTATTAATTACCGGGTGGTGGATTTATATTTTTCATGAAATCAGTTTGATTGCATGAACAGATATATGGGCAACTCGTCGGGGTAAAACCCTATATATATATATATATATATATAT
Source organism: Cryptolaemus montrouzieri (assembly GCA_013387265.2). NCBI lineage: Eukaryota > Metazoa > Arthropoda > Insecta > Coleoptera > Coccinellidae > Cryptolaemus > Cryptolaemus montrouzieri. Next base: position 22,579,008 of record JABFTP020000185.1, read on the forward strand.
ATATATATATATATATATATATATATATATATATATATATATATATATATATATATATATATTCCTTGAAAACAGATAATTTACTTGAATAATTGTAATTACAATAAATACTTAAATCAATGAGTTTGGCGTGTGTCAGACACAAGTGTGAGTTCCGGAAATGTAACAGGGCAACCATACTATCTTGCATATAATTCAATGAACGAGTGAGAAAAACTGACGAAAAAACTCGTGTTTCGAAAGTTGAAAATGCTCAACTGTTTATTTGTTATATACGTTAGGATTGTTTTACTGGACAAAATCCAAAAAATCACAAAGGAGTTTGGACAGCTTATTAGCGAATAAAGAATGGTAATTTATATGAGATTATAGATTATTACACAGGATAATTCAGGAATTGAGGGAGCTATTTTCAAAGACGGAAGCTAACATTCCTGGATTGTTGGAATTATATATCTTTTTGACTCATGCGACTCCATTTCGCGTATACAGGCTATTTAGTGTGAAGTGGCTGAATGTTCCAGACATCGTAACTCTGACATGGCTGGTCCGATTTGAATAAAAATTTCAGGATTAAGAGTCACCTAGTAGAACAACTTTTCACAAGGAAAATTTGTTTTTTCATACAGGGCTGGACTGTAAAAGTTCAATTTTATTAATAGACGAAAAAACAACACCCAGTATATCACTCAAGCAAAATTCTGAATACATCATCAGAACAAAAAAAAATTGCTTTTTCAATATGTCACTAGAATATTCTTATCATACTTTAGGTATTCTTTTAAAAAAATTTTCATTTTGGAATAATATTGGTTTACAGTCTAATCATCGGAGACAATTCTGAATACTAGGCCATTAACGTCTGAGTTGATGTAAAACATGATTGATATAATTAAAATTGATGAAATATGTTAGATCTCGGTTGAAAACATCAATAAAATCTACAGGGTGTTTCATTTGATATTGGTAATCAGATCACTTCGAATTCATTCGGAAAATGTTTTCGATGCAATTATGGCGACTTGTGAAATGTCAATTTGGATACTTCAATCTGTTTCATGATATTCAGTTTTTGCTCATGAATCGATAACTCTCACCGATCATTAAATATTTGACGAATAAAGTTGGAAAAATGTAGAAAATGAGTTGACTACGGTGCGGACGTACGTGCAGAGTATTACTTGACATTCCAGTTATTCCTTAAAAATCTCGCTCGAAAAATAGATCACTCCTTTCTTTTCACATTGAATTCAATGGCAGCGAATTTTCATGAATGATGATTACTATCAAATTTTCAGATCACAACAATCTAAATATTTTTATATTAAGAAATTATTTGTCTTTCCTTAATGTAGTAACCATAAACCTGTAATAACTCTCTTATCCAGGAACATAGAAAATGCTATAAATGAGATAAAAACACAAGGTTTAACTTTAATCTACACTTTATTTGAAAAAATTCGACGACGTTTCGCTGACACAGCAGCTTTATCAAGAATGAAAAATAGAATGAAGAGTATGGTATTATAAACAAATCGTAGAACAAGTTGCATGAATAACAGGAAAATCCACACCGAGCCATTGTACAGTTAGTATGAAAGGTAATAAAAACTAATTAAACAAGTTAAGTAGGGGTGAGTAATTCAAATCTACCTGTTCATTCAAAAGCTTGTCCGAATGTTTGTATCTATTTATTTCTAATGCTTCTAGGAGATCTAATTTTGAACTTTTGATTTTATATGTAATATGTCAAAGTTTTTATTGAATGAATGGTTTTCTTTTTATGAGGTGGTTTGAATAAATTGAATCAGATTTATTTTTATCGAAGCTACGTTTATATTCAGATGTTCTCATGCCAAAACTCCTATAGGTCCTACCGATATAAATTTTATCACAAGAACCGCAATTGAGTTTATAGATTCCTGATTTACTTGATTTTTCAACTCGAGATTTATTATTTTTAATATGTTTACCTAAGTTATTAGAAGTTTTGAAAGCTATATTAAGATTTTGTTAGACGAGAAAGGATTTAATATTTGTACTTGCAGAACCGCAGAATGTTAAACTGTTGAATATTTTATAGTCTTTATGAATAGGATATACTTCATTTATTGCTTTTTACGAATGATTAAATCTATCATATCCGGATTATATGAATTATTAATGGCTATCTGTTTGATGATGTTTAACTCTTTATTATAATCTTCTAGTGATAAAGGTAAATTGAGTAACCGATGTACCATGCTGTTTAAAGCTGCAACTTTGTGTTGAATTGGATGTAATGAGTAGTTATGTATAATTGTATCAGTATGTGTTGGTATACGAAAGACCGAAAAAACATGATTATTATTTTGTTTAGTGATTTTAAGTCCAAAAATTTATGGAATCGTTCTGTTCAATTTCTATCGTGAATTTAATGTTCAAATGGATGGAATTAATGAAATTAACAAATAAATCTAATTGACGAGTAGTTCAATGAAACATACTAAGATGTCGTCAACATATCTATACCAATAAAGAAATTTGGAAATGAGTGGATGTGTATGAATTTTCTGTTCAATATTATTCATAAAATCTCTGCTAAATCACCTGGAGGAACACTTGGGTATAAATTCCCAACATCAAACGAAATAAGTTTTGCGTTAGGTTGTAGGTTAACGTTTTTTATGTTATTTATCAATTCGAAAGAATTTTTTTTATAGAAAATTTTGATTTGAATGAACAATAATTTTTAATGATATCTATAAGGTAGTGCGACAATTTCACGGCTGGGGCTGTAACGTAAGATACGACTGGTCTAACGGGGTGATTTACTTTATGCAATTTAATGAGTGAATACAGTTGAGGTGGTTGAGGGTTTGGTAAAATTAATTTGTATTTATCTATTGCTTTAATTAAAGATTTTGCGTCATTTATTGCAATTTTAATATTTTCTGAAATTTAATAGTTGGATCTTTGTTTAAAATTGTATAGTTTCGGACGAAATGAAATTTAGAGTTTTAAATAGGTAGTCATTTTATTTAACACAATAACAGTATTACCCTTATCTGCTTTTGTAAAAATAACTTCATTTAGTTGAGATTTTTGTTTGATGGCCTTTAAAATATTTTGTTCTTTACTCGGTTTAAAGTCAGCTAATGATTCATTTTTATAATGTTAGATGCTAAATATTTAAGGTGAGTGTTATTAGGAATATTTTTCAGAGAAATTTCAGTATCTATGCCAAGTTCCTCTAAATCAGATTTTATCTTGTTTGATTTAATATTTTGTTTGAAACCTTTCTCCAAGAGATTTGTTTCATCAGTTGTGAAATTAGTATCAGAAAGGTTAACGAATCTATCAAAAATTGATTATAACAACAGTTATGCAGCTCTTCGAGCTGCATAACTGTTGTTGTCGGTGATCTTGAGTTTGATGTATTTAGGACACTTGCATTCACTCTTCAAACACGTGGTTAAAAACCACAAGTTTTGGGATGTTATAGCATTTTTAAGTAACAACTTAAAATACCAAAGGGCCAAAAAGCTTGTATTCGCTTTCTTCAACATTTGAATTGTGGAGGCCGTTACATGATGTAGAATGTTTAATTAGTTTTTATTACCTTTCATACTAACTGTACAATGGCTCGGTGTGGATTTTCCTGTTATTCATCCAACTTGTACTACGATTTGTTTATAATACCATACTCTTCATTCTATTTTTCATTCTTGATAAAGCTGCTGTGTCAGCGAAATGTCGTCGAATATTTTCAAATAAAGTGTAGATTAAAGTTAAACCTTGTGTTTTTATCTCATTTATATCATGGATCTACATCAAGTAACGGCGTCCACAATTCAAATATAGAAAATGCTTCCAAATTCAGTGGTCACATAATAAATACGATCTTCTTATGTTAAGAAATCATTTGTATTTCCATAATGAATAAATAACTAACATTTCGTATTTATTATGTGACCACTGAATTTGGAAGCATTTCTATGTTCCTGATAAGAGAGTTACCACAGGTTTATGGTTACTACATTATGGAAAGACAAATAATTTCTTAACATAAAAATATTTAGATTGTTGTGATCTGAAAATTTGATAGAAATAATCATCCATGAAAGTTCGCTGCCGTTCAATTCAATGTGAAAAGAAAGGAGTGACCTCTTTTTCCAGGGAGGTTTTTACGGAATAACTGGCATGCCAAGTAATACTCTGCACATACGTCCGCACTGTAGTCAACTTTCTTCATTTTGCCAACTTTATTTAAATATTTAATGATCGGTGAAAGATATCGATTTATGAGCAAGAACCGAATTTCATGAAACAGATTAAAGTATACAAATTGTCATTTCACAAGTCGTCATAATGGCGTGGAAAACATTTTCTGAATGGGTTCGACGTGATATGATTACCAATATTAAATGTAATACCCTGTAGATTTTATTGAAGTTTTCAACTGAAATCTAACATATTTCATCAACTATAATTTCAAAAATTTTTTCAACATTAATTCAGACGTTAATCGTCCAGTAATCGGAATTGTCTCTGACGATTGGACTGAAAACTAACACTATTCCGAAATGAATAATTTCTTAATGAAATACCTAAGGTGTGATGAAAATGTTCTAAGGGCGTATTGGAAGAGCTACCTCTTTTTGTTTTAATGATGTATTAAAAATTTTGCTTTAGTGATATACAGGGTGTTGTTTTATCATCTATTAATAAAATTGAATGTCTACGGTCCCGAACTGTACCAGAGAACAAATTTTCTTTGTAAATAGTTGATCTACTAGGTTACCAATAATCCTGTAATTTTCATTCAAATCGGAGCAGCGATGTCAAAGTTATGATGTCTGTAAAATTTAGCCACTTCACACTAAACAGCCTGTATATATGAAATTGAAGCGCGTAAGTCAACAAGATTTATCATTCCAGCACACCAGAAATGTTACCTACCACCTCCAAAAATATCTCCCTCTCCTCCTGAATCACCCTGTATAAAGACTAAATATATAACAGAATCAGTTTCATTGAAGTTTTTGACCATATTGATTAATTATTATCTTAAGTATTTTTCAATGGCTTTAGAAATTTTATGATTTTTTCCTTGCTTGGCAGTTTTTAAAAGCTCTTTACTTCAGGCTGATATTCAGCACTGGCATTAGCAATGTGCCTTTCAAAAAGAAGAAGATCTGCATGTTGCACATTGGTTTGGTCATGAAGTGAGGGAGCTGCATCCTCATCTTTTATTGCTTAACGAATTTTATGACAGGTATCAAACATGTGATCTCAGAACTATAAGAAATACTTTCAGACTCAGGTACAGGTTCGCTGTTATGAGACCAAATTTCAAAGCTAAAGATCTGCAATTTTGCAGTCAAGTAACGTTCCAAAAACCACGTGGAGTCTTATCAATTCAAAGGAAAAACTTATTTTAAAATTAAATCTTCTATATCTGCAGAGACATTTAGTAATTACTTTATTCAAGTTCCGTATAGTGTAATACATAGACTCGGACCACAGATTTAAATTCCTGATGAGTTTTTCAGAAAAGTGTTATCTCCTGAATTATCTTTCTCATTTATGGAGGTTGCTTTTTGGACGTTAGGAATGCAATCAATTCATTGAAAACTAGCAAATCGCGTGAATTTTATGATTTATTAGCTGTACTGTTGAAGGGTGATATAGATATTATGATATATCCACTTACATAAACACCTCAAAAAAGTCTAGGGAACACTTACCAATATCTTTAAAATATGAACATGATGATTCGAATTTATAGAAATCTTTCGGTTTTGTTAGGATGTATTGTATATAATGTATTCTCAAGGAAACAAAATAATATTTGACTTCCCAAAGCACCTATTATAAAAAAAATTGAAATTTGAAAATGACGAAATTTGGTTAAACACAAAAAAAAATCCTGAACCAATATTTTCGAAACGATATGGAAGCACTTATATTTTTTGCAGTACCCAGAAGGTCAACCTCTGTCATTAGTGACACTTTAGCATCGTCGCGGCATGCTCAATAGAAAATTGTCTATTACATTCCAAGCCCCCTGAACTGCTAATCGAAGCTCCTGTTCATGATAGAAGACGTTTTGACGCAGGAGATTTCTTTTAATGGTGTCCCACACATGCTCGAAGGGATTCAGATCTGGGGAGCAGGATGGCCACGGTAGAAGATCGATATCATTCTTTTCAAGAACGTTCAAGACAACTCTTGCACGATGAAGAGTTCTTGTTGGAAGAGTGGAATTTGACCCATTGTTTGGAGATATGGTACCACTACAGGTAAAAAAATCTCATTTGCGTAAGGAATTCCCATGAGGTTGTTCTGTATGAAATCGAGGTCAGTTCTTCCACCAAGGCGTATACCACCCCAAAACATCACTGATCCGCCCCCCCTGTCTAACAATTTCTCGAGCACGCTGGAGACGGTTTTGCTTTCCAGGTTCCCTCCATATTCGAATTCTTCCCGAATCGAGATAGCAACTAAATCTAGATTCATCACTGAAGAAAACTGTGGGCCACCTCTCTTGATCCCAGTTTACGTGTTCTTGGCACCAAGCTGAACGAGCAGCGCGATTTCCATGGGTCAGTTGTGGAACTCTTAAAGGACATCTGGAGTGGAGTTGACCTTTGTGCAGTTGATTTCTCACAATTTGGTCGGAAATTTGTACATTATGAACTCGTGATAACTCTTGAGCTAATTGAGATGCTGTGGTAGTACGATCTCTTCTGGCTTGTGAAACCAAAAATCGGTCTTGGGCGACTGAAGTAATCCTGAAACGGCTTGTATGACGTTCGTCTACGCTACTTGTCTCATTGAAACGCGACCATAAACGGTTTATGACTCTTGGGCTACTACCCAGAACCCTGGATACTTCCCGTTGTGAGCTCCCAGCTTGGAGCATGCCAACGGCTCGTAACATCTCTTCTCTAGTCAAATATCGTCTTTCTATGGTCAAATTACAAAACTTGAGCTTTTGTTTGTGCTTACAATAGAAACAAAGTGGCAACTAACTTATATCAAACACTGAATATATGAAATGATTATAAAGCAGCGTCTCATCTGCTGCATTTTTAGTTTTTTATAAAAATAACTGAAATCTGTTGCGGCAGTCTACATAATTTGGAGAGAAATTGATGCAGGTGTTCATTTATTAAAAAAAATCTGGCATATTGATCGTTCTGGATACGATATATCGATATTCAGAAGTATTCCCTAGACTTGTTTGAGGTGTTTATTTGATAAATAAATTTATTAAAGACCTATCATGATGTTCTGAGGGTATCCAACTTATTCCTGTTTTTAAATAGGGAAATTCTGATGATGTCACGAACTATCAGCCAATCTCATTGGTTCCAGTTTTTCCTAAGGTTTTAGAAGAAGTGTTCAGTGATCAGATAGTGAAGATAATCTGTTTTTTCCCAAATTAGTTTGAATTCAGGAAATTCCGAAGCACGACAAATGCGGTTGTAGAATTCATCAATAAGACCATACATTGTTTTGAATTGGGAATGTATTCTCCTTCATTGTTTCTTGACCTCAGCACGGTCTTTGACTGTATGGCTCACTCAGTTCTGATGCCGCAGCATGGTCGGTATGGATTTGATACAAGTAGCAGGAAACTAATATCCTCATTCCTGACTGATAGGTGGTGTAGATTTGAGTAGAGAGAGTGTTACTGTTGGGGTACCACAGAGTTCAGGGATGGGCCCATTATTATTTCTTATTTTCATTAATGATTTCCTTGACTACCTGAGTGGCTGTTTAACTATTCTCTTCGCGTACAACACAACTGTATCGGTGCCCTGTGCTGATCTGTTGAAAGCTGAGGAACTGTTTGAGCGGTCAAAGTCGAGGGCCTTGCAATGGTTTACTGGTAACCTACTTTCTATGAACAAGGATAAAACTGAAAGGGTCGTTTCGGTATGAGAGCTCTTGAGACATTTCCTGTTCATTTTTTGGGTTTACATTTGGACTCACGTCTCACATGGGGTGTCCACTGTGGTGTGCTTGCTGAAAAACTTAGTAAAAATAAATTTCTAACGAGATATTCGCACATGCCGAAATTCCGTAGAATCTAGAAATCCAGGGTAACTCAAAAACGAATGAAGATAGCTGCTATCTGTTTATACCCGAAATTTGCCTCTTTCAGTAGTATCTCACATAGCTGTAATTCTAAAACATCAAAAATGGATACTCCTATATATGAGCAGCTTGCGGTTTTCACCTATGTCCCTTTTCAGGAAAAATAGCCATAAAACGAATCATTCTTTTTTCCTAGTCTTCATGGTTATTAGATTGGGCTAAATGAACATCGAAAACCCATACATTAATAACGAAATCAGTTTTATCTTCAGCGCCATCTCAATTCGAGGTCACTCAGTGATAATGGATATCTTGTGCTCTCAACACAGTCTCACCTCCTGTTGAGAATTGAACAACATTATTTATTGATAAATTATATAAATTAGAATAAGTTATTTATATGTATATTCTAGTGTATATTTAGTTCTAAGTACAACCCTGTATAGCAACGCTTCGCCGTTGTGACTCATAGGATTTTTCAATTGCTCTCAATCAGCTCATATTCCGTTGTAAACAGTTATTATAGAGAAATAGTCTGTTACTAGAAAGGTACTACCCTGCGTAAAGCAATAAATGTGTTCTTCCGGTTATGACTATAACCATTGAACCAGCGGGGTAAAACCTTCTTACAAATTCAATCTTTTCCCTTTATTCACGTATTTGGCATGTTTTTGTACAATATCCTGACCCTTCTTAAGAAATCTCAAATTAAAGGTTTTTACATCTGTGCTATGACCAGTTTGGGTAGTTGTCTTTACGAGGTCAACCCAAGGCATAAGCGTTACTTCAACTGACGAGTTGAAGAGCATTTTTCAATCAGTTAGAGTTTGTCTCTTAAACCATCAAGACCTATCTTTCAGTATTGATTATACAGATCAATAATCATAACCTAAGTATTGTGTCATACCAAGCAGTGGACACAAATACTCTTGGAGTAATTATAATATAAACATTCAGTTATTTACAAACACAAGTAACATTTTGTCTCTTGAACCATCAAGAACTATCTCTCAATTTTGATCATACAGATGAATAATTTTGTGTCATACCAAGCAGTGGGCACAAATACTCTTGGAGTAATTATAATATAAACATTCAGTTACTTACAAACACAAGTAACATTTTGTCTCTTGAACCATCAAGAACTATCTCTCAATTTTGATCATACAGATGAATAATTTTGTGTCATACCAAGCAGTGGGCACAAATACTCTTGGAGTAATTATAATATGAACATTCAGTTACTTACAAACACAAGTAACATTTTGTCTCTTGAACCATCAAGAACTATCTCTCAATTTTGATCATACAGATGAATAATTTTGTGTCATACCAAGCAGTGGGCACAAATACTCTTGGAGTAATTATAATATAAACATTCAGTTACTTACAAACACAAGTAACATTTTGTCTCTTGAACCATCAAGAACTATCTCTCAATTTTGATCATACAGATGAATAATTTTGTGTCATACCAAGCAGTGGGCACAAATACTCTTGGAGTAATTATAATATAAACATTCAGTTACTTACAAACACAAGTAACATTTTGTCTCTTGAACCATCAAGAACTATCTCTCAATTTTGATCATACAGATGAATAATTTTGTGTCATACCAAGCAGTGGGCACAAATATTCTTGGAGTAACTAAAGTTGTATAGTACTGTTAATAAACAATAAAAAAACTATACTGGTCCTTCGATCTTACAAACCCTACCTTTGTGTTGAGATTCAATCAACACCACCACAAAAGTTAAAAATTGAATATTACGATTGGATAATCATGACCACCAAGTAAACACTATTCATCTCCTCGCATCAAGAAAATTCACGTACATCATGGCATCGAAAGGAATAAACGTCACGTCCATTTTCCTTCGTCTCAGATGAATATTCATCTTATATCGATCAAACTACCGTATATAAATGAGACATGCATTATACATGTTTCATCTCGCTATGGAATTGTGAAAAATTGCCGTTGCCTTCGGTTCCTCAGTTTGTAGCGAAATAAATGGGTTCCACGTCCGCGTATTTAAGTGCGAATCAAACGATCTTTGGAGAGTAGCGGGGCGGCAAATGAGAATCCTTCTGCGAGTTCGCAAAATTGGATCAGGGAGAATGCCTTCGAATGCTCATATCTTATCTGGGAGATCCTGTTAGTATATTCGTCTAGATGCCCGTGAATACTTCGTTCGACAAATATACTGAACTCAATTCGATTCTAAGCCGTAAGTCGATATTTCGTTATATCTTCAGATGAATGAACGTGCACCACAAAGTTTTGAACGACTTGAATCTCCGAGACACTAGCAGGGCCAACTTAGATTAATTTATGAAAGCGAATGACGAAATTCTCTTCATTAAGATGCTCTTGCAATTCATTTAGTTGAAACCGATGAAACCTGAGGAAGAAGCATCTCTACCATAAATTTGTGGTCGCGAATGGGCCGATAAGTCAGACACCAGTAAAGCAGAAGACACAAAATGTTACCCATCTCTTTTTGAAGTCAACCCCCTACCCTCAGCTCCACATAAGTCAAAATTACTCATTTCAGAGTTAAGTGGTTCGAGTGACTAATTTGTGGAAAGGTCGTTCAATTCTGTAATTAAAAATAATCCGGTCAATCTAGACTTTCAAAGATACTCAATAACCATCCACCTAAAAATCGTTGTAATAATTCGAAACGTAATTAAAAACAACATTCGAAAATTCCGAATCGTTCCGGTCCTTGGAATAAATTTTATTCGAAGTCTAAGGACAATAAAATGGGTTTTTCGCGATTTTCACCAGAACGAGAAGTTTTACCGTAAATTTGTCTCAGACAAAAATTGTTTATCATAAAATTCTCTATAAAAAAGTATCGTTATTTCCTTTCCTAAGAGTCAATGATTAAAAAAGTTGTAATCGTCATAATACGCACATTTTTACGCCACCTCTGAGGTAGTGTACTTAGCGCGATTTTTTTAACGTATATAATATATTTGGTGTGATTTTTTCAGTTTGAAACTATTAAATAATATTAACTGGTATAAGCAAGGATTGGAAAAATGATGAAAGTGATATTAATTCAAAGAAAAATGTATTTATCTGATTCATATTCATCAAACACTTTTCCTTGATTTTCTAGTTCTTCTTTATAATATATTTGAATAAAAACATAATTTATTATTTTATTCTGAGTATGATCCAAATTGCGTCAATAGCGATGCATCGCATGTCTCCTCGTTGATATCAAATGAATCCTCTACCGTCGGTGAATCAACATTAGAACACAACCAGCCTTGACAATGTGTACATGCCAGAGAACAGAACAGTCCAGTATAAATCAAGGAAGTAGCTTGCATTTTACCTGCTATCCTCATAGCAATACTTGAGAACATTTTATATTCTAAGAGTAAGTTACAACAAAAGAGAAAAATTTTTTTTTACTTGTGCTACAACTTCAGAGATGTACACACAACCAAATTTTTATGAAACCGATCTGTTGAATATTACCTCATAGATTTGGAAAATTTCAAGGGATTGTTAGAACTAATCCTTCTTGAGATATTTCAATTCAAAAAAGCAATAAATTAAGGTTTATTTTCAGAAAGAAACAAATAAAAAAAAATTTAAGACTCTTTCGGCATGTAGTAAAAATTGAAAATTGTTTTCTCACGGAGTAGGTAATTTTCCTCGACCTCGGTAGCTTGTATTACCTGCTCCTGCTCTAATATAAGCCTGAATCTGTCTAGACATGCTTTGAGTTTGGTTTTTGACCTCCTCTGGGGTGATATTCTGCCACTCTTTTGTGGAGGCTTGAATGAGCTGTTGTGGGATTCTTGGATTATCAGAGAATTAATTTCCCTTTTAGATTATCCCATAAATGTTCAATCGGATTCAGGTTTGGAGAGCAAGCTGGCCAGTCCAAAATAGTGATTTCCCTTATTTCAAGATAATGTCACTCGAGGTTGCTGGTATGCGAAGGAGCATTATCCTGCAAAGAAGTGAAATTCAAATCTGTTTTTATCCCCCAGCATAATGCAATCCCAAAACATTACACTGCCCGCTTGGTTTCTCGGAATTTGTCGTGCTGCTTGGAGTGTACCTTGTCTTCTACGACCCCTTAAAATACGAATCTGGCGGTCATCCGAAAAGAGAACATTTCGCAAATTCTCAATATTCTAAACCTCTTATGTCTGTTAATTTTTTGTTGTCTGGTTAGCTCTAGAACTCTTAGGGGCCTTCTGCTGTATAAACCCCTTGAAAGAAGTCTTTGACGTATTGTTTCGACTCATACACATGATGTCTGTTAATTTCATAAATTGCCTTTAAAGTATGGGGTGCGACGTACTAGGACCTCTTCTTGCAATTTGGCACAAAAAGCGTCTTGTTCTTTAGGAGTGATCTTCCTAAGATTTCTTCTAGGCCTATTTTGCAGAGATTGTACCTCCACGTATCAGGTGTAGGTTTTTGAAATCATCCCCTGTGATACCCTCATTGTGGCCGCTATATCCCTCTGTGTCACCCTTCTTCAACGAGAGCAATTATTCGACCCCTCTATACATCGGACAATCCAACGTAAAGCATTTTGAATTATGATTATAGGCTTTTTTAAATTTACAATTTCACAGTTTCAAATCTCAGTGACGACTGAGTACAATATCCCGAACATGTGGTGATAATTCAACATTACTTATCATACTATCCAGTTTTGTTAGAACAAAATACTTCATTCTTCACAAGTTGTCAAAGATTCATGGTTAAAAACAATCAATAATATAAAATACCGAGTGATTCCATAAAAGTTTGGTTATGTGTATATATTTCTATTACAAAGAAATTCATTCTGTTTGAGAAAATAGATTTAATATGATATAAATATCGAAATTTTTCACAACATGGTTTGCATCTATTATGTTTCTCTTGCTTTAACTATTGGAAGTTACAAGAAATATTCATGATCGTGAATTCAGGAATTTATGAGGATCAGTGAAATCATTCAAAACAAGGCTAAATTTTACATGTTTGAGAAATGAAGGTGTGATAATTATGTCTGAATTGAAATGAAACAAAAAATAGTGGAATATCCTTCAGGACGCTATTGACTGGCAAAAGGCTGTGCTGTGAATTTTTCTAATGAAAGAGATTTCACTCAGACATTTAGTATCATATGAAATTTTGAAAGTTATTCACAACATGCGATATATCCATTATCTGCATATTGTTATAACTCTTATAAGTTACAAAAGTTCATAATAATGAACTCAGAAATGTACTAGTGATTTCAATAATTGTAGAGCAATATTATTTTGGTATTCTGAGTATTTTCATTTGCTTTTTTGTTAATGATAGTTCCTATTTGGCTCTAGTGTTGCGCATGAAGATCCAAAACAAACATTAGATAAAATGTGAAATTATCTTTCAAGTATGAGAATGTGATTATCAAGCTATGAAGTTATGCGAAGATATATCGCCGTTATGTTATGAATTTAGCATACCCTAATCCTCTCCTGCCCTAAATAACGAATAATACACTGTTGTATTTCCCAGCATCTAATAAGCTACAGTCGCTATAGAAACCCGCCCTTAACTTAAACGAACTGTGATTAAAGCCCATCTTAGATTCCAATTAAGACAACATTGAATTCTTATCCCGGTATTGTATCATATCAAAGACATATTTTCGGGAGAATAACCAGACAGAATTCAGCATAAACAACGGCTTGCTATGTTTAATTAACTAGTTGCGAAATTTAATGAAGATCATTGTTAGTGCACGTTGCTTTAGTGATCGCCATGATAGTTGACTGGTGTACCATAGCATCCGCGTCTTGCGAATGGAGCACACGTCAAATTAAAGGAGTCGTAACGGGGGGCGTTTGTTATTTCCATAGCAGGGAAGAGTGGTGAATGATGAGACGTTGTGTATACACGTGAATGAACAGGACATTCAAAACAACGTACACTGTGACAAAAGAGTATCCGGAAATTTTGAATAAAACGCAAATATCTTAATCTACTTCAATGTTTAATGAATTTTCTTTAAAAGATGCTCCACTTGAAGCGATACAGATGTACCAACGTTTTTTTTAATCATCGAAACATTTTTTATAGGCGCTTCCAGGAATGGCGTACAGCTCCTTCTGCGAATTATTTTTATGACGTCTATGGAATCAAATCTGGTTTCCCGGAGCGGCAATTTTAATCTGGAGAAAAGAAAAAGTCACACGGAGCTAGATTAGGCGAACAACGCGGCTGCTCGATGGTTTTTATCGAGTGTTTGGTTTCAAAGTCGTTAATAATATAATCGTGGCTAGATGAGATGGTGCGTTATTGTCATGCAAAATTCATGAATTGTTTCGTCACAAATCTGGCCATTTAAGGCGAATATTTTCACGCAATGTCTCAAAACAGTTAAATAAAAGTCCTTCTTGACCGTTTAACCTTGCGGAATGAATTCATGATGAACCACATCACAAATATCGAAGATAATAATGAGCATCGTCTTGGTTTTAGAACGACTTTGGCGAGGTTTTTCTGTTTTGTCTCATTTACTCCACCCATTCCAGTGATTGTTACATCGTTAGTGTGTCGAATACGTAGAACCATATCTCGTCACCATTTATGATGCGTCCCATGAACGATTCAGCATGTCTATAACTTTCTGCATCCGGTACTGTTTTTAAATAAAATTCAACTTTATCGGAACGAGCCGAGTGGCGACGCGCCGCATGCCTAATTGTTTCGCCAAAATCAAACGAGTGGTTTCACGAGATATGTTGAGATCACAAGATATCTCTCTAGTACTGGAATGACTACTTTCGAGCACCATTTCCTTGATTTTTTAGACGTTATCATCGGTTGAAGAGGTCGAAGGTCGCCCGAAACGAGGAAAATCTTTGACGATCTACCGACCGTCTTTACAGGCTCAGTAACACTCGTATACTTGGATTTTCGATAAAACAGAGTTCTCATGAGCCTTTTCTACCATTCCTAATGTTTCAGCACACAAAATTTGAGACAGATTCTTTGTTCAATATTTTTTTCCATTGTAAAATTCGCAGAGTACCACGGAGGTCGACTGGTTTCAACAGTTGTCGTAAACAAACTAGTTGACAGATCGCGCTCATGTTTGGCATAGTATTCGAGCACAGTGCTGCCAACATACAGAAATAATTTAAATGAGATTTCCAGATATTTTTTCAGTATTCAGTGTTCATTATTCAATTACTAATGGCTTACACATAATATAAAAGTGTATGCACAGGTCAGTGGGTTGATTACAATACATATCAAAGGACAAAAGAACAACTAAATTTGTATAGATAAAACCTCAGACAAAATACAAAAAGTAATAGGATGAATGTGATCAATTTAAAAATGACGTTATGAACTTCTTACTCTTGTCGTTACTATTTTGATATTTTGAGTTTCTTACTCTGGCTTTTCGACAATTAAATGAATGAATTACTCAGTATGCTTACTAGTTTCGGTTCTTTATTGTAGAACCTTCTTCAGAGCTAGCGATACATCAAATTAAAAGAGGACATGTACATTATTATAAACCAAACATTTTTCTAAAAACACTTAGTCTATTTTTATTCATCTTATTCTGTTTTATTGTTGAATAAGCGATATTGTTTATAATGATTTACTTGTCCTCTTTCAATTTGTGTATTGCTAGCTCTGAAGAAGGTCCTACAATAAAGAAAACTAGTTAGCATACTGGAGTAATTTATTTGTTTTACTGTCGAAAAAGTCAGAGTGGGAAACTCAAAATATTTAAAAATGACTTGGATTGAAATAGAATAAAAGTATATTGAAATACACATAGGATAAAATACTTGAATACAAGTAAAATAGAAACCTTCAAATGGTAGACAATAAAAAATTCCCAGGAAGTTGACTTTATAAATCTCATCAACTACGAATAAAACCTCTCGATCAAGAAAATGCCTGAGCTTTTCCTTGAAACCGTCCGATTTGAGACATATTATGGAATCGCGCAGCCTATTGAATAAATCAACAGCATGAAAATTAAAACCTATCTGTGATTTACTGAGTCCAAATAAATCTTTTCTTATATGAAATATATTTCTTTTAATGTGAGAATGAACATCAGAGTTTATTTATTTTATTCTAAAAGTTGCTAGATTGCTGTGGACATACACTAGACACTAGAGTACATAAAGAGGAGGAAAGGTAAGCATGCCAAGCCGCCTGAAGGTGCTCCTACAGCAATCCCTGTAGCTCAGACCCCAAACACCCTGACAGCCCTCATTTGGAGACGAAACAGTAATTCACACTCAGAACAACCACCACACACTACCACACAATATCTAAGGGAAGACTCGATCAACGCAAAATAAACCGTCCTCAGAATCATTGGAGAAACAGATGAAGCCAGACGTCTAAGAACATATAAATTTTTACCTATCTTAGAAGCCAAACACTCAACATGAGCATTCCACTTCAAAACCGGATCAACACAAACCTCCAAACAACAGACCTTACTGTCTCCAGCAAAATCCGTGGCAAGACCAGAAGTGTCCCTCAAACTCAGCAACAGTTTTTGAGTTTTAGCACCATTACAAATACAAGTAAACGATGATTTCTACTAAAATATATTATTAAATGCTCGATGCGTTTCGATATACAGTATCTTTGTCAAGAGAGAATCTTGAACAAGTTCAAGTACGGATAGCTCTGAGTGGATTGCCTCTTTAGTATATATAAAAATTGGTTAGTAGGATATATTTGTAGTATTCATTCGCTCCTGACAAAGATACTGTGAATCAAAATGCGTCGAGCATTCAATAATATATTTCAGTAGAAATCATCGATTATCTGTATTTGTCAAAATGGATTTCTATCACGTAAAAGCCTCGTCAATTGAATTTTCAGCACCATTCATTGCCAACCCGTTCACAGAAAACCACACCAACGCCCTTTCATGTAAGCTGTCCAACAAATGCTTCAGACACCATATATCTTTAGACCCCATAGAAAAAGTTGTATCATTAGCAAAGGGAGTGCTGTCTGCATCGTCAATAAAATCAGGAAAGTCATTAATGAAAATTAAAAATGAAATAAGATCCACGATATAACCTTGAGGAACTCCAGTCAAAACCTTCACTCTATCAGAGTACTTACCATTCGAAACTACAACCTGATATCTATCAGTTAAAAATGATTCAATGAGACCACAACTTCTTCTACCCAATACGTACCTTTCCAACTTTCACATCAGCTTATCATGATGGACACAATCAAAAGCTCAGGCTAAATCCAGAAACAGCGCTACAGAATGAAAACACTGCTCAAAATAGTCAAGAGTACCAAATCAACCAGGGCCCCCATCGTACTTCTATTCTGCCTGAAGCCAAACTGGCTCCTTGAGAAGAGATTAACATTTTCACAATATGCTCTTAATTGATCACACATAAGCCACCCAATCAACAGAAAAAACTGGAACCAGGGATATAGGACGATAATCTTCAATATTCTCTACATCTCCCTTCTTGTGAGTCGGAAGAACTCAATACTCAAATTCTTATACAATTTTCAATCAATGTTGTTTATGAATGAATGATTCGGTTAACACAGTGCTTCTATAAGTTAACTGAAAATCCATAGTAATCGGCTGCAGAGCCATTTTTTAACGATTTGATGGCATCTCTTACCTGGATTTGTGAGACCTCAGAAAATTCAAAATTGAACTCTGAAGAAATACTCTTTTTAAATATGTTCTTGAAATCAGTATGAAAATTAGGAATATTCAGAAAAATAACATCTGTAACAGAGGCAAAATGCTCACTAAATTCCTCCGGCCCAAGAAGTTATCTTCGAATTATTACTTCTGAGTTGATTGACTATTTTCCATGAAGCCTTTTATGTTCGATGAGCTAGTTATATTACGATCAAGTTTTGCTTTGTTAATCTCGTTGCGGTAAGTGAACGCCAACCTCTTATGCAAGGACTTAGGATCTTCCGACTTATATATCTCATACATGTCAGAAACCAGATGTAGCCGATTTCTCATCTCCCGGAGACCATCAGTGAACCAATCACCCCAGCACAGCTCTCCCTCACCCTTGTGACTTTCTCAGGTTATGAAGATGAAAAAAAATCAAAAAATTTCTCTTGAAAAATATTAAATGCACTATGACCGTCTAAACTTTCATCCCTTACAAAATCCCAATTCATTCCACTAGGTAAGACATGCATACTGTTGAAACCTGCCTGAGAAAGTGGCCTAAACTTAATCGTAGAATACTTCACAGCACCAACAGAGAGATTCACGAAAAACTCCTAAGCATTTTGGTTAAAAAATTCTGATTTCACAACACAAGCATATTCATGACTACTCAAGAAGATTACAAATATATTATCAAGGCAGTTCTTGCTTCGGGTAGACTCAAATATTTCTGAAAGAAACCACATGATTCAAACAAAGTACACAGTCCTGCATACTCTTTATCATCTGTATTGAATCTAACGTTAAAGTTTCCACAAATAATAATCTTATCTATGAATCGAATCTATTTAAAATATTCTCTGCGATATTTAAAAACAATCAATATCTTCCAAAAGAGGTCTATAAAAACATATTACAAACAATTCAAATCTTCAACCGAACGGCCTGTATCTCACAATCACCTTCCACAGACAGATCATCCGGGTCCCTGATAATAATCATAGAACCACATGTCGTGATACAGGTCTGGCAAAAAATTAACCAATCTTCCATTCGAGAAAAGAAAAATCTGCCATGTCACTAACATTATGCCAATGCTCGGTCATACAAATAACATCGAATTCACAATTCCGGCATAGCAGGAATACCTCAAATTCATTACGTTCATTTCTGATACTTTGTACATTCTATGAAGTAAAGCAAAATTTCTGCTCACCTTCGTCACAGAGTACATTCATTATTCGGTGAAAAATGTCTGGGAAAATTTATTGATTCGGTTTTTTTTTCTACAGGGTGTTTCCATTCGGAAGTGTCATATTGGATCTCCGGATTTTCAAGATACAGGGTGATTTGTTGTTTTTGGCTGAAAGTTCAGTCATTAACTCGAAAATATGTTGGCGTAAATTGAGGAAATTTTATAAATTTAGTAGACTCTTCTCACGTAATCGACACACGAAGGACAACCCAAAATTCAAGCGAATACTCTACTTGCTTCATATCTTCGGAAAACGGGTATTATGGATACCCTTATATGAACAATCTGAATTATTTTCTCGTTCAAAGCGGTTCAATACGTTCAAAAAAAATCATGGCATCATTTTCACTATCAAAAAGGAGAATATGATTTTCGGCTGATTTTAGGCCATAGGAAGAGCTAATGTAAAATGTATTCTTCGATTTTCTTTTCAATTCGCTTCATCGGTTCTTTCAAGAAGGAATTTAAGTTAACATGTTTCTATACTTAAATTATCACATGAAGAAATATACAAGCAACGTAAAGACAAAATATTTTTTTAACATAAACATTAAATGGGAAAGAAAAATACGGGACACGAATTGATGAATCGTTGAAGTTTATCATCAAAATGGCTACCGGCGGGTACCGAACATTTCCTGAATCGTAGATACACATCATTGCTTCCAAGAATCATCTGTTCGTTATTTTGTATATATGCACATGCATCTATTATGTGATTAACAAATTGTTTTCTGCAAACAATATCTCCTTCATACAATTTGGTTTTCAAATAATCCCACAGAAAATCTACAGGGATGAGATCTGGTGACCTTTGGAGTCGTACAACAGGTTCACCGTTATCAATCCACCTATTGCCATAGTTTTGGCTCAGAAAATTTCTTACATCATTTGAGATTTGGCAGAATATTGATCAAAATATACGAATACATTTCGCCTGTTGCTCCTTCAACAAAGTGATGTCGAACCATATGGCCATCATACGCTTTTGCATGCGCTAAAACCAATTTTCGAAACACTTTTGCAAATTCGAATGAGATACCTTCAAAACAAGGTTTTGGAAGACTTCAACTGCCTCTTCTGCAGTCGAAAATCTCAAGCCGTTTTTTCTTGTTGTGCGACAACAAAAAGCAGTCATTGAGGGGCAAATCATGACCATAAGATGGATGGCCTATCAATTCAATGATTTGGGTGTTTAAATAATCCATCATATACGCTCATGTGTGCGAGCTTGCATTGTCATGATGTAGAATAATTTCAGTTCTTCGATTTGATTTTCTCAACTTATCGAATATTTGCGACACACAAATGGTTGCGTACCGTTCAGAATTGACTGTTCAATGTTGCCGTCATGCTGTTGAGATGTCTCATTTTATTGACAAAACAGACGACCATTTGTTTTGTGTTTCATGCTCGAACAATTCTTGTTGGGTTTGACTCATCTCGAAGCGCTCATTCAGCTTGGTGATTAATGCTTACTTTCGGATCATAGGCATATATCCAAGATTGGCCACCTGTAACGATTTTGTAGACGTCTTTTGAAGCACCCCAGTCGAACATTTCCAACATTTCTTTGCATCAAAAGACACGAGCCTTCTTTCGAGCAATTGAAAAGTTGTGTGGGATCCAACGCGAACAAATCTTTCTGACAGCCAAATGATCATGCAATATTGAATGCACGCTGGTGGAACTAATGCTCAGGGTTGTCTCAGTCTCACGGTGAGTCATCGTGTATCATTTCACGCATTGCTCGATGGTTTTTGGCAAAACAACTGACTTTGGACGGCCTTCACGAAGTTCGTCACTGAGTAAACCACGGCCCCAATAGAATTCGTTGTACAAGCGTTTCACAGTGGCCAAGTGTGGAGCTTGATCACAGGAAGTCACAAGCTCACAAAATCGTTGCACGAAAATGTTCACGTGTTAATTTCATCTTTGTCTAAGCTGCATTTTCCAAATGACTATAAACTAAACAACACTCAGTCGTACTTCAAAGTGTTGTGAGTATGTTTAGGTTAAAAAATGTCAAAATATACGACGCTTTTGCTGAATGGAAGCTGCCAGCAGTAAAAGTGCCTGAGGCGCAATATCTGAAAGGCAAGCTACGCTGTCTTAAGTGATCTAAGTTTATACCTGTGTTTAAGAAGGGTGATGCAAGTGAAATGGCAAACTATAGACATATCTCATTGGTTTCGGTTTTCTCAAAAATACTTGATAGGATTATGAGTGATCAGATGGTAGTTTTTTTTTGAGGAAATCAACTTTTTTCAAATAACCAGTTTGGTTTCACACGTAGTAGAAGTACCACGTATGCCATTATTGCCTTTATAACTAACACCATCAGATGTTTTGAACAGGGGATGTACTCACTGCCCCTTTCTTATACTTGACTGAGGCGTTTGACTGCGTCTGCCATTCGGTCTTGGTGGACAGGCTTGAGCGCTATGAATTTGATGGAAGAAGCGTGAATTTAAACTCTGCCTGCATGGCTGTCGCAAAACACGTTGGTCATGCTGCCAGTCCTAAGCCCGGAGAAAGAGGAAGGTTCTTAGGTTAGGTTAGCACCCTGCCTAAGGTAAAAAGGTGAAGTGGCTCACAGAACGAAAAGCTTGCCTCGGAGCAGGACTGACTCACAAAAGACGACCCATGCGAGAAAACGGACAAGACATTGGAAAATGAAAGATCTTCTACGACTTGCTACATGGAATATAAGATCCTTCAATAATAAAGACCGAGAAGTTATGCAAGAACTGAACGAACACAAAATAGACATCTGCGCCATTCAGGAACCGAGAATTAGAGGCAAAGAACAGAAACAGTACAGCAATTTTGTACTTATATATAGTGGGGTGGAAAGGCAGATGAGAGCCAAATAAGGAGTGGCCCTGGTAGATCATAACACATACAAAAACAAAATACTCCAATGCTCATACATATCGTCACGCATCCTAGCAGTCAGAATTAGAATAGGAACCGAAAAAGGCTTTGCTATCAATATATGCACCTGAAGACAATAAGATAAGAGAAGAAAGGGAACAATTTTACAACCAACTACAACAGACTCTCGAAGCACTTCCGAGAGGTCAGTCGAAAATTATTCTTAGCGATTTCAATGCTAGAGTTGGCGACGATGTTATACCTGGTATTAAAGATTTAATGAAAACACACTGAACAGTAATGGCGAATTTATGATTAATCTATGCAAACTCAACGAATAAATAACACGTCCTTTGATCATATATATCAACACAAATTAACTATTCAGAACACAAGGGGGAATAGATCAACGATCGACTATATAGTCACCAGTGGACATATAAGTCCAGAACATTTTATAGAAGTAAGAACATTGAATTCCGCAAATGTGGGAAGTGACCACAGTTTACTTCTTGGGAAAATCAGGATGAATATAAAGCCTGTGAAAAATCATACTCAAACCAAACGGGTTGAAAAGATCAATATCGAGTCATTGTGGGACCTTTCAATCAGAATGCTGAATCAGAATAGAATCGAGATGAAAATCCAAAACAATGCAATACGAGAAGAAGATGACGTGAACAACAGCTGGGATAAGCTGAAGACAAATATTAAGGAGGCAGCATTTGAGAGTCTTGGTAGGAGAAACATCAACTAAAAAATTAACACTTACAGTAAGACGCCATGGTTCTGCTCCGAAGTGAAAAAAAATGTGACGAGAAAAAAACAGCCTACTTACAGTATAGAACATTTCAGACTCCAGAAATTTACGATCAATACTGAAGAGTGAGAAACGAAACAGCCTCCCTGGTAAGACAAATAAAAAAAAAATATTGGGAGTCTTTTTCAAACAGACTAAAAAGTGACTTTTACGGAAGACAAAAACAAATATGGAGGTTCATACGGGCACAACGTAAAGAAGTTAACGAACTTATAGAGCTTAACCGAATACCAAAGAATAAATGGGTGGAATATCTAACCAGAATATAAGGAAAGACGGAAAACGAAATAGTTCATGAAACCAACACCGCGGAAATAACGATCAACGAAGACGCATATATAGAAGAAGAAACATTAGAATTAGCACTCAAAAAACTGAAGAATAGGAAATGTGATGGACCTGATGGAATAACAAACGAACTCCTTCAATATGGCGGCCAGACATTTCAACGGGAATTACTCAAACTCGTTCAGAAAATTCTGTTTTTCCACAAAATACCAGACGATTGGCGCACTAGTATTGCTGTTCCAAAAAGGTGACAAGACAATACCAGCAAATTATCGAGGCATTAATCTTCTAAATACAGCGCAAAAGTCAACAACTAGAAAAATTACAATGAAAATGAACAGCAGAATCCAATTATCTGATGAATAGCAAGGATTTCGATCTGGAAGGTCATTTACAGACGCAATTCTTGTGTTGGGGCAAATAAGAGAGAACTAGAAAAATTACAATGAAAATGAACAGCAGAATCCCATTATCTGATGAATAGCAAGGATTTCGATCTGAAAGGTCATTTACAGACGCAATTCTTGTGTTGAGGCAAATAACAGAGAAGTCGATTGAGTATAATGAATCAGCTTTTATATGCTTTATTGATTTATTGAAAGCATTTGACCGCATTCTGCTCAGAGACATCATAACAACTTTACAACTTAGAAATACCACATAATCTAATAAAGACTATCGAAGACATATATAAGAATGAAAAAACTATCCCGAAAATAAATGGAGAATTAGTAGGTTTGATCCCAGTGGAAAGTGGCATTCGATAAGGAGATTCGTTCAACCCTCTTTTCTTCAATATTTTCAAGAATACGATAATAAAGAAGATAAGACCACTTGGAGGTTATAAAGTGGGAGATGAAGAGATCAATATTGTATGCTATGCCGGCGATGCAGCCCTGATAGCGGAATTGGAAGACGACTTACTACGTTTACTATATGTATTAAATCAAACTTCAAAAACATTTCCACATGATAATCTCCGCAATAAAAACCAAATGTATGACAATATCGAGAACACCTTTAAGATGCAAGCTGGAGCAGGATGGTACGGTAATTGAGCAGGTCATGAAATTTCAATATTCGGGAATCGAATTGTCAGGTTTTGGAAACGTGGAACAAGAAGTGAGGAATCAAACTTTGAAAGCGTCAAGAGTGGCTAGATGCCTTAACATCACAGTATGGTACAATTAACATATAAATATCGAAACTAAATCGAGAATTTATATAACTACTATATCATATACTGCTGGAACTAGACCTGATACAACGACTACCAAGCAGATGATGGAGACAGCAGAAATGAGTGTTCTTAGGAAGGTTGTAGGAAAAACTTTATGGGACAGAGAAAGGAGCGAGAACATTCTCAGGAAATGTGGAACACCAGATATAAATAATTGGATACTTGAGAGGAAGCGAGAGTGGGATTCCCATATTACATGAATGGACAACTCTCGAATTGTAAAAATAGCAAGGGATAAATCTCCGTTGGGTCGCCGAAGTCCAGGAAGACCTCGTAAAAGATGGAGTAATAACTAAAGGATGCCGAGGGAAGGTTTTGAAGATTGAACAGGCAGCAACTGCTTATTAAAAGGAAGAAGAAATGTGAATCTCATAAAATCTTTCTTTCACAGTTCCTGTCGAATGTGGTGATCTCGAGTTGGCTGAGGAGTTGGCTGACAAGGTGCACTTGGGGGCCTCAGAATGGTTCTCTGGAAATGGGTTGAGTATGAATTCTGAGAAGACTGAAAAGGTGATATTTAGTCTGAGACACACAGAATATTCTAGCACAAAGTTTCTTGGTATCTATTAGGATACGAGGCTAACCAGGGGGCCATATTGATTATCTTGCTGAAAACTGAGTTAGAATTTTTTTGTGTTGATTAGTTCAAGAAACACCGTGACCTTGAATGTCCTTAAAACAGCTTAATATACTCTTTGTGAATCCAAATTAAAATGTTGGCTTCTGGATTGTGGTGATCATAGTGGAATTTACAGAATTTTCTGTCTCCAAAGACATGCATTGAGAGTAGTAAGTGGAATAGGATATAAAGACTGCTGCAGAGAAAATTTAGAAAAATTAAGGCTTTTAACCTTACCCATGCTTTTTATACTTCAATGCCTGAGTTATATTCACAACAGGATTGATCCAGTAAAATAAAATTGTGATATACATGATTAAAATACGTGTAACAGGCAGAATGTATATACTCCTTTTGCCAGACTTAGCAGGTCGCAGAATGGTCCTCTTTTCATTTCACATAAATTATATAATAGACTGCCATTATCTTTTCGATCAGTTTCAAACAAAAATTCAAATCTATGATAAAAACATTTTTGATAGAAAATACTCTGTATGGCACTAATGATTATTTTAAAATGAGTTTTAGATGTTTAGAGATCACCTCCTGATTGTCCTTTTATTCTTATATTCAATTACGCGTATTTTTATATTCAATATTTTCTTATATGGCCATTAGATTCTATTGACCCCGTTCATACTATTTCGACATATGCACATACTTTCGTGATTTTTTGTAAAATGCATAAATAAAGTATGTATCTATCTATCTACGTACACAGCCCACCACACATTGACAGAAAATTTTTGTTGAGATCGTTTAGACTTGACTGCATCAAGTTTCTCGATACTCCAAATGCGTTCAGTTCTGCTATTGTGTCCCTTGTAAATTTAGCCTCGTCGATAAATGAAATCCGTTGAAAATTCTATGAGACGAAGCCCATGTGCTATTTCAAATGACATGGTGTACTTTTAAATTTATTTTCAAGGCATCCTTTTTTAAGCATCTTTTGTTAGATTTCTCCTAGCTAAAGCCAACCCCCTTTGAGCCATCAATTTTTTATTACAATTTCTGGAATTATTCTAGTACCAAGTACCAGTATGAAAACAGTGTAAAAACATTAGTTGTGAACGACTCTTAAATTTTTTCTCTTGACATATGTCAAACATATTCAATAACCTCACAGTCATTGCACAAACATCATATTTTTTCATTTCCTTGAAAATGTCAAATTCAGTACCGAAAAGTGATGATTTCTGGAAATCATTAATTATTTGTTTTCATTTGAAGAAAAGTACTGCAGTACTACATCAATCAAAATATACTTCACCTATCCATGAAGCCAGCGGAAAAAAAAAACCATGTTATCAGCATTTACACGCCAGATATAAGTAAAACAAAGAATGAAAGGGAAGAATTTTTCGAAACACTTCAAGACACACTAGACAGAATACCACAAACAGAAAAAATATTTATAATGGGAGATTTTAATTCGAGAATAGGGAATACTCCCCTCCCGGGAATTATGCAGAAGTTTAATGAAGCGGCGACAAACGAAAATGGAGACATACTTCTCGAGATATGTGCTCATAACTCCGAATAAATAACACGTACTTTGACCACAAAGAACAACACAAATACACATTCACAAACACAAGAGGACAAAAATTTACGATTGACTTTGTGATCACCAATAGGGAAATTCACCCACGAGAAATACTTGACGTACGGACACTGACATCAGCGAATGTTGGAACACAGCACGGAATGGTTATCTGCAAGTACCGCCTGTCATATAGAATTGAGAAAAAAAACGCCTAACTAAATTACTAAATCCAACATTGAATCTTTACAAAACGAAAGTACTAAGAATCTATACCAAACACGACTCGAGGAAAATATCAACCTTAACCCTATAGTAGACACAGACAACATAAACGCCGCATGGAATAAAGTGAAAAACAACATAGTTAACAGCGCAAAAGAAGCCATTGGGAAACGAAGAATCAATATAAACAGTCATAGAAAAGATAAACCATGGTTCACACAGGAAATCAAAGATTTAGCAAAAGAAAAGAAGAACGCATATATCAGATATGTCAATCACAGAACACCAGAAGAGTACCAAAAATATAAAACAGAAAGAAATAGAACAACGAACAAAATTAAAGAATTAAAAAACATATATTGGGAAAGATTTACAAATGACATGGAACACGACTTACGAGGAGCACAGAAAAAGGTATGGAACATGTTGAGAAACAGGAAAAACACAATCACCGAAGAACTGCAGATCAATGTAATAAAACCAGAAGAGTGGGTGAAATATTTCCAGAACTTATACCTGGGAGATAATGATAACGGTAACAATGAGGAACGAGAAATCGAACAACAAAACACACTCTACGAAGAAACAGAAAATGACATTATCAGCCTAGAAGTAGTACAACAAGTAATCCATAAATTAAAAAATAGAAAATCACCCGGCCCCGACAACATAAATAACGAACTAATTAAATATGGGAGAGCAGAAATAACAAAAGAAATAACAAAACTATTCCAAAAAATTGAAAACAACAAGGAAATACCTGAAGAATGGAGAGAGAGCATAACAATACCCATATACAAAAAAGGCGTGAAGACAAACCCAGCAAATTAAAGAGGCATCACACTCCTTAACTCTGCATCGAAACTACTCATCAAAATTCTATCGCAAAAGATATATGACAAAGTAGGTGTGTCTGAAGAACAACAGGGATTCCGACCAAATAGATCAACAACAGATGCAATTTTCATATTGCGGCAACTGGTGGAGAAGAACATAGAGTTTGACAAACCGATGTTTATATGTTTTGTAGATTTGGAAAAGGCATTCAACAGAATTCGAATGAACGATGTGATCACTATCCTCAGAAATAAAAACTTAAGCAATAAATACATAAACATAATCAAAGAACTAAATAACTCTAATAAGACAAAAGTAAAAACTACATAGGGACTTACAAGCGAGATCAAAATTAACGCAGGCATTAGACAAGGCGACAGCCTCAGCCCATTTCTATTTAATTTAATCATGGATGAAATAATAGCAGGTGTTAACCAAATGAACCAAGGCTATAGGATGGGTAACAAAACTATGAGAATACTGTGCTATGCAGATGATGCTTTACTAATAGCCGAGAATGAGGACGACCTACAACGCCTACTACAAAAGTTCAAAGTAACAGCAGAAAAATATAACATGGTAATATCAACACAGAAAACCCAATCGATGGTAATAGCGAAAGATCCAATTAGATGCAAACTAGTAGTGAACGACCATATAATAGGGCAAGTTTCACACTTTAAATACCTAGGAGTAGAAGTATCGAGCGATAGGCAACTATTACAAGAAGCAAAACAGCAGGCAATGAAAGCATCGAGAATATCTGGCTTCCTGAGAGATGTAATCTGGCGGAATAAGTACATAAGCACAGAAAGCAAAGTCCGAATCTATAAAACCTGTGTGAGACCCGTGATGACATATGCGGTTGAGACAAGAGCTGAGACAACAAAAACAAAACAACTAATGAGGACAACAGAGATGAGAACACTAAGAGCCATAAGAGGTATTACACGCAGAGATAAAATAAGGAATGAGGATACGCCAAGGGAGCTAGGTGTCCAGGATGTGGTAAGGTGGACAAGAGCACGTCGACGCCTATGGAGAGATCACATAGACAGAATGGGCCCCGAACGTATGGCGAAATGGGCAAAAACACAAAACCAACACTAGAAGACCCATAGGAAGGCCGAAAAAGCGATGGCATGAGTGCTGGAGGAGCTCCGGTTCGCAGCAGGGGCTGTAACATAAAAACAGGACATCGTCCTATTCAAAGAAGAAGAAGAAGACATGTGAATTATACAAAGATCAATTAACAGAAGAAAACAGTGAAAGTGAAGAAGAATAATAAATGGGAAGAGGACAATTCAAGCCAAACACTACACATATCAAACACATCAACCTCAGGCACTCTAACTGAAATCGGTTTCGCTTAACCAATTGAAACTTTCGCGCACAACGTTTCATCCAGGCGTCAAAATGATTCACACCAGGAGCATTCACAACTTCGTTCGGCAGTCCATCCCACCTTTGGAAAACTGTTCGGCAGAAAGTGTTGTCTCAAAGTTTTCTTTCTTCAGCTTGTAGTTGTGTTCTTGCAAATTATTCTCATTGCGAATGAACATATATGATAAGTCAATCCCAAACAGGCCATTAAGGGCTCGATATGTACCTATAAGGTCGCCTTTCCCACGTCTGTCCGCGAACCAAGTTGAATTCGTTATCTCAAGACGGTCACTGAAACTCGGACGCAAGCGCCCATATGAAATACGCGTTACCCATCGCTGCACACCCTCGAGAAGTTCGGCGTCACCCTTCAAACCTGGCCACCAAACAGGACTAGCGAAGTCCTTATATAAGTGGTATAAATTTTTGAGGCAACTTGTAGCTCACAATTAAAGAATGACTTGGAATCTAGGTAAGTCATCTTTTTAGCTCTATAGGTGATCGATAAAATATGTTTGCTCCAACTAAGATCATCTGAAAGCATAACACCGAGGTCGTTATGAGAGCTCGTGGTTTTGAGTGGAACCCCATCAAGGAAGTGAACACGCTTCAGATTTTTCTTAACGATGTGAAGAACGACGCACTTCTGAATATTGAGGGAATCAACCAATCAGTACACCATCGAGATATCATGTTTAAATTGTCTTGCAAAAAAACGCCGTCGAGGATGGGGTTGGTATCATCAGCAAATTGCGAGCACCTTGACTTCAAGATAAGTGGTAAATCGGCTGTGTATATGAGAAACAACGCAGGACCCAGAACAAAACCTTGTGGTACACCACTAGTAACTGGTCTCGATACAGAATTCTTATTTGAGATTCGAACGAAGTACTACCTATCACCACGAAAGGTTTTGATCCAAGTCGTACAATAAACGATTTTAGACCATTTGAAAGCTATGAAAAAGATCCAAATGTGTGGAAAATGGGTGTTACATGAGTTGAATGAAAAATAAATGGAAAACCGAAAGAAAATCAATGAAAAACCTTCAACATCGACTGTAAAAACAGATCGATTCGGTATTAAGGCAATGCTCTGTGTTTAGTGGGATCACAAGGGTGTGGTATATCATGAGCTTCTATAACCTGTTGAAACAGTTAATACTAATCGCTACAGATATAAACATACATTATGCTATCTGAAATAAAAAAGATGGTGTTAATTCCGGTACAAACGGAAGTGCCACAGCATTGAAAATATTGTAGGATCTTTGTTCGAATAACGTTCAAGACAGCAACAAAAATGTTTCCAATCGGCCATTCTTTTCTCCATATACTTTTAATGTCCCATTCCTCGTTGACACCCGGTATAGAGACTAAACACCGTTTTGATTTTCTGTACAGGTGCCCAAATCTCGACGTTTTGGGAACTGCAGATTGTAATGGCAACGTTGTTACCATCACTAAGTTACACGAGATAACTCAGATTGACAGCGCAGGAGAAACGGTATAAGGGGTACCGCTTGAAACACGGATAGGCGTTCGAGGTCTCGAACTGAGAGAACTTGGGTCTATTTCCTAGCTGTACGTACTGAGTTCAGCTATTCCTATCCTTCAGTTATGGTACGTAGTGAGTTCAATCACAGTCCTAGTCGGTGACCACATAGTGGGTGGCCATATACCTAGTTGTACGAACAGAGTTCAGCTATTCCTATACTTGAGTGATTGTACGTAGTGAGTTCAATCACAGTCCTAGTCGGTGACCACATAGTGAGAGGCCACACACATAGCTGTACGTACTGAATTAAGCTATTCCTATCCTTGAGAATACATTCAAGTGGCAACAAAGACCATATGCTACAGGGCAAGAACAAAACCTAAAACATTAAGCCAAGGCACGCTAAGGTTAATGGAAGAAAGGAAAGTAATGGATAGATTTAATCCAGGATACAGGGAACTGAACAGGGCTATAAGACGAAAGACTAGAGAAGACATACGAAATAACAAAACATTATTATATACAACAAGTCATAGAAATCAACAGTAACATGAAAGTCTTAAAGAGAATTACTAACACCGGTAGACCCATAATACATCAATTGAAAAACAACCAAGGTGAAATAAAATATGAAAAAACGGAGATAATACAGATTGTTGAAGGCTTCTATACTGACCTGTATTTGTCTAAGAAACCCAAACCTGAAACAACGAATCTTAGTAACATAACAAATGTCGGTTCCGAGGACATGCCTGAGATTAACATTGATGAAATACAACTAGCCCTCAACCAGATGAAAAACGGCCGGGCACCAGGCGAAGATAACATTACAAGCGAAATGCTAAAATTGGGAGGACAGGTCAATTTGGAAGCAATAAAAATATTACTAAATAAATGAATAACAGAAGGTAGTGTTCCGGAAGGATGGAACAATGCACACGTTGTGTTGTTGTACAAAAAAGGTGACAAATTTAAGATAGATAATTACCGACCTATTAGCCTTTTACCACACCCTTATAAATTGTTATCAAAAATTATCACAAACATATTGACAAACAAATTTGACAGCTATCAACCGGCAGAACAAGCAGGGTTTCGCAGAGGATATAGCACAACAGAACACCTACAAACTCTTCGTACACTTATTGAAAAATGTCACGAATACAAAGTGCCAATACACCTAGCCTTTGTAGACTATAACAAAGCCTTCGATTCTATAGAACTATGGGCAGTTTTTCAAGCCCTCGATAATGCTAGAATAGATTCGAGATATAGAAACATCCTACAGAATATATATGAACGAGCGACTATTCAGGTGAGACTAGACGATGACATGCAAACCAAAAAAATTCCGATAAATAGGGGCGTGAGACAAGGCGATGTGATATCGCCAAAATTGTTCACACTTGCAATGGAGGACGTGTTTAAGAAGTTGGAATGGGATAGAAAAGGTATAAATGTGGATGGAAAATTCCTGAACCATCTCCGGTTTGCAGATGATATAGTTCTAATAAGCGATAACCTAGAACAACAAGAAATGATGCTAGCACTCAAAAGAACATCGGAAGAATTAGGATTGGAAATGAATCTGACAAAAACTAAAATAATGACAACGGAGGACGAAATATTGGAAGTCGACGGCAATGTTATAGAGAAAGTGAATGAATATCTATACCTTGGACACACTATGAAGATAGGTAAAGACAATCAAACTGCAGAATTGTCAAGAAGAATAAGAATGACTTGGGCTGCTGTTGGAAAACTAGGATTTGTCTTGAAAAACAAACAAATCCCCATTAACATCAAAAGAAAAGTTTTTAATATGTGCGTTCTCACAGTGTTAACGTATGGCATGGAAACCATGACTCTCACAATAAGATCTGCTAACAAACTTAGAACCACACAACGCGCAATTGAAAGAACTATGCTTGGAGTGAGCCTGCGGGATCACATACGTAATGAAGAAATAAAAAGGAGAACAGGCGTAGAGGACGTAATCACGAGAATAGCTGCATTGAAGTGGAGATGGGTTGGACATGTAGCAAGACAACAGGATGTAAAATGGACTAAGCGAATAACTCAATGGAGACCACGCTTATACAAAAGGGAGTGGGGCGCCCCCAGAGAAGGTGGCTGGATGACATAAAGGAAAAAGTAGGAAGAGGATGGTATAATATAGCACAGGACAGAGAGAGATGGAAGCTAGAAGGGGAGGCCTATGTTCAGGAGTGGACAGAGAAGGGCTGAAAAAGAAGAAGAAGATCCTTGAGTGAGTGTACGTAGTGAGTTCAATCACAATCCTAGTCGGTGACCACGTAGTGAGTGGCCACATACCTAGTTGTACGTACTGAGTTCAGCTATTCCCATCCTTGAGTGGTGGCCACATACCTGGCTTTACATATTGAGTACAGTTGCCATCGCAGCTAGATTGGGAGGTGGAATAGCAGTCGATCCCCAGGACGACATATTATTATATATAGTGTATATATGAATATTCAGAATTTATGGTTGATAGTGATAATATATTGAATGTTTATAAACTCTGTGTTTCCTCCGCTAAACTACCTGAACTAAAACTCGTTACAAGCTATCTGCAATATTTGAGTAAAGAAAAATGATAACGTGTAAAATTGGTTGTTATTATACTCGACGTAACATAAGATACATTCAGTTGGCACAAGAAAACATACGGGGAACATCTGCTGATCTACCACTGTATTTTTTCCGACGATATCCGAATATCTCCTAAAACAACAGGCTCGAAATACAAAAATCCAGCGAATCGAGAAAAATCAGTCGGCCGATAATCAGCGGCATAACGAGACCCCTGCGCCAACACGTCGATAACTCACCGATATCGCTCGCCAAATAAACGGGAGTTATCCCGAGTTAAATGAAACGAATCTTTCTGTATTTATACGGAGAAGGGTGGAATGGAGAAAGCGAAAACCTGTATTGTTTCCGAGGATCGATTAGTCATTGGGAAGAGATCGACATACCTATAAACGACCTCCATTTCAGTTTATATTTATCTCATCGTAGGAATCGATTGTTTGCCCAAGGTTATTATTTATACGAATCAGGACTGCAGGATGGGCTGTTATGGACACGTTTGACGTTGTGCTGACTGAATGAACGAACGGAAAAATGCGATCGTACGATTTTTCAGGTCGAATATAAAACGGAAACCATAAAATTATTAGGTTGGAATAAATATTTTCACAAACGTTATTTATAAGCAGCGGTTCTCAAACTGTACAGCATGCTCCACCATATAGAAAATGTTAATATGTTAGCTAATTCTGTATAATAATGTATGAATATACAGGGTGTCTGTGAATTTCGTGTACATCGTTCTACCACAGATTCTTCAGCTAGAAATAAGTCGATTTAGGCCAACTTACCTATACGAAAATTTCTTCCTATGGCCGCTAGATGTGACTATATTTGGCATGCGTAATCGGGTGCGTCATTCACGTTTTACAGTGATCCACTCAATGACCTTGACGTTTTGCAAGCATTCCAAAAAACTCGAACGAGTTTTTAATCAACCATAACTTTTCAACTGTCTGCGTTTAAGCAAAACGGTTTCATACATTGAGTAGCTAGACTAATTACACAGCTCCACAAAAAAAATTTTTTCTATTGTTGCCCCCGATATCATCGCAAATTTTTATGTTTTCAAATGCCCAGATTACGAATATATTCATGAAAGTTCTCAATGTGCTCGTATTCTCATGATTTTTGCATTTCTTATATTTTGAACAATTATAAGCTTGTTAGAAATAAAATTTAATTTTCCAGTCATGATTAGGCTTCTGCGCAACTTTTTCGCGCATACAAACATCACCTGATCCCCACTCTCAGACCCTTTGCTCCACAGAACAGCTGAGATCTCAGTTATTTGATAATATTGAAGTACATATACACGTAAATCTGGATAAAGTGTCATGGATTAATGTTTTGTTTCAATCACTGAATGTCCATTCTTATATATTTGTCTTCTAGTCTAAAATATGAGTTCGTCACGAAGAAAGTGTAAATATTGTAGTGATTTATTTTGTTACATTTGCGGTGTCTATATACCAAAAAAACAAAAAAGAAATATCACAGACTTTGTCAAGGAGACTTATGTTGAATATTTTTGTTTCAAAATGGACAAATAAGGTAAACCATGGGTTCCTAATAAAGTTTGTAAGTCCTGTGTTGAGTCTTTACGGTTGTGGAAAAAAGGTGAACGTTCTGGATTAGACTTTGGTGTTCCTATGATCTGGATGGAGCCTACGAATCATTTAGATCATTGTTACTTTTGCGTAGTACATGTTAAAGGTTTTAATCAAAATCAAACGTGGAGATACCCAGACTTACAGTCTACGAAATGTCCGGTTCTACACAGTGAAAATCTCCCTCGGCCCATATACATTTCAAAAGTAATTCGCATGCCCTCAGAAACAATGATGTTACGAAATCAACAGAAATCGGGACCATCTACTAGTGGAAGTGAATGGGAAGGTGAAACATCTACGCCAAAGTTATTTTCTCAAAATGAACTCAGTGATTTAATACGTGATCTCAATTTATCAAAACAAGGATCAGAACTGTTAGCCTCAAGATTGAAAGAAAAAAATTTATTGGCACCAACAGTAACAATTACAACATACAGAACGCGAGAAAGAGAGTTATTACAATCTTTTAGTGAAAATGAAGGATTAGTGTATTGTAATGATATCGCGAAGCTGCTTATAGACATGGGTTTAAAAGAGTACAGATCTACTGAATGGCGCCTTTTTATTGATAGTTGCAAAAAAGTTTGAAATGCGTCTTATTGCACAATGGAAATAAATTTGCATCAATTCCAATTGCCCATTCAATGAAACTCAAAGAAGAATATGAAAATGTAAGATTAGTTTCAGAGAAAATTAAATACACTGAGCCAACAAAGTGGATATACAAAATACCCTTG
Organism: Cryptolaemus montrouzieri; assembly: GCA_013387265.2. Taxonomy (NCBI): domain Eukaryota; kingdom Metazoa; phylum Arthropoda; class Insecta; order Coleoptera; family Coccinellidae; genus Cryptolaemus; species Cryptolaemus montrouzieri. The sequence continues at coordinate 22,614,327 of JABFTP020000185.1, forward strand.
CTTTTTTTGTACGTGGGATAATAGAGCAAAGCAACTTCATTGGGAACAAAATGTTTGGCCTGTAAGAAATTCTTTAACTGTCGGTAACGCCAACGTAATAAGGGAGCCGCTGGTGAGCAGAGACAAAATCATACTTCCACCATTACATATTAAGTTAGGTATGATTAAGCAATTTGTAAAAGCGTTGAACAAAGACGGAAATTGTTTTAATTACATTTGCAGAAAATTTCCGAAGCTTAGTAAGGAAAATTGAAAGGTGGAATATTTGATGGTCCTCAAATACGGCAATTGATAAAAGACTCAGATTTTATCAAAGTTATGACTGTTCCGGAAAGTAAAGCTACGAAAAGTTTTGTGTTGGTTGTCGAAAATTTCCTAGGTAACCATAAAGCAGCAAATTATGAAGAAATTGTGCAAAATATGCTGACAAACTTTCAGACTTTAGGAGCAAATATGAGTATTAAGTTACACTATCTCCGCAATCATCTAGATAAATTTCCGGATAATTTAGGAAATTATAGTGAGGAACAGGAGAGCGGTTTCATCAACATCTAAAAGTGATGGAAGAAAGGTATCAAGGTCGATGGGATTGTCACATGATGGCAGATTACTGCTGGTCTTTGAAAAGAGATTGTCCCTGAAAATTATAGAAGAAAAGCTCATAAAAGGCGTTTTATGGAAATATGAAATATATTTTCGACATTTTCCTCTTTATTTACTTCGATGTATCCGAATTTCTCAAAACATAACTGACATTATAAATATATCTGTTATTTTGTTTCTTGTTTTACGATTTTGTTATGTAAAATGAAAATGAAGATTTAAAAAGAAATCAGAGCAACTCCTACAAAATCATTGATAGTTTCACGAATCGTGTGCATAAATAGACCCAAAATCATTTTCATATCTAGGGCAACAAAACCATTGTAGACCAGTGTTATCAACCTTTTTTGTCTCTTGAGAAATTTTAATATGAGGAGCAGTTCGATCACAAAAAATAGTTTTTCATTTTCACGATTCCATTTTTTCAACCACCTAGCAAGTCAAAAGTATCACATATTGACCATGTTGGCTCTGGATTTGTTTCTGTTGTCTGGCAGATTGTCATTTTATTATGCTTAACAACCTCTTGTTGACAGAATGATATTTTCTAGATTGCTAAATCGGATCAAGCAAATAGGAAATTCAATGTTTAGTAGTATAAAATCGAAAATTCGAACAAAATATTCAATAAGTTTTTCACAATGACTATTAAAAAATGAAAACAGGTTGGCCAAATGGAAACTAAATAAGAAAAAAATCACTTCAGAATAACGATTAATTAGTTTACAGAAAAATTATATTCAATTTTAATAGATGTTCAAAAATTCCGTCATTTTGCTGAATACAGGAGTTCTTTAAGAAATTGAACTGAACCCTTGACATTATTTTAGGGTCATTTTTGAAGAAGATGGCCGCATTTAAAATTCTCATATGTAACTCCTCTTGGGTTTCAATTGGAGAATAGTAGAGTCTAGATTTTGAAGCACCCCAAAGGAAGAAGTCGCACAGTGTAAAGTTGGGAGATCGTGCTGGCCAACGATTCGCATACTGTGCATGTAATAACTCGCGAACCGCTAAGGTGAAGTGGGGGGTGCACCGTCGTGCATAAACCACATTTCCGCACGGAGTAATACTGGAATAATGTCCCGGCAAAGTTTCTTGCAGAAAATTCGAATATGCCTCTCCGTTTAGTCGATCAGAAATCACTACCGGACCATGATGAAATCGTCAATTACTGAAATCCATATGTTAATTTTGAATTGATTCTGATGATGTGTACTTGTAAGAGCATGTGGATTTTCGACACTGTATACGTGTTTATTGTGAAGTTTAATGATGCCAGACATAGTAAAAGTGCATCCGTCAGTAAATATAATTTTACTACTGAAATGGAGATCCTGACTTCTCTTCTCTTGGATAAATCGACAGAAAGTCAATCGATTCTCAGGATCGTTGGACCATTCGGAACACAATCGACTTGATAAATCTTAATATAAAATGTGAAGGGTTGCTTGATCAGCGATGCATTAAGGAAAAATTTGGTATATTGAACAATCTTTCAAAGAGGCATCACACAACAGCTTTGTCATATAGATATCTCCTTGGTATTATTTGACTGGAATAGACGATGCCCAAACGTTTAAATAAGAGAGAAAAGTTTTTCTGAACCAACAGAATTTCTCCAAACAATTCTGTTTCAATTTTTCAGATGTTATTCTTGAAAAAGTATCTCACGTCCTCTTTCCCTTACTCAAAAATTTGGGTTGGAAGCTGCCAGAGGTTCGAAGTTGATAGGGAGAGAACGAAACATGTAACGAAAATTGTCCTCTTCTAACCAAATATCGGGAAATTCCCAGAAAAATCAAACGAGCCGAGTTTTTCAGAGTGGTTCGTATTTATTGGAGCGCACTATATATATAATTCTAATTTCTGTTACAAACGCTGTCATATTTGATAAATACTTCTCAGAACAAAGAATCCAGTTGCTTTCACTTGAACTTTCCATTGTGTTTCAGTCTATTTTTGTAATTTCAAATAATATCTACCAGAAACCCCTTGTTCATCGGAGGGATTAAGAGATGTCGGTGGTCAGGGTTTATTTTATGACCTATATTAAAGGCGGAAACGCAATGTGTTCTCACCAAAGGATACTGGTTGAAGTGACCAGGGGCCGTTTATCGAGGTTAAGCTATTAAAATGTCTTTTATTATAGTTGTCACGCGATGCTTTTCAAGAAGTCAAACAATGACCCTTGATAATGGAGAACACTTCTGACGGACTACCTGAATGAGTTTCCCTGTCAAAATTAACTCTCTTTTCTCTCAAGATAATGATTAATGGTTGTTTAAAAGTTGATAATTTCAGTTCTGACATTTGACATACGTTTTTCTAAATAACTTTACTATTTTAAATATATTTTGTCTAATTTCCTAAATGTTTATTTTATATACAGGGTATTGAATTATAGTATTTCACATTTTGAGGGGGTAAATCTATATGCAATTTCAAGACAAAAAACTTCATATAAACATAGGTCCTCAAAAGCTTCATCACGGAGCTCTGTAGCTCCGTGTTGAAATTTCTGGGTAAAATTGTTTTTTTCTTCAAAACTCCTGCAGTTTTTGAGATATTGAGCTCAAATTTGGGACGGAAGCTATTTTTCCAGCCTCCATCATTACACGTCCTAAATTTTAACTAAAATCTACAAGGTGTTTTCTTTTCCGGAGCCATGTCTTCTTTTGTCCTCTCAAACTTTTTTGCAGTACGCCACTGATCAGCGTGCTATCAATTTTCGTCATGTTCGTTCGGTTTAAAAACATTTTTGACATTTGTATTGTTACGTAGATCCAACCATTCTCTAGCATAAAATTATTAAACGTTTGTATGCATTCACTGAATTGAAAGCACTTCTTATTAAAAAAATGACTAGTAGGCTTTGATTTTTTTTCATTTATTTATTTATTTTGACAGTTGCTAGAGTTGAACCAGTGTCTGCTCGAAATGCTTATTTGATTAACGATCAGTATTAAAACTTTTGAAGTTATTGCTTAAGAAATAATGGCTAATTTTACCGAATGCCGAATTGGCTGATATCCATTACATATACGGTCTGGCTGGGGGAATTATATCAGGTGCGCTCTCCTAATCGAGTAACACCAGACAGGCGATATTTTCAAATATCCACACAACGTTGAGGGGAAACTGATACTTTTACTGCAAATATTCATTAAAAAGGTGCTACTCAAACTGTGATAACTCTAGATATTGAGGAAGCAAATTTGAATTGTATTGATATAAATCCTCATGTGAGTAGAAAAAAATTGGGAATTAGTTGAATATTCCACATGTTCTTGTTTGGAGGATTCTCCACGACTTTTATTGTACCCGTTTCATATTCAACGCGTCCAAACTCTACTTCCTCGAGATTTTCCTTCAAGAATTTCTGCCGATGGTTGTTGAATAAAATTAGAGAAAATGCTCGTTTTGATAGTGAAATAATTTTCCCAAGCGAAGCTTACTTTTCGAGAACTGCCATCACAAATTTTCACAATAATCATTATTGGGCTGAGGAAAACCACCATTTGATTGAAGAATCTCATCATCAAGAACAATTCTCACTACATGTCTGGGTCGGAATAAAAGGAAATTATTTGACTGAGCCAGTTTTTTTGCCTATCAGACTAAACGGTCCCGCTTATCGGCAATTTCTTGAAGAGGAGTTACCCTTATTGCTCGCGGATGAGCCACTTTTGGTGAGAAACATAATGTGGTTCATACATGACGGGGTACCAACACATTTTGGTGGAGAAGCTAGATAATTCTTGAATAATACAATCAACAACCGATAGATAGGTCGGGATGGGCCAGAACCATGGCCTCCTAGGTCCCCAGAATTAAATATTCTAGATTTTTTCTAATGGGAATATCTAAAAAGTTTATTTTATATCACTGCAGTGAATACTGTTGAAGAATTGGGAAATCGAATAATAACCTCTAGTGACACGATGAGAAATACCCCAGGAATATTTCAAAGAGCGAGTGATAATATGCGAAGGACAGAGGCCTCTATTCTTGCAGGTGAAGGACACTTCAAGAAATTTATTTGGTTTTTAATTGTTCTGTTCTTCAGGTTGATATTGAATAATTATAAGTTGAGTCTCAGAAGACGAGCTATCAAAATGAAACCAAATTTTGGACATACCCATCAAGTTTTTCTATAATTTTTTCTCATTTAACGAATAACATACAATTCAAATAATTCCAATTCAATAATTTGTCACTCGAAATCGGTTGATGATACAAAAAATTACAAGTATCAAAAAAGTTTTTAAATTGAATGAAGATGACGATGATTGATTGTACGTACGCTGATCTCTGTGGCGTACTGCAAAAAAGTTTGAAAGGGCAAAAGGAGACATGGCCTCGGAAAAGAAAACACAGTTAAAATCTAGGACGTGTAATGATGGAGACTGTAAAAAATATCTTGCATTCCAAATTTGGGCTTGATATCTCAAAAATTGCAGGAGTTTTGAAGAAGATCTAACATAATTATGTGATTTGTAGATTCAATATGTTCACAAACTGCGGATTTGTTATCTGAGGGACGATGTTATTTGAATCTTGATTCAAAATTTCAACCTGTTTGTCCTATGTAAGTTGTTGGACATTCATTGTATTCAATTCTGTTAATTCCTAATATGGAAAAAAGCAATAAATACAAGTAGGCTTGAATATATAGAATTGAATGCCCAACGACTTAGGTATGACAAACAGGCCGAAATTTTGATAAGGGTTCAAAGAATATCTCTTTTCTTTGAATCTGGATTCAAAGTTTCTACCTGTTTGTCTTACGTAAGCTTTCAGGCATTTATTGATTTCAATTCTGTATTTTTCACATATTCCGGAAAGAAAACCAATAAATTCAAATAGTCTGCGTGAACAGATTATTATATCAACTTCCGGTTTCGCCGGAAAAGACATAAAGTTTGTTTTTTATATATTTTCATGATATCAACCGCATCAGGATTACTTTTTCAATGATGTATCACTTCAATGCATTCATTTCGATAATTAAACACAGAAACCGATAAATCGATTTTCATCAATATGGCCGCAATATGAATTCTGGTAGCGATGGCTGCTCAATGTGCTCTTAGATAGTAAGAGCTCAGTTATTCGACCATATTCTTATGCGTTTTTCCATTTAATCCGATAATTTCACATCATATCACTTTTTTCACGGAATTAGAATTTCGCTGATTTAAATTTGCAATTTCTCTGTTTTTAGTATTAAACACTACTTTTTACTATAGAATCTATCATCAATAATATATTGCTCATCAGGCTGAACTTGGAGTCTACTAAACTGCCTTTTCAGTCGAAAAAAGTAATTTTTCGGAACCTCATCACGGTTGGGAATACGTTCCGTATAAAGCTCTGCCGCTCTTCTGGAATTTGTACGACATCCCCCATATATTAGCAGCATATCTACATTTTCGTCAATAGTATACATTCTGATGTGAAAAGGAAACTACAAAACTTTATTGACAAAGAGACAACCAGTAATTACAACTGCGACGAAATAATTAAATCGTAGAACTGTCAGATAATGGCGGCACACGGATTTTCATAGTGCACACAGAATATTATCTGGAGAATGTTTCTGTGATCACTGGGATGATGCGATTTTGACTGGCTGGATCAGTTTAGATGATTATTTTGGATGAAAATCCAGTCCAGGAATGAAGATTTCTTCGGAAACTAAAAAGTAAAGGATTGCTACATGCACTCATGAAATAAAAATGTAGTGTTTACTACTAAAAACAGAGAAATCGCAAATTCAAATCAGCGAAATTCGAACTCCGTGAAAAACCTGATATAATGTGAAATTATCGGATAAAATGGAAAAACGCATAAGAATATGGTCGAAAAAACTGATCGTTTACTATCTAAGAGCACATTAAGCAGCCATCGCTACCAGAATTTATATCGCCGCCATATTAGTAAAAATCGATATATCGGTTTCTGTGTTTAATTATCGAAACGAATGCATTAAAGTGATACACCGTTGAGAAGGTAAGACTGATGCGGTTACTTTAGCATGAAAATATATACAGGGTTTTATTAAAAAAACTTACTATATCATTTTTGGTAAAACCGGAAGCTGATATGATAATATTTTCACACATGCATATGAGATATCGTAATTCCAATAACTTTGCAATATTCTGTTCAATTCGCTCTTCTAACAAAAAAGTTACGGTCTGTTACCTGTCCGCAGAGTCACCCGGTATATATATTTTTTTAATTTTTCACAAATGAAATAAAGGATGACAGAGGATTTGGAAATTTCTCAAATTAATAAACTTTGTAAAAATCTAAAATTCACCACTCGCAACATTCTAAATAGGTATAATTAGCACATAGTTTCTCACAATTGTTAGCTCTAGACACTTCAAAATGACATAGCTGTCAAATCTGGACGTATGTATCAAAAATAAGCATTGTGAAAATCAGATCATTTCATTTTATCAAAATGAATTTCTCAAAATAAATCCATCAGAAGATCATTTAATATAATCATCGTTCAAAATCTATCTAACTACTTATATTTATAAACATCTAAAACAAGTTCAGAAATACTTACAAACATCAATATACTCATACGTGGTTTCCCTGGTAAGCATATTTCAGGGTTTCATTGTGATATTCTGTTCAGTATGTAACTATCAAATGATAAAAGCTATTAGCAATGGTGGAAAATGATGAAAAAGCTGTGGTAAATTGAAAAAAGGGACATTTACTCGTCTGATTCATAATTCTCGAATTCTGCTTCCTCTTCCCTCTTTCTTCTTCGTTCCTCTATGCAAGTAAATTGCCTTACTAGTGGTGCATCATCTCCTTGTTAGCAATAAGTCCTGTACTGATGGTGATTCAACATTGGAACACGACCGGCCTTGACCATTTTTACATGCTAAACAACAGCTATTTAGCAACCACAATCAGCACTACATCCTTTTTACAGTTGCAAAAAACTGTGTTCAGTAGTTTTTCCATTGCAGGTGGGTTAGATTAGATCTAGTCTGAACTGTTCCAACTTCTCGCAGTCTTTTGGCTTTCTGGTTATAAACAAATCACACTTGAATTTGCTAATATAGCCGAAAATGATGATGTGCAACCACAGGTGTTGAAGGAAGACAAGCTGATTGCACTTGTTTTTTATTCCCAGTGTTTCTAACGAAACATGCATAAGAAAACATTTCGAAACAGCTAATTTTTAGGAGCTCGTCGCATAGTAAGAAATAAGCGAATTCTGTTAGTGATACCTTTTTTGGAGTTGAATTACTCTTCTCAAAAACATCAGCACATTGGGCTGTATTCATAAAAAAAAGATATGCTTTTGGGCAAAATTAAAAAAGATATCTTTCTCATTGTATTCATAATAATTTCGAGCGGATCCTTAAACTTCCAAAAGAATACAAGAAAGTTCACATACTCGTAGAGGAGTAAATGAGTATTTCTATTATAATAGCGACCTTTTTCTTCCAGCGCAAAGTAAATCCGTCTGAAAGCTAAGTTTGGTCAGTATCTTATTCAAACTCGAACTGAAAAGTTGTTTTGTACGATTCTTAGCAGAATGGCAGATTTTGTGGGTGTCAGGGATTTTAAACATTACATGCCCCGTTTGCCTACACTTGTTCGCGATTTTAAAGCATTATACCGGTTTGAAAAGGAAAATGTTCATTGGCTTTCAAACAGGTTCTTAGGAATTAATGAAGAAACTCGAGATGGTGCGTTGACATTTGTCCACAGAATGAAGATGTTAACGCTAAATAATTTGAACGATTAAAAAATGTTAGCAGTTAACCCTGAGATAGTTCTCAGCTCAATAGAAGTAGAAAATGAAGCTTATAAAAAAGTAGTCTGTGCTAAATATATGAAACATTATAAATTGACCAGAAACAATAGGGAATTAGCAATTGTTAGATTCATACAAACAAAACTTAAAGACCATAATTTAATCCTTCGTAAATCAATAAAAAATATTTAAATTTGTATTACAGCTTCCATGATATATACACCTGGCGTACTAATACATATTATGACGATTAAAACCTTTCTAATTTCTCGAATCGTTATATTTCAGAAACGGTAAACAATAAAGAGACATTTTTCATAGATGATCATCTGATCTACATCTCTAGTTTCTATGATAAAACCTACCGTTCTGCTGAATATCGCGAAAACCCATTTTTGTAACCTTTGACCACGAGTAAATTTGAAAATGATTCGTTTATCACTTGGCAAAGGTCTCACCAATATTAAGTAAAAATACTCGACATATGTTTGGAGTTGTTAGCCCATTATCAAGAGTAATACAATACTAAATTCAAAATGAGTGATTACACTTATGTATATCAGCATTCACGACAGGAGGTAAAGTGAAGTCTAGTGGCTCGTTACAAATTGACCGATCTTTATTATGAGCGGACGTAATTTCAATAATCTCCAAGATGTCCTTCCTTTTCCCTTTATTACCTGAATGCATGAGTTCGATATTCTCGAAATCTATGAAATGATTCTTGTTGATGCAGGGGTCCGAAAAACCCGTAGAATTTTTATTTTGGAGAATAGATCTTTTATGTTCCTCAACTCTCTTCTCGATGCATCTTTCAGTTTGGCCTATATAGAATGTCTCACATTCACTCCACTTTTATCTAATAATTTTGTTTCATCTTTATTATTAAGTAACAATGAACCCAAATTCCTTATATTAATGCTGATGGTGTTAATATTTCTTCTGTGTAATCTGTTACATATTTTGTTGCTGATATCAGGAATATAGTTAATTGGAAATTTTCTGTTAGATTCCTCAGTATGCAACGGATAAATGCTCTTCAACAAGAGTTTATGTCGTTTTTGTCTTTTTAGGGTATCAATTAATTTTGGTTCCTAGCCGTTGTTCTCAGCGATTAATTTTAAAACTTGAACTTCTTTCTTAAAATCGACAGCTGACAAAGGAATAGAAAGCAGTCTGTGCACAAATAAATGAAAAGCACTCAATTTGATACTCGAGAACTACTTTTATGAATCAGGGTATCTGAATCGGATGGTTTTCTTTTTATTTTTCATCATTTTCATTTTCCATTGTAAATTGAATCGATTGATGAAAAGAAACTGTAAGAAACTGAGTTGTCTGTGTATACCAATCCAAATACAGAAGATATTATCTACATATCTTTTATATAACAATACATTATAGATTAGGATGTTGGGGTAACTAAAATTCTATTTTCTAAATTTGTCATAAATATTTCACTTAATAACGGAGATAATGGAGAGCCTTTAACCATCTAATTTTTGATATATTTTATTATTGGACTTGGAATAACTTTGTTGGAGACATAGGTTTTCATTCGACATCGTGTCTTGTCTTTGAGTGGAGCTCAGTCTCTTATTGGATTGAAGTTGTTTATTAATTGTGGCTTCGACATTACTGCACGGTGTAGACAGATATAGATTAATTATATCGAAGGATACTTACTAATTCAGCATTTATCGGAATATTTAGATATCTCAAGTGATTGGTTAATTCTATGGAGTTTTGTATTGAGTATATTGAATTGTGTTGTATAGAATATAAGTAAGTTGTTCTAATATTTACATGATTTAGTAGCTGAAGCACTAACTAGTAAGTGTTAACGACTAGTTAGTCGTTAACTCTGTGAGTTAACGACTAACAATTTTGAATCGTTCAAATTATTTATATTGGAAATTTTAGAGAAAATTTTGAAATATTGTCTCAATATAAAAATTTGAACGATTAAAAATGAGATATAGTTCTCAGCTCAATAGAAGTAGAAGATGAAGTTTATGTGAAAGTAGTATGTGCTAAATATATGAAACAATCTAAATGCACCAAAAACAATAGGAAAATAGCAATTGTTAGATCCATACAAACAAAACTCAAAGACCATAATTCCACCCTTTGTAAAGCTGACAAAGGTAACAATACTACGATTTTATAAACTGATATGTATATTGAAAAAACAGAAAGACTATTCATTTCAGAAAATGTATAGAACTACAAGTTTATCTTACTTAAAAATTTGAAACCCAAGTCATATCTCTAATTAAAAAGTGTACGAATTTATTGCAAAAAGATAGGTTGAAATTGACTGTTATGAATCCAAAAGCTCCAATTTTATATTCAGTACCCAAAATTCACAAGTTAGATTGTTCCATGAGACCTATTGTTTCATATGTAAGTGCTTCAGCTACTAAATTATGTAAATATTATAAAACATACTTCCAAATTTGATACAACACAATCCAGTCTACTCAATACAAAACCAATCACTTGAGATCTCTAAACATTCCGATAAATGCTGAATTAGTATCCTTCGATATCATAAATCTATATCCGGCTACACCCTGCCGTGATGTGAAAGCTAGAATTAATCAACAACTTCAATCCAATAGTACATTAAGCCCCACTCAAATAGAAGAAAGGATGTCAGCTGTAAACAAAGTTATTTCAAGTTCAATAATAAAATATATCAACAATTAGATGGTTTACCTATGGGCTCTCCATTGTCTCCGTTATTAAGTGAAATATTTATGACAAATTTAGAAAATAGAATTTTTAGTTCTCCCAACTTCCTAATCAATAATGTATTTTAATGGAAAAGATATGTAGATGATATCTTCTGTATTTGGATAGACACAGACAGACAACTCAATAGTTTTTTACAGTATCTAAGTTTTTTTCATCGATTGATTCAATTTACAATAGAAAATGAAAATAATGAAACATCTTTGAACTTCTTGCACTTGCCGATTAGTAGGGCTAAGGCTCACTCGCCTTTAAAATATACAGAAAACCAACCTATTCGAATACTCTGATCATAACAGTAGCTCCCAATCCTAGAGTATTATATTGAGTGCTTTTCATTCTTTTGTGCACAGATTGCTTTCTATTCCTTTGTCAGCTGTCGATTTTCAGAATGACGTTCAAGTTTTAAAATTAATCTCTGAGAACAAAGGCTATGAACCAAAATTAATTGATATCTTAATAAGACAAAAGCGACATGAACTTTTGTTGCAGAGCATTTATCCGTTGTATACTGAGAAATCTATCAGAAAATTTCCAATTAACTATATTCCTAATATTAGCAACAAGATATGTAACAGATTACACAGAAATATAATTAACACATATCAGCACTAATAAAAGGAATTTGGATTCGTTGTTAGTTAATAATAAAGATAAAACAAAATTATTAGATTTAAGCAGGGTGTATAAAATACACTGCAGTAAATGAGAGACTTTCTATATAGGCCAAACCGGAAGATGCATCGAGAAGAGAGTTGAAGAACATAAAAAATCTATTCTCCAAAATAAAAATTTTACGGGTTTTTAGGACCACTGCATCAACAAGAATCATTTCATAGATTTTGAGAATATCGAACTCATGCATCCAGGAAATAAAGGGAAAAGGATGGACATCTTGGAGATTATTGAAATTACGTCCGTTCATAGGGAACACCAGCTAACAATCCTGTTGTGAATGCCGTTATCCATAAGTGAAATCACTCATTTTAAAATTAGTATTATATTACTCATGATAATGGTCTAACAACCCGAAACATATGTCGAGTATTTTTGATAAATATTCGTGAAACTTTTGCCAAGTGATAAACGAATCATTTACGAATTTACTAGTTGTCAAAGGTTACAAAAATGGGTTTTCACGATATTCAGCAGAACGGTAGGTTTTATCATAAAAAATGAGAGTTTTAGATCAGATGATTATCTATAAAAAGTGGGACATAGCAATGTTTCGTTAACTGACGATGGGTAAAAACGTAATATAAAATGTACAGAAACAAATATGTAAAATTAAAAACAGTAAACACCTCAAAAAAGTCTAGGGAACCCTTCTGAATATCGATATATCATATCCAGAACGATCAATATGGATGATTTTTTTTAAGAAATGAACACCTGCATCAATTTCTCACCAAATTATGTAGAGTGCCGCAACAGATTTTAGTTTTTTTTATAGAAAACTAAAAATGCAGCAGATGCGACGCTGCTTTATAATCATTTCATGTATTCAGTGTTTGAAATCAGTTAGTTGGCACTTTGTTTCTGTTGTAGGCACAAATAAAAGATTCAAGTTTTGTGATTCGACCATGGAAAGAGGACATTTGACTAGAGAAGAGATGTTACGAGCCGTTGGCATGCTCCAAGCTGGGAGCTCACAACGGGAAGTATACAGGGTTCTGGGAAGTAGCCTAAGTGTCATAAACCGTTTATGGTCGCGTTTCAATGAAACAGGTAGCGTAGAAGAACGCCATACAGTGCGTTTCAGGATTACTACAGTCACCCAAGACCGATTTTTAGTTTTACAAGCCAGAAGAGATCGTACTACCACATCATCTCAATTAGCTCAAGAGCTATCATGAGTTCATAATGTACAAATTTCCGACCAATTTGTGAAAAATCGACTGCATGAAGGTCAACTCCACTCCAAACGTCCTTTAAGTGTTCCACAATTGACCCATGGAAATCGCGCTACTCGTTTAGCTTGGTGCCAAGAACACGTAAACTGGGATCAAGAGAGGTGGGCCACAGTTCTCTTCAGTGATGAATCTAGATTTAGTTATTATCCCGATTCGGGAAGAATTCTAATATGGAGGGAACCTGGAAAGCAAAACCGTCTCCAGCATGCTCGGGAAGTTGTTAGAAAGGGAGGCGGATCAGTGATGTTTTGGGGCAGGTATACGCCTTGGTGGAAAAACTGACCTCGTTTTCATACAGAAGAACCTCACGGGAAATTCTTACGCAAATGAGATAGTTTTACCTATAGTGGTACCGTATGTCCAAACAATGGGTCAAAATCCACACTTTCAACAGGATAATGCCTCTCCTCATCGTGCAAGAGTTGTCTTGAACGTTTTTGAAGAGAATGATATCGATCTTTCACCGTGACCATCCTGCTCCCCACATCTGAATTCCATCGAGCATGTGTGGGACACCCTAAAAAGAAATCTCCTGCGTCAAAACGTCTTCCATTATGAACAGGAGCTTCGATTAGCAGTTCAGGGGGCTTGGAATGACTTAGGCCAAAATGTAATAGACAATTTAATATTGAGCATGCCGCGACGATGCCAAAGTGTCATTAATAACAGAGGTGGACTTTTTGAGTACTGAAAAATATATGTGCTTCCATATCGTTTCAGAAATATTAGTTCAGGATTTTTTTTTGTGTTTTACCAAATTTCGCCATTTGCAAATTTCAAATTTTTTTTATGATAGGTGCTTTGGAGAAGCCAAATATTATTTTGTTTTCTTGAGAAACATTATATACAATACATCCTAACAAAAACCGAAATATTTCTATAAATTCGAATCATCAAATTCAGATTATAAAGATATTAGTAAGTGTTCCCTAGATTTTTTTGGGGTGTTTATTTCAATTCCCAATTTAGAATCTTTCTTGACAAGAAAAGTTTTTTGTTTCATAGATAAATGATCGTAATATTACCGGTATATAATAACTATAACGATGAACCTACAAAACTTCTCCAAGTAAGCATAAAATGAGTCGTTAAACAGTTCTGAATTCCAAGTGAAATAGCAGTAGTCGGATTAATTCTGTGCATATTCTAATTCGTTATTTCACTCACACTCGTGTTTCTATTCGTAGTTTCATTTTCTTCATACAACGTAGCAAAACTTTCCGTCATGTATTCTATTGAGAATATTATCTTCATTCCGTGAATAGCACACTTGTTTCAAGTATCTTCATTCGCAGCAAATATAAGGATCCTCTAGATGGTAAGAATGCGAGTATAATAAGTGTAGGTGGAATTTCGTTAATTTTTGTGTTCGCTTTTACACTTCAATTCGTCCCAACGGATTCAAATAACTCTGTTCAACTGTATACAGCAGGGGTGCTCAAACTTAAACTGCTGGTGATCTACCTCAATATTTTCAGATTACTAGCTATCGACTCTGAGAGGCTGGAAGTAGGTGTAATGCAGGGTTGTCGTAAGTACACTATATTAACAAAACTATGACCGGTTTCACCACACTGTGGCTTCATCAGATAGATACAAACTAAGGAACAGTGTCATTTCTTATATATTAGTCTTATTTCCTACTTAATATTACAATAGGTACAAGAGGTATGTTGGAAAACCCATCGGAGTTGCTTACTTTATGAATTGAAAAGATTGAGTAAAGGAGAAGGATTTAGATCTAATTGACTATTAAGTAACCTACCTGAATTCTTCTCTTTGTTGATCTCTGAAATTTCCAATAGATTGAGTTTTTGTCTGTTATTTTCATTGTGTAGAATATTGAAATTATCAGTAGTGTAAGTGATTAGAATAATGGGAATCTGATTTATGATAATTAAAACTACGTTTGTGCTCGGACAATCTAACTCTGAAATTTCTGAAAGTTCTACCAATATAAATTTTATTACAATCCCCCCAAGACAGCTTATAAACACCGGATTGATTACTTTTATCAATTTTAGATTTGCAGTTTTCGATATGTCGGCCTAAAGAATTATCAGTTCGGAATGCTATATTGAAATTATAATGCGAGAGGAATGATTTTAATTTTAGACTAGGATTACTAATATACGTTAAGCTGTTGTATTTTGTGTCTGAACGTTTTATATTTGGAAATACTTCCTGGATTGCTATTTGAATTTTTTGCGTGAAATCATGTTCTCAATCATAGTTGGACTGTAACCGTTATTGACTGCTATTTGTTTAATTATATTTAGCTCTTTTATGAAATTATTTCGTGACATTGGGATATTAACGAGTCTATGTACCATACTATTGTAAGCTGCTAATTTATGTGGATAAGGATGTGTAGACGAGCTGTGAATAGTAATATCTGTATGCGATGGCTTTTATTTCATTGATAATATGTATATCGATTTTCATCAAGTAACGACCTCCTCAATCAAATTACATTATTTTAGTCAAGGTTTGGGTTAGGCTTAGGTTCGATTAGGTTTCTTCTCTATAATATCAATTAAAAAACTCATAGTTATTCAAAATTGCGAGTTTATTGATTGTTTCAAAACAAGAGTTACATATGTTGTTAAACTTCACTAATGATTGACTTTGGATGTTGAAGCGTGGCACTGCATGGTACGTAACCACTGAGTGCTAATCGCAAGCATGATGACATATGATCATCACTCAGTCGATTTCGATATTTTGACTTAATTATCTTCATTTCATAAAATGCAGACTCGCACAACTAAGTTGACCCAAACATTGCCGTCAGTTGAAGGGCGATTTGACCTAGATTCAGATATTTATCTTCAGGTATCAAACACCAAACATTTGTAACAGATGCTGCTGCTTTGAGATGTATATCTGTAATAATCTGCACCAACTCATTTTCAACAGAACATGAGTTCATATTGAACTCACATGCTATATCAGTAGCTAATTCTTCAATGTTTTTCCATGAAAAAGGATAACTCATAAATGATGCTTTATTTGCCAATTTACTGCAATCATAAAAACGCATTTTGAATTGTCCCAAATTATTAGATAATTCAGCCTCATACGTATCATAATTCAACTGAGGAATCTTTGCTTTCAAAGATGAAAAATGTTTCAGATCCTTTCTTTTCAGTTGATCTATCATACGTTGCAATTTTCTTTTGAATGCGTTCACTGCGCTAATCATATCAATAATAGTCTTATTTTACCTCGAAGCTCCAAGTTAATGGTGTTTAAGTGCATTGTGATGTCAGTCTGCCTTTTTTCGTTTTTCAACATCTGAGTGTCATCACCTCTTTTGTCTAGAAAAGCTGTTATTTCGGGCAAAAACTATTTTTGAAACCTCTCTAGACATTTTCCGCGACTCAGCCACCTGACGTCCGAGTGAAGAACTAAATCAATGTGTTCAGCTGACTCCCTATCTTCCAACTGAAACTCAAAGAGCCGCCGTTGCAAGCTACGTGCACGGATGAAATTCACAATTTTTGTTGCAATGCCCATAATTTTCTCCGTGTTTCAAACTTTTTAACGCAAAACTTGATGTATTAGCTCGACACAATGCTACAGAATTCTTTTTGTTTCCAGTAATTGCTGGTGCTCTATCGGTTGTAATGCACACTAATTTATATATTGGTAGCTTGTAGTTTTTCACTTTGATTGTCAAAAATTCTTCCTCAGCCAAAATGTCATTGAATACCATCTGAATAAAAATACACAGCTGGGCAGTGTCTGTCATATCGGTGGATTCGTCGAACTGTAAAGAAAAGTATGTTCATTTCATGATACCATGTTTTACTTTATCTGCCATATCCTAACTTCAATACACCTTGTGGCAGTCGGACGAGACAACTGAAGTTCTCTAATAGCAGACATGATTTTTGTTTTATTTTTAAAATCTCCAAATGAAGTCTCACCTGCTTCAATTAATGCTTCCTTCAACACCGATCCAACTTCGAATGGTTTCTCGTGTTTCGCCAATACATGAGGTATTTTAAATAAATCGATCGTAGGAGCTTTTGATTGTTTGACTGTTCTTGTGAACATGGAAAGAATAAAAACGCGGCTTTTCTTTGACAATTACTGCGCGTTCCTTTGATAAAGCCGCATTTTGCCGTTAGCAGGGTGTAATTTTATTAAAAATTTTTTCTTCTCGAGATCTACTCAGAAAGCACTCGGGATCGACTGGTCGATTGCGATCGACCGTTTACAAATCAACAAAATTTGCTACCGAAATTTGGAATCGGTGGTTGCAATTTCTAGAGGGCTAACGTCAATATTTGGCTGCAAGTCTCGTCCAGTTAACAAGCGGTTCATGTAATTCTCATTTGTTCTCAACCTATAATATTTGATAATTGTTTGTGTCTTTTCAACTTCCGACATCGTGACAGTCGGTCGAGATATCTGAAGTTCTCTAATAGTAGACATGATTTCTGTTATATTTTTAAAATCTCCAAATAATGTCTCACCCGCTTCAATACCACCAATATTTCAGATATTTTAAATGACGCGATCTTAGCAGCTTTTGATTGTTTGGCTGGTCTGGTGAAAAAGAAGTTGGCTTAGGCTATCCCCTTGCTTGATTTCCTTTGCCAATTCAATTTGTACGGACCGTCGCCTTCTTATTTGTGTGGCTTTGACAATTTCATGCATTTTTTTATGACCTGTTCAATTTCTCTATTTATATTTAGTTCTTATTGAAGACCACTTTTCTATGAATCATATACACTCACACCACAAAAATTGTCGCATCACCTGGTATTCTTAATTCCACGATCGATTAAGCAGCTCGATCGCAGTTTCTTTGTCAACATATGTTTTTGGACATATAAGATGAAAAAAATCTTATCTATGTAGTAACATTTGTTTCCATTTGATCTCAAACACGGCTGAAACAAGAATGAGTTTATTTGACTATCAGTATTCATTGAATTTCTCTTCAGTTTTCACGCTAAATTAATGCAAGTTTTCTGTGTTTCTTGTTGATTTTCGATTCTATGAGTTTACTGTAATGGCTGCTGAACATCTTGGACGCTGTTTGAGTGATCATGAAGTGGAAAGAATTGTGACACTTCTAGAGGAGAGGCGAAGCCAACGTTACGTGGCTAACTTGTTGAATGTTAACCAAAGCACTATTTCGAGACCAATTAATCGGTACCACGAAACGGGGGAATATTAGAGAAGGGCCGGAATGGGAAGAAATCGGATAACAACGATTGATGATCGTTGGCTTCGTTTAACTGCACTAAGAGTTCGGCACTGTACGGCTAGAATGCTACAAAATGAACTTGCACTTTCCAGAAATGTGCATATTTCATTGCAAACTGTTAGGAACAGGCTCAGAGAAGACGATATCAGACCAAGGGTAGCTTCTACCGGCCCGCGCCTCACCAGAGAGCATCGAGTTGCAAGAATTCAGTTTGGGAGGGAACACGAAAATTGGGGTATTCCAGAATGGTCGAATGTTCTCTTTTCTGACGAGTCCAGGTTCTGTCTTTTATCAAATGATAGACGCATGCCTGTACACAGACGACCTGAGGAACGGTATCAGCAATGCAATATCCAGCAAATAGAAAACTTCGGAGGGGGCGCAGTAATGGTTTTAGGAGGCATTTCTTTACATGCTCGAACTGAGTTAGTCGTAGTGAAAAATGGAAGAACGACAGCGGCCAGATACATCGCAGATATCCTTGAACCCCATGTTGTACCCTTTGGTGCATTAATTGGCGAAAACTTTTTTATGAATGATAATGCTCGACCTCATGCAGCTAAAGTAGGGGCTTCCGAGACGTATACTGGCAGTAATTAGTGCCCGGGGATGAAACACTCGATTTTGAAAACGATTAGGAACCATTCGATGCTAGTTGATTGGTCTCTTCGCGAATGTTGGAAGATGATAGAATTTTTCAATTTTTCATCAACGCGAAAATTGTTGATATTTTTCATCATAAACTCATCTCTTTTGAATGATATCTTCTTAAGATATCGTTTTGGTAAAGAAACATAACTGTCGATGTTGTGGCAGCAGAAAAACCCCCACGAACTGCATCAATCCCCATTTCTGAGTGAAAAAGTCACCGTTTGGTACGCTGGTTTTAGGGTGATTGGACCGTATTTCTTCGGGGATGAGAGAGAGAGCCACCGTAAATGTAAACTTTAAGCGATACGTTTTCATTCTAGAGAACTTTTCATCCCAGAATTGACGAAGAATGAAGAGAAAAAATGTTTGGTTCCAAAAGGAGGGTACCACGGCACATACAGCCAGAGCCTCAATGGAAGTTGTGTGACGCATTTCTCCTGGTCATGTAATCTGTCATTTTGGTGATGTCCGGGGCCTCCTCGTTCCCCGGATCTCACTGTTTGTGATTATTTTTGTGGCTAAACCTAAAGGCTAAGGTCTACGTCTATAAACCTCGAAATCTGCAAGAGTTGAAAGGGCAACTGACACCGATTTATTAGAGCGTGTGATGCAGAACTTTTAGAATCGGCTTTAGCAATCTGTTTCGCAACACGAACATCATCTGCCTGATGTCATTTTCAGAACATGATTCGTTTCACTAAATGGTAATATTTAAGCTTTCATTTTACGTATTTAAAATTGTACTACGTTGAAAAACGCCCTTCCATTACGCCCCACTCTGTGTATCAATTCCACTGACCAGTTAAGACGTAATATTATGTGAAAGGTGACACAAATTTATGGGGATCATAATAAGTATTCACATTGCTTGTAATTTCATACATATGCATATCTCAGTTTACCATGTGTTATCAGAATAATACTTCCGGGGTAAAATCTTGATGGTCCTAAGTGTTTTTTACATCGCGACCGAACTTGCGTGTAGGATTTCCGTAGGTAAATACACGTTATATTGAAATAATTAATCACGACTTCTTACAAATTACAGCAGTTTAATTTATACCGATCCCCTGAAGAACACAAGATATGTAATTTTCTCTCTACGTCGTTAAAACACGTTACTCCCAACCAGATTTATCGTTTTTGATACTTTCGGTTTTAGGCACACGCCATCTCGTATGAATGAAACAGATTAACACAGAAAATTAAATGAACTTCATCATTCCAGACATGGTGGCAGGTAGTATGTTAAGGCCACCTCCAGTTTGACGCTAATCAGGTGCTTTCATGGATTAAATCACCTCTAACACAGTTGAGAACTTGGAATGTTTGACACTGATAATAGACAAAAAAGTCGCGTATAGGAGTTTAATTATTTTCATTTCATAACATTCAACCCAACTGATTTGATCTTTTGTGCACAGATAAATTATTTTTAGGATTATAAACAATTCAATTTCTTCTCTCAAACTTCACTTTCATGATTGTACGAATTCAAAACTTGTTTCATATGACAAGCGGAACCTATAGAGCACTCTCAATTCCACATTCCGAAAAAAAATCATTCATTCTTTCTTCAGATCTATCTTTGTAATCTAGTCATTTCATCCCAAGAAACGTCGAAAATTCAAAGCGTCAACCTAAACTATCAATTACCGATGTTTTCTGTGAGAAAGAAAAATAGACTGATTTCTGTGGTTCTCATCTGTATTCAAAATCAACTGACGAAACCGAAAATTATCATGAATCGTTTAATATGATAAACAGCAAATATATTTTCAAGAATATAATCCATATAATACTAAAGCAGTAAGGCTTATTTCGAGGAAAGTGAGGGGGACGGTTGGAGTTTGAACCGGGCGGGAAGAAAGGGACGGCGTGGAAAAGCGGGGGACGTGGGCCCCACTAAATCTGATATATAGTTAACATCATTGTATTATATTTGATGGTCCCTAATGTAATTTACAAATTTGTGGATCTTATTTCTGCTTTCGACAAGAACACTTCAATTCAGAAGATGTTTGTTCTCTCTGATAAGCAAATTGTGTGAATTTTGGTCATTTTCAATCTATACGAAAGAGTTATGTATAGGGCAATCACATAAGGTGAAATTTCTATTTATTCAGTAGTGTTCCTTCACTTCATTACTAATTTCTCGCTTTTGTATTCCGAAGACTCCCAAGAAATTTTAATTTGAGAAGAACTTTCATTTTCTATTTCATTAATATACATGAGAAGTAATTCTTCCATCTTGCTGTTTCAAGCTCATAAATGATGTTTATTATAATTCATGAATCTTATTGGATTCTTACCTGATCTAATACGGATCAGAACTTTTGGGTAAAAATTAAAATTTGAAACTATAGATCTGCATATATTCATCTTTGTGAAGTATATATTTGATACTTATGGAACTCAAAATTTGGAATATAGTGAATTAATATCAGAGTTGTTGATGATTTAATTTCTATGCCTAAAGAGTGATTGAACAATTTGTTTTTTTTTAATCAATATTGAAATGTTTTTAATTTGATCTCATGCTAGCACAATTGGAGAAAGTTGGGATTCTCAAATTGAATGTTTCCTTTTGAATTGGGACAGTAGTGAATAGTGTTGAAATTTGTGTAGTTGATGAGTAGTATCCATAAAACAATTCTGGAAGCTGCGTTACCCTAAGGATGACTGAGGTAATATATGAGAGATTTCCATGTAACATGAAGAACTATTAAGTAAAAATATGAATAATGAAGTGAATATAATAAGGCGTTCTGCATAGATAGAGTTGGATATTAAAAGGCGTTCAGTATATTAGGCGTGTAGTATATTGGCTATTTAGATATAAAAGGCGATCTTTATGGGCTCACTAGTATATAAAATTAAAGTCGTAATGCCTTTTCCGGGAATAATCAGAGGGGATAACGGTAGTTTGAACCAGGCGTAGAAGAAGCGACGCAGTGAAAATTCGGCAGCCGAAGTCCCCCGCGAGTATTTTTTCTGAAGGAGGAGGGTCGAGGAAGTTGTTTGTCTAATTTGTTTGAAATGGCAAAAAAAGACATGTGTCCAGAAAAGAAAACACTTAGAAGATTATACTTGACATAAGGACGTGTAATGATGGAGGCTGAAAAAAATTGCTAACATTTCAAATTTGGACTAATTATCTTAAAAACTGCAGGAGTTCTGAAAAAAATACCAATTTTTGTGGAAATTTCAATACACTGTAGAACCGTAATGAAAGTTTTGCGGACCTATGTTTAATTGAACTTTTTCTTAAGATTGCACGTAGATTTAACCCCTATATATCATATATATATATATATATATATATATATATATATATATATATATATATATATATATATATATATATATATATATATATATATATATATATATATATATATATATATAAAAGGCAAGAGAGTATTGAACAGGAGGAAAGAACTACAGGAACGAGCGGAAGTAATTGGCAATACGATAGAGCGGAAGAATATGAGGGTCCAAATTCTCAGTGAAAAGAGTCGTATTTTAATGCGAAAGGAATGTGAAAGAGATATTGCAGGTAAAAAGAGACTTTGAAAAGGTGAGAAAGACAGAGAATGAGTACGGAAGAGCAGTTCTTCAGAGAAGTGTGAAGTAGGAACAGAAGACAAAGGCAGAAATGAGCTAGGAATATGAGAAGCGCAATAAGAATTTATTAGGAAGAATAACAAAGAGGGACAGTGTGAAAATCAAGAAAAGAATTTACGATAAGCAATCCAAGAAAGGCATAAATATCAAAACAAGAGATAGAAGCATGAGCTGAGAAATTGCTGTATGAAAGAGACGTAAGAATTTAGAACTGTGCCACAAAATCAAGGAAAGAATTGACAGAAAGCTAGATCTAAGAAAGGCATAAATATTAAAACGGGAGACAGAAGCATAAGCGCAGAAAGTTTTGTATGAAAGAGACCTAAGAGTTTAGATCTGTGCAATAGCACATTGCTTGAGTAAGTGCAGGAAATATGAGAGAGGAGAATGTGAATGGTGAGTGCCTGGAGAACATCTTAGGAAAGCGTTTTCAGAAATATATATATATATATATATATATATATATATATATATATATATATATATATATATATATATATATATATATATATATATATATATATATATATATATATATATATATATATATATATATATATATATATATATATATATATATATATATATATATATATATATACGAGTTGCCTATATATCTGTTCATGCAATCAAACTGATTTCATGAAAAATATTAATTCACCACCCGGTAATTAATACCATTGCCAGGCAATGATTATAATCAAAACATATCCTGGAATAATTATATATTAGGATAAGGTTAAATGTTATGAGAATATATCAATCTACCAGAATATATAGATACTATAGCATCATCAGACAATGATATCAATGTACCAACGAGTAGTGTCAGAGGCTTTTTCCCCAGCAAAAAAAAAATATATATATATATATATATATATATATATATATATATATATATATATATATATATATATATATATATATATATATATATATATATTATTTAACACCCTGTATGTAGTTGTGACAACATGGATTTCCTGAATTTCCATCAATTGACTATTTCAGTACCAATCAAAAGAAATAGAAAAATTTCTCAATACCCTAATTTTCTCATTATTCAATTCAATACATGCTAGTTATGATTATCACATATCCGAAAAGCATCTCGCAGAAGAATAATTATCAGAATGTTTTTCGACTCAGCAACGTGTCCAGTGGTTGTTTCGTCGAAACGATTCCCGCTTTCAGCTTGGTAGCGCACGTGGAATACGAAATCCTGGTAGCGACCATCTCGATGATTTGACGTAAGCTGCTCGCCATCCTAATTAAGGTCTCACGTGATTCTTTTCGCCAAATAGAAACGAGCAGATTTTAATAACAGTATGTTGTACGTCGACCAAATAACATTAGAAATATACAACGTTGCAATTAATAAAGGAGTAAGGTGGAAAAATAAGTTTTTGATTAAAATGTGAAAATCTTATGATGAATTTCTTGTTCTACTTAAATGAAAATGAATAGAAATATAAGGGAAAACATAACTGCGAAAATAATATGGAAATCGAGAATGGTAGTATAAGAAAATCAATTTCCTATATCTTGTTGGACTTCTACATCAGCAAGGCTTCTTCATTTTCTTCGCATCCTTATCTTCCAACAACCTGCCTGCATCATTGAATGGCAGCAATTTAGAATATTCTCTACTACATTATTTTTTACTCCAGAGTGACTTGAGCAGCATATCATATTTGAAGTTCATAAATAGCCCATTTAGAAAAGTTAACTGTAGAAGAAATCCCACCAAGAACATTCTGTAAAAAACTAACTAGATAAACGATGACGCTGTTTGTTTATCTCGTAAAAGATCTGCGACTTCTTCATTTTTACAGTTAATGTTATGTGACTTGGCCGTTGAACATTCTTCATACGTTAGCGGGTAGGTGCAAGTGAATTTTGTTTAATGTTGTCGTTTAATGTTATATCTGTTTTAACTATCTATGTTTGTTAAGCGATATAATAGCCCATACTGGTATTGGTATTTAGACGCAATTGTCTTATTTTAGGCTGCTGTTGATTGTGCAACACATGTATTCAGCATTGACAATGCTGACTTCTGCTCTCTTTTTTTCTGGAGCGTCAAAGCGGCCACCGATCTAACAAAAGATAGACCTCCAGACAGACTTCTATCAATGATTTGTAGTCAGTCGGTACTGGAAATATTTTTTTATACTGTTTGTTTTAGACTCGCCTATTCATAAGTTTTATTGAAATACGCAGTTTCATCAAGACCAAAAAATACCTGATCACCCAAACGACTTCCCTTTTTGACTTCAGAACCAGATGATTTTGGAGTGGAGGTCTCAGCATCACTAGGCAACTCAGACTACATCCTTTTATCTGCTACTGGATTCATTGTGCTGCCGATAAACCAAGAACCTTAACCACCCAGATGCATATGGCACCAAACCCGTGCTAATTCGGATGAGCTGCGTGAATTCTTTTCGTCCTTCCCATTCCGTGATGTTTGCCTTTTAGATCCTGACATCAATGTGTGTCCTTAATCAGTTACAGAAATCATTCATTCAGGAATGTATCTCTACATCCCTCATTCCATGAAAAGAACAACAGCACAAAAGCCATGGTCCAACGAAAACTGCGAAAGAGCCTCTGCAGTCAAGAGGAGAGGTCACAAGACATGAATGATAAATCCAACAGAGGAAACAAGAACAACCTTCGTACGAATACGAACGTATGTAACCTGACAACCGCAATAGTAGAGGCCAATTTCAACGAAAGGAAAACTAATAAACTCCTTGAACAGGCAAGCGGGACTAGACATTCTGGTCTATGGTAAAGACTGTTAGTGCCAATTTCTGCAAATCTACGTTTCCGCCTCTTGTTAGAGTAGTCGGAAGTATAGCATCATCTCCAAAAGAGAAAGCCGATCTCTTTACTCTCCTGTTGTCAAGAAATTCTGTGCTAGATTCATCTAACGCAATATCACCGAACAATCCACCTACAAATCCTTCCACAGCAGATATCAAGTTCAGAGTCCGCACTGTGAGACGGGCTCTCGAGCAACTGATCTGCAAGAAGGCTGTTGGTTCAGTCGAAATACCGCCAATCGTCCTGAGAAAGTATGTTCCCGAATTGGCACCTATTCTTGAACGTCTGCTTCAGATTTCTCATGAAAGCCAGACTTTTACAAGCAGCTGGAAAATAAAGAGAATTCAACTGATCCCAAAAAAAGGAAAGAAGTCCTTACCCCAAAA
This sequence comes from Cryptolaemus montrouzieri, assembly GCA_013387265.2. Taxonomy (NCBI): domain Eukaryota; kingdom Metazoa; phylum Arthropoda; class Insecta; order Coleoptera; family Coccinellidae; genus Cryptolaemus; species Cryptolaemus montrouzieri. Next base: position 22,640,118 of record JABFTP020000185.1, read on the forward strand.
CTACCGTCCGGTTGCACTTCCTCCTATTATGTCCAAAGTATTGGAGAGAGTCGTAAATGATGAACCCATAAAATATTTTGAGTTGCAGGGATTTATTTACGACCGTCAATATGGTTTTCGCAGGCAAAGATTGACAGGAGATCTGCTCGCCTACGTCACTTATCAACGATGGAAAAGTACGGGGAATCTAAAGCAATAGCCCTCGACATCTCTTAAGCCTTCGATAGGGTTTGTCATGCAGCCTTGTTGAATAAACTTGCTGCATATGGGCTTCCCGAAGAATTGCAGGGTTGGATAAGTAGCCTCCTTTCAGTTCGATTACTTTCAAATAGATCAATACAAAATGTGGCCGACGGTTTAACATCTGATTGTTTCGGGTTGCAAGCAAGAGTACTTCAGGGATCCATTCTTTTGCCAACCATGTTTTTGTTTCAGATGAACGATCTTCTGTCTTTTACAGAGAACGAGATCTTTGGTTTTGCATACGATTCCAACCTGGTTTCGTCTTTCAGTAGTCTGCGGCCGATTACAGCTGCGGAATCTCAGCGTCATAGATGTCAACAAATTAGTAACTTAAACTCTGACTTACAGAGGATATTTTAGTCGTGTTGTTGAACCTGGTGAGCTTCAACGCGAGCAAGATGCAAGCAACTACGTTTTCTAGAAAGGTCCCCGCTGAAGAACCTCCTCTAATGATGCAAGGCCAACAAGTAGCATCCAAAGATTCGATGCACCTTCTCGGAACAACGGTCAACTCCGGGTTTTTCTGGCATGAATATGTATCAGCAATAGCTGAGTCGGCATCAGCTAAACTCAGTTTATTTTTCAGAGCTAAGCGATACTTCACGTCATCTCAGCGGTTGCTCCTATATAATTCGACCTGCTTTGAAATATTGTTCCTATGTATGGGGATCTGCGCTTAAACATTCGTTGCCGATGTTGGATAGTGTGCAAAAACGGACTGGGTGCCTCATTGACAACCCTGAGATCACCTGCGATCTCCGACCGCTGGCTCTCAGAAGACAATTTGACCTTTCTCTGTTCTACAGATACTTCCACGGATGATTCTCCAAGGAGTTGAAAGACCTTGTTTCGGGAAAACTCATGTTTTACCACAGTAAGGAGTTCTCTTCATATGGCGACCCCCGGAAACTCTCTATCTATAAGAATTCCTTCGTTTACAGGGCCGGTGAGCTGTGAAACTCGCTTCTGTCCAACATCTTCCAACATCCTACAATTTGACCCTTATCAAGAAGCGAGTTAACAGACCCCTCAATTCTTCCTAGGCGCCCACTCATGTGGTGTAACAAGTTCGCATATTCCTGAGAAGCGCGCATAAGAAGAAGAAAGGTTTCCTGTACAACAAAGAAGTTAAGTGTTCCTATATTTGGAACCATGAGTTGAAATCTCGACTGAAGATTCTAATTCAATTTTCGAATTTTTCGTAAATATATCAATCTAGTCAGTTTTTCCAATATTTTCCTTCCAGGGAAACTTAATTCAGGCATTTACGAATATTTTGAAATAAGGTGATAATTTTAACTGTACTTGAATAATGTAAAGATTATTTCCACTTTTTGTTTTAACTATAGCTGTGCAATTATTCAAACCTGTAAGTTTGACATTTCAGGCCTTGGTCGTCCAATATTTACAGGCAGCAGAAACAGAGTGAAATGAGATTTCAGTCAACAAACCCCTTATCATTGTTTCCATCGTTTTTACTTCAGTTATCGTTTATTTATTTACCAGTCAAATTGTCGATATTTCGATTTTTTACACGCACATTTTATCGTGTCGCTCGGATATGTTCATGAATAATGAATGACGCGTTTGACATTCCGTTTCCATATTCGCTAAATTCCTAACCTATTTTCGTACAACCATTCATTTCAGCCACTTCTACTAGGCCGATATCTGGAACAAATTGCCGCAAATAATAAGTTTCAAGAATAAAATAAAGCGTCGCCGTGGCTGTTATTTCATTATTCCAGGATTCAGCAACACTCGATCGCCTCCTCTCCGCGAGGTTGCATGCTGAAAAAGCAGTGTTCGGAAAATAACGGCGCCACTATCTGCGGTCGATCTTTGGTTATTAGGCGCAGGCGATGCCTAACGCTATTACCGGTAATTGATGATATTATTTCGAATTTTCAGCCGGGGATTGAGACATTCATATCAGAAGTTTGAATGTCCCGTAATTATATTATTATGTCAAAACACGGTCTTGTAATTTGCAATTAGGCAAAAGGGGAAACACGGATATCGTGAAAAGTGTATATAAAACACTTCTATTTCATTTAATATCAGCTTGTTTCTTATTAGCGTAAACAAATATGAAAGATATTAAACACGCTTCGACAATTAAAACCCATCTAAATGAATGCTATTACAATAGATCAAATTCTTCAGTTTTTCATCGAGTGAACTCGATTTTATCATTTGTGATGAGAAATAACTTAAAAGCGGTAATTTCGACAACAAAATCAGTAATTACAGACCACGAAATATATAAATTTATCAACTCCAATCCACAATCTCCCGAATTATATTCGTTGAGAAAACTGCATAAACGTAATAACCCTATTATATCTGTTATTTTCGGTCAAAATTACTACAATACAATACTCTACAATAAGAGTTTTGGTTGACTGGAGAAGCCTAAAAGAGTCATCGCAAGCAGTTTTGTCACCGTAAAAAGTGTTTTATGTATATTTTAGTTTGAACTTATTATACCATCTATTCAACAGCTTTGTCTCAAATTGTTTTTCAATTCGTACCTTTGAATAGCTTTAATGATTAGGCTACCATAATATACTACACTCGGAGGCAAAATTAGCGGAACACTCGAAAATTTAACCACATTCGAAGTTCGATATTTTTCCTAATTCTCAACCGATTTAGATGATTTGTTCGGCAAGTTATAGATCAACTCTTCTGCTTTGTAGAAATCATGTGAAAAACCTAAAAAAATTTGAAAAAATTTTATACGGGGGCAAAACTAAAAGTGTTTTTTTTGTCAAAAATTCGTAACACCCTGTGGAATTTCGTAGTCCGAGTTGAAACTTACAATATCATGGTCTATCAAGACACATCTTTCTACAGTAACGCCCTTCTTGTTTCATGCGTTTATCTCTATTTTTGCAAATTATATTTAATTTCAAGTGGAAAATCACCATTTTGGAGAAATTCCATTGAATCAAGAAATTGTCATTAAAATTCGTCTATCAATTTGGAATTTTCTTATTATCACTCAGGCGGGTCGAAATTGTCGTTTGCGATTTTTATGTTCGAATTGCATTAGTTATTGATGACAATCTGGTTAATTTGGTGAAAATTAGAAATTCATAGGAGATAACAGTCGGTAGGTATTAAAATACACAACCTAATGCTGGGACCATTGATAAAACTTTTCATTTACACATGTGCACACCTTTTTTTTATCAAATATGAGATACAACACACGTTTTTTTGTATATGACCACACTTGCACTTGTTTAAAGAATGAGAGTTTTCCATTCTTTGATTTGATACAAATTCGATCGGTTGCGGTGTTTTGTGATTCTCTTACTGTTTACGATTCGAAACGGTATTTTTCATTCAGAATGAGAGATTTACCACCAACCTCAGTAGCAAGGGCAGTTACATTGATCGAGAAAAGGCGCACCTACCGCTCAGTCGGTACCATGTTGGGTGTCTCGACGTCATTTATCCATCGAATCTACCGACGTTACAGGGAAACTGAATTGTACGTGAGGAGGCGAGGACAAGGAAGAAATCGGGCAACCCGCGCTATACATGACCGTTTCATCGTCAATCAAACCATAAGGAATCCTCGTCTTACTGCTGTTTAGGAACGTAACATTTTACAAGCAGTGGATAACATTAACGTCAGTGTGAGGACAGTCAGAAGACGATTAAATGAAGTTGGTCTGAGCTCATACGCGCAAGCAAGAGCACCAAGACTCAAGAGAGCCCATCGGGTAGCAAGATTGGCGTTTGCTAGGGAGCATGTTGCATGGACAATCAATCAGTGGAGACGAGTTTTATTTAGTGATGAGAGCCGATATTGTGTGAATTTCGTGGATGGTAGAGATAGAATATGAGGCATCGAGGGAACGGTACAATCAAGCGAACTTCGCAGGAACTGAGCAATACGGTGGAGGGTCAGCTATGATATGGGTGGCATATGCTTGGGAGTACGAACAGAACTGGTGATTATTGGCAATGGATCACTCAATGCCCATCGGTATATAACAGAAATCTTGAAGCCCCATGCTGTGCCTTTTGCTCCTTACATAGGGAAAATTTCCTTTTATGCACGATAACGCGCCCCTCATACTGCGCGCATAGTGATAGAATATCTCAATGAAGTTGGGATCACACGAATGGACTGGCCGTCGCGGTCACCGGATTTAAACCCGATCGAACACGTTTGGGACATTCTTGAAAGAAGGGTTCGACAACGGAATCCAGGCAACGTTGAAGAGCTGACATTGGCTTTGGTGGAAGAGTGGGACAACATACCTCAACAGATGATAGACAACATCATTGGGAGAATGCGAAATCGTATGCGCGCTGTTATAACAGCTCAGGGGGTCATAGATTTTGTTATTTTTGTGGGTCATCATGAACAGTTTTCTCAACATGTTCATTTCATTTCACGAGTGTATCGCCAGGATACACACCTACTCTCAATTTTGGACGGGAATGATAATTATTATAGAGTGTCATACAAAAAAATTCAAAAATAAATGTGCAAAATCAACGATTTTTCCAGTGTACTTCGAGTTCTCCCGGAGCGTGAAATTGGCCAGTGAATTTCAAAAGTTTTCATTTCGTTAGATTTCCGCTTCTCTAATTTTGATTTTATTTTTTGGCTAACCTCCGATGTTATGCACCTACGCAAGATTATAACTAAATTCTTGAAATTTGTGACTTTTCGCTTCAAATTGGATATCTCTTGTAAAAATAGAGATAAATGCATAAAACAAGAAAGGTGTTACTGTAGGAAGATGTGTCTTGACAGACCATGATATTGTTTCAACTCGGACCACGAAATTCCACAGGGTGTTACGAATATTTGACAAAAAAAAAACACTTTTAGTTTTGCCTCCTTATAAATTTTTTTTTCTTTTCTCTTATAGTTTCTACAAAGCAGAAGAGTTGATCTATAACTTGCCGACAAAATCATCTAAATAGGTTGAGAATTAGGAAAAATATCTGACTTAGAATTTGGTTAAATTTTCGAGTGTTCCGCTAATTTTGCCTCCGAGTGTATTTGAAATCCTGTATTCTTAAGTTCACTGATGAAACTTCCCTAGCAGTCGAAGGGATCATTCTTACAAATCAACTCTCTTCTTTGGCTTTTTATATTAAAACGTAACATAAGCTGATTGAATTCTCATGCTGAACGCGAAATCTACCATAAACGAATGCTCACCGATAAGGAAAGCAACCAATAGTGTCCAAATTATGACAATTTTCATTCATTTAAAAGAGATCAAACTTTTTTCAAATATTTCGAAGTAGCTCATTTTCTTCAAGTTAGGAGGTTTAGAAAGTTTTAAATTATTCGATCGCCTTTCTACATGCTCAAACTTGAACGTCATAATCTGATTTATATCAGCTAATTCTGTCATCCTTAATTGAAGTTTGTAGGAACTGGTGTTAGTTGAGAGATACTATCCTTGATTACTGCAGAATATTCGATAAATGGCTATGGAGAGTTGTAACAATCGGAGGTTAAGCGGAAAAAATCTCTCGCGAATCTTAGACGAAGAATTAGTGACAGTGATGGCGGTGAGTTCGAACCGATTCATATTTTTGGGTATAAAATGCAAATTTTTCGGCGAAGACGTTGATATTGAGGAAAATGTATAAAATTTCGTAGAGTTAAAATGTCCAAAATTATTATCGTTCGTTCTTAAAATACATTTTCGAATGAAGCTTTGGAAATCGAAATTCGGTCGCGTCACAGCATTTTTCTGAACTTATCAATTCTTTTTTCAAACTATTTCGGTAGACACAGACAGGTTTTTGACTTCAGGAGAAGATTTTTACAGACTGGTATTGAACTTCGTGATAAGGGTTCTCAATTCCGACCAACGGATTTTTGCGTCGTGAAAGTACCCTCCATGATTCTCGACTGCTTCGAAGATACTCAGCAGACAGATGCGGTCCTAATTTCGCGATTTTTTGAACGCCTAGAGACTCGCTTTTTTCATCTCACATTATATGTTTTATTCTTACAGTGATTGATCAATCAATTCTATTTCTGTATTATTTTTTGTTTTCAGTGAGCTCAGAGTAAGATTCTTTTCTTGGAATATAGCAAAGTTAGCTGCTAATGGATATCTTCTTATCTTCCCTAATATAACCAAAATCTGAGCACCACACTAAGAATACACGTCACAATCAAGGAAGGAGTACATATTCAAGCTTTCCATGCAATCCATGAATTTGTAACCCTATATGAGAGTGAACATTCGACCTCATAATGCATTCCATCTATTTGTAAAGCTCTCAGATACGTTTGTTATCATCCGAGCCAGTTTTTACAGGCGGACATTATCAAGCACCGCTGGACAAATTGGCCTTCATTTTGACGTTGACTTGTTTGCTTTAGGCCAATCCATTCAAATTAAACCAAATTTTCTATCCTTTGCGAATAGCAATAACATAAACAGAGGTAGTTCACAAAGGATTAGTATGAACGCAAACGTTGAGAAAATTGAAAATTTTATGTAACAATCTCTTGCAATATAGCGAATAAATTTTTTAAATGAAAGGTTAGGTCTAGACATTATTCAGGTTGATTTTCTAGAGAATTTTCCTTCATGAAATCATAGTTTGAAGTAGATTCAGTTAGATATCAACAACCTATATGGCTAGGAGATGTTGTCGATTCAACTTTCAATTGAAATAAAATATGATGTACTGCATAATAATAATTATTGATAAAAAATAAATAATCTTACTGTCTACAATCCTGGATATTCTCATCTCGACTTCTTCGGGTCCATACATACTTGCTCTATACTGTGCGCTTCTTCGATGAAAACCTTCGCCGAAACCCACCTCGGAGTTAACCTCGAATTCCTCGATGCCAGACTTCGACTTGTGCTCGCTTCTGGATCGCAATTCCACCTGTGGTTTCGGTTTTCGACAAGCAAGCACAAAGACTGCCGTGATGATGACGATAACCAAGATCACAGAGCACGAAATAAGGACAACATATATGGGAGTAAGATTCGTCGTACCATTCTGAATAATACTGGTGGAAGTTCGTGCTTTATCGGATGTTAGATTACCTGAAACAAGAAAGGCTGTACAGAATTCCAGTTTCATAGAATCATGACTAACTGGATAATATATCAAAAAACATATTGCAACGAGAAATTTGTATCAGAATAATAGTTATGAGTGTGATCACTATAATTTATACTCATTTAAAAAAGGCACATTGAAGTACAAGCTTTTAATTCCACTTATTCCAGAACATGAATTTGCCATGAACAAACAAAAAGTTTCATGTTCTCCATTCGTAGTTAGCGCCAAATGAACACGGCTTTCGACCAAATATATGTGAATATGGCTAAATGGGGTAATGTATATAGCGAACACGAAGTTACTGCAATTAGTCTTCAGACTCTTTTCGTATAATGCTTCGAAATGATAAAATTGTTGGTTATGAATTCTTCAATCGAGATCATTATATACACCACAAAATTTATATGGAATCAAATATTTTGAATATTACCTCAGGGATTTTAGAAATTTCGAAGGATTGCTAAAATTGATCCTTTTTGAGATATTTTAATTGAGAAAAGAAATAAATTAAGGTCTATTTCAAGAAAGCAAAAAATAACAGAAAATAAGAGACTCTTTCCGCCTGTGGTAAAAAATTTGAAAATTGTTTTCTCATGGAGTAGGTATTTTTTTCTCGACCACAGTAGCTTGTATTACCTCCTCTTGCGCTGATACAAGCCTGAATTAGTTTAGGCCTGCTTTGGATTGCGTTTTCGACCTCCTCTGGGATGATGTTCTACTACTCTTCTATGGCGGCTTGGACGAGCTGTTGTGGGGTTCTTGGATTATCCTGGCGCGATCTAATTTTTCTTTTGAGATTATCCAATGAATGTTCAATAGGATCTATGTCTGGAGAGCAAGCTGGCCAGTCCAAAAAAGCAATTCCCCTCTGTTTCAAGATAATGTCGCGCGAGGTTGCTGGTATGCAGAGGAGCATTATCTTGCATAAAAGTGAAATTCTCACCGTGAGCACCTCGCCAGAGTCTCACTATGGTCTCCAGCGCTAGGTCCACGTAATTTCCAGCAGTTACACTCGCAGGAAACCATATCAAATCAGTTTTGTCTCCCAGAATAATGCCACCCCGAAACATCACACTGCCCTCTTGATATTTTGGAGTTTTCCTTGCTGCTCGGAAACAAGCTTGTCTTCTACGATCCCTTAAAAGCCGAATCTGGCAGTCATCTGATCGAACACCAATTCTGGTCTCATCGGAAAAAAGAACATTTCGCCAACTCTCAATATTCTAATTTAGGTGCTCGACACACCAATTAAGTATATTAATTTTTTGTTGTCTGGTTAGGCCTGGAACTCTTAAGGGCCTTTTGCTGTATAAATCCCTTGAACGAAGTCTTTGACGTACCGTTTCGACTGATACACTGATGCATGTTGCTTCCAGAAATTGCCTTTGGAGTATGGGGTGCGACGCACTTGCAATTTGGCACAGAAAGCGGTCTTTTTCTTCAGAAGTGATCTTCCTTCGACTTCTTCGTCTCTTATCGGGCGTAGGTTATTGAAATCACCCCCTGTGATACCCCCATTGTGGCCGCTATATCCCTCTGAGTCACCTCTTCTTTAACGAGAGCAATTATTCAACCCCTCTGCATATCAGAAAATCCAACGTAAGGCATTTTTAATTATGATTATAGGTTTTTTTTAATTTTAAATTTCCCAGTTTCAAATCTCAGTGACGACTGAGTACAATATCTCGAACATGTTGTGATAATTCAATATTTCTTAACATACTATCCAGTTTTTCACAACAAAAACTTCATTATTCACAAGTAGTCGAATACCTATGGCTGAAAACAATCAATAATGTAAAATACCGAGTGATTCCATAAATATTTGGTTGTGTGTAGATAAATAATACATTTTGGTTCTGAATAATGAAACATTGACATAATTTCTTCATATGAATAAGCCTTCTAATGACAAAATATTTCTGAATTTATATTTCAATATGTATTAGAAAAATGAATTTATTTAATTTGGGTGATACATCTTGTAAACTATTGAAGCTATGAATTCAATACCTGTTAAAAGTTTGATTAAGGTAACAAATGGGAGCATATAAAGGATATTTTTGGGTTTCTCGTGTAGTTGAATATAGATTATTAGAAAGGTATTCTTCGTAATTCATGATATCTAGGAAGATATAAAATTATAGCACTTCCGATGCACTGATACTCATAAGAAATTAGTTTGAAAAATGTTGGTACCCCTGTTGGAAACAAAACAAATATGATGCGAGCTAAAAGCACGAAAAATACATATTTCTCGAACATTGACAGTTTATGAAATTCTCAACATTTTCTTCATTTCCAAAAATTGGTTTTAGTCGGTGGTGTTTCTCATCGGACACACTACCAGTGGCTCGGAATTGTCGTAGCCATTTTTCAAATGTTTTTTTTCCCGGATGTCTTTGATCCAGATATATCGACTCGTTCTTCCCGAGAACACTTCAAAAGGCTTTGTTCCTTCTACTTTGACAACTCTTATGAATTCAAGAAAACACAATTCAAGAATGACCACAGTTTTCACAGTAGGAGTTCACAGAAAGAAAATATATTTATGAATAGAGCAATATGGAGGTAACATTTCTATGTATTGCTTCAATAATTCAATGAATCTTTTCTTATCCATGATTTGTAGTAATATTCTCCATTGTCAAACATTTTATACTCAAGTATATTTATTTTCATTAAAATAATCTATGGTTTTTGGGAAATAGTTATATGAGCAAAAAAAGAAATGAATTTGAAAAAAAATGTTATGAAAACCTATCACTGAAAAAGGTAGAGTTAACCAGGAGGAAAATAAGAAATAGGATCAAATTAAACAATTTTCAACTTGTCCGACCACTGCATTTTTTAAATCGGATTCCTTAAAATACTCATTTTCATCGCCTTCATCGGTCCTTGCAGAGATTTTTCGATCATTTTTGACTTATTGGCTTAAAACTGTTGTTTCGAGTAGTAAATCGTACAAACTCCTGTTTTTTTTTCTCAAGTCACATGTACCCCTCTACAAAAACTAGGGAAATAATTTCCAGATAGTTATTGAGACACAAAATATGGAAAAATTAGAGAAATCTCAGAAACCGTAAAGATAGGCATAGGGAGAAACATGGGTATCCTTCGATATGTATGAAAATAACCGATCATTACACAGTAAAAAATACAGGGTGTGTCATTTGAAAAAATTGGAAAAATAAGGCTTGAAGAAGGGCCGAATCAGAAATTTTGTACTGTACACTCTGTATCAATTTCAGTGTTTCACAACGATGGTTACTCAGAAATGGAGTAGTAACACCATAATCTTTGCAAAATCACAATGGGAAAGTTACAACGAGAGCAGAAACGAAAATTTCGAAAAAGTCATCGAATTTCAAAAAATCTCAAATATTCCAAAAACCATAGAATTTAGGTATAAGGAATATTGAAGGGAATCACCCACTGATCTCACGAAACCAAAACCATCAAAATCAATAGGGTGTCCTCTTAAAATAAACATAACTTAGAATTGTTATTCAGAAACGAAACAACCTGTATATACGAAATTATTTTTAAATTATGACTGTAAGAGAAGTACACTCGGAGGCAAAATTAGCGGAACACTCGAAAATTTAACCAAATTCGAAGTCCGATATTTTTCCTAATTCTCAACCGATTTAGATGATTTTCTCGGCAAGTTATAGATCAACTCTTCTGCTTTGTAGAAATTATAAGAGAAAACAAAAAAAAATTGAAAGAAATTTTATACGGAGGCAAACCTTAAAGTGTTTTTTTTGTCAAAAATTCGTAACATCCTGTGGAATTTCGTGGTCCGAGTTGAAACGTACAATATCATGATCTGTCAAGACACATCTTCCTACAGTAACGCCCTTCATGTTTCATGCATTTGTCTCTATTTTTACAAGAGATATCCAAATTGAAGCGAAAAGTCACAAATTTCAAGAATTTATTTTTAATCTTGCGTAGGTGCATAACATCGGAGGTTAGCCAAAAAATAAAATCAAACGAAATGAAAATTTTTGAGATTTACTGGCCAATTTCACGCTCCGGGAGAACTCGAAGTACACTGGAAAAATCGTTGATTTTGCACATTTATTTTTGAATTTTTTTGTGTGACACTCTATAATAATTATCATTCCTGTCCAAAATTGAGAGCAGGTGTGTATCCTGGCGATACACTCGTGAAATGAAATGAACATTTTGAAAAAAATGTTCATGATGACCCACAAACAAAAAAATTTGATTTTAGTAGCGAGTATAACCCCCCTGAGCTCTTATTACAGCGCGCATACGATTTCGCATACTCCCAATGATGTTGTCTATCACCTGTGGAGGTATGTTGTCCCACTCTTCCACCAAAGCCAATGTCAGCTCTTCAACGTTGCCTGGATTCCGTTGTCGAACCCTTCTTTCAAGAATGTCCCAAACGTGTTCGATCGGGTTTAAATCCGGTGACCACGACGGCCAGTCCATTCGTGTGATCCCAACTTCATTGTGATATTCTATCACTATGCGCGTAGTAGGAGGGCGCGCGTTATCGTGCATAAAAAGGAAATTTTCCCCTATGTAAGGAGCAAAAGGCACAATATAGGGCTCCCAGATTTCTGTTATATACCGATGGGCATTAAGTGATCCATTGCCAATAATCTCCAGTTCTGTTCGTACTCCCAAGCATATTTCACCCCATATCATAAATGACTTTCCACCGTATTGCTGAGTTCCTGCGAAGTTCGTTTGATTGTACCGTTCCCCTCGATGCCTCCATATTCTATCTATACCATCCACGAAATTCACACAATATCGGCTCTCATCACTAAATAAAACTCGTCTCCACTGATTGATTGTCCATGCTACATGCTCCCCAGCAAACGCCAATCTTGCTACCCGATGGACTCTATCGAGTCTTGGTGCTCTTGCTTGCGCGTATGATCTCAGACCAACTTCATTTAATCGTCTTCTGACTGTCCTCACACTGACGTTAATGTTATCCACTGCTTGTAAAAGGTTACGTGCCTGAACAGCAGTAAGACGAGGATTTCTTATGGTTTGATTGACGATGAAACGGTCATGTATAGCGCGGGTTGCCCGATTTCTTCCTTGTCCTCGCCTCCTCACGTACCATCCAGTTTCCCTGTAACGTCGGTAGATTCGATGGATAACCGACGTCGAGACACCCAACATGGTACCGACTGAGCGGTAGGTGCGCCCTTCCTCGATCAATGTAACTGCCCTTGCTACTGAGGTTGGTGGTAAATCTCTCATTCTGAATGAAAAATACCGTTTCGAATCGTAAACAGTAAAAGAATCACAAAACACCGCAACCGATCGAATTTGTATCAAATCAAAGAATGGAAAACCCTCATTCTTTAAACAAGTGCAAACGTGGTCATATACAAAAAAACGTGTGTTGTATTTCATATTTGATAAAAAAAGGTGTGCACATGTGTAAATGAAAAGTTTTATCAATGGTCCCAGAATTAGGTTGTGTATTTTAATACCTACCGACTGTTATCTCCTATGAATTCCTAATTTTCACCAAATTTACCAAATTGTCATCAATAACTAATGCAATTCGAACATAAAAATCGCAAACGACAATTTCTTGATTCAATAGAATTTCTCCAAAATGGTGATTTTTCACTTGAAATTAAATATATTTTACAAAAATAGAGATAAACGCATGAAACAAGAAGGGCGTTACTGTAGGAAGATGTGTCTTGACAGACCATGATATTGTACGTTTCAACTCGGACCACGAAATTCCACAGGGTGTTACGAATTTTTGACAAAAAAAACACTTTTAGTTTTGCCCCCGTATGAAAATTTTTCCAAATTTTTTTTGTTTTCTCTTATAATTTCTACAAAGCAGAAGAGTTGGTCTATAACTTGCCGAACAAATCATCTAAATCGGTTGAGAATTAGGAGAAATATCGAACTTCGAATTTGGTTAAATTTTCGAGTGTTCCGCTAATTTTGCCTCCGAGTGTACATCATATTGAAGAAAAAAATTAAATCCGTCGTTTTCTTGACATTATGCTACTTCCAGTGACTCGTGGGCCACTCTGTATATAATTAAATAATTAATTGAAACTCAAGATATTCTCATAAATGAATTTCACACGAATATTTCATAGGAGATAATATTAAAATATATCCTACCAAATAGGAACACATTCCTAAGAAAGAAAAACAAGTACGCATTGATGAAAATGAGGAAACCAAACTGAACTCTGACAGAATAATTCTTTGTATCAAAACAATATCACACAATAGACGAGATATTGATTGATTGATAAACCAAACATCAGAGATATTGCCAATCCCGACACACACAATATACAAAGTAAATATAATGGAAACAAACATTTCCAAGTGTATTTAACTAACCAATGAGATGAAACCAATGTGGATGATGAGAAGGGTAGTTGTTCAGTCCATTATTATTTCAGGAACGGCGGTTATTCCCAATATCCTTCATGAATTATTTAAAATATTGGGTTTTGGTTTTAATAAATGTTTATATGGGCTTCGGCAAATAAGCAATTCGTTTCAACCATTCTATATAATGGAAAAAAATATCATTGTTGTGTTTATTCAGCTATAATTCAGTTAAGGGGTTAAATGCTTTTCCAATTTAGTCCTCAACAATTGGTAAGAATCATACTTCATTTATGTGGTCAACAATTGTATCGTTCTATCAGGTCAGTACATAATCACGACGTTTGAGTCTTTTTGAGATCTTGTCGAAATTATAAAAAGTTGAGTTTCGAATTATACGAAGTTTGCCGTATTTGGGTTATTTTGGAGCAAAATTTTTGCTTCATTTATTTTGATCGTATATCAATAAATTGAAGCACAAAATCAATAAATCAATTTTTTTTCTGGTAGGAAACTAATTTTTAAAATATATTTTTTGTCGGTTGTCAGGACATATGCCAACGAAATTCCAATTGTGCGATTTGGACAGTAACTTCAGTATATCGTCTTTCCTCTGAATGTAAACACAATGAAAATATTTCAGTTGCAAAGGTATTATTGAGGGACGTCATTTGAGAACAGAAGAGATGTGTGTAACTCTCACGAGTTATCATTCAGTTGTTATCATATTTCAAAAAAGCTCGTGCAGTATAAATAAGAACCATGCACGCCGTTTCAGAATCACCACTCCCGATTTTAGATTTTTCTACCCAGGTAAGAATCACCGACTACAGCATTCCTGTTGGTAGAAAAGCTGTCACGAAAACATTATGTTCACATTCCTGACCAAACGATCAGAAATAGGTTGCATGAAAGTGAAGCTCATTCTAGAAGACTTTCAAGAGTGCTTTGACATATCCGCAGCATTTGCTTCAAGGGGTATGTGAATTGCGATCAAGAAAGATGGGCCACAGTACACTTCGGTTAAATAACGACAGTTCAAGTTGTGAGGAACTCATGAAAGGATCCTTGAAATACGAAGCGTCTCAAGTATGTTTCTAAGAATATTACCCTCATGAAAGAACTGATCTATGAATCTAGAGTAAATTTTTATGAGGATGAAATATTATTATCTAACCTTACTTCCTGACATTGGGTCTAAATTCAATCATCTAACAAGATCAAAAGCAATATCGATATTTTTCATAGCCATCCTACTCTCCTAACGTATATCCCATAAATTATGAGCAAAACAACCTAAAACAAATCTT
Organism: Cryptolaemus montrouzieri; assembly: GCA_013387265.2. NCBI lineage: Eukaryota > Metazoa > Arthropoda > Insecta > Coleoptera > Coccinellidae > Cryptolaemus > Cryptolaemus montrouzieri. The sequence goes on from JABFTP020000185.1 coordinate 22,655,129, forward strand.
CAGCAAAACTTCATCGAACAAGAACAGAAGCTTAGTTCTACAGTCGAAGGGTATTGGAATGAATTAGACCATTGATAAATGAATCTTGAGTAAACCAACAACCAACTTTCCCAACGAAAAACGGACTTGAATAAAATCATTTCTCAAGGAACAATATTCAACCTTCCATAGAATGTTAAGTATCCTCCCTTGAAGGAGCTAGTTTTCCGATCTCTTCTTCATAATCACTGTTAACCGGGGCCACAGGGAAGCGGTGCTGCCCGGTCAGATGTCACGAATAGGAAAAATGGACTGCAGTTTCGATCTCGTTTGACCTCGTCAGCATTGTCTACCCATTCCTAACACAAGGCTATGCCGTTAACTACTCATCTCAATTCGTTGGAACGAACACAATAATGTAAATGTCTCTGCGCCCCCCAACGAACCGAAACAGAAGTACCTCACCAACACCCCGCGAAACGGTGAAAGAAAGGTTTTGAGATGTTTGTGTATGCCTGGTTGTAAACCACATAGAAATGAGGAGCGTCGGTCCTTCTACCGCATGGCGGTATCTTATCGAACTAGTGTGACCACTTAACGTTTTCCTGTTTTATCTGCTTTTTAGTTTCACCGTTTCGCGGGGCGTTGATGAGGTAGCCTCTGTTCCGGTTCGTTTGGAGGCGCAGTGACATTTTTATTTTCATATATTTCTTGTTATTCCGAAGAACAGCAACAAGAACAAGTTAAGCTAAATTTTATTACACGTAACAATGACCTTGTGTCAGACATTGCCGAATCTGCTTCTGCTGAACTCAAACGTCTTCTCAGGGTTGAGTTGTACATTACGCCTTCACAGCTTATGATTTTATACAAAGTATAGGTACGACCTGGTCTGGAATTCTGTTCCCATGTGCAGAGCTCTGCACCGAAACATTCATTACATCTATTTGTTGGCGTTCATAAGAGAACAGGGCGCCTCATCCACTATCCAGAGATCACACGCGATTTCCAGCCTCTTGCTCAAAGGCGCCAGGTTCCTGATGTTTCTCTCTTCCACAAGTACTTCCATGATTAATGCTCTGAAGGTTCCAGACGGATCTAGTCCTAACGAAAAACCACCCTCGCGAAGGGCTCTCATCAGTTTACGGTCAGACTAGGTAGTGAGCTATGGAACTTGCTTCCATCGAACATTTTTCCAGTAACATACAATTTGGCCTTCTTCAAAAAGCGAGTAAAGTCACACATTAAATCATATTGGACGGCCACATCTGTGGCATAACAATCATCGCCTCCTCTCTAGAGTGAAGAAAAAAAATGGCCTGTATTAATGTTACATGTTTAAATGAAAATACTTAATAAAAAAATAAAACAAGTTACTAAATTTTAACTATCACTAATTTATTGATGTAAAGAATGACAAAATTTTTACATTGATTGAACCGGTTTCGGACATACGTCCATTATCAACAACAAGCTAATGAAAACTGAATACTCATGTACAATACAGGACTTACCACCAATAAAATGGTAGTAGAGATCACAGTAACTTGAATAATAGTGATTGGTAGGTAATTAAGTCTACCTGGTCATTAAGGAGCTTAACCCTTTATACCCTAGATGCCTTGAAAATTTCCATCGATTCAAAGAAATTGAGTTTAGGAGATTCATCACAGAAATGAAGAATTTTTAGCTGTTGAAGTTCTGGAAAATGATGACATTCATTCAGACAAATGCAGCAAAAGCTGAATCATATTTCTGATGTAGGAATGATCGGAAAAGTTCTTTGTAGCTAGCCTTGAAAGAGCGTCCTGTTTGACCTATATAAAAGGAATTGCACTCAGAACATGTTAATTGGTATACTCCTGATTTTCCGAATTTATCGGTTTCGTCTTTTTTGTTGAAAAGCAGGCCTGACAATTTACTAACTGGTTTGAATGCAATATAAACTTTTTTACTATCTAACAAAACCTAGCAACCTGAATCTACGGGAATGACATTCTCCGTGTACGATGGTTTTCTGAAGATATTAATTGATAAACGGTTATTATTCTCCTGGGTAGTTGTTAGATCTAAGAAATTGATTTTACTATCGATTTCTGTTTCTACTTTGAACTTAATTTCAGGATGAATGTTATTAACGAAATTCAGGAATATTTCTAGTTGTCTATTCGAAGGTCGAAGGTGACGTCATAATTTTTGTGTTTTCCAAATTAGACATGAAAATTTCAGAAAGAAGGGGACTGAGGGGTGAACCCGAAGCTAAACCATTATTTTGTGAATATATCTTATTATTAAACAGAAAATAATTTTGGGTCGAGCATAAATCAAACAGAGAAATTAACTCATCTTTACAGATCACGTTGAGATATCTGGCCTCTAGAATACTTGATATTAAGGGGACACATTCTGTTGCAGGTATATTCTAAAACATATTATCTACATCTAATGATATTAATTTTACGGTTGGTGGCATAAGGCACTATTTTATATTATTATTGGTATATAACACCACTGGATGAGTGGGGTTATTTTCTTTATGTGTTTAAATGAGACCATATAATCTAGGAATTCTAGGATTCATTTTAATCCATCTGTTTCTCTCCAAGCTACTAAAGAGTGATTGCATTTCATTAGCGGCTGCTCTAAGTTGTTTCTGTATACGTGGTGTTGGGTCTTTATGAACGAGTGTAAGCGCTGCTTTATTAATGAAATCTTTCATTTTTTCCTCATATTGTACTTTTGGTATAATAATTATAGCATTCGACTTATCTGCTTGCGTGAGTACTAATGAATTTTCAGAAATTTTGCGTTGGATATTTTTGATTAAAATTTTATCTTTCGAGTTGGTTTGATTTTCATGGTTCTTTAAAATTCTCTCAATTTTTGCCTTCTCAAAATTGCCAGTATTTAAGGTTCTCATTAAAATTTCGAATTCAACGGCTGGTGTTTCTAAAGAGTTAGTCTGTATTTAGGAACAAATTTAGGACCTTCGGAAAGAAGATCCTTTTCTCTTCCCTTGAATTGAACATCAGATAAATTAACAACCCTTTGACTTCCCGAAGAATTAACTCTATCTATTATGAGTGACTGAAGTGTGACTGAAAATTTTGATTTGAGTGATTTTATATATATTGAAATCACTCAAATCAAAATTTTCATCCTAAAATTAAGTTCAAAGTAGAAACAGAAGTCGATAATAAAATCAATTTCTTAGATCTAGCAATTACCCAGTAGAATAATAACCGTTTATCAATTAATATCTTCAGAAAACCATCGTACACGGATAATGTCATACCCATAGATTCATTCCACCCGTATTCTCAAAAAATAGCAGCCTTCAAATCCATGATTCACAGAGCGATTTCTTTGCCTTTATCGGACATGGACTGAAAATCAGAATTTTACACCATTATGTTAATAGCAGAGAATAACGGCTTCGATATAAAAGTTATAGAGAGTTTAATTAATCGAAGAATACGCAACAACACATTCAACATGATATATCCCCAATCCAAGAGAGACAAGCCCGAAAAATGTATGTCTCTAACATATTTTGGAAGACGTCAGAACAGGTTGCTAGAGTTTTGTCTGATACTAAAAAAGTTCATATTGCATTCAAACCAGTGAGCAAATTGTCAGGCCTGCTTTTCAACACAAAAGATAAAACCGATAAATTCGAAAAATCGGAAGTATACCACTTAACATGTTCTGAGTGCAATTCCTTTTATATAGGTCAAACAGAACGCTCTTTCAGGGCTAGATGCAAAGGAAATTTCCGGTCATTCCTACATCAGAAATATGATTCAGCTTTAGCTGCACATTGTTTGAATGAATGCCATCATTTTCCAGAACTTCAACAGCTAAAAATTCTTCATTCCTGTGATAAATCTCAATTTCCTTGAATCGATGGAAATTTTCAAGGCATCTAGGGTAGAAAGGGTTAAGCTCCTTAACGACGAGGTAGACTTAATTACCTTTCAATCACCATTATTCAAGATACTGTGATCTCTACTAGCATTTTATTGATGGTAATTCCTGTATTGTACATGAGTATTCAGTTTTCATTAACTTGTTGTTGATAATGGACTTATGTCCGAAACCGGTCCAACCAATGTAACAATTTTGTCATTCTTTACATCAATAAATTAGTGATAGTTAAAACATAGTACCTTGTTTCGTTTTATTATTCATTATGAATATCAACTATCACGTAGTTCAGGCTTCATCAATCAATCATTTGAATGAAAATGTTATTTTATTGCCAACCATGTCGTGGGTATGGTTGAAGCAGCCTTAGGGTAAATAATTATATTCAGTAATATTATTTTATACACTAAGAGATCTCTATAAAGAAGGAGGTTTCTTTTGAAGGTTGAAGGGACGCTGTCATGCTTTCCCACGCCAGTCCTTCCTTGGCTTATAGGCCATAGATTTGTCACGTGCGACATTTTTCCAGCATAAAAATTTATTTGTAACCAATTGAGAGACAAACACAACATGTAGGGCTTCGTCGAAATCGAACCAGCGAGCTGCCGGGTCAAAGAGGTGCTCGCTCTCCACGGAGGCCAACCAAACAATCAACTGACTCTTTTGAGTTGTTTTTATCAACAAAGAGTTCTAATTGTTCCATACGTCCTCTCAATATAAATTGATTTTTGTTTGTTGTATCTTCTGGCTTTATGATAGCTTCCACAAAGACACGTGTTAATCATATGAATAAAAACCAAACCTCTATAAAAACACATACAAAAACATGTCCTCAATTTTACGGTGCACACTTGCCCCGTTTATAACTCGAAGTATATTTTTACCTTTCGAATGGCCGCAATTACATTTCGGAACGAAGATAACACAAAGAAATGACACACATTCCCCATTAAAAATCCTGTTTCATTTTCTGCGACATTCGCGCCATATAAAACGGAGGAATACAAATGTATCCGGGAGAAATTTGAATTTCATTCGCGATAACTGGCGCGCACAGTATGCCTTTCCGAGCTCAAACAACCTACATGTGTTTGGAAGTGCCCGAAATTAACGGACGACCCATATTATTTTCTCGCAGAGGTTCGGGAGGAAGCAAAGCTAAACGGCCGTTGTTATTAGATTTTCAAAAAGCGGAAGAGTCCGCTTTGAGTTGACGAAGGCGTATTGCGCAACGCAGCCGCCCATTGTGCATTATAAAATAATTCAGGGCTAATTAAATGCTTCCATTAGAACAAACGTATTTGCGAATTTAATTAAGTTTCTATGTAGGAATATTGTACCCGAACTGAATTACTTTCATCCTGGACCCGTATTAATGTCCGGCATATCTTCAAAGGATATCACGTGCACGCATATCGGTTTTGATTCTCCGCTCTTATTCTTTGAAGTACTGCATGTCCGACAGTATTGTTCAAACAATGACTACGTACGTGATTGAATACAAAGGAATCCGGAATCTACGTTTGCTCCCGACATGTTCTCGATAATTAATCTGTGATGACTTTCGAGACTATCTGCATATTTATCGTTGCTTGTACGACTTGTTGAACTCGTGAACAATAAAGGGGGATTGGTTATGCGTATACAGATGAATGAGTAAGTTCCAATGGCCTTTGGATCTCTTTGTAGACCATATCTGCAGTATAAATGCCTCTCGAGTTGATACCTTTGTTATTTTGTATCACAGTCAATCGGTAGGATAGAGATTGATGTTAAGAAGCTCGTCTATAATGTAGGTCACGTTTATTACTTTTTCTACGCTTGTGACAGGTGACTCTTGAAGTAACGCTTGAAAAAATATTGTATCTATGTTCACCACAAAAAGTCAATAGAAAACCCAACTGAAAGTATTAAAATTGAATTATTCTGTGAAAATCCATATTGACTGGGTAATTTTATCAACTATTCATTGATCAGATACACGACTAGTTACGAACATTACTTCATTTACAAGATTTTAGATTAACCCATTCGATGCCAACTTTTCGAATATTTTTTCTTTATAATGAACTAGTGAGCCCACTAAGATCACCTTTTATATCTAAATAGCCAATATACTAAACGCCTAATATACTGAACGCCTTATATACTAAACGCCTAATTTACTTAACCCCAAGTATACTGAACGCCTTATTATATTCACTTCATTATTCATATTTATACTTTCTTTATGTTACATGGAACTCTCTCATATATTTCCTCAGTCATCCTTAGGGTAACGCAGCTTCCAGTATTGTTTTATGGATACTGACTCATAAACCAAAAAATTCCAACACTATTCACTACTATCCCAATTCAAAGAGATTCATTCAATTTGAAAATCTCAACTTTCTCCATTTGAGCTAGCATAAGATGAAATTAAAAACATTCCAACACTCATTCGAAAAAACAAATTGTTCAGTCACCCTTCAGGCATAAAAATTCAATCATCAACAATTATAATATTAATTTACACAAATTTTTAGTTCCAAAAGTATTAAATATTCTTCTGAATGGAAGTGTTCTTGTGGAAAGCAGAAATGAGATCCACAAATTTGTAAATTACATTATGAACGCTCATATTCAATACAATGGTGTTAACTATATATATATATATATATATATATATATATATATATATATATATATATATATATATATATATATATATATATATATATATATATATATATATATATATATATATATATATATATATATATATATATATATATATATATATATATATATATAATTATATTATAATATATATAAATATAAAAATTTGCTAATGTCCTCTCAAAATTGCAAAAACGTTCACGCTGAATTTATTTAGGAAATCAATAACCTCTATAAGATGTGGATTTTCTGTGGCCCAAAAATGTCGATTTCTCCTGTTGGTTATTCCACTTTCATTGAACTTGGCTTCATCAGACCATATAATTTTCTGCAGAATTGTCTCATCTTCTTGAAGCCGAATTTATAAATTTTCACAGAAATTTAGCCGCTTGGGAAGGTCAGTTGGTTTCAATTTTTGTAGTCTGATAAAAGAATACGGGTGCATGTTATGTTTCTTAAGGATCCTTTGAATGAAAGTATAACTCAATCCAAAATCCAACGATGCTGACTTAATGGACGCATGTGGATTGGCACGAAAATACGCTAGCATATTAATTTGATTGTCGTCGTCCTCGAGAATCGCTTTTCTTCTAGTCTATATGTATTTTGTACCTCCATATAGCTGCAAATTGCTTCTAATTCTTTGAAATTTCGTTATACTCATAGGGCCATATTTGGAAATTGGTTATTGAATTGCCTGCAATTTCTATCCACCACTATTCGACATTCGCCATGAATTTAAAAGGGATTAAACATATCCTCGTTTGAATAATCGGCCATTTTATTATCATTCTGGTGTTTTTCAAAAATTTTACATCAAATTACCAGCAATTCTTGTTGAAATATCAAATTCGAATGAACGAAGTGACAAGTACATTAATTTTAGGCACCTGTCAGCTGAGCGTAGCCAGTTCAGCTACTTGATTCAAATATTTCAAAGCATTCTCTGTTAGTTCTTGCAAAGTCATCAAAATTCAATATATTCCCAAATTATTTCCCAACTATAAGAGATGGGTATAGTACATGCTGATACAAATCCATCTGAAATTTGATGCTTCATCTGATGGCAATGTAAAAATTGGCACATGCCATTTGCTGTTCGAAAAAGGCCAAATTGAAAAAATCATACAAAACAACGCAATAAATATTGGACACGTGTAGACTGCTTAAAAAATTCTTTGATCCTTCTTCTATCCACCCAAGCAAAAATTGTGTCTGTAGTGCAAAGGATCTACGAGCTACAATTTTTTAAATGTTCCTCAAAAATCGAGTTTATAACAAAAATAATTAAATCTGTCAGAAGTTTTGACAGATAAGTGGCAACAACTTGGGTATTTTATGCCTTGCTCAAATGTCGGTTCTAGATGTATAATAAAAAAGGTAGATTGCCATTTGAAATAACAAAGGGATGACCCACTTCCGGTATAATCGTAAATGGTATCACTTCGAAAATATTTCACTTCAATTGAAAATAGCTAGTTATGGCCGCGTATAAAATTTCAGCTTGATATTATAATTGGAACTCAAAAAGTTTTTAACGGAGGGTCACGGTGGATAACCCTGTATATAGCGCAATACGATTGTTCCTCCTAAAATTTCCGTTTTCTTCGTTATGTCGTCAATCATAAATAAACCCATCGAGGCATCAAAAAGATACAAGGTACTTAGGAAAAACATAGTTACTAATCCTTTGCCTCAAATCCCAATTATTTTATTTCATCCTTTTGTACAGATTCCAGGTATTCTTGAAAATTTGAGTTATAATCAGAAAACAATAGTACTTACTATGAAGGTTCAGATAGAAAAAACCCGCCTCGTAAATTTCCTGTGATCTAACTGGCGATGAGTATGTGAATCACTTCTTCGAAATAAAAATTAAAATGATCGAGCACCTTGAAATGCCATATGCATAAGAGGGATAATTTTCTCTAAAAGTCCTTACGCCGAGCCTGATAGCTTTTGACATTACATTGCAGAACGTATTATTCATCTTACTTCCTCCGCTAGATATTTCTTTTTTTCTTCGCTCATCTTATAAGAATCTAAACCCCACAGATATTTTCGACGACTTGTAGATATCTACAATGAATATTTTGATATTCAGACGAACCACTTCATAATTCGATAAATGGATCGTGAAATTTAATAATTTCTTATGGCATACCCGAGATGTTGCATCGCAGTAGTTCATTATCAAATTAGTAATCTCCTGAAAGACTTCGAATTCCATCAGTAAACGTCTTTTCCTTACTCGGAAAGTTCCGCATCTAGCAGGATATTGCATTAAGGCGAAGTTCCTGCAATTCCTCGATCAGGCCGGCACTGCGTCACGTCTAACGGTTAATTCACGAATTCTACTGGCGTCCCATCGCCCTGTAACTGCCTGGTCGTAAATGCAGCAAAGCGAATGGAATCTGGAATATTTGTCGAAGATCAACTCGCACAAATTAAGTTACTGGTGTGTTCTAGTCATTATTCAAATTGCGTAACGTAACGGTTAAGATCGAGATATTCCAAACACGGGTAAGGAGAGCTCTCGCCTAGCCGCCGGATGCAGTGGCGTCCGTGGCAAATACGGGCCACAATCGCGTATCAGTACGAAATTCAATATGCAATTTGGATTTGAATATGTAAGGGTTCGATGTTATTATCCAGTACAGAATATGAAATGAGAAACAAACAGCAAACGTATTGCAGCCAATTCTAACAAGGAAATATCCTTGGATAGATCGATACAAGATTGGTTTGAAAACCTGAACAATAACCGAGGTAATTCAGTCAATTGAACATTGGAGAAACCATTGAATATAGATGAACATAGCTCTGCTGGTTTTCGTAATCAACTCAGTCAAAGATTCATATAATATATAATATCAAATCGAGACTAGGATCGAGTCAAGATTGGTTTGAAAACAGGTACAATAACTAGTGGTTCACAGCGTGTCTTGAAAAGCAAGCTGCTTGACTTGGCTTCTCCTCAAAAGCTTGAAAATTCAAGGTTCTTTTATCGTAAAACTTGAAAGCTTGAATCAAAATACAATTGCAATAAAACTTGGAACTTGTAATCAAGTAGCGACCCGGTTAATAATAATAAGAATAATAATAATAAATAACAATAACCCCTCAGGGGCTCAGGAACATTGTTTCTGAGTACGGGCTTAGCGAACCCGAGGTACCCAAGCTGAACCTGGCAGTAGGTATAAAATGCAACCTATCCAATGATATACAATCTAAGGAATAAACGGGTGAATCGACATTGTACCACCATAACCTATTGTCGCGTTCAAGATTTAGGAAGAGGGTCTTGTTCGGAAAGTGAGTCACAGTCTCCCTCGGTTAGCGACGGAAGCAGCTTGATATCGAGTAGGAATAGTGCAACACAAAACCAAGTGGGAAATAACATCAACAACTCCCAACCGACTCTTGATGTTTCAACGGCGGCGCAAGCTATTATGCCTACGGCCACGAGAGCCGGACTCCCTAGGAAACGCATAAAGTGGACTCCAGAAATGAATACCTTCATTATGCGTTCTTATTACAAGATTACAAACTTGGAATCGAAAATGACAGCATACAGATACGCGTTACATCTTGCGTTCATAGAAAAATATCCTGAATTACAGCACATATCCGAGCAAAGAATTTCGGATCAACGAAGAACAATCGTCAAAAATAGGCTACTTTCTTCAGAAACGCTGCAAAACTTACGAGAAGAGGTTATAATGGAACTCAGAAGCGAAAATGATACTCATAACGGTATACCTGCTGGAGTCAATGAAAGTGTTACAGATAACATCGAAGCCACGGAACCGAATATTAACATGGAACGCCCTCCTGAGCCGAATCAGCAGAACGAATATGCGTATTTAGCAAGATCAGAACAGAGCAATAACTGAATTCAGTGGTAGTAACCCAACTAAAAGACCTAAACTGCCCAAACTCAAGACGAACAAGAACACCAATATCATCCTAGCAAGCGTAAACTTGTTTGAAGAATATACCGACCTGAACACCTTGGAGAAGATTCACACTTTGATTTACTGTGGAACAGTAGCGGTTCTTCGACTTCACAAACAACAAATCTCCACAACTCTGATTCAACCTGAGCCAAAAAGCGTCAGGAAACCACCATGGCAAAAACGACTGAAGAAGGATATTGATAATATTAGAGCAGAAATCGGTCGCCTCACAGAATTCCTGAGAAACAGAAAACCCTCAAGGCGCTTGAAATCACATATACGCAAAATTTATAGGAAAATTGGTACGAACACAAAACATCCTGATCACAAACAACACATCGACGTTTATATGGACACTTTGAAACAGAAACTCCAAGCAAAAGCAAAGAGGCTTTCAAGATACGTCAAGTGTACTGAAAGGAAACACCAAAACCAAAGGTTTCTCCAAAACGCGGCCAATTTTCATAAGGGAAATAACAAAACTGCGACCAACAATAACAGAGAAGTACCTGACGCGCAGTGCTTGACCGACTATTGGTCATCACTATGGTCGAACCCCAAAGATCACAAAAGAGATGCGGAATGGATCACGAATGAAAAAGAACGCATCGATATCAGACATATGGACTTCGATGGAATAACGGAGGAAGAAATCACAACAGTAGTTCGAGGGACCAACAATTGGAAGGCCACAGGTATAGATAATATTCACAACTACTGGTACAAGAAGTTTGATAAGCTCCATGGAGCCCTAGCGAATCAGCTCACGTATGTTCTTCAACATCCTAAGAAAACACCCACTTTCCTAACGCAAGGCTTAACATATATGCTACCTAAGAGCGATAGAACACAGGATCCGTCCCAATATAGGCCAATCACTTGCCTGCCAACACTCTACAAAATACTCACCTCATGCATATCTAATCGAATATACCAACACCTTGACGACAACAATATATTAGCAGAGGAGCAGAAAGGATGCAGAAAGAAACACCACGGGTGCAAGGAACAACTCATCATCGATTCTGTGATAATGAAACAGGCGCACGTAGGGCATCGGAATGTTCATTCGGCTTTTCTCGATTATCTGAAGGCATTCGATAGTACCGCCCATTCTTGGCTTGTTGAAGTATTACAGATATACAAAATTCACCTAGCCCTGGTAGAGTTCTTGAAGACAACAATGACACACTGGCGCACGTCTCTGCAGGTCAACATGAACAATACATCAATTAAAACCGACGAGATATCCATACGTCGTGGAATTTTTCAAGGAGACTCTTTGAGTCCACTATGGTTCTGTTTAGCTATGAACCCATTGTCCTCAATGCTCAATAGAACAGGATACGGATTTAGGATAAAAGCAGAAAGGAATTATCATACAATCTCCCACCTGCTGTATATGGATGACATCAAATTATATGCTTCGAACAAGAATCAATTAGATGATTTGCTGAAAACTGTCAGTGAGTTCTCGGCAGATGTTCATATGAAATTCGGGATTGAAAAATGTAAGACCCTGAACATTCAAAGGGGGAAAGTCTTAAATGGTGAAACACAACTTTCAAACGGTGATATTATACAGTGCATCATGAATGGCGAAACATACAAATATCTGGGAAACCAACAAGCCAGATTGCTGGACCAAAAACAATCAAAGGAGAAGATTCGTTCAGAATACAGTCAGCGTATGAAGACTGTGCTCAAATCAATGTTAAACTCGGGGAATCTAGTCAAGGCAATTAACACCTATGCCATTCCAGTGTTGCTATACTCATTTGGAATAATCAGATGGACTAAGACACAACTGGATGATATTCAAAGGCAGACCCGAACGATGCTGACAAAGTACAACAATCATCATCCTAAACCGTCTATGATACGAACAACTTTGAAGCGGAAAGGAGGAGGACGCGGATTAATAGATCTAGTCAATTTACACACCGAACAGATAAAAAATCTCAGAGAATTCTTCTCAGCAAAAGCTCTCACTTCTGACCTCCATAGAGTGGTATCGTTGGCTGATAAGGGATATACACCTCTGAATCTTGCTACCAGAGATGACCTGTTGAATCTACCATTCCTATCAGATACTGAAAAACAAGAGCAATGGTCATGAAAGGAACTGCATGGACAACATCACCATGAGATTAATCAACCACACATCGACAAAGAAGCATCCAACAAATGGCTGATCAAAGGAAAATTATTCGCGAAAACAGGGATTCCTTATGGCCATCCAAGACCAAGTGATCGCTACAAACAACTACATAAAATTTATTATGAAGAACAGAACATTACAAACAGATAGGTGCAGAAAATGCTATATAAGATCGGAGACTATACAGCATATTACGTCCGGATGCGAACAACTGGCCAATACGGACTATTTCATAGGCATAATCAAGTGTGCAACATTATCCATCAGAAATTTGCACACAATTACGGACTTCTGAATACCTTCCAGCCATATTACAAGTACCTATCGGCGCCCGTATTGGAAAATGGCTCTATCAGATTATACTACGATAGGCCTGTTATCACTGACAGAATGGTGACGAATAATAGGCCGGACATAGTGGTGTATGATAAAAGAGCCAGAACAGCAATGCTGGTGGATGTCGCCATACCGAATAATAACAACGTGCTGAACAAGTTCCAGGAGAAAAAAATTAAATACATAGACCTTGCTATTGGGATCAAGTAGATGTGTGTGGAATACCTATATAGAAATGCAAAAAGCTGTAATTCTTAATACATGTAGGATAGTTAGGAAATTTATGTCAATTATACTGTAATCGAGCCTATTCCCTTTGATTGCTGAATCTGGGAAAGGTAAATTATATCCAGCTATCAGCTGAAATAGTGCATAAGTCCACGATAATAAATAATAATAATAATAAATAATAAAAACAAGTAATGCATTTTTAGGAATTTTACATAATAATTGTGATTCGTAACGCGTTTCACTATACCGTGGCTTCTTCAGACGAATGAATGTACAGAAAATAAGAATGAGGATATAAATAAAAATGTTCTGAAGTAATTGAAAGCTTATTGGGTTGCTCTTTTTTAAGTGGGTATTGATGACAGGTATATCCCATAAAATTAAGGAAGATATTGCTCCTGAAGAGATTCAATAGAGGTTAAATCGACTTGTTCATTGATGAGTCTACCTGAGTGTATTATTTGTTGGTTTCTAAAGTTTCCCAAAGATCTACCTTCCAATATTTATTATCTGTATGCAAAATTTCAAACTGTGGGTCGAAAGAATGACTATTTTCTAGGAGATGATTCGCGTAATTAGAATTTGATTTTTATTTGAAAAACTGCGTTTATGTTCGGATATTCTAATATTAAAATTTCTATGTGTTCCACCAATGTAGAAATTATCACATTCACTGCAATTCAATCTATAAACACCTGATTTATTGTTTTTATCTGATTTGGTTTTATTATTCTTCATATATTTGCCTAAACTATTATTATTTTGAAATAATTGCTACTCAAGAATGATTTCAGTTTCTCACCTGTAATACCAACGTAGGTTTAGGTGTTGAATTTTTGTTTCAATTTATCGACAGGGTAAACTTCATTCAATGCTATTCTTCTGTTTTTTATTTAAAATATTATTTATTAGTTTGGGATTGTAACCATTATTTTGAGCATTTTGTTTAATCGAATTTAATTCTTCGTTGAAATTTTCTGGTGATAACGGAAAGTTGATCAATCTATGAATAAAACTGTTGAATGCTGACATTTTATGTTGATACGGATGACACAACGATTTATGTATTATAATATCTGTATGTGACGGCTTATAGTAAATTACGAAAACATTTTTCCATCTCATTCGAAATTGTTACGTCTAAGAAATTTCTTGAATTATTGCTTTCTATTTCGGCTGTGAATCCAATGTTTGTATGTAATGATTTTATATGATTTTCGAATTTTTTTTCATAGAATAAAAGAAGTTAACATACGTTTGAGGACACATAACAACAGTGGGCCAGCAAGAAAAGCAATCGAGAAAGGTCAACGCATTTGGATCAAAGAGGATGTGAAGATCCAGTAAAATAGGAGGGACGTTGCCAATATATATGTGAAGGTAATCCATACAGAATTATTGTTTAGATTGCACCCTGTTCAGTTTGATATTTTAGACTCTGAATCCAGATAAGGTGTCATATTTTTGATTCATAACAAGTTGCAGCAACAACAGAAAAACTTAAATTCACTTAAACTCAAAATTTCTCCACCCAAACCTTCAACTGATAAATTTTCAGACCATAAATTCTTTGACGGATTCTCTTATTTAACTGATACCTACTTCACACTACCACAAAAAGATCTATTAGAAAAAGGATTCAAACATAATATACATCCAAAACTTACTAAAACTAATTTTGAACACTTAGGTATAGACTCGAAAACATTCCCAGAAACTCCAAAGATAATATGTTAGCCATCAACATCAAACAGCAAAAATCATCGAAGAAGACTTTTCGGAATTATCACCTCATTGCAATTCCGATTATAACATAATAAAAAACATTCGTAAAAATAGCACCAAGAACGATTGAGTATTCACTAAATCAGATTAAGGTAACACCGTCATCGCGATTAGTAAAATTCTTAACAGCCGTAAAATATATAACATCAATTAAGGATCCTACCGCTAAATTTCAGAAACAGGTTAAAAACGTAATTTCGACAGCAGAATCATTAACTACGGGCCACGAAAAATATAAATTCATTAACTCCAATCCACAATCCCCCGAATTATATTCGTTGATAAGACTTCATAAACCTAACTACCCTATTAAACCTGTTGTTTCTTATGTAACAGCACCTTCTTTCAAACTTTCAAAATTTCTTAACGACTTGCTAATAAAACATTGCAATTTTAAATCTTAATTTTCGGTCAAAAATTCATACGAACTAATTGCCAATATCAAAGATACCAAGAATCTCTATTTCCCAACATTCCTCCGAAAGATACGTACTTCTCAGTTGAGGAATAATAAGAACTAAATCATGTCAACAAGATCATTAAATCAGATATTCTTTCATTATTAGAATCTTGTTTAGATCGAAATTATTGATTATGGGCAATCCGTTAAGTCCTTTGTTAGCAGAAATATTCATGAATAATTTAGAGAAATTAATTCATAATCATCCACTCAGTAAATATTGTTTATTCTGGTATT
Organism: Cryptolaemus montrouzieri; assembly: GCA_013387265.2. Classification (NCBI taxonomy): domain Eukaryota; kingdom Metazoa; phylum Arthropoda; class Insecta; order Coleoptera; family Coccinellidae; genus Cryptolaemus; species Cryptolaemus montrouzieri. Next base: position 22,670,862 of record JABFTP020000185.1, read on the forward strand.
GCTATGTAGACGATATCATCATTTGCTTCACAGGAACAGATAGGCAGTTTAAAATTTTCGAAAATCATATAAATTCATTATATCCAAAACTTGGATTCACAACCGAAATAGAAGCAATAATTCGATAAATTTCTTAGACGTAATAATTTCGAATGAAAATGGAAAACATGATTTCGCAATTTATCATAAGCCGTCACAAACAGATATTATAATACATAACTCATCGTGTCATCCGTATCAACATAAAAAGTCAGCATCCAATAGTCCTATTCATAGATTGATTAACATCCCGTTATCACCAGAAAATTTCAACAAAGAATTAAATTTGATTAAACAAATAGCTAAAAATGATGGTTACAGTCCCCAACTAATAAATAATATTTTAAATAAAAACAAAGTAGAATCGCCTTGAATAAAGTTTATTCGGTCGATAAATTGAAACAAAAATTCAACACCTTCATCTAAGTTGGCATTACAAGTGAGAAACTGAAATGATTCTAGAGTAGCAATAATTTCAACATAGTTTGCAAACTAATAATAGTATAGGCAAATATATAAAAATAATAAAACCAAATCAGAATAAAACAATAAATCAGTGTTTAAAGATTGAATTGCAATGTGTGATAATTTCTACATTGGTAGAACAAATGGAAATTTTAATATTAGAATATCGGAACATAAACGCAGTTTTTCAAATAAAAAATCAGATTCAAATTACCCGAATCATCTTCTAGAAAATAGTCACTCTTTCGACCCGCAGTTTGAAATTTTGCATACAGATAATAAATATTGGAAGGTAGATCTTTGGGAAACTATAGAAATCAACAAACACAAACACTCAGATAGACTCATCAATGAACAAGTCGATTTGAGCCATTTACCTCTATTGAATCTCTTCAGGGAGCAATCTATTCCTTAATTTTATTGGATGTACTTGTCATCAATAAGAACTTTAGAAGGAGCAACCCATTAAGCTTTTAATTACTTCAGATTATTTGTATTTATGTTCTTATTCTTGTTTTCTGTACATTCGTTCGTCTGAAGGAGCTACGTTGTAGTGAAACGCAAATCAAAATTATAAAGTGAAATTCCTAAAACACATCACTTGTTTTTATTATTGATAATGAAATTCTACCAAGTAAAAGCCTCCCAAATTCAAATAATAATAAATCTTTATTTAGCAATTTGCTATTGAAAACAATATTATATTGCTAGGTCATAGGTATATATTGTCTTTCACAATATATCCCCAGCATTCTAAATATTACACCAAAAAGTAAATATAACTCTTCAATACAAAATCTCTTATTGAAATTTCGAATTCCTTATAATTTTAGATTCCTTAATATTAATTGTCAGACCATTAAATGTTATAACTCTTCTTATTAACGCTGTGTTGTAAGTTTTATTAGTTTTATAAGTTTATTAGTCTGGTAACTCCTGTCTCTCTTCTTCATTAGATCTTCAATTTCCTCATTCAACCATAATTTCACCGGTCTGCTTTCATCTACTGGTACCTAAACAATGGGACAATTGTAACTCACAAACTCTTCAATGAGCTCCAGCAATTTTGCAGCCAAAAATTCACATCAGGACTGTAACTGTCCCAAACAGTTTTCATAAAGGTCTTTTGAAAATCGTGAACATCGTAGTCCTTGCAAGAACGTCTATGCAAGTAGCAGTAGCTTGTATAACCTCCTCTTACCCCGATACAAGCCTGAATCCGTCTAGGCATGCTTTGGATTAGGTTTTTGACCTCCTCTGAGTGATATTCTGCCACTCTTCTGTGGCGTCTTGGATGAGCTGTTGTGGGGTTCTTGGATTATCCTTGCACGATCTCATTCTTGTTTTGGATTATCCTTTATATGCTCAATAGGACTTAGGTCTGGAGAGCAAGCTCGCCAGTCCGAAATAGCGATTTTTTTTCAAGATAATGTCGCGTGAGGTTGCTGGTATGCGGAGGAGCATTATCTTACATAAAAGTGAAATTCTCACTGTGGGCAGCTCGCCAGGGATTCATTTTAGACTCCAGCACTAGGTCTACAGAATTTCTAGCCGTTACACTCACAGAAAACGAAAACAAATCTGTTTTGCCTCCCAGCATGATGCCACCCCAAAATATCACACTGCCCCTTGGTATTTCGGAATTTGTCGTGCTGCGCGGAGTCTAGCTTGTATTCCACGAGCCCTTAAAACCCGAATCTGGGGTTATCTAATCGAACACCAATTCTGATCTCATCCGAAAACAGGAACATTTCGCCGATTCTCAATATTTCGATTATGGTGCTCGATACACCAATTAAGACTGTTAATTTTTTGTTGTTTGGTTAGTTGTGGAATACTTATTGCCTTCTGCTGTATAAACCCCTTAAAGGAAGTCTTTGAGTTATCGTTTCGACTGATACACTGATACTTGTTGCTTCCTGAAATTGCGTTTGGAGTATGATACTAGGGTCTTTTCTTGCAATTAGCCACAAAAAGCGGTCCTGTTCTCCAGAAATGATCTTCCTGCGACTTCTTCTAGTCCTATTTTGCAGAGATCGAAGCTCCATGTACCGGGCGTAGGTTTTCGAAATCACTTCTGTGATACCCTCATTGTGGCCGCTATATCCCACTGTGTCATCCCTTCTCTAACGATAGTAATTATTCCACCCCTTTGCACATCGGACAATCCAATGTAGGGCATTTTCAATTATGATTAAAGGCTTCTATAAATTTTGAAATTCACAGTTTTAAATCTCAGTGACGACTGAGTGCAATATCCCGAACATGTGGTGATAACTCAAGATTTCTTATTATACCATCCAGTTTTTTAAAACAAAAAGTTTTAGTTATTTATTGTTAGAAACAATCAATAATGTGAAATACCGAGTGATTCGATTTTGTTGTGTAGGTTCACTCAGCACATCAACACTGTTAGTTCTAGACACTTGAAATTGACGTAACTGTCAAAACCTGTCGAGTGTATCAAAAATAAACATTGAAGAAATCAGCCAAAATTATATCATTCTCAAAATGAGTTTCGCAGAACAATGTATAGATGACTGAAATCCTCAGTTTTGCAAAATTCATATCATTTTGTTGTAGCATACTATACTTCAGGCAGCTGAAAAAACCTTGAAAACATATGTTTGGATGAAAACTCTGAAAATCGACATGTCTCAATAATTTTTTGTAATAAAGTAGAATTTATGTTGAATGCATCTTATATACACTCGGAGGCAAAATTAGCGGAACACTCGAAAATCTAACCAAATTCGAAGTCCGATATTTTTCCTAATTCTCAACCGATTTAGATGATTTTTTCGGAAAATTATAGATCAACTCTTCTGCTTTGTAGAAATCATAAGAGAAAACAAAAAAAATTCGAAAAAAATTTTATACGGGGGCAAAACTAAAAGTGTTTTTTTTTGTCAAAAATTCGTTACACCCTGTGGAATTTCGTGGTCCGAGTTGAAACGTACAATATCATGGTCTGTCAAGACACATCTTCCTGCAGTAACGCCCTTCTTGTTTTATGCATTTATCTCTATTTTTACAAGAGATATCCAATTTGAAGCGAGAAGTCACAAATTTCAAGAATTTATTTTTAATCTTGCGTAGGTGAATAACATCGGAGGTTAGCCAATAAATAAAATCCAAATTAGAGAAGCGGAAATCTAACTAAATGAAAATTTATGAAATTCACTGGCCAATTTCACGCTCCGTGAGAACTCGAAGTACACTGGAGAAATCGTTGATTTTGCACATTTATTTTTGATTTTTTTTGTGTGACACTCTATAATAATTATCATTCCTGTCCAAAATTGAGAGCAGGTATGTATCCTGGCAATACACTCGTGAAACAAAATGAACATGTTGAGAAAAATGTTCATGATGACCCACAAAAAAAAACATTTGATGGAAAACTCTCATTCTTTAAACAAGTGCAAATGTGGTCACATACAAAAAAACGTGTGTTGTATTTCATATTTGATAAAAAAAGGTGTGCACATGTGTAAATGAAAAGTTTTATCAATGGTCCTAGAATTCGGTTGTGTATTTTAATACCTACCGACTGTTATCTCCTATGAATTCCTAACAACTAACCTAACCTAACCTAACCAAATTGTCATCAATAACTAATGCAATTCGAACATAAAAATCGCAAACGACAATTTCGATACGCCTGAGTGATAATAAGAAAATTCCAAATTGATAGACGAATTTTAATGACAATTTCTTGATTTAATGGAATTTCTCCAAAATGGTGATTTTCCACTTGAAATCAAATATATTTTGCAAAAATAGAGATAAATGCATGAAACATGAAGAGCGTTAATAAAGGAAGATGTGTCTTGACAGACCATGATATTGTACGTTTCAACTCGGACCACGAAATTCCACAGGGTGTTACGAATTTTTGACAAAAAAAACACTTTTAGTTATGCCCCCGTATAAATTTTTTCAAATTTTTTTTGTTTTCTCTTATAATTTCTACAAAGCAGAAGAGTTGATCTATAACTTGCCGAAAAAATCATCCAAATCGGTTGAGAATTAGAAAAAATATCGGACTTCGAATTTGGTTGAATTTTCGAGTGTTCCGAGTTTATTTTCCACAGAGATTCAGTGATAAGATTTCTACTTTCAAATACCGCATGAATTCCACCAAAATTGAGATTATGGCTGGAAAAATACTGTATCCACATTTCTCGGATCAATATGTTTTGTTCATGAGAGATGATGCATTTTCTGAAAATACCTTCAGAGATGACAGCTCCATTCTCAAACTTGCAAATGAGTTTCTTAAACTGAGTCTGGGCGATGCATATTTCCATTTATATTGAATAATTAACGAATGACAAATGAATCTAAAATTTCGTTCGCACCCTTCATCCAACCCTTAAACTTCTCCCGATCCGAGGAATTCGTAATTCCTTCCTGGAATAGCAATTCTCAATCAATCTACTTGAATGAATAGGTAGGGAGGAGTGTCTTCAAGGGTATTTGGAAATATTCCGCATGAATCAGATATTTGTGAATTTTTTGAATGATGAAAAAACAGGTTTGATGTTATTTCTGGCAATTTCATTAAATATTAAGGCTTCGCCAATCATGCAAAGCCATCAAATATATATTTTGAATTTCAGTTGGTATTTGTTACGAAGATTTTCATCCTTCTTTCATGGGAATGTATGAAAGAGAAAGTTTAATGAAGGTTTTGAGGTCGGGTACAAAGCAGTCATGGAATATTATGGTGAACGCATTCATTCTAATGTGCTTAATATATAACGGACGTCTCCAGAATTTTTAATACCGGGTGAAGAGAGTTCAGGAATTTTAATTTCTGTAAATCTTCCGGAATACTATTCATTGTGTTGAAGAAAACTCCACATCAAAGTGCGATGTCTGAGATAAATAGATCTGGCATTAGGCTGCTTTGGTTGTAAGAAAAAAAGTGTGTCCAAAATCGTAGTGAAGAGTTAAGAATTTGAGTTGAAAAGTTTTTATATATAAACTCGAATGTCCGTACTGTTATAAACTTTTTTCAGAATATAAAAAGTTTAGTGTTTCACTTTAATTGCTCAGTTAGGCCAATGACTTACTCAGCTCAGGTAGTATTCCCGTTCAATTTAGAAAGACTAAAGTTATTGCCATTCTCAAACCTGGGAAAAATCCAGAACTTCCTAGTAGTTATCGTCCTATCAGCTTACTTTCTGTTTCTTTCGAAATTTCAGAAAGACTTCTTTATCAGAGGTTAGAACCAATGATTGACAGAGCTCTATCCAGTTCTCAGGGAGGTTTTCGAAAAAATTGGAATTGTTCTGATCAGGTTTTAGGTTTATTCCTTTTCATTGAGACAGGATTTCAGGGTTAACTTAAAATAGGCGCTGTATTTGTAGATCTCTTTTCGGCATATGACTCAGTTTGGAAGGATGGTTTAGTTTATAAATTTTTTGAAGTATTTCAATGTGGAAAAATTGTGAAGTTAATTGATAATACACTCGGAGGCAAAATTAGCGGAACACTCGAAAATTTAACCAAATTAGAAGTCCGATAGTTTTCTAATTCTCAACCGATTTAGATTTTTCTCGGCAAGTTATAGATCAACTCTTTTGCTTTGTAGGAATTATAAGAGAAAACAAAAAAAATTTGAAAAAAATTTCACACGGGGGCAAAACTAAAAGTGTTTTTTTTTTGTCAAAAATTCGTAACACCCTGTGGAATTTCGTGGTCCGAGTTGAAACGTACAATATCGTGGTCTGTCAAGACACATCTTCCTACAGTAACGCTCTTCTTGTTTTATGCATTTGTCTCTATTTTTACAAGAGATATCCAATTTGAAGCGAAAAGTCACAAATTTCAAGAATTTATTTTCAACCTTGCGTAGGAGCATAACATCGGAGGTTAGCCTAAAAATAAAATCAAAATTAGAGAAGCGGAAATCTAACGAAATGAAAATTTATGAAATTCACTGGCCAATTTCACGCTCCGGGAGAACTCGAAGTACACTGGAAAAATCGTTGATTTTGCACATTTATTTTTGAATTTTTTGTGTGACACTCTATAATAATTATCATTCCTGTCCAAAATTCAGAGCAGGTGTGTATCCTGGCGATACACTCGTGAAATGAAATGAACATGTTGAGAAAAATGTTCATGATGACCCACATAAAAAAACATTTGATTTTAGTAGCGAGTATGACCCCTCCGAGCTCTTATTACAGCGCGCATACGATTTCGCATACTCCCAATGATGTTGTCTATCATCTGTTGAGGTATGTTGTCCCACTCTTCCACCAAAGCCAATGTCAGCTCTTCAACGTTGCCTGGATTCCGTTGTCGAACCCTTCTTCCAAGAATGTCCCAAACGTGTTCGATCGGGTTTAAATCCGGTGACCGCGACTGCCAGTCAATTTGTGTGATCCCAACTTCATTGAGATATTCTATCACTATGCGCGCAGTATGAGGGCGAGCGTTATCGAGCATAAAAAGGAAATTTTCCCCTATGTAAGGAGCAAAAGGCACAACATGGGGATCCAAGATTTCTGTTATATACCGATGGGCATTAAGTGATCCATTGCCAATAATCTCCAGTTCTGTTCGTACTCCCAAGCATATGCCACCCCATATCATAACTGACCCTCCACCGTATTTCTTAGTTCCTGCGAAGTTCGCTTGATTGTACCGTTCCCCTCGATGCCTCCATATTCTATCTCTACCATCCACGAAATTCACACAATATCGGCTCTCATCACTAAATAAAACTCGTCTCCACTGATTGATTGTCCATTCTACGTGCTCCCTAGCAAACGCCAATCTTGCTACCCGATGGGCTCTATCGAGTCTTGATGCTCTTGCTTGCACGTATGATCTCAGACCTACTTCATTTAATCGTCTTTTGACTGTTCTCACAATGACGTTAATGTTATCCACTGCTTGTAAAAGGTTACGTGCCTGAACAGCAGTAAGACGAGGATTTCTTATGGTTTGATTGACGATGAAACGGTCATGTATAGCGCGGGTTGCCCGATTTTTTTCTTGTCCTCGCCTCCTCACGTACAATCCAGTTTCCCTGTAACGTCGGTAGATTCCATGGATAACCGACGTCGAGACACCCAACATGGTACCGACTGTGCGGTAGGTGCGCCCTTCCTCGATCAATGTAACTGCCCTTGCTACTGAGGTTGGTGGTAAATCTCTCATTCTGAATGAAAAATACCGTTTCGAATCATAAACAGTAAAAGAATCACAAAACACCGCAACCGATCGAATTTGTATCAAATCAAAGAATGGAAAACTCTCATTCTTTAAACAAGTGCAAATGTGGTAATATACAAAAAAACGTGTGTTGTATTTCATATTTGATAAAAAAAGGTGTGCACATGTGTAAATGAAAAATTTTATCAATGGTCCCAGAATTCGGTTGTGTATTTTAATACCTACCGACTGTTATCTCCTATGAATTCCTAATTTTACCAAATTAATCAAATTGTCATCAATAATAATTTCTTGATTCAATGGAATTTCTCCAAAATGGTGATTTTCGACTTGAAATTGAATATATTTTGCGAAAATAGAGATAAACGCATGAAACAAGAAGGGCGTTACTGTAGGAAGATGTGTCTTGACAGACCATGATATTGTACGTTTCAACTCGGACTACGAAATTTCACAGGGTGTTACGAATTTTTTACAAAAAAAACACTTTTAGGTTTGCCCCTGTATAAAATTTTCTTTCAAATTTTTTTGTTTTCTCTTATAATTTCTACAAAGCAGAAGAGTTGATCTATAACTTGCTGAACAAATCATCTAAATCGGTTGAGAATTAGGAAAAATATCGAACTTCGAATTTGGTTAAATTTTCGAGTGTTCCGCTAATTTTGCCTCCGAGTGTATGTTATATACTTATAGGTTTTATCGGTGAGAAAAGCAGTAGATATTACACTCAGGGATCTGGTCTTGCACCTTTTCTCTTCAATTTATATATGTCTGACATCCCTGAAACTTCCTCTACAAAGTTTATTTATGCTGATGATAATGCTTTGGATTTTTGACACTATGACTTCCAAACAATTGAGCACACACTGACTTCCTATTCAGAAATTCTGAACTTTTTCTTCGAGAAATGATCTTTCATGTTCAAATCCTTCGAAAACTGAGGTTTCTTGTTTTCATCTGAATAATCATGGGAATGATAAGCAACTAAGTGTATTTCAATCAAGCACTATTAACTCATAATTTCACTCCAACATATCTTGGTTTGAAGCTTGATCGTTCTTTGACTTTCAAATTTCATATTGATAAATTATGTCAGAGGTTTAAAACAAGAAACAATATACTACATAAACTAGCTGGATCTAATTGGGGCGCCGGAGTCTCTACTTTGCGAAATACTGCTTTAGCTTTAGTATATTCAGCAGCAGAATATTGCTGCCAGGTGTGGTTGAATAGTGCTCATGTCAATAAAATTGATTCTCAGTTGAACTGTTCTATGAGAGTTATAAGTGGATGCATCAGTTTAACTGCTACCCCATGGCTTCCAGTTATTTGAAATAAAGTTAAGTATCGCTCATTTCCAGAAGTTTTTTCCGATAATACACGATCTTCAAAATCCACCTAACCTGAGATTGAAATCTAGGAAACCTATTTCGTTTGACTTTTGAGTACACTGGTGGCCGGAAGTTGATGTTTTCAATAGAGTTCTCATAGAGGATCCTTCCAAAAGGGTTGCAGGTTTCGATATAAGTAGGGAAAATTGGTCTACATTAAATCGTCTCAGAACAGGAAATGATCGTAATAATAGTATGTTGTTCAAATGGAATACTGTAGAAAATCTGGCATGCGAATGTGGCGCAGCTGAAGAAACAATAAGACATTTAGTCCTAGATTGTCCTATTTACCATTTTACGGCTGGTTTTCAAGAAATTGTAATTCTATTTAAGAGATTAGTTTCTAAATTTTGAGGTGATTATGGGCTACTTCCCCGAATGGTGAATGAGATGTTCCCTGTTGCAAAACAGCGGAGCATTAGTTAAATTCCTAAATAAGGCTAGAACAGCCCCCTCAGTGCTTTATTCCCATAGTGTATGAGAACCAAGACCAGGAAGAAGCGCCGAAAATCAGACGGATCGTCAGATTTCCGCAGAAAAGGTGCAGAATGTGGAGGAGCCAGCGCGCGAATCCATAAAGAATAGACGAACTGAACAACCAACCAGCGACGAAGATGAACACCGACCGAGAGAAGCGAGGTACCGAGGCAAATCCGAAGAATTCCAACGACCCAGAAAGACGACGAAGAAAATGAAGATGGAAAGAGGAGGAAGAATCGAAATCGGGCGTAACCAGTACGAGCTGCTGTCCAGTTCGGAGGAGTCAGAAGACGTAGGCATGGAATAGATGAAGAAAATGAACAGGAACAGGCAAGACCAACTAATGATATTCAATTACAGGAAAAAGAAGAAATAATGAAGACTGAATACAAACGAGACGAAATGACCGAAAAAATCGCTCCCATCGTAATAACGGAGAAAGGAGCTTGGAGTGAAATTGCAATAGAGATGAGGAACAGAAAGATAAACTACAAAAAGGCCAAACTGATATCACAGGGTATTAAGGTCGAGCCCTCAACTGAAGACGACTACCGAGAACTACAGAAAATGTTGACGCAGGGCAAGGTGCAGTACTACGCCTTTGAGCTCAAAAGCGAAGAGAAACTGAAAGTTGTTCTCAGAGGCGATATGCTAGAGACAACTGGAGAGGGCATAAAAGACGATCTGGAACGCCAGGGATATCCGAAAACAACAAAGATGAAGGGCAAAAAGGAAAACCGGCCTTCTGGTTCTCGTCGAAATAGACAATAGGTACAAAAGTATCTACAACCAACTAAGACATGTGTGCGGAATCTCTGTATAGGTGGAAAACCTTAGAACGAAACAAAAGGTCATCCAATGTCACAGATGTCAATTGCTCGGACACGGATAAAGAAACTGCCATGCTGCATATAAATGCATGAAATGCGGCGAAGATCACAACACCAGCGAGTGTAGAAAACGAAAGACCACTGCGCCTAAATGCACTAACTGCGGGGGTGAGCACTTGTATACTTCGATAAGATGCAACAAAAACCCCAACAACCCTGCTTACAAACCAAAGCAGAAAGATAAATTGAAGCCAGTCCCAGCACCACCAGTTAACTACTGGCAAAAGAGGACGAAAGAGAGGAAAATGGAAGAAGCCAAAGAAAGAAACAAACAGAAAACAAGCAGAAAAGGGAGAAGAAGCTCCAAAGAAGGAGAAAAAGAAAGACAACAAGATTCAGAAGAAGAACTGAACATATGCCCGGGAAGAATGCTGATAGCATTCAACTCCACCAAGACTACGATGGAGCAAAAACTGCCTTCCTAGACAAGCAAAGCTAAATCGTTGAACTATTCAGAAGAAAATAAATGATCAATACAACCGTTAAAAGCAGAAACCTGAAATTAGCATTTTGGAATGTGAACTCGCTAACAAATAAGAAAGAAGAGCTGACTATATTCCTGGAAGAACAAAGAATAGACATAATGCTTATGAACAAAACGCACCTGAAGAGCACGAAAGAAAAAATAAGGAATTATACAATCTATCGAAGGGATAGAGAAGAAGGAGAAGGAGGAGGAACAGCAATACTGATAAAGAGAGGCCTAGAACATGGCAAACTTCCAGATACAGGAACAAATAAAATAGAAGAAACAGGAATTGAGATGAGAACCGGAAAAGGTGAACTGAAAGTATACTCAGTATACAAATCACCAACAAAAACTCTAGAAGAAGAAGAAGTGACACTATTCTTTCATGAAAAACTGTCGAACAGCTAATACAAATGGTAAAAAGCTGAGGCAGATTGCAGAAAAGCAGACGAAAACGAAGAGATAATGGAAATCACAAAAGAAGATGTACAAGAAATTATAACACAGCTACCAAGTAGGAAAGCCCCTGGCATCTATGGATAAAAACCAGGCTTTGAAAAACCTACCAGCAGAAGCGATAGAAGAAATAACAGAAATTACGAAAGAAGTGATGAAAACAGAACACTATCCAAGCACATGGAAAACAGCAGAATCAATCAGATACCAAAAACAGGGAAACCAAAGAACAACCCTAGAAGCGACAGACCAATTAGCCTGTTGCCAGCAATGAGCGAAGTGATGAAAAAACTCATTTACAGAAGACTGAGAAGCTTTGCGGAAAGAAAGAACATCATACTGAGCCACCAGTTTGGATTCACAAGTGAATCCACCCACCCACCAACTGGCAAGGCTGACGGAAAACATAAGACAGAACATGAATTTATCAAAACTAACACCGGGATCAATCTTGGACATAGAGAAGGCCTTCGACAAAATCTGGCACAAAGCAATGTTATACAAGATGAAGAGAGTGAAGTTTCTAAATAAACTAGTGAACATAACGGCATCGTACTTGAAGGACAGGAAGTTTATAGTACGAATAAAAAATTCCAAATCTTAAGAAAAACCAATGGGGACCAGAATAAAGTGGAATGGAAAAACGATTCAAAATACCTAGGAGTATTAATAGACAAAAGCTTGAAATTCCACATCCAAATGGAAGGAAACGCAAAGAAAGCGAGGCGGCTGCAAGGATATCTATATCCCCTCCTACAGAGTAGCAGCAAACAGTCATTAGAAAACAAAATTAAAATTATAAAACCAGCATAGTACCAAGTATAACATACGCAGGAGAAATATGGTTCTTGACTACGAAATCGTACAGGAAAAGAACAAGAGACACTAAACAAGATAGTCAGGACGGCAATTGGGAGCCCCTGGTACATATTGAACGAACAAATCAGACGAGAAGTCAATATTGCGACGATAGGAGAAATGATTGTCAAGAAGACAGAAAACAGAAAAAATAGAGAAACACAAAAACGAGGAAATTAAAAAGATACTACAAACAACGGTGAGAGAAACAGACAAGCACATTTACCTGGCTCAATGGAAAAGAGAACTTGAGGACGAAGAAAAACAGAACAATAGAAGGAGGATAAAATAGTTATCATCACTCGATCCGAAACCTCGAAGAGAGGCGACCCAACACCATAAGTAAGTAAGAATAAAACTTCTGAAAATAAGACAATAAAAAGACAAAAATAGTAAAAAGGCAGAAAATCGACGAAGAGGCGAAAGGAAAGACTTTTTCAAACCTCATCAAAATTAAAAGACAAGAGTTATCAATTAGAACAAACGAAATACATTTGATAATCACACGTAAGAAATATCAAAGATAATTAGTAACAAAAACTACCCTAATCACTCAAAAGTATCTCCATTATTGAAAATGCAAGAATCGCAACATCCAGAATATTTTCTGCATACTTTGAATTTGAATATTGATTACTGAAGCTCAACTATTTCATAGAACTGTTTCGAGTTTTCTATATCATTATGATTTGTTAAATGTAACAGTCAAATTGTGTGAACGAGATGGCTATCGCACTGATCCTTTCGTTCCAATCACATAAATTCCGATTTACAAATTCTGAGAAATTTCTTGTCTGCCACCGAATGGTTGGAAATATGTTAACCCCCTACTATAGTCTCATTTATTATGTCATAATGAAAGTTCTCTATGAAGATTTCTGTAAACAATGACTTACGACAAAATACCCACAAAACTCGCAACAATCATTTAATCGAATCGCTCATAGTGTCATAATTGACATCGTTCCCGTCATGATGATTATTATGATTGAATAATCCGTCACTGGTCACCCTTACGGCATCAATTCATATTATATTCTGGATTTTCTCTCGACCATTCCTGATTGCAATGTGCAAAATTATATCAGTTGCTATAATTCCATGAATGTAGAAACTGAGATTTCTTCTTTCTATAAAGTTGAAATGTATTTTTCTGAGGATTTGCAAAACCTTACAGTTTGGTATTGTAAACTCTTTCAAGTTATCTACATGACCGCATGAGGAAATCTTCTTTTGTAACTTATTAATTATCTTCTTTCTTGTAACTTTTGTTACAGACATTCTGTTCAATCTTTTGCATATAGACTTCTGAGGTTGTCTAATTTCAGGTGAACGGGAAAAATAATTTTCTGAAGCTGCATCGGAATCATATCCATTCTAAGCGTACCGTTCTATAATGTTGACTTTTTCAAAGTTGTCAATATAAAAAATGCCATTCTGTATTTTTGAAGTTGCATAGGGAAGGTTTAACTCTGTTATATTAGTAACGATTACTAAGACTTCATTAATATAGTAAGCTGCGATTAAAACTGTGTCCGAACAATTATAATTCAATACACTAGCTTCAAAAATTTGGTTCCAGTGAAATCGCTTATAAACCTGATTAAGCTACCTAACGAAAAAGGCTGAAATTTCGAAACACTGAGGTAGAAAATATATCTTCTCATCAACGAGAATAGTGATTTTATGATTGAACGAACAACTTGTATTTCTTAGCATCTGAAGAGAACGTTTCATTTTGTTACTTTAGAACCTATTTCAAATTCAGTTGGCATAAAGCGAAGGAATTCGAAGAAGCTGGAGATAATTTGATAAGGCAAGGGAAGCAGAGATTGCTAAGGGTAAATTACCAGTAGAACAAACAACTCACGTACTCTCAAACTTATGTTTTTTTAAATATCTCATTTTTCCCAATGAACGCAATAAGTTTCTGTAACAAATGTTGTAATGGATTTATATATACAATGCGCCAAAAATGACGCACAAAATCTATTTGATATACATTTCAGAACGATTGATATGAATTTTGTTGTTTGTTCTTTAGCATCGAGAGTTTACTCTGAAATATAACAAAATCGAAAACATCCTGACAGAAATGCAATACAAAAACTACTACAAACATTTCGACAAATCGACAATGTAGCTTAACCAAAAATTAACAGACAGGAGCTAGTGACAGAAAATGAAGAAAACAAAATAACAGATGTAGCGACCATCGTTAAAAATCCAACTACTATTCAGTGGAAGATTGCCGATAAATCGGAATTACGAGGCTGGATTGACAACTCTCCGGCCTGGCCAAAAGATGGAGCTGCTAGGCTACTTCGAAGGTTTCTTTCTACAGCACCATCCTTAGGTAGCTTGTACGTATAGTTTCAGCCCGATCACCGTGTTAGTTTACGTTTGAGAACACGCTGAACAAGACTCCTCTGTGTTGTTTGCGAAAATGGGAAAATTGGAAAAGCGTGCCGTCATAAAATACTTCTATTTGAAGGGGTTAACCCCGAATGACATTAAAGAAGAGATTGATTCAACTCTAGGGACATCCTCCCCATCATATTCCACTGTTAAACAGTGGGTTTCCGAGTTTTAAATGGGTTGTGTGAGCACCTCTGATGAGCCACGATCAGGACGCCCCGTTGAGATCACAACTCCAGATATGATCGAAAAAATTCATAAAATAGTGCCGGAATACCGCAGATCAAAAGTGCATGAGATAGCTGAGACCTGTAGGATGTCATATGAACGTGTGCAAAATATGTTGCACCAAAATATGCATATGGAAAAGGTCTGTGCAAGATGGGTGCCGCGTTTACTAAAAATTGCTTTGAAAACCCATTTATATCGCCAATTTGGCGCTGTATAAGCATAATCCTAGCAAAATTTCGCGTCGATTCGTTACTGTTGACGAAACTCGGGTCCACCACTACACTCCTGAAACCAAACAACAGTCTAAACAGTGAATTGGAACAGTGGAACCAACTCCAAATAAAGCGAAAACAATTTTACCTGCAAACAAGGTTATGCCTACCATTTTTTGGGATGCAAGAGGTATTATATACCTTGAGAAGGGTAAAACTATCACTGGTCAATACTACGCAGACTCATTGCAACGTTTAAGCCATGAGGTGCAAACTAAACGACCTCATTTGGCAAAGAAAAAACTTTTGTTACATCACGATAATGCACCAGAGCATTCTTCGCACGTGCCATGGCTAGAATCTATGATGTGAAGTGCGAATTGATGCCGCACCTTCCCTACTCTCCAGACCTAGCCCCGATTGATTATTATCTGTTTTCTAACCTCAAAACATGGTTAGGCGGTAAGAGATTTGCGGTCAATGAAGAAGTAATCGAAACTGTAAATGTGTATTTTGAGGATCTTGACGAATCAGACTATAGAGATGGCATTAATAGAGTAAAACACCGCTATGAGATATGTATCAGCCTTAAAGGCGATTATGTTGAAAATTAAAAGAAAAATTCTTAATAACGTTGTTTTGCTTGATCAATCCACCCTCGTAGTGGAGAAAGTGTTATGTTCAGGTCCACTAGGAGCTATCGGAATGGGATGTTGAACGTGGGAGTTATGTTTCTAGACGCCGGAAATGAAGAAATACAAATTTGCAGAAAATATTATGTTGTCGAGTAAAAATGCACTTTCCACAACACTCTAGTGAACCGGCACAATTTCCATCATTCATATAATAATAATAATAATAATGATAATATAGATGCGGAATGGATCACGAATGAAAAAGAACGCCTCGATATCAGACATATGGACTTCGATGGAACAACGGAGGAAGAAATCACAACAGTAGTTCGTGCGACCAACAATTGGAAGGCCACAGGTATAGATAATATCAACAACTACTGGTACAAGAAGTTTGATAAGCTCCTTGGAGCCCTAGCGAAACAGCTCACGTATGTTCTTCAACATCCCAAGAAAACACCCACTTTCCTAACGCTAGGCTTAACATATATGCTACCTAAGAGTGATAGAACACAGGATCCGTCTCAATATAGGCCAGTCACTTGCCTGCCAACACTCTACAAAATACTTACCTTTCACCCAGCCCTGGTAGAGTTCTTGAAGACAACAATGACACACTGGCGCACGTCTCTGCAGGTCAACATGAACAATAAATCAATTAAAACCGACGAGATACCCATACGTCGTGGAATTTTTCAAGGAGAATCTTTGAGTCCACTATGGTTCTGTTTAGCAATGAACCCATTGTCCTCAATGCTCAATAGAACAGGATGCGGATTTAGGATAAAAGCAGAAAGGAATTATCATACAATCTCCCACCTGCTGTATATGGATGATATCAAATTATATGCTTCGAACAAGAAGCAATTGGTTGATTTGTTCAAAACTGTCAGTGAGTTCTCGGCAGATGTTCATATGAAATTCGGGATTGAAAAATGTAAGACCCTGAACATTCAAAGAGGAAAAGTCATAGATAGTGAAACACAACTTCCAAACGGTGATATAATACAGTGCATGAGAGATGGCGAAACATACAAATATCTGGGATACCAACAAGCCAAATTGCTAGACCAAAAACAATCAAAGGAGAAGATTCGTTCAGAATACAGTCAGCGTCTGAAGTCTGTGCTGAAATCGATGTTGAACTTGGGGAATCTAGTCAAGGCAATTAACACCTACGCCATTCCAGTGTTGCTTTACTCATTTGGAATAATCAGATGGACTAAGACAGAGCTGGATGATATTCAAAGGCAGACCCGAACGATGCTGACAAAGTACAACAATCATCATCCAAAATCGTCTGTGATACGAACAACTTTGAAGCGGAAAGAAGGAGGACGCGGATTAATAGATGTTGTCAATTTACACACCAAACAGATTAAAAATCTCAGAGAATTCTTTTCCACAAAAGCTTTCACTTCTGACCTCCATAGAGTGGTATCGTTGGCTGATAGGGGATATACACCACTAAATCTTGCTACCAGAGATGACCTGCTGCATCTACCGTTCCTATCAGATACTGAAAACCAAGAGCAATGGTCAAGAAAGGAATTGCATGGACGACATTACCATGAGATTAATCAACCACACATCGACAAAGAAGCCTCCAACAAATGGTTGATGAAAGGAGAATTATTCGCAAAAACAGGGGGATTCCTTATGGTCATCCAAGACCAAGTGATCGCTGCAAACAATGACAAAAAATTTTTAATGAAGGACGGAACATTACAAACAGATAAGTGCAGAAAATGCCATATAAGATCGGAGACTATACAGCATATAATGTCCGGATGCGAACAACTGGCCAATAGGGAGTATCTTCACAGGCATAATCAAGTGTGCAACATTATCCACCAGAAACTTGCACACAAGTACGGACTTCTGAACACCTTCCAGCCATATTACAAGTATCAACCGGCGCCCGTATTGGAAAATGACTCTATCAGATTATGCTACGATAAGCCTGTTATCACTGACAGAATGGTGACGAATACTAGGCCGGACATAATGGTGTATGATAAGAGAGCCAGAACAGCAATGCTGGTGGATGTCGCCATACCGAATAATAATAACGTGCTGAACAAGTTCCAGGAGAAAATGTCCAAACACAGAGATCAGGCTATTGAGATCAGGCAGGTGTGGCACCTCGAGAAAATAGATATTGCTCCTGTCATCGTTTCCTCGACTGGGTTAATACCCAAAACTTTGCATGATAGCTTTAAGAAACTAGAATTGCATAAGAATACCTATATAGAAATGCAAAAAGCTGTAACTCTTAATACATGTAGGATAGTTAGGAAATTTATGTCAAGTATATTGTAATCGAGCCTATTCCCTTTGATTACTGAATCTGGGAAAGGTGAATTATATCCAGCTAACAGCTGAGATAGTGCATAAATCCACGTTAAAATGATAATCACTTTATTTCTATCAAACATTTCAGCAGTTGAACATAAATGGTTAGGTTGTCTTAAACACCAATTCCAAAACATTTCGAAAATGAAGTAGTGAACCTTACTGAAGAAATAAACAAAATAAATACTATTGGAGAACTATAATACATAAATCATGATCAGAATCAACATATCTTTCGTTAGCCGTATCCACAGCATCGATGGGCGGTTAATACTTCAGGCGCAATCATAAGCCCGCGCGTCCCAGGACGAATTATTTGATTTCGTAAGCTACTTTCCATTGCGAATTATGAACCCTCACAATTTCGAGGCAGATGTATATAAATAGTTGATATGAGGAACAAGGGTGAATTTTCGGTCGAATATATGACTTCCTGCAAGATCTCACAATCGTGTTCCGACGTTATCTTCAGATATATTTTCAGATCATCCGCATACATCAGTTTGGGTATATTAATTATGTCCATGAGATCATCTATGAACATTATGAACAATAATGGACTAAGATGGGACCCTTGCGGGACACCTGAAGTAGCAACAAATTCGCGGAAGTGAAGAATTTCGAGCTGTACGAACTGTTGGCGGCCGACCAAGTAAGACGCTAAGGCTAAGCTAAGACTTCCGAGAAACCGAATCTGGACTTCAGTTTATCGAATGCTTTTTGGAAATCTGTGTTTATAACTTCAACTTGACCAGAACAGTCTAAAATATCGAGTATATACTGTGATAAAACTACCAGATTGCTGATGCAGGATCTCGCAGGCATGAAACAATGCTGCTCATCATGAATTCTCCCCCTGATCGCGGGAAATATAGCGTTGTCTAAAATAATCTCAAGAAATTTCAATAAGTTTGATAGAATCGCGCCTATATAAACTAATCTATGATGTTAGAATCTCATTTCTTTAAATGGGAACAATCTTAGCTACCTTTCATGTCGAGGGGTAGAGTCCACTCTTCAAGAGAGTATTGAAAACATAACATAAAGGATGTGCAAAGACACTTATACAGTCCTCAACTACAGAGCTTGGTATACCATCTGGACCAGAGGTAGGCTTGCTAGATAGTTTTCTCGCAGCGGAGATTATATCTTCCACAAAAATGGCATTCAGATTGATGAATTCAGTTCCAATAGCTTCGCCATCATCAACTAAGACATCTCCATTATATCCATCATAGACACCACCAAAGTACTCCGTGAAAGCATCAACAATGTGTTCAGGCTTTTCATATGTCCTCTCATCATCTCTCATCTCTCCTGGTATACGTGAATGGCCTTTTTTCATTGCATGAATGACCAGAAACCAGAAGGATCACAGAAAATTCACTTTTAGGATGTTCGAATAAAGTTCTCGTAAGCTGTGTTCATTTTAGATTTCACAATACTCCTCAAAGACTTGAATTTATTGTAGTGAAATACGGATCTATGCTCTCTATTATTATTAAAGGCTTTTCTTTTAATTGAAATACATTCAATGAAATCCGAGGTATACCATGTTATACCATATTTCAATAGTACAATCAAAAGTTTTATTTCCCAGAACTGGAAAAATTGTATAGGCCACGCTATTAAAGAAGAAGATATGTGGGAACTGAATCATATTATGGATGCCATGATAGATTCTGTTATAGTGAATTTAAGTAATGAATATATCATCTGTTAATATTTCATGAAAATATTGCAGCTTAAAATATATACATTGTTTAACATTCTGTTAGGTATTGTTAAAACTCATGTGGAAAATTTAGCTATAATATAATTTAAATGTTCATTTCCATAATTTACTAAAATTATTGAGTTATCTGAAATATCAAAAACTATATTAAATTACTATAAATATTTTAACGTATAGAATTAGGCGTAAGTTGAGTATGCATGAAATTCATGAAATAATTATTTTTGGTGAACGTAACTATCTCGATATTCACATAAAGTTATAATCGTTACTAAATGCATTAGTTTTCAATTGATTCAATATTATTTTCGAAGAGAACCATGAAATACATATTCGTTCACGTTACTGACTACAAATTTCAGACAAATAAAGTAAAGATATTATTAAAACGAGAACATCAATATTCTCAAGCTACAAAAAAGACAGAGAAAAGCGTAGTCAGGTAGTTGGGTTCTTCCTGGAGATTTGTACGAGGGTTTCTATCAAAGATCCGGCAATGAGCTAGTACCTGCTCCAAAACAAAATCATAGAAACTACATTAAATTTTGTATTTGCCCACGTAACACATTTCTAAGGGATTCACATAAGTATGTATTAAGTAATAAGCTTTAATAACTCTACGTCTGTACCGGATAGATTATAGGTACCATTTGCAAGGTTTAAAAATATACCACCTACTTGTTCCTTTAGATATAGGGTGTGCTATTTGAAAAAAAAAAGTGACATGAGATTTGAATGAGTCTCAACTCCAAAAATCTTTTTCGAACACCCTGTATTACATAGATCAACAAAATATGTCATATGTTCAAGTAACATCAATCACTATCACAACAGTTGTACATCAGTAGTTTCGAAATCAATATTAAGGAATCAAATTTTTTTAAAAGTCTCAAATTTCAGGAAATTTCAAACATTTCGGAAACTATTCCAGATAAGTATAGGGAATTTCGAATAAACTCACCTTCATTTATCCTCAGAAAGTCAGAAATGAAACGAAATAAAGGGTATCCCATTCAAAAAATCATAACTTTGGTATGTAACTTTATTATGGAACACTCTGTATCATCTTAAAGGTTTTTACTTAGTAGTAACTACAGCAATAAGTATTACTGCGAAAAAACAAATTTCAGCATCGGCCGTGAAATATGCCTAATCTTGTGGTCGAAAAACAAATTCCAACATCGGCCGTGAACTATGCCTAATCTTGTGGTCGCGAATGTGATGTATAAACTCAACTAAATATTTTTCCGAATATTGTATAGATGAAAATTATTTCATATATTTCGAAAGAATTGAACTTATATATCCAGGTAAAAACAGGAAGAAGTTGGACATTTTAGAGTTGATGGAAATCACGTCTGGTCCTTGGAAAAACCAGCCAGTTTGTAATGAACCAACAGATTTCAGTGTAACTCCTGTTGTAAATGCCGTTATATTTAAGTAAAACAATTCACGTCGTTTTGCAGTAATGTATTACTCTTGAAAATATATAATCATTCATTCATTCATTATGTTTCACTAAGTGTTACTTATGAAGAAAAATCGCTGAAGTTACAGACAAATCACGCGAAAAGGTTTCACCTAATGCGGTTTAAACTCGTTGAGATCGGTGGTTGACTCTTCTGTTCAACCTAACTCCATTTCAAATATGTCAGCCGTCACTGCGTCGGCGATATTCACCAGGAGAATTCCAAAATTAGCCACTAGACATGCACGGCGCGCATTCAGTTATTGTTAGTGTCTCCCCTAATTAAATAAAGTCGATCTCGGAGGACTTACCACTTTTGGCCATATCAGCCGTCGGAACTTTGATACTGGGCATGATCTCGTGCGAGGGGCTCCGTCCCTTAGCGTTCTCCGCATACACCGACACTTGGTATTCCCTGCCGGCTTTCAAGCTGTGTAGTTCGAACTCGGGACGTTCTCCTAAGACACGGTAGGCGGGGGACGATTCCTCCATCCCCTGGTCGCTCAGCGTCGTCACACCTGGCGATTGCGGATTGATAGGGGGCGTCACGTCGTTGACTTCAAGGACGAAGGTTTGGGGCAGGCCGCCGTCTCTGCCGGGATGACAGATGACGTGGATGGCAGCATCTTCCGAGAAGTTCCTGTACACACAGTTTCGTGGTTTTTCTGGAATATCTGAAACAATGACAGCAAATTTAGAGGGACAAGGTTCGGAGTTATTCCCTGAAGGAGAAAACTTTGTTCTCTTGAATATATTAACGAATGTTTTTGATGTTATAATATTTTGACCAGGAATTTACGGATAAACAGGAACGTAAATTTTTTCGTGTTGATTTCTGAATCATCTGAATACAGGGTTGCACAAAATCAGTTTTTAAAGTGCAAGTTCAATTGAAATGAGTTTTTCAAAGGTTTTTTATTCAAGTCAGTAGTAAACATTGATTTCGAACATCGATCGATTTCAGTGAAATGAACGGAATTAAATCTTGCATGATATTTCAATAGTCTGAAATGTTTTTAAATAGTAACCCCAAATTTTTATTTTTTTTTGAGAGATATTCAAAGCGCTGTAATTTCAGTGAAGAAAGAAAAAACCAAATATTTAGGAAGAAAACTTCAATTTATCGGTGTAGTTCTTAGTATGGGTGACTGTTTTTGGTTTGTGATAAGTACAGATAATTCATATTATGTGTGAGGAAAGACAAAAGACGTAACAGAATTTATTGGTGGCAGGCAGCCTCACTCCCGTCGCCCAGTGTGATACCATTACATCCAGCTATAGGTCCCGTGAATTGGTCACCTGTGTTTCGGGATCTGGCGGAAGGTCCGGCTTCCAGGGTGGGAAGGATTAGCAACGAAGCATGATGAGCTCTTCTTGGACAAAATCATCCGGAGTTAAAATAGTATCCCATTCGGATCTCCGGGGGGGACTGCCTTGAGGGGTTCATAATGCGGGTGAGACGAGCAATCCTTCAGCGAATTCACTTCTTCATTTACCTTCTAGAAAAGAAAGCAAACTCTTGATAGAGTTCTGCAATATCAAAGGACACAACAACTTCAATAACGATGCAGTCCACCAGCATCTGCAAAGCGCACAACTCCATGTGCTGGTCCTAACCGAAATCCAAATAAGTAAAAACCGACACAACGTATTAACGTTTTAATGGGTATGAGTAATATACGAGATTTAAGTTTAAAGGGGACCTCAGTGTTTTCGCCAGATCGGATATTGCATGCCTGAGAGAGGACACGATGGAGGACGACGCTCTTAACCTTGCGTGGTTTAAGAACTGTTTGCAGGATAGAAGACTGTTCTTATGCTGTCCATATCGTTCTCCATATGATATTCACTTCCCTAGACTGTTTCAGTATCTAGGTGATGAGGTTAATTGGATACGGACACATCATTCGGCAACTGAGATAATTGTACAGGGTGACTTCAACGTTCACAACATCAACGGGCTCCGACACTCCAATAGAACAGATGAAGCGGAAAGACAGGCTGAAACTTCCGCACTCAGCCATAATCTAACGCAGCTAGTCGACGAACCGACAAGAATACCTGGTCACCAAACCGACTACCCGAACACCTTGGATCCTTTTTTGGTTTCAGATCTAGATGATTTTGAAGTGAAGGTCTCAGCACCGCTAGGCAACTCAGACTACAACCTTATATCTGCTACTGGAACCTAAACCTAAACAACCCAGACTATAACCGAGCTAATTGTGATGAGGTGCATGAATTAATTTCATACTTCCCATTCAGTGATGTTTACCTTCCAAAACCTGACATCAATGTGTGCACTGAATCTGTTACAGAAATCATTCATGGATCCCTTTATCCCTCATTCCGTTTAGAGAAGAACAGCACAAAAGCCATGGTTCAACAAAGACTGCGAAAGTTCCCCTGCAGCCAAGAGTAGAGCTTACAAGTCATGGAAGATAAATCCAACAGAGGAATCAAGAACAACCTTCGTACGAATACGGAACGTATGCAACCTGACAACTGCAAGAGCAAAGGCCAATTTCAACGAAGGGGTAATTAATAGGCTCCTTGAACAGGCAAGCGGTACCAGACAATTCTGGTCTATGGCGAAGACTGTCAATGCCAATTTCTGCAAATCTGCGTTTCCGCCTCTTATTAGAGAAGGCGGAAGTATAGCATCATATCCGTTAAAGAAAGCCGATCTCTTTGCTGTCTTGTTCTCAAAGAATTCTGTGCTTCATTTTCTTCCATGGCAGAAATCATTTCTAAAGGCTGCACTGTGAGACGGGCTCTCTAGCAGATGAACTCCAAGAAGGCAGGTGGTCAACCGAATACCACCGATCGTCCTGAGAAAGTGTGCTCCCGAACTGGCACCCATTCCCATCTGTCTGTTTCAGATTTCTTATGAAAGCAAGACTTTTCCGAGCAGCTGGAGAATAGCGAGGATTCAACCGATCCCAAAGAAAAGAAAGAAGTCCTCACCCCAGAACTGCCGCCCTGTTCCACCTCTTTCCATTATGTCCAAAGTGATGAACAGAGTCATAAATGAAGAACTCATCGAATATCTCGAGTTGCAGGGAATTATTAACGACCGTCAGTATGGTTTTGGCAGGCAAAGATTGACAGGAGATCTGCTCGCCTACGCCACTCATGTTTATACATCAACGATGGCAAAGCATGGGGAATTTAGAGCAATAGCCCTCGACATCTCTAAAGTCTTCGATAGGGTTTGGCATGCAGCCTTGTTGAATAAACTTGCTGCATATGGGCTTCCCGAAAAATTGCGGGGTTGGATAAGTAGCCTCCTTTCAGTTCGATCAATACAAATTGTGGCCGACGGTATAACATCTGATTGTTTTCTCTAATGATACAAGGCCAACAAATTGCATTCAGAGATTCGATGGGAACGAATTAGAACCAAATGAAAGAGAGCCAAAACGCCAGAAAACAATCGGAAGATGGAGAATGTGCCCCAAGGGTAAAGAAAGGAAGTGCCAAAAGAAGTGTGCCAAATGTGAAGTATTTTTGTGTCTGGAGCATATTCTTATTCTAAGTCATAATTGCTATCACTAGTGCACACTGTAACATTTTTATCTTTCAATATTTCTAGTTCGCGTTTTTCTCTCCGATTGAATCATATATTTTTGTTCATTTATTTGATATTCAGATTCTCCTGAATGAATACAATTTTTTACATTCTGAGCAGACGAAATGTATCTTTTTTTTCATTAAAATTATGTCGTGAATTTTTTTTTCTGTTATATTCTGTACGTGGGTGAATTAAATGCACTTTCTTTTCTGAAGGAATATGGTGTCTGTTAACGCAGTCAATTATCAAATTCCCGAAACAAATTGTGAAAATATTTTTTCCACAGGAAAAACTAAATGGGGTGAATTTTACCCCACAACACCTAACATGTAACATAAGTTCACCACACCAACGCCGGGTTAAGTCCAATAGAGGAACCGGTAATTATCACGATGATATGAATTTCGCAAACTACAAAAAATGGTTGAAGGTAAAACTTATTCCAAATTTACCACTGAAAGCCCCATATCTCAATGTACAAACAGAAAAACACCCAAACATGCCTTCTCGAAAAGAAGAAGTGAAAGAGTTGCTGCAATATTGCCTTCGCAGATGGGATGCTCAAAGCAGAACTTTATAATCTAATTACATTGCACAAACCCAGATATAAAACATATGCTATTGACAAACTCCCGAATGATCAAGGCTACTATGTACTTAGACTTAGCCCATATTATTCTGACTTAAACTCGATTGAAAAAATTTAAGCAGCCATGAAAGTTAATGTATCCGACAATAATGTTAATTTCTCAATGAAATATGTGGAAAAAATGTGTTGTGAGTTTTTCTCTAGATGAGTGGGAATCATTATGCGACAATACGCAGAAAATTCAACAATCTTTCATGGAGCAAGAACCTATGCTGGATGACGTTATCGACTCTCAATTACTCTGCAAGCAGACGATAATGACAGCAATAGCGAGTATTCTAGTTCTGATGAAAAACTATCTGAAATACAAAATTAAAGAATTAAATACAAATATATAAGGAAAGATCTACAAATGACATGGAACACGACTTACGAGGAGCACAGAAAAAGGTATGGAACATGTTGAGAAACAGGAAAAAACCAATCACCGATGAACTGCAGGTCAATGTAATAAAACCAGAAGAGTGTGTGAAATATTTCCAGAACTTATACCTGGGAGATAATGATAATGGTAACAATGAGGAACGAGAAATCGAACAACGAAACACACTCTACGAAGAAACAGAAAATGACATTATTAGCCTAGAAGAAGTACAAGTAATTCATAAATTGAAAAATAGAAAATCACCCGGTCCGGACAACATAAATAACGAACTAATTAAATATGGGGGAGCAGAAATAACAAAAGAAATAACAAAACTATTCCAAAAAATTGAAAACAACAAGGAGATACCAGAAGAATGGAGAGAGAGCATAACAATACCCATATACAAAAAAGGCGTGAAGACAAATCCAGCAAATTATAGAGGCATCACACTCCTTAACTCTGCATCGAAACTACTCACTAAAATTCTATCGCAAAAGATATATGACAAAGTAGGTGTGTCTGAAGAACAACAGGGATTCCGACCAAATAGATCAACAACGGATGCAATTTTTATATTGCGGCAACTGGTGGAGAAGTCCATAGAGTTTGACAAACCGATGTTTATATGTTTTATAGATTTGGAAAAGGCATTCGACAGAAATCGAATGAACGATGTGATCACTATCCTTAGAAATAAAAACTTAAGCAATAAATACATAAACATAATCAAAGAACTAAATAACTCTAATAAGACGAAAGTAAAAACTACTCAGGGACTTACAAGCGAGATCAAAATTAACGCAGGCATTAGACAAGGTGACAGCCTCAGCCCATGTCTATTTAATTTAATCATGGAAGAAATAATAGCAGGTGTTAACCAAATGAACCAAGGCTATAAGATGGGTAACAAAACTATAAGAATACTGTGCTACGCAGATGATGCTTTACTAATAGCCGAGAATGAGGACGACCTACAACGCCTACTACAAAAGTTCAAAGTAACAGCAGAAAAATATAACATGGTAATATCAACACAGAAAACCCAATCGATGGTAATAGCGAAACATCCAATTAGATGCAAACTAGTAGTGAACGACCATATAATAGAGCAAGTTTCACACTTTAAATACCTAGGAATAGAAGTATCGAGCGATAGGCAATTATTACAAGAAGCAAAACAACAGACAATGAAAGCATCGAGAATATCTGGCTTCCTGAGATGTAATCTGGCGGAATAAGTACATAAGCACAGAAAGCAAAGTCCGAATCTATAAAACCTGTGTGAGACCCGTGATGACATATGCGGTTGAGACAAGAGCTGAGACAACAAAAACAAAACAACTAATGAGGACAACAGAGATGAGAACACTAAGAGCTATAAGAGGTATTACACGCAGAGATAGAATAAGGAATGAGGATACGCTAAGGGAGCTAGGTGTTCAGGATGTGGAGAGGTGGACAAGAGCACGTCGACGCCTATGGAGAGATCACGTAGACAGAATGGGCCCCGAACGTATGGCGAAGTGGGCAAAAACACGAAAACCCAACACTAGAAGACCCATAGGCAGGCCGAAAAAACCATGGCATGAGTGCTGAAGCTCCGGTTCGCAGCAGGGGCTGTAAAAGAAAAAAAGGACATCGTCCTATTTAAAGAAGAAGAAGAAGAAGTAGAAGACATAGAAAATTTTGAATTATTTCCGAAGAAGATGACAGAAACCTGTTATCATTACAGACTATAACAAAACAAAAATTGGTGTTGGTTTAGTTGATCAACAGGCATAAACGCATCATGCGTATTCAAAGCTAATAGCCCAGTACAAAGAGTATCCTGTAGTGATTTCCTGGAGTAATGTGCTTTGGAACTCATAAAACCCCAAATCGAGTTTAGGGCAACAATAGAACAATTACCTGCAGAAATGAGGCGCCGCGCTCGACATTAGGCATTCGTGAGGTCGTCCCCCTCCCTCTAAGAGGCCAAAAAATTATGTTGGACGTTACTGCATATGTCCTAGAAGTGACAATAAATCGACATGCAAATATTGTGCGAAATGTTATAGGTATGCTTGTAAAAATCATATGAGAAGAATGTGTGAATTGTGTGGTTGAACAAAATAGACTCTTTTTAGGGGGACATAAAAGGGGTAAAAATTGATATATTTTTAGCTTGTGAGCATTCTTTCACTAGTTTGTTATCTATTCTTTCCAATTTTTTATTGCGTGCTTTTTCACGTTCATGTATTTTTGAGTAAATGAAAAATATATTGAGTTATGGCAAATAAAGGATTTATTCTGGGACTTTTTGGTTTTTTTGAATTCCACAGGGAAAAAATGAATACTTTTCATCAGAACTGAAACAACTTCAATCACAAATGATCAAAAAAACTGTTTCATTTCGCAAACGTATTAAAATGTATGATATTAAATTTTTATGTCAAAATGAAAATGGACTACAATCGTAGACCACGCGAGTATATATATTTGAAAAGAGGGCGCGAGTAACCGAGGGTTAAACTAACCAGGTAGAAAATAGCATAATGCAAACTAGGAATACTATTTCCAGAAAAGCATCAATTGAAAAATCTCATGAATAATTGTGATAT
The DNA here is from genome assembly GCA_013387265.2 of Cryptolaemus montrouzieri. Taxonomy (NCBI): domain Eukaryota; kingdom Metazoa; phylum Arthropoda; class Insecta; order Coleoptera; family Coccinellidae; genus Cryptolaemus; species Cryptolaemus montrouzieri. The sequence continues at coordinate 22,699,351 of JABFTP020000185.1, forward strand.
TGTGTGCACAGTCCTGTAAAATTTATATCCCAACTTCCTCTTTACGCGTTAAATGGTTTCCAAAAGACATATTTCAATGGGTTGCGAATACACAAAGAACTTCCAAGAATATAAATTCCACTATCAACCATAAAGGAACTTAAATGAAAAGTATGGTAATTTCTTTCATGGGCAAAGTTTGGAAACCCGAAAGATAATTTACGGGCCACAGAGCCATAAAATAATTATCGCGATGTCTGAATCTGAATCTGAATGCGAACATTTATATCTTTTGTAATGAGAGCCGGCACACAGAGTTAATATCCATTATCAGAACAGAGAAGAGAGTGTGTGAAAGTGCTCTAGGGCGTTATCACTGGAATAGAGAAATTATTAATGCTTTCATTATGAAAGGTAAGTATTTAATCCTTCGGAATGAGAGAGTGCTATAAACTTTTTGTATTAACAAGATTACCATAGAGAATGTAGCAATGTTAAAGATCCCAGTTATGCCGTCGGATTAGGCTGCTGTCTCCATAATTAAACATGTTCGCGACTGCAGCTGTTTTCCCGCCCTCTGTACGTTTCGCGCGATATTATTTCCGATATTAAAAGCCAAAATTCCAGATAACGCCTATTCCAGCGCCTCCTTTCGCCCTTTCACATTTGCCTCGGATAAAACAATAGCCTCTATCTTCACTTCTCCTTCCGCGTCGTTAACCCAATTTAAGCTCTAGATGTGTACCTTCATGTTAACTATACAGAGATACTATTTCTGTTCTTGATTCGTTGGATAAATATTAAGAGCATTGTCAAATGTGATGCTAAAAAGGAGGGTAAAAAAAGGCATCGTTTCATGTAGTGATTGGAAAAATTTGACGAAAAATGTCGAACAATTTTCTTTGGGATCATACCTTATCGAATATTTGAGGTTTTAACCCTTCGTTTCTCGCGTGGTCTACGATCGTAGATCACGCCATTTTTAATGTTTGAATTGTGGAGGCCGTTACTTGATGTAGATCCATGATATAAATGAGATAAAAAACTATTAAATTCCAGAAAAATATTAAAATTGCAATAAATGACGCAAAATCTTTAATTAAAGCAATAAATAAATACAAATTAATTTTACCAAACCCTCAACCACCTCAACTGTATTCACTCATTAAATTGCATAAAGTAAATAACCCCGTTAGACCAGTCGTATCTTACGTTACAGCCCCAGCCGGGAAATTGTCGCACTACCTTATAGATATCATTGAAAATTATTGTTCATTCAAATCAAAATTTTCTATAAAAAATTCTTTCGAATTGATAAATAACATAAAAAACGTTAACCTACCACATAACGCAAAACTTATTTCGTTTGATGTTGAGAATTTATACCCAAGTGTTCCTCCAGGTGATGTCAAATTATTAATCGAAAACATGTTGAATTCGAATCATGTTAACCACAACATTAAATCAGAAATATTGAATCTGTTGGACGTTTGCATTGAACAAAATTATTTTTCTTTCAACAACATCTTTTACAGTAGTGAAAATGGTTTGATCATGGGAAATACTTTGAGTCCACTTTTAGCAGAGATTTTTATGAATAATATTGAACAGAAAATTCATACACATCCACTCATTTCCAAATTTCTTTATTGGTATAGATATGTTGACGACATCTTAATATGTTTCATTGGAACTACAATTAGACTTATTTCTTAATTTCATTAATTCCATCCATTTGAACATTAAATTCACGATAGAAATTGAACAGAACGATTCCATTAATTTTTGGACTTAAAAATCACTAAACAAAATAATAATCATGTTTTTCGGTCTTTCGTAAACCAACACATACTGATACAATTATACATAACTACTCATTACATCCAATTCAACACAAAGCTGCAGCTTTAAACAGCATGGTACATCGGTTACTCAATTTACCTTCATCAGTAGAAGATTATAATAAAGAGTTAAACATCATCAAACAGATAGCCATTAATAATTCATATATTCCGGATATGATAGATCTAATCATTCGTAAAAACTGTATCAGAAAGCAATAAAAGAAGTATATCCGATTCATAAAGACTATAAAATATTCAACAGTTTAACATTCTGCGGTTCTGCAAGTACAAATATTAAATCCTTTCTCGTCAAACAAAATCTTAATATAACTTTCAAAACTTCCAATAACTTAGGTAAACATATTAAAAATAATAAATCTCGTGTTGAAAAATCAAGTAAATCAGGAATCTATAAACTCAATTGCGGTTCTTGTTATAAAATTTATATCGGTAGGACCTATAGGAGTTTTGGCATAAGAACATCTGAACATAAACGTAGCTTCGATAAAAATAAATCTGATTCAAATTATTCAAACCACCTAATAAAAGAAAACCATTCATTCAATAAAAACTTTGACATATTACATATAAAATCAAAAGTTCAAAATTACATCTCCTAGAAGCATTAGAAATAAATAGATACAAACATTCGGACAAGCTTGCGAATGAACAGGTAGATGTGAATTACTCACCCCTACTTAACTTGTTTAATTAGTTTTTATTACCTTTCATACTAACTGTACAATGGCTCGATGTGGATTTTCCTGTTATTCGTCCAACTTGTTCTACGATTTGTTTATAATACCATACTCTTAATTCTGTTTTTCATTCTTGATAAAGCTGCTGTGTCAGCGAAACGTCGTCGAATTTTTCAAATAAAGTGTAGATTAAAGTTAAACCTTGTGTTCAATATCTCATTTATTTTAAATGTTGTTCATTGTTAGACTACTTTTATTGCGCGCGCCTACTCTTCAGTACCTGTAGAAAACTTAAGTATTTAGTGAATCAGTATATTTTTTCCAGTGTTAGCGATTGTTTTCGAAGATATCTTGAACGATCATTCGAAAGGGTTCAACTGCCATTTTCTCGATATTCTAGCCGAATACGACGAATTCTTGCCAGCAATCGCTGCATGACGCCCGAACAAAAGTCTCCAATGACTGTCGGGCCGCGTGGAACAAAGTTTTTGTAGGTAATTCCCTTATAACCGTCAAAACAAAGCAAGACAACCTCCACTTTAACTTCTTCCAGCAACTTCTTTTAGGTTCTCCTTCTTCCAACGCCCTCCATTCTGTTGTTATCTTATAGTCTTGTACAATCAAACCTTACACAAGAACATAAAATAACTTCCATTCAAACAAAACTATCTAGATATTACTCTTCTTCTTTTTCTTCTTCTTCATTAAATAGGACGATGTCCTGTTTTTCTGTTACAGCCCTTGCTGCGAACCGGAGCTCCAGCACTCATGCCATCGCTTTTTCGGCCTTCCTATGGGTCTTCTAGTGTTGGGTTTTTGTGTTTTTGCCCACTTCGCCATACGTTCGGGGCTCATTGTGTCTACGTGATCTCTCCATAGGCGTCGACGTGCTCTTGTCCACCTCACCACATCCTGGACACCTTAGCGTATCCTCATTCCTTATTCTATCTCTGCGTGTAATACCTCTTATAGCTCTTAGTGTTCTCATCTCTGTTGTCCTCATTTGTTTGTTGTTTTGTTTTTGTTGTCTCAGCTCTTGTCTCAACCGCATATGTCATCACGGGTCTCACACAGGTTTTATAGATTCGGACTTTGCTTTCTGTGCTTATGTACGTATTCCGCCAGAATACATCTCTCAGGAAGCTAGATATTCTCGATGCTTTCATTGTCTGCTGTTTTGCTTCTTGTAATAGTTGCCTATCGCTCGATACTTCTACTCCTAGGTATTTAAAGTGTGAAAGTTGCTCTATTATATGGTCGTTCACTACTAGTTAGCATCTAATTGGATCTTTCGCTATTACCATCGATTGGGTTTTCTGTGTTTATATTAAAATATTTTTCTGCTGTTACTTTGAACGTTTGTAGTAGGCGTTGTAGGTCGTTCTCATTCTCGGCTATTAGTAAAGCATCATCTGCGTAGCACAGTATTCTCATAGTTTTGTTACCCATCCTATAGCCTTGGTTCATTTGGTTAACACCTGCTATTATTTCATCCATGATTAAATTAAATAGACATGGGCTAAGGGTGTCACCTTGTCTAATGCCTGCGTTAATTTTGATCTCGCTTGCAAGTCCCTGTGTAGTTTTTACTTTCGTCTTATTAGAGTTATTTAGTTCTTTGATTATGTTTATGTATTTATTGCTTAAGTTTTTATTTCTAAGGATAGTGATCACATCGTTCATTCGATTTCTGTCGAATGCCTTTTCCAAATCTATGAAACATATAAACATCGGTTTGTCAAACTCTATGGACTTCTCCACTAGTTGCCGCAATATAAAAATTGCATCCGTTGTTGATCTATTTGGTCGGAATCCCTGTTGTTCTTCAGACACATCTACTTTGTCATATATCTTTTGCGATAGAAATTACTCCTGAATATGTATTTCATAATACTATGACCTATATTTTAGTATGAATCTACAACGTGATCATGTGGGAATAAATATATTGGTGTTAGGTTTCCCAGGTATTGAGCAAAATAATAGAAAGTAAGACGATCAAATGTTGCCCTCAACAACTCTCCTCGACATTTGATCTCCTCAATCCAAGCTCTTCTCTAAACCTAATAAACTTTGCTCCTAAGGCTTTAGTAAATAAGTCAGCCTATTGTTTTTCGATAGCAATAAAGATCAATACTAATTTTCTTTGCTGTATCATATCTCTGATAAGATGATCTCTATATGATATCTATTGCACCTTCATTATCAATGAACATCTTGAATTTATCGTCTGGTAATCTCTTTAATCAAATTCCTTTTCGAGCCGCATTACTCATGGATACATATGCTGCATCAAATGATGACAAACTCAATATATGTTGCTTTTGTGATCTCCATAATGAAAAGTAAGAAAAAGATTTGGAACAGAAACCACTGGTACTTTTTCTGTTTTCTGCTTCTGCGCAATAACTATATTGGGGTTAGGTTTCCCTAACCATAGAGCAAAATAATAGAAAATAAGAAGACCAAATGTAATGAAAAATAAAATAAAACAAGTAGCTATGTTTTAACTATCACTAATTTATTGACAGTGTCTGAAGTTTAAAGTTACACCGAGATATGTGAATATCAAAACGAATAATGTATCATCAACATCATGTAAAGCAGTCCAAGCAGCGAAGATAATTTGGATAAAAGAAGAATGTAAACTCAAATCAAAATTTTCAGTCACACTTGCGTCACGCATAATAGATAGAGTTAATTCTTCGGGAAGTCAAAGGGTTGTTAATTTATCTGATATTCAATTCAACGAAAAAGATACAGATCTTCTTTCCAAAAGAAATAGATAAATAAATATAGACTAACTCTTTAGAAACACTAGCCGTTTAATACGAAATTTTAATGAGAACCTTAAAAACTGGCAATTTTGAAAAGGCAAAAATTGAGAGAATTTTAAAAAACCATGAAAATCAAACCAACTCGAAAGATGAAATTTTAATCAAAAATATCAAACGCAAAATTTCTGAAAATTCATTAGTACTCACGTAAGCAGATAAGTCGAATGCTATAATTATTATACCAAAAGTACAATATGAGGAAAAAATGGAAGATTTCATTAATAGAGAAACGCTTACACTAGTTCATAAAGACCCAACACCACGTACACAGAAACAACTTAGAGCAGCCGCAAATGATATGCAATCAATCTTTAGTAGCTTCGAGAGAAACAGATGGATTAAAATGAATCCTAGAATTCCTAAATTATATGGTCTCATTAAAACACATAAAGAAAATAACCTCATTCGTCCAGTGGTGTCATATACCAATAGACCAACACAAATACTTCCTAAGCAACTAAATACCAAATTCAAATCAATTTCTGATTTTCATTCACAATATAGTATAAGAAATTCATTAGAATTATCGAATAAAATAAATAATTTCTTTATGCCACCAACCGCAAAATTAATATCATTAGATGTAGATGATATGTTTTCGAATATACCTGCAACAGAATGTGTCCCCCCTTAATATCAAGTATTCTAGAGGCAAGAAATCTCAACGTGGTCTGTAAAGATAAGTTAATTTCTCTGTTCGATTTATGCTTGACCCAAAATCATTTTCACTCCAATAATAAGATATATTCACAAAATAATGGTTTAGCTATGGGTTCACGCCTCAGTCCTCTTCTATATGAAATTTTCATGTCTAGTTTGGAAAACACTAAAATTATGACGTCAACTTTGACGAAAAGGCATATTTTATTTTGGTACCAATATGTTGATGACATTTTAGCCTGTTTCATTGGAACGAATAGACAACTAGAAATCTTCCTGAATTTTATTAATAATATTCATCCTGAAATTAAGTTCAAAGAAGAAACAGAAGTCGATAGTCAAATAAATTTCTTAGATCTTACAATTACCCGGGAGAATAATAACCGTTTATCAATTAATATCTTCGGAAAACCATCGTACACGGATAATGTCATACCCATAGATTCATTTCACCCGTATTCTCAAAAAATAGCCGCCTTCAAATCCATGATTCACAGAGCGATTTCTTTGCTTTTATCGGACATGGACCGAAAATCAGAATTTAACACCATTATGTTAATAGCAGAGAACAACGGCTTCGATATAAAAGCAATAGAGAGTTTCATTAATCGAAAAATACGCAACAACGTCGCTTTGTTGCTGGACGTACTAAAAACACCCTGTCTTTTCAGCAGTTACAATCGTTTTCAAGAAGTTTGAGTCCTTCCTTAATGACGTCTTTGCTATGCTCTATTCGATTAAATTTTCATTCGTGGGTGAGTTTGTGTGGTACAAGTCTCGAATTAACCTTCCCAACGCTCCGAACTAAATGCGGTATACAATTGTTTGAGGAATGCCCAATTCCATTTCAATAAATTTCACTAATGATTTTTTTATTATTTTCGATTGATTCACGCACTTTCTCGATGATTTGTTCCAATAATCCAGTTTTGGGATGGACAGATCTTTCGTCATCATTCAGTATCTTTTTACCCGATTCGAATGGCTTGAACCACTCCTACTTTTGCGTACTGGATAGACAATCATTACCATATGCAGTTTGTATCATTTGATATGTTTCGGCAAGAGATTTGCTTAGTGTATCACAAAACTCCATTCCCAAATGTACAATATTTTAGTACATTCAATTCAAATAATTCCACATTAAGCAAAAGTTGATAGTTTTATTGACTTTCTTCATCAGAACGATGCCAACTATATAAAATATTGCAAATTTTGAATAATTTATAACATTCTCCCTCTCCAGGGACTGCTGTGGTTTACGCATCAGTAAATAACCTGCATAATTTTGAAACAGGTCTGGTGTAGTTTCCTCTCTCGGTTTTCAATGTCACAACCCGAATTACTCCATCTTTTCCGGGAAATACATCAGTGACCTGCCCCAACAACCAATCATTTCTTGGCACTTTTCCGTCCATAAGGACAACAACGTCACCTATTTTCAAATTTCCGGTACTCGTGTGCCATTTAGGATGATTTACTAAGGTCTGTCGATATTCCACCACCCATCGTTTCCAATATGCGTTTACTAATGATTGCGAGAAGCGGCACTGCCTTCTACTAGAGTGATCAATATCTGGTTCGTCAAAAGTTCTGACATCCGGAGCTCTCAATAACAAAAAATGATTCGGCGTTATAGCCTTCGGGTCCTCAGGGTCCACAGAAACTTGTACCAAATATCTAGTGTATTAATAATGTACTCTGTTTCGGCCAAAAGTGTTTGCAATACTTCCTCCTTGGGATTTGTACTTTTCAAAACTACCTTGAGGGCCACTTTGCCTAAACGTACCATCTTTTCCCAGATACATCCCATGTATGGTACTCTAGGGGGGTTGAAATGCCAAAATATCCCTTTCACAGATAATTCATCCTATAGGCTCTGATGATTCAGTCTGTTGATCATTTCTCTATGTTCTCTCTCGGCCTCAACGAAGTTTGTTCCATTGTCTCTTATGAACCCTACTGGTTGACCTCTTCTAGACATAAATCTTCTTATAGCAAGTATTGTGGTGCTAGGATCCAGAGAGTTAGAAAGCTCGATATGTTCTGCACGAATCGTTAAACATGTGAAGAGTACTTCATATCTCTTTTCTTTCCTTTTTCCAATTGTACCCGACATTGGTCCAAACAAGTCAATACCAACGTATGAAAATGGAAATACGAATGATGGAAGTCTTTGAACAGGTAGTTGTCCCATTTCTGGGTTGGATGTTTTACATTTTCTCCTTCGGCAGCCTTAGCAATTCCTGAAACATTTTTTAACAGAAGCACGACATTTCAGAATTCAGCACTTCGTCCTCAAGTTATTAATAACAACTTCTACTCCTACATGTCCGTTCTTGTGGTGGTAATGTTCAATGAGTAACTCAGTAGTTTTATGCTTGGGATCTAGTATGATTGGGAAACGCGAATCGAATTCCAAAGTTGGATTACAACTTTCGAGAAATCTACCTTTTAATCTTATGATTCCATCGTTATCTAAGAATGGCGACAGCTTCAATAGACTACCGTTTTTCACCACTAACTTATCTTTCCGCAGCGATAAGAAGCATATCAGAATCAGAAGTTTGTGGGATTTTTCAACATTTTCAAATGAAAAATTTGTTGTCACCTGATAGTTCTCAATATAAATACGTTGTTCAATAAAATCTAACACCCATGCAGTTGTACGAAGTAACCCTAGCCATTTGAAGAAACGATTAACATCTGGGATTGTGAGAGCTCCTTTTTCATAGTACAACATTTGTAACAGGTTCCGATGGCCAACTGTCTTCAAATTTTTGTGAGATGGAGGAAGGCCTTAAGAAACATTCACAGTCCTTCGTGAAATCAAGGTTTTTTCTTTCTTCTCTTGCAAAATTCGCCACATTTTGTTTAGATGGTACCCAATGCCATTGGGAAATTGAGTCCTCATGAGTTTCTCCTATTCGGCAAGCAATGAAAAGAGTTGGGAGGGTATGGAGCCTTGGGGTACTTAAGCATCAGCCGAAAAATATTTACACCATCAATTACCATTTGAATCGATTAGGAAGGTACTAATCTGGTCAGGTATCCTGCTCAACGATTTAACCAACATATATATGGGCCATGGGCCCCGTTGTGACTTAGTAGGCCTGTAGTAGTGGCTCCTTTTATGATTTTTATCTCTAGTGAAATGATTATGACAATCACCTCCCCTGAGGAAGCCTTCCCTGTTCTAACAAGCGTAAATCAGTGACCCAAAAACATGAAAACAAGAAAAGGTGAAGATGCTCAATTTATGAAATTCGGGCTTACAATATTCCCAAGAACGAAACACAGCTATAAGTCTAACCGCCCTACTCTGAATAGCAATGCCCTGAGGAGCAGTTACTCAATGACGATATTCCGTATCTCAACAACGACTCCACCAGTAAATAAAGCTTTCTCTGCATTGCCCTCGACAACTGATATCTTAGTGACCTGATCAGAAACACGCCCCTGAAAATTCTAGCAGCTAGCTGATCGGCATGGACATTCTTCTAGAGATAAAAGTCTCGAGTCATTGCTGTTGGTACCTGTGGGCACCCACAAGCCTCTCATTTCCAACCTTCTTTAAGAAAAAGCTGCCCTACCGTCTCCTTTCCATTACCTACGAGCTCATTCGAAGTGGGCTGTTACTAAGCTCTCGCTCTGATGATGCCTCTCTTGTAAGAACAGCATTTGAGTTTAAGGAAGCCAAATCTATTACATACATCAAGAACAACAAGGGTCCGAGCATCGAGCCCTGCGGGACACCCAGAGGGATCAATTTCAATCAAACCAGCAGTATTATAAAGAACCGTTTAACATTGATTCTTTTTGTTTTCTTTATCAAACCATTGGACTTGTTCTCTGGAAAAATTCAATCGGGCTCTTCGATGATGTACCGCGGTTAAAGCTGGGCTTGAGCTACGACACGAGGCCAGAAACAAAATTTCGTGCGACGCTGTCGTATCGTTTCAGTGCTAATTTGCACTTTACTATTCTGTCGAAGCTGCATTTGAAGATACCTAGCAGTAGTAAACCGTTGTGCCAACGAGTAATTTCTTCAATAACGGTCAAGGATTGCCATTGTTACTCGACGTCCCCTTGCCCATGATCATAGTGAAAACAGTTGAATGGCCTCTTATATGAGTCCGACCTAGATCATCTAACTGCTTCAGCACATTCTGCCAGGGTCAATTTTCGTGATTCGCGTTGCATCATCATCGAAAATTGAAATTCTTAAGAACAAACGTTACTCGTAAAAGTTTATTAAGAACTGGTGTTATCAATATATGCTGATTCCTTGTAGAATCTCAATTTTTTTAGTTCATATCCCATAATCGGAACATACGCGCCAAGACAGAATATCTAGTTTTTAGCATATTTCTGGGAATATTAAAAAAATAGTGATAATTAGTTGCCCATCAAGAAAATTGAAATATTGAAATTGGCGTTTATTTCTTAGAGTAGTGTATGTAGAAATCCTCCTTATGTTCTATAAGAAACGGAAAATAAACTTAAAGCACAATAGCTTTTCACCTGAATGTTGGAAAGTATCGTACATTTCTTCACAACGAAGTTATAATAAAAGCTGTGAAAGCCTGGTTGGAAAAGTAAGATGAAAATTTCTTTTTGAACGGCCTAGAGGCATTACAGGTTCATTGTGATAAAAGTATTCAAGTAAGAGAGGAATATGGTGAATAATAAAATATTTTGACATTCAAATTTCGTTAGCTTCCATTGGAGGCTAAGAATTTCTCAATACCTTGTAGACTAAACGATATAAAATAAACAGTGAAACCAATCTCTTTGGATAAATAACACGAAGAATTGCTGAATATTATGCTCCAAATGAGACTTATGATAAATAATATCTCTTCTCTTATAAAGATAATAATTCAAAATCCTAAAACGAGATGAAACCTTATATACAGGGTGTTACATAATAGTATGTCACAACTTCAGGGGGTAAATCTACGTGCAATTTCAAAAAAAAAAGTCATATAAACATTCATAAACAGGTCCGCAAAAGCGTCGTTAAGGAGCTACAGGGTCTTGAAATTTTCCGAAAAAATTGTTTTTTCTTCAAAACTCCTGCAGTTGATATCTAGCACAAATTTGGAATTCACGTTTTTTTCATTTTATTTCATTACACGTCCAAAATTTCAATTTTTTTACGCTGTAATTTTTTCCGTATCTCCAATTTCAGAATTGAAAGCATATCTGATTAAAGAAATGACTAGTAGTCTTTGATTTTTATTTTTTTCATTTATTCATTTATTTTGACAGTTGCTAAATTTGAACTAGTGTCTGCACGAATTGTTTTTTCGTGAATTTATAAATTCACGATCAGTTTTAAGACGTACTATATATATATATATATATATATATATATATATATATATATATATATATATATATATATATATATATATATATATATATATATATAGTTATTGCTGTAAGAAAAAATGGCTAGTTTTACTAACGCCGAATTGGCTGATATTGGCTGATATCCATTACATGTACGGTCTGGCTGACGGAACATAACAGAAGTTAGGCGATTATATCAGGTGAGCTTTCCAAATTGAGTAACATCAGACAGGTGAATATTTTCAAATATCCACAGAAGGTTGAGAGAAACTGGTACTTTTACTGCAAATAATCATTCAAAAGGTGCAACTCAAACTATGAGACCTCTAGATGTTGAGGAGGCAGTTTGGAATTGTATTGATTTGAATCCTCATGTGAGTACGAGAAAAACTAGAAATCAGATGAATATTTCACATGTTCCAGTTTGGAGGATTCTCCACGACTTTTTATTGTACCAGTTTCATATTCAACGCGTCCAAACTCTACTTCCTTGAGATTTTCCTTGTGGACTGAATTTCTGCCGATGGTTCTAAGATGAAATGAGAGTAAACGCTCATTCTGATAGTTAAATAATGTTCACAGAGGATGCTAATTTTTCGAGAAGTGCTACCAGAAATTTTCAGAATAATTATTATTGGGCTGAGGAAAACCCTTATTTGATTGAAGTATCTCATCATCAGGAACAATTCTCACTGAATGTCTGGGTCTGAATAATTGGAAATTATTTGATTGGGCCATTTCTTTTGCCCAACAGACTAAACGGTCCTGCTTTTCGGCAATTTTTTGAGCAGGAGTTACCTTTATTGATCGAGGATGTGCCACTTTAGGTGAAAAACATAATGTGGTTCATGCATGACGGGGCACCAGCACATTTCAGTGAAGAAGCTAAGAAGTTCTTGAATATTACATTCAACAACCGATGGATAGATCCAAGTGGACCAGAACCATGACCTCCTAGGTCGCCACACTTCAATTGTTTAGACTTTTTCTTTTTGGGATATCTCAATAGTTCAGTTTATACCACTCCAGTAGAACTGTAGAAGATTTGAGAAATCGAATAATAACCTCTTGTGACACGATAAGAAGTACCCCAGGAATATTTCAGAGAGTGTGTGATAATATGCTAAGAAGAACAGAGGCCTGTATTCTTGCAGGTAGAGGACACTTCTAGCAATTCATTTTGTTTATAATTGTCCTCTTTTTGTACTTTGGTATTGAATAAGTATAAGTTGAGTCTCAGAAGGCGAGCTATCAAAGTGAAAGCAAATTTTGGGCATACCTATCGAGCATTTCTATTATTTTCTTTTAATTGTCAGAAAAGTCATCTTCGAATTACCAGAAATACCTCGCTGACCAAAGCATTTCGATTTTTTTTCGTTGCCTTCCGATTTCGCTTGAAATGATTGCTCTCGTTTAAAAAAATGATTAAAATAAAAAATTGAACTTGATTGATTTTGCTTTAGATCTACTTTTGAAACTCACAAATTTTCCTGAAACAGAATATTTCAGACATTATTGCACAAGTTAGTACTCTGATGTTTTTCAGTATAATTGTCCATGATTTTTTCGATTCGCAATATTTTGAAAATTACCTACATCTCGCCATTAAAAACTCGACATGCTTCATTCATCGAGGTATTTCTCGTAATTTGAAGATGACTTTCCTGAGAAAATTGGCTTAATAATAGGCTATCTTCCTAATCTTTTTCTAGCAGAAATTTTCATGAATAATATTGAGACAATATTTCATAATCATCTGTTATCGAAACACAGCGAATATTAATTTAGATATGTGGATGACATAATCTTTTGTCCTACAGCTTCAAATAGACAATTAGTTTCTTTGGTGTTTTGATAAATTCAACTTACTCTATTTTGAAGGTCATTCTGGAAATGAAAACTGAGGAATTCCTCAGCATTTTGATTTTAAATATAACGAACACAAACACGATCTCCCCATTCCAACATAATTCTCAAAACGGATAATTCTCTAGGCAGATATATTTGAAACTCGGAACCTAAAATTAATAAAGTGAACCAGTGTACAAGTGAATTGTAATAAAATTTATACAAGTAGCACGTAGTGAAATTTTAACATTAGGATGTCTGAGCATTAACGCAGTTTTGACAAACAAGAACCTGATTATTACTATGCAAATTATCAATTAGAAAAAAGGATAAAAAACCTATGTGGAGCATTTGAAATCAATAAACAGAAAATTTCTAAATTTTACTTGATAGTTAGACTTAAATTCGCTATAATTACGTATTATTTCCAGTTCTCCAGAAGAAGCAACGCTGTTTGTATTCTCCTGCTAATGAATTAAGTATCTGGTTTCACCATATAATATATAAGTCACATCATACTTTCAAATGTTGTACACAATACCTACAAGATCAAGTCTCTAGAAGAGGATGACCATTCACTGTGGAGAATATCCACAATCCTACGCCAGAAAACGACACCCATCTAACCATACCAGATGAACGAGGGTTAGTATTTTCTGTTTCAGACAAAGCGGAGACCTTTACAGATAGACTTAAGCGCCAGTTCACGGTTCACTATACAGAAGCTAACCTTAGCCACGTAGAGAGAACTGAAGCAGAAGTCCAGAGACTTCTAGCCGAAAACAACTAGGAGAAAATCGTTATCTCTCAGAAGCACCTGGACCAGATGGGATCAGCAACAGAGGACTGAATAATCTACCCCAGCGAGCTCTAGAACAGACGGCATCATTAATCAACGCTAGTCTGCTAATCCAACACTTTCCTGAGAAAAGGAAAACAGCGAATGTGATTATCAATAGGAAGCCAGGTAAGTCTGCTTCCTTTCCACAGCATTAGAGGCCCATCAGTATCTTGTCAACAACCGGCAAAACCGTAGAGGGGATCATCCTGCGACACCTAAAAGACCACGTGGAGGCTAAAAATCAACCCAGATGAGCAGTTCGACTTTAGAAAAAGCCACTCCACTCAACAGCATTTTTCCTAGTGCTTGAATTCATCAGTAGTGGTTCCAACAAGAACCACTGACATTACTCAAAAGCGCGAAGGCATTCGATAGGACCAGGTAAGTAGGTCCCCTTTTCAAGATGTTGAAGGCTTGCCCTGGTGCGCTTGGTCCAGTTATACCTAAGAAATAGACCTTTCACGTTCCATTTAGGAGATACACGCCCTTCCACCAGGGGGTTGGACACAGGAGTATCACAAGGATACCTACTTCTGCCGTAGCTGTTCAACTTCAAGACCTCGGACGTCCCGAAGTCCCCTAATATGAGCTTAGCCCAGATGACACTGCCATAATGACCAGATTGACCGCCTTCCACTCGATAATCAGAAGATTCCAAGAGACCGCAGACCAAGGAAGTATGGTCTACCGAGTGGCTGATCAGAATCAACCCTAAGAAGAGCTCGGCACTTTATCTGCCCCGAAAAAGACGAAGCCAGTCCCGAGGAATAGATCACGATGAATGGCCAACCCATCCCATGAGTCAACAAGGCCAAATACCTGGCAGTCACACTTGACTGATGATTGTCATTGTTTCAACATATGGAAGACTGCACGAGCAAGGCGAAGGCAGCCTTAGTCTTCCTCTACACCTTGATGAAAAGGCGGAGCCACCTGAATGTTACATCGCGATTTGGAGATGACGAGTATAGTTGATTTCATTCGCAGATCGGCGGTGTAAGTATTCCAGATTGTCGACAACTACCCGAAACATGTAAATATAAATTTTTCGTAGAACCGAATATTCCAGACCTTCGTTATTAGGACGACATAAGTAATAATATATTATTCTATAAGTATCATTTAGTACCTTTAGATCAAGGCTTAGATGCAAATATTGTTTATATCCATTTTTCATAGAGATGTCAAGATAAAAGTTTGTTAACTGATGCTTGAAATAAAGATTGTGTCAAAGTCAAATGTAATACTCATCTTTTGAATTAACGAGAAGTGAACTTGTGAGTAGTGAATGTTATATATTTGTCAAATGTCCATTGTGAAGTACTGATAAATAAAGTTCTTAGATCCGTTTATTTACGTTTGTAACTATCTTCAGATCCACGGATATACGTTGCTTCAGGTTATGGGCCCAAGAATACGCT
The DNA here is from genome assembly GCA_013387265.2 of Cryptolaemus montrouzieri. Taxonomy (NCBI): domain Eukaryota; kingdom Metazoa; phylum Arthropoda; class Insecta; order Coleoptera; family Coccinellidae; genus Cryptolaemus; species Cryptolaemus montrouzieri. Next base: position 22,714,837 of record JABFTP020000185.1, read on the forward strand.
GGAGTAAGATAGTGAAAGTATTCGTGAAGGGTCCGAAAGAAAACTTAAACTTTGACGCGAGCAGACAATTTTCCATAACGAGCATGTCGTCTTGATCAGTGCGAATTGAGTTACTCAACAAGGACAATTACTACACATTGAAGATCCAGATGGAAGCATTATTGATCAAAAATGATGCATGGGGATATGTGAATGGTGAAATTTCGAAACCCGCTGCAGGAGAAAATAATGCAAATGAATTTTGATAAGAAGACAAAATCCAACATCATATAAGCGATACATCCATCAGAACTGAAGCAAATAAACTGCTGTTTAAGGGCGAAAGAAGTATGGGATAAATTGCAAGGTATTTACCAGTCGAAAAGGCTAGCTAGGAAGGCAAATCTTCTGAAGAAATTGACAGTACACAAGGTGGATGATAGCGATGATGTACGAGAACATTTGAATTCAGTTCTTGACACAAATGACAAGTTGGGCGAAATGGAAATTGAAATTAATCAAGAATTGTTTGGAAACATTCCGATGTGCAATCGGGTCCCGAGATGATCTTTCAACACTTCCCCTCGAGATGAGAACTGATGACTCGACGAACGTTATATATTTGTCGCATGTCCATTGTGAAGTAATGTTAAATAAAGTTCTTAGATCCGTTTATTTACGTTCATAACTATCTTCAAATCCACGGATATACGTTCATTCATTATCAGTTTGTCAATAGTGAAAATTTGATCATGGTTGTTTCATTTTCTTGGAAAAAGATATTAAATTCAGAGAATTATCACAATAAGTTGATTCTAAAAATGATGTTCAAATTATTTCTTCTGCCATTTACTGTATAAATCGCAAATTATGAGAAAAGGCCAAAAACACAATTCGTCAGAAAACTTGTCTCACGATTCTCGGTAGATTTGGTGGATTACCCTAGCTGTTGAATGTCTTCTTTGTCCGTAAAGACTTTAAGTACAGCAAATCCTAAATTCATTTCAGATTTTCAAAGATAAATCAATGTAAATTCAGCGTGAGTAATTGATAATAGACCCTTCAAAAATTAAGTTTTATCACAAAGATGTTCTATACAATGCAACCCTTTAATCGGGATCGCACTAGCCATGACGCATGAAGAGAATTGGAACATCCGTATATCGGATATGCTCCATTTCCAGATCAACAAACACCCTCGCCCCTTATCGCGGAATCACGTAAAACATATTGCGTTACCCCCTCAATGTTAAATCCAGAAAGCATTTCAGGGATGGAAATTGTAGCTATATCGCACTCCATAATATAAGGTTTCTTTTCAATCAATTAGCTTTGTTGGGATATAAGGTTACACGAACGGGCCACGGAGTGGACGGGGGTGGGGGCACAGCATTCGTTATGTTTGCAAATCCATTAGGATCATCGTACCGCAATTAGTTCATTTCGAATCGGTTTTCGCCGACGGAAATTGAGCAGGGACCGTTCACGTTTTTATGCTCGCTGGATAATGTGAAATGAAACGCAAATAAGAGCAGAGCGAAACTACGTGAGAAGAGATCCAAATCGAGTCTTTTTATTTGGCAAATACTTCCGAGTCTGTATTTGTTTGATGGTTTGGTTCGACGCGGATCCGCTCTTTATTGGAATAGTTGGAGATGATCGTCTGTAAAAAGCTATCGGCATTGAAATCATTATTTGATACAAGTGAGTGCATTCAAGGCGATTGCAATAGGTATTCAAGGATAATCTCCTAGAAACTTTTCGAAATACAGAAGGGTTGCTTACACAAAACAAGCCCAAGGAGACGGAAATACGAACTATAATGAAAATCAATTCACAGCACTAATATCGTTAGTGAAAAATTCTGAAACAAGTTGTAGAAATGTTAGTTATCAAACTTTCTTCAGCGAAACTGGCGTTTCGAGAAGAGAACAGAAATTCTGGAAAATGATAAAACTCTTTCAGAAATGGAGATACGTTTCCAACAAGATGGTACTCCTACATATTTCGATGTTTGCGTGAAACAATATTTGGATACAAATATAAATATAAGCAGTTGAGTGGCCAGCTAGGCCACTTGATTTGGGTCCCTCAGATTTCTCTTCATGGTGTTATATGAAATCGGGAGAACATAAAAACTTCGTTATACTTCGGAGAAGATTCGTCACCGAACCCACTCCCCCCACTCTCTCTCTCTCACTTGAACGAAATGATGTGGTGCGCCATCTTGTTGAAAAATTATCGTTTCATGGCCTTCTTCATTCTCTAATACTCGCGCAAATAATTTTCGATTTTCATCTGACCAGTAACGATAGTTATGCCTATTCACAGTGCAGTTAAGGTAAAATGAACACTCATTCTAAAAAGGATATTGAACATGATGGATAGACTAACGAGAGACTAAGGTAAAAAAGTCGTTGTTTATATCTTGGCGGAATAACATCGACACCTGTTAGAAATTCACGAGTGATTAAAAGCGATAACAATGCGAGTGCGGAGATTAAATACCTTCGTGTTAGACTTTAAATTATTTAAAAGAAACCGCCGAATATTGTGATTCATAAAATAATAAAAGACCAACTCCAAATAAACGTTGACCAACTATTGTGTGTACAGGTTGATCCTTCAAGCCTAAAGTGTTCGTAAAAATGGTATCTGCACTTTGTGTAAGAAGAGTTCTCGAACGTTTTCTGAAGGATACGTAAATTGTGAAGAAAATGGAGAATATAACAAAATTTTCCTTTATGAGGAACTTGACACAATTCTTGTGAAAATTATTGGTATGCCTCAGGAAATGAGTAATGAAAGAATCAAGGCGATATGCAATCAGTATGGAAGTGTACATAGAATATTGAATGACGTATGGAGAGGAGATGACTTCTTGAAGGTGGAAAGCGGTGTAAGAAATGTCATCATGATTATGGAAAAAAATGCCATCGTATATTACTGTGGATGGAATCACAGCTCTCGTTATATACACGGGACAAGTGAAAACCTGCTTTAACTGCCAACAAGAGGGTCATGAGAAAAAAGATTGCCCGAAAACCCAACAAATAGACTGCACGAAATCCGAATGTCCGAAGTGTCTCCTGCAAATGATGACATGGAAATTATAGATGAAACTCGAAATACGATATCAAATAACGAAATAACTAATCTAAGCATTCATGATGAGGCTTCCAAAACAATTGAAAAAATGAACCACAAGTAAATGATGATCAAATTCAGAATCAACAGGAATATCAATTAGAAAACCAACAGGTAGATCAAGATGGGAATCAACAAAATCAAGAATCATGCATCGCAAATGAAGAAAACAGGAATGAATTTTCAATTGAAGATAATTCCGGAGAAAGTGAGGTTGACGGAAATGAGGCTGATAATTCAAATATGGAAAATTCACCAGATATCATTGATGACTCCCAAGTTGGATCAGATAAAACTGGCTTGGAATTCAAAATCAAAAATAAGAAGAACAAAAGTACAAAAAACGTAGCAAGCAAAGCTCTAGTGAGGAGGATTTTAGAGTTCCGAAAGTAAGAATAAAACTGGATGGTTCAGGAGGAGCTAGATTGCTAGGAAGGAATAAAGGAAATGAACAAGGCAGTGCTAACGAAAACTTGGATGAACTTTTAGAAACTACAAGTAAGCAAGTTTAATTCCAAATTTCTTTCATATATATAGTTTTCACATATAAATATATATTATGGCTCAAGTTTGTACAATTGCGAGCATTAACTGTAATGGAATTAAAAACCAAACTAGACAAAGTATGTTGTTACAATTCATCAGAAAGTACGATATAGACTTAGTTTTCTTGCAAGAAGTGAATACTGATCATATAAAATGTCCCTTGGGTTATGATATTATTACGAATGTAGGGTCGTCTGAAAGAGGGACAGGTTTAATTTATAGATTAGGCTATAAAATAAAGAATATATTATTTTCTGACGATGGACGAATTTTGTCCGCAGGTGTTAATGGTTTTAAGTTTGTGAATATATATGCCCCATCAGGCTCACAGAATGCAAAAGAGCGGAATATATTCTTCAATTCCGAACTTACTCCTCATTTAGAATTCAATAAAGATCCCTTGGTTCTTTTAGGCGATTTTAATTGCATAACAAGCTCTTTGGATTCTCTAAATAGAACCACGAATATATGTAAACCCCTCATTTCGATGATTCAAAACATTGGAATTGTAGACATATGGCGGCACATGCATCCAAATTTGAGAGAATATACTTTTTTTCGTCACAACTCTGCATCTCGGATAGACAGAGCATATATTTCATCCGAGTTTAAAAAATTAATAAATAAATGCGAAATTAAACCCTTATCTTTTTCAGACCACTCTGCAGTTGTAGTACATTTATTGAAAACAAATGAAGTCAAACACATTTCTCACGGATGGGGTTTTGGAAACTCAAAAATCTTTACTCAATGAAAATTATATAGGCGAATTCAAAAGGAAATTACTGACTTGAAAAAAGATCTATATACCGTACAGACCCCCAAAATTGGTGGTTCAATGTTTTTAAAAGCGTGTTAAAACATTTTTCAAAATGCTGAGATTCAACGGAATATCGATAAGCGTAAAATCAATGACTTTTACGAAAATGCTCTATTTCAGATTAAAGATAAACTGAACTCAGGTGAGAATGTGTTACAAGATTTTAGGGAGGTAAAATTTAAACTTTTGAGCTTAGAGAAAGACACCTCCAGGAGACTTTTGTGATAAAATAGAGACCCTTTAATGATAGATTTAGCCTCTTTGATATTATGAAGAATCGAAAGAATAAAAGTTCAATAATATCAACTCTTATGAATGAGGATAACATTACTTTGTCCGAAACGTCGCAAATAATAAAATTTGTAGAAAATCAGTTTCAATTGAAATTTCGGGAAACGCAAATAATTGAGAATGATGCAAATTATATATTGGGATTTTAGACAAGAAAATATCTTCCAGTCAAAACGAAATACTTACTCGCGATATAACGACAGATGAAGTTAAGGCAATACTTGATCAAGCTGCACAAAAAAATCTCCTGGGCCAGATGGTATAAATTATGAGTTTTATAGTACTTTTTTGATGAAATTGGTGAAGAACTTACACTACTCTTAAACTCGTACTTGAATAAACAAATCAAACCCCACAACAATTCGCTGAAGGAATCGTGATTCTCATTCCCAAAAAAAATTCGAAATCTCTAAAGGACTTCAGGCCAATTACTTGTTTGAACACAGACTATAAAATCTTCATGAAAATAATTGCACGAAGAATAGACGGAATTTTCAATGAACTGGTCGGGGGAGAACAGACGTGTTGCACTGGATCCTCAATTTTTAACAATTTATTACTTGTGAGAGATTTAATAACATTTTGCGATAAAAACAAAAAAAACAAATGGGCAATTCTCTTTATTGATTTTGTAGAAGCTTTTGACCGTCTGAGTCATAAATTCATTTGGAAAGTTCTCTCGAGAATGGGTTTTAGTGATGCTTTTGTAACAGTTCTGAAAAAGATATATGCCGTAGCTAGTTCCAAGATTTTGATAAATGGTTTCTTAACAAAAAATCTAAATGTAGAGTGCTCTGTACGACAAGGTTGTCCACTATCAATGTGTATTTTCGGTCTAGCCCTCGAACCCTTGTTACGTTGTATATGTAAATTCAATAAAGGCTTTCAGTTCAACAATTCACAACGAATTATTTCTGCATATGCAGATGACGTAGCTGTATTCCTCGGTAATGACGATCAAGTAGACAATATCCAGAACATTTTGAAAATTTTTGAAAGAGCTTCTAACCTAAAAACTAACTTTCAAAAGTCTGCCCTTCTTGCTCTGGGTGAGTCATCTGACCATCACAGTGAAAATTTTAAAATTGTTAAAGATATAAAATACTTGGGAATGAGAGTAACGAAAATTTCAACGAAATGATCAATTTGAATTGGCATGAGGTAATGCAAAACATTCAAATAACCCTGATTAACAATAGCATAAGGAATCTTGACATAATAAGAAAATATGGTTTATCAATACATACTTATTATCAAAGGTATGGTATCTTGCTCAAGTGTTACCGCTTCCCCATGTTTGCTCGCAAAAAATGGTTCAGATGTTAGGTAAATATATCTGGCACGGTAATTTATATCGGGTGGCTCGCCCGCAACTATGTTTGAAATATAATCAAGGAGGGTTAGGTCTCATTGATCTCGAAATTAAAGCCGGTGCATTGTTTTTAAAAACCCAATATGCTTCTGCGGATATTACTTGTGACAAAATTTCCTATAGGTCCTTATATTCTGAAATTTTTGAAGGAACGAAAAATTTCACGAAAGATCGTATATTCAAGAAGGTTATCGAATTTTGGAATCTGTTAAACTTAGATAACAATCATGAGTTGTCAACAAAAAAATCTATAAAAATATTCTTGAAAAAATCCGGAATTCCAAATATAGTATCGAAATATCCGCACCTCAAATGGAATAAAATATGGCCCTTGATGAATAATAGTCTGATTCCTACCACCTGGAGATCAACAGTATATAGAATTTTAAACGAAGTAATTCCTGTGGCAACAAAATTGAATAGACACGGCATGTGTGACAATACCCTATGTTCATTGTGCCAAAGCGAAGACACTATTCTACATAGGATCCGTTCTTGTGGTCTTTCAAAGGAGAGCTGGAAATGGTGTAAAACAAAATTGATTGATAAATTTGGTATTAATATAGATAATTTCGACGAACACGGTATATTCCAGCTCTCTTTGAAACCAAAAAGATGGGAATGTTTGGCAATGGTTTGTTTGTGCGTTGTTTCACTTTAACATTGACAGCCCAAGTAAGACAAATTTAAATCAGTATATCACTCTGCTGAGATCAGATAGATTTGAAAATGTAAATCGGGTGCAGTAAGTAAATTCTCGAAAAAATCTTTTGCTTCTTGTAAGTATCTGTGATATTAAATTTAAATTTAATGTATTTATTTTGCATTTACAGTAGGATAAGAGAAATTTATGTAACTTTTAACTGAATAAATTTTATAAAAAAAAAGGTAAATCAAACACATGGTCTGTCTACATTTTCGAACAAAAAATTAACGAATAAATAAAAACATTGCATAGCTCGAGTAAAATTCAACATAAGCTAGCTATACACCAGCGTTCTTTACTGTATGGTGAAAGTGAAAGGTGCCCATCTTCAGCACATAATAAAATGATCGTGAAAGTAAGTCTTCCATCCCCAAAATTAAATTTATGTAGTTGTTCAATGCTATGTTTGGCTAGGGCGGTACATTTTTTTTTAGATCTAACGGAGTAGTCGTGTTGGTACCGATATAGCACGCTCCACAGTCCTGACAATTAACCTTGTATATTCAGTGCGTTTTGTTCTCATGTTTCTTAGAGTGGTGAAAAATTGTTTGCAGTAGTTGTTAGGTTTGTGTCCAATCTTGATGTAATTTTCTAGGCATTCATCAATTTGTTATCAATATTAATTAATTATTCCAAAAGGTTTCTCATTAATATCGTTAGACGTAATTTCCTTATTCACAAATGTTCCTTGTACATTAGCTTTAGATATCATCCGTAACAAATGGCAAAATCTCACAAATTTCACTGAACTACCTCACGACGAATTTATAAGAGCAACAAAACTTAGTGTGGAATCCAAATATTTTGTTTTCGAGTCAGTAATTTTACCAGTGATGATAATGATATCAATAGAGAATGTGTAAGGTGAGGTAGCTTTCAACGTCAGATTTGTATTATGTGTTTTACTCAGATTATGATTTTTGTTTTAGATAATAATTGTGCAGAGATTAATGTTTTCTGATGATGGCCCTATGCCGAAACGCGTCAAAACACTCAGCAAATTATAAGTTTTTAACCTCAAACACTTTGCATTCTCTTAACCCCGATTCCCCATCTGTTTATTTTTTAAGAAAGGGTTAGCTAATAAAATTCAACTTAATCTCTCTCTCTCTATATATATATATATATATATATATATATATATATATATATATATATATATATATATATATATATATATATATATATATATATATATATATATATATCGATTTTGAGTTTACTTTTTGGAGTTTAAGGTTTATATGAATATTTAAACACTATTTAAAATAGACGTTTCGGAATTTTTCTTCCCTTCTTCAGTATTTATTCTACAACATTACGAAGATATACATCAGGATTCATTTGAAATTATTCTTTAAAAGTATTTTACCCACTTATCTTTGGATGATTGTTTTATTTCTATTTGTAAGAATTCTAGATTCCATTTTGTCTTTTGGAGATGTCAGTTTTCGGAGGTTATCTGTGTTAAAGTTTTCTATGGCGCTGTTTTTTTTGTGGACTTTTCAGGTGTTTCTGGGATCTGTTTGTATTATACCGTGTTTTCTGTATCTACTGTGATTGTTAACCTTTTTGAAACGTGTATCTTTTGTGCCCTGTTTTGTAGAAGATCTATGTATATGGAGCTTGGTGTCTTTATATCTTTCCGATCATTTACAGAGTAGTCTATGTTTTCTTGTATGTGTATTATCTCAAGTATTTCTTTCTTTTTTCTGTTGTGTTTTTTGTCAAGAATTTTTGTCTGGTCATAGTCAAATTTTGTGTTTATCTTGTTTTTTGTGTTTGTGTAGTGCAGTGGTGTCGTTTAATGGGCTTTGAGAGGTTCTTTGAGGTGTTGTTCTGTTCGTCCAATGTAGATTTTTCCGCAGTTCTTGACAAGGTATGGCGTATACTATGTGAGTTTCCTCCATGTGCGGTATTTTGGATTTTAGTGTATGTACGTGTCTTATTTGATTCATGTCTGAATAGGCAATTTTGAAGTTATGAGGTTTGAGGATGTTCTTGATGGTTTCTGTTAGTTGAGGTATGTATGGGATAGTTACGTATCATGTGGTGTTAGTAATGTCGTTTTTCTTTTTTTGTTCTGTGTTGTACAGTATATGTGTTCATTTTTTGACGATTTTGTTTGTTACGTTTTCTGGGTAGTCGTTCATTCTTAGTAGGTATTTTGTGTCCTTCAGTACGTCCTCTCTAAATTGTGGTGAGGTGAGTTTCAGTGCTCTGTCAATATATCCTTATATAATGCATTTTTCTGGGATGTGTGATGGTTTGAATTGTAGTTCAAGATGTTATCTTCGTTCATTTCTTTTTGGTTCCATCTTGTTAGTAATTCATTGTCTTTTCGTGTTATTGTTATGTCAAGGAAGTTGATGCTGTTTTTTTTTCTCTGTTTCTGAAGTAGACTGTAAACTTTTATGGAATTCTTCTCTTCCAAATATTCTATGACCATTTGGGCTTTCACACTAGATATGGGACTTCCTTTACTTAACAATAACACGAAAGGACAATAAATTACTAACAATATGGTACCGAAAAAAATAAACAAAGATAACATCTCAAACTACAATTCAAACCATCACCCATCTCAGAAAAAATGCATTATAGAAGGATATATTGACAGAGCACTGAAACTCACCTCACCACAATTAAGAAAAGACGTACTAAAGGACACAAAGGACCTACCAAGCTCAATATACATGAATCTTCTACAAAACAAGGCACAAAAGAAACAAGTTTCGAAAAATTTAACAATCACAGTAGATACAGAAAACACGGTATATTACAAACAGATCCCAGAAACACCTGAAAAGTCCACAAAGAAAACAGCGCCATAGAAAACTTCAACACACATAACCTCCGAAAACTGACATCTCCAAAACACAAAGTGGAATCTAGAATTCTTACAAAAAAATAAAACAATCATCCAAAGATTAGTCGGTAAGATACATTTTGAGAATAATTTGATATGAATCGTAATGTATATTACGAAGAATTGAAATCTTTCACATCGTATCTTCAGTAGTTACTAGGATAAGCCTATACGGTTTAATATTATCCCTAGGTAAGATATCGAAAAATTTTCGAATGAAAAATTATTGATGCGACCCTCGCCTTCCGAATCTAGAAGAAATGGTTGACATTCTCCAATTATCATATATCCGGTAATGACCAAGATACATCTATACACTTTTTATATTATCCGTAGGCTTATTATTATCGAATACTTTTGTTGCTTAAGTTTTTAATTAGTGCCTCAGCTTCCAGAACGGATTAGAGGGAATTGAAATTTTCAAATCATCATATCTCGGGTAATAGTCAAAATAATCCTATATGGTTTTAATATTATTCTGCAGCAAGTTTTCATGGAAACGTTTCGTATAAAAATGTTTTCGAAGTTTGGAGACAAATCACCATATTTTTCTTATTTCGAATAGCATATACCAAATTAAATGAATAAGAACTGATTGAAAACTCAAATTACCTACCTATGGAATGGTATATAGATTTTTCGTTTAGTTAGAAATATATTAATGAAAATTGTGGTTTGAATTCAATGTTCATTGACAAATGTATCAAAACTGCAATGAATGTTTAAACTGTCTACCAAGAAAAAGTCCATCCAGGAAACGGATTCATCGGTCGAGTTTGACATAAAAGTAAATAAAAACTACTCTGTAATTACAGTTTGCAATTGATTCTAGAGCGATACTATTTCTGGTTATACCAGACATCTACATAGCTCTTTTAAATGGCATGGAAATTATTTTATTAATTGACATGCCTTCTTAAGGAAGCATCTTCTTTTGAGATCTGTTCTGTGATGAATTAACCTCCATTGAACTTTCAATTTTTTTTCATCAAAATTTTCGCATATATAATATTATATTTTCTAGACCTTCAAAACGTCTAGCGGAAATAAGGGCTTGAAGTAAGTGCCTGACAAAGAAGAAATTGGTAGCAATATGGTATTTCGTGAAATAAACACGAATTAAATCTCTTGATTCAACGTAGGTAAATGCTGATTTTATGTACCCTTCAAACCTTGTACTGATTCCTACTTAAACGCATAATGTATTTTATGTGCTGAATATCTAGGTTTTGCTCAAATGATGTAGATATAAGGTTCCAGCTTTTGGTCCAAAACCTTGAAGGTTTTGAAGGAGACAGAAATTAAACTTACTGGACGAATACTGTTTTAGAATTTCTGCTTGACATTGAACCTAATGGACGAAAATAAAAAGTTCAGCTGTGAGTAGAAGAAACCCATCAAAAAAACAGTTCAATATGCAATTCCGAAAAGGGCACATATCTGAATATTTAAACTTACCAGGAAAAAGAAAAAAATAATAATTTCTAATTAAATATAATATTTAGCAAAAATATTTTTGAGATACAAAACTACGTGTTTATATTTCTCGGCATTTCTTACACCTCTCTTATTTTTTGTCGGAATGTCATTATCAGAATCACATATGGATGCTTAACCGCACGTGTTTACTAACTTTAGACTACTCAGTGACTGATGGATGACGCAATAAGTTTGTTGTTTTATACCACAAGAACAAACGAGACACAACTATTGTGGCGGTTAACGGTCTTATGTCTAAGCAAAAATTGGAAAAGGCACATCTCTCAAAGTCGCTTCTTTTCCGAAATTATATCTATTTTAACAAAAAAGGTGCATACAAGTATTTAGAACGCAATGACATGAAAAAGTACTTGACAAAATATTCGAGATGTGCCCTTTTCGAAACTGCATATTCAGTTGTGTTTGGGATTTTTTTTTCAAATTGAGGCATTCTATTCCACGCTCCTTCATAGGCCATGAATCTATCATTAGTGACAGCAGATGAATTTATTTGTAACCATTCAAGGGACGAATACAATATCCATGCTGGAATCGAACCTGTGACCTGCCTTGTGAAGGTAGGAACCCCTCTCCTCTGTGCCACGGGGGCGACCATGCTTGTGATGAACGTAGGCTCGAGTTTCAAGATATAATTGTCTGTGGTCTCTTTAATTTTGATGAGGTCCGGAAAAAATCTTTCCTTCCGCCTCTTCGTCTTTCTTTTGCCTTTTTTCTACTGTTTTCTTTCTATTGTCTCATTTTTAGAGGTTTTACTCTTACCTACTTACCTGGTCTTCGGTCTCTTTGAGGTTTCGGATCTAGTGAAGATAACTCTGTTATCCTTCTTCTTTCGTTTTGTTCTTCTTTGTCCTCCTGTCCTCTTTTCCACTGTAGCAGGTAAATGTGCTTATCTGTTTTTCTCATCTTTGTTTGAACAATCTTTCTCGTTTATTCGTTTTCGTGATTCTCTATTTTTACTAAGAAGTTTTCTGTCTTCTTGATTATCGTTTGTTGTTGCATCTGAATATTGACTTCTTGTCCTATTTGTTCGTTTGATATGTACCAGGGGTTCCCAACTGCCGTGCTGACTATCTTGTTTATTGTCTCCTGTAGTTTTCTTTTCCTGTAGGATTTTGTTGTCGTGAATCATATTTCTCCAGCGTATGTTATAAGATAAAATTATAAATATAGAAGTCCTTATTCGCTCTATACGATCAAAATATTATTGTCTCGATTTTATATCAGGGCTGAATATTGTTTCCCTAAGGATCTGTGAAGAAACTTCAAATATATTTGAATCACCCAATTGGACTCTAAGATTATTTAATGAATTATACAACTTTCCCCATATAACCGCTCTGCGGATTTTATCCATCACTTTCCCCGCAACCATGAATTATATAATTCCTTCTTGCGGAATGGACGTGTTGTCGCACGACACTTTTTCATTCCGGAACGTTAGGAAGGGAGACGGGCGATATTGAGAAAATAACGCCGAGAATCGTTTGAATAAATGATGTTATTCACAAACTGTGGAATAGATTATGGGACCGGCTATAACTATGAGTTTTCATGCAAACGAGCTCATTCTTCATTTTAGCATTCAGAGAAATGTCTCTCCTCCGTTCTTCGACGGTTACTCAGCTGTTACCTGGCCCGGAAAATCCCTCTCGAAAGGGCAACGAGGCAACGGTATGAATGCTGCTCCTCAATATTTTATTATACATTCTCGCTGGAAGATAAAGGGGAAATATTGGGTGAAACGACATGGACCTTGGGGCATAAAGTAAATAGCACAAATATACGAAAACTCCTCTGAAACTCTTATTCTGATATACATTCCGGAAGTAATCGATGCATATTGAAATCGTTACCTATTGGGATCATCATCAGATCTTATTAGAAAGCCTTAAATAAAAATAATCAAATGTATGAATTACAAAAATTACAGAAGCCTTATAGCGTGAAAGTGTGGTAGGGGAACCGAATTGCTTGGTATTAAGCCGTCTTTATCACGATGTATATGCGTTCATAGCTGCAAGTACAAAAATAACACCATTAAAATTTTCAACCAATAAGATCGAAATACGATTACAGATCAACTGTCATGTGAAACGTACCTTAGAAAGTGGAGTTGCAATGTATCTATAGACATATCAGGTAGGTTAGGGCAATAAGACCTGTCGAGCAATAAGTACCAGAAACACAACTTTCATCGTGGCCAGTGGACGCTCTATTCGAGTTACAGAAACACAACTTAAAATACCAGTTCGGCGTCAATCATCGTGGCCAGTTGACGCTATATTCGAATTATTATGTACTGGTCCAATGAAACGTAAATAGCTTTTCTTTATATATATATATATATATATATATATATATATATATATATATATATATATATATATATATATATATATATATATCAGTTTTTATAAAAAAACTGAAATCTGTTGCACACTCTACATAATTTGGTGAGAAATTGATGCAAAAAACACCTCAAAAAGTCTAGGAAGCACTTCTGAATATCGATATATCGTATCCAGAACGATCAATATGGACGATTTTTTTTAAGAAATGAACACCTGCATCAATTTCTCACCAAATTATGTAGAGTGCCGCAACAGATTTCGGTTTTTTTTTATAAAAAACTGAAAATGCAGCAGATGCGACGCTGCTTTATAATCATTTCAGTATTCAGTGTTTGAAATCAGTTAGTTGGCACTTTGTTTCTGTTGCAAGCACAAATAAAGGATTCAAGTTTTGTGATTCGACCATGGAAAGATGACATTTGACTAGATAAGAGATGTTACGAGCCATTGGCATGCTCCAAGCTGGAGCTCACAACGGAAAGTATCCAGGGTTGTGGAAAGTAGCCCAAGTGTCATAAACCGTTTATGGTTGCGTTTCAATGAAACAGGTAGCGTAGAAGAACGCCATACAGGTCGTTTCAGGATTACTTCAGTCGCCCAAGAGCGATTTTTGGTTTTACAAGCCAGAAGAGATCGTACTACCACAGCATCTCAATTAGCTCAAGAGCTATCACGAGATCATAATGTACAAATTCCCGACCAAACTGTGAGGAATCGACTGCATGAAGGTCAACTCCACTCCAGACGTCCTTTAAAAGTTCCACAACTGACCCATGGAAATGCGCTGCTCGTTTGGCTTGGTGCCAAGAACACGTAAACCGGGATCAAGAGCGGTGGGCCACAGTTCTCCTTAGTGATATATCTAGATTTAGTTATTATCCCGATTCGGGAAGAATTCGAATATGGAGGGGAACCTGGAAAGCAAAACCGTCCATCATACTCGAGAAAAAGTTAGACAGGGAGGCGGATAAATGATGTTTTGGGGAGGTATACGCCTTGGTGGAAGAACTGACCTCGTTTTCATACAGAACAACCTCACGGGAAATTCTTAGGCAAATGAGATAGTTTTACCTGTAGTGGTACCGTATCTCCAAACAATGGGTCAAAATCCACTCTTCCGACAAGATAATGCCCCTCCTCATCGTGCAAGAGTTGTCTTGAAAGTTCTGGAAGAGAATGATATCGATCTTCTACCGTGGTTATCCTGCTCCCCAGATCTGTATCCCTGCGAGCATGTGTGGGGCACCCTAAAAAGAAATCTCCTGCGTCAAAACGTCTTCCATCATGAACAGGAGTTTCGATTAGCAGTTCAGGAAGCTTGGAATGACTAAGGCCAAAATGTAATAGACAATTTAATATTAAACATGCCGCGACGATGCCAAAGTGTCATTAATAACAGAGGTGGACCTTCTGGGTACTGAAAAATATAAGTGCTTCCATATCGTTTCGAAAATATTAGTTCAGGATTTTTTGTTGTTTTACAAAATTTCGTCATTTTCAAATTTCAATTTTTTTTTTATGATAGGTGCTTTGGAGAAGTCAAATATTATTTTGTTTTCTTGAGAATACATTACATACAATACATCCTAACGAAAACCGAAAGATTTCTATAAATTCGAATCATTCATCAAATTCATATTTTAAAGATATTGGTAAGTGTTCCTCGACATTTTTGAGGTGATTATATATATATATATATATATATATATATATATATATATATATATATATATATATATATATATATATAAAAAAAAAGTATTTAATCCCGACGAGTTGCCCATATATCTGTTCATGCAATCAAACTGATTTCATGAAAAATATAAATCCACGTCCCGGTAATTGAAATACCATTGCCAGGCAATGATTATAATCAAAACATATCCTGGAATCATTATATATTAGGATATCGTTAAATGTTATGAGAATATATCAATTTACCAGGATATATACAAACTAAAGCATCATCAGACAATGACATCAATGTACTAAGGAGTAGTGTCAGATGCTTTCTCGCCAGAAAATCCAGTGTACGGACCTTAGTTAAGTAACACTGAATGTTACTCATTCATAGTTTTCTTTGTGTGAAGTGATGAACGATCGAATAGAATACTGTTCTGAATATAAATTTGACAAAATTGTCCGCTATATATATTACATTTATATATACAAATAAATAAAATATGAAATGAGATTCTGAGCAGTATAAACTAAAGAGGAAGCCTATGACTCTACCTCATTATTTTTTTCGGAAAGAAACCTACGAAGAATATTACAAGATTCCTTCTGTAACTGTTCAAACAAATTTTTCTTCAGATACAAAATCTCAATATTATTGTGAAGATTCCTAGGAATAACATCTTTTGTGGGAATAATAGTCAGTAGAATAAATATTTTTCATTTTCCACATTTTTTAATCTCGTCGCCAAGCTTCATATATTCAGAAACTTTTTCATTGTATTTATTTTGTATATTCTGTGTGTCGGGTATAGCAATATAAATTATATATGTTATTCGATTCTGTTTATCAGTAAGAATGATATCTTGCCTATTGTATTTTACAGCGCTGTTGCATAGAATTGTATCAAAATAAAGTTTATATTTCTCATTTTCACAAATAATCTCAGGTTCATATTCGTAACATTGACACATGAGGTCATGTTTAATTCCTAGATTGAAGCGAATAATATTAGCGACGGCATTATTTATTTGTAAATAATCTGTTGAAGCAAGAATTGACCAAAATGATAATATATAAAAAACCGTTTCTTAAGAACGAAAACATCTACGGCAATAATCATCTTAATTTTGCTTGATGATGTGTTTTCTATAATTCCTCGTGAAAACAACCTGATCCTGGATCGCAATTGTCAAGTCTTCTGTTTCAGCAAACAATTCTCCAGAAACTAACCATCTATTTGATGCGATTTCTTCAATATAATCATTCTTCAATTCTTTAGGGTACTTTCCGTGTAATTCCTTCTGCATTCAACTTTCTCTTTTAGAATTATAATCAAATATATCAAAATCTACTTTTTGCATTGTCAAGAGGTGTAAGATTATAATCTGAAGCACTAACAATATCATGTAATTTAGACGTTCTCTGTTTATCATCAAAATGGGAACGTAGATGAAAAATCTGTTTACTATGAAGATTATTCAAATCAGTCAATCCACGACCTCCAAGATGTTTAGGTTGTGTAACTCTCTGAACAGCTGAGTTTGGATGGTGCTTATGATATTTACAAAGCATTTTCCTCGTTTGACATTGTGATTCATTTAGATCGGTTTTAGACCATTTAATAATTCCAAAAGAAGATGTAAGAATAGGAACTGCAAGTTGATAGGTCTGAAATGGTTTTTACTAGTTGAATGACTCTTGATGATAATTCTAAGTCTTTTGTAATATGTACTTCTAATATTTTCTTTAGTGCTGCTATGGTTAATTATCTTCTCTTGAACAGATCCAAGATATTTATATGTATCTCCTTGATGCATTGGCTCGATTTCGATATTGGAAATCTTTCTATAATCTGAGGTGATCTTTTCCTTTTCAATAAAAGATTTTTACATTTTGGAAGCCCTAATTTCAGATGAATATCATTGGAATAGTTTAAAGTATTATCAAGTAGTCTTTTCAAATGAGATCAAGTTCCGGCATATTATTTTATATCATCTAAATGAATTCAGTGAATTAATTTGAATTCATTTGATAGACTCTTTCTTTTGAAGCCGAAACTAGTAGCATTCAACTCATGAGATAATGGAGTAAAGGCAAAGACAGAACCAAAGAGCACTAAAGAATCACCTTGAAAAATGCCTCTTTTGATTGGAATTACTTCGGGTATTAACGATGTTTTGAAATATTCAAATGAAGATTGGTTCTCAATTTTTCATTACAATTTCAAGAAAAAGACAGAAGTGTCTTATCAATTTTTAAATTTCAAAATTTCTTGAAGCCTGAATGAGGAGAACTATCAAAAGCCTATTGGTAATCAATGAAGGCTGTATGAATATTTGTCTCCCTATTTTGAGTTTGATTCAAAGCAACAGAATCAATTACAAGTTGCTCTTTAGTATCAAGGTGTTTTTTACTATATCCTTTTTGTTGTTCGGAAAGAATACTATAATGCTCCGAATGTGCATTAATTTCTTCATATATATCTGGTAATATATTAAATTTTCCATGTCACAATGTTAGTTACCGTACTCCCCCGAAGCAGCTTTACCGATTATCACCAAATTTTATGTGCGTATTCAGTAGGTCTGAGAATCGACTACTATTAATTTTTTATACCCCTAAGTGATAAGGATTATCCACCATCAACATTTTATTTTTATTTTTTGAACAAATTTTTATTGTTTTATTTTTTTATAATGTGGCATTGAAAATTACACATAACCCTTAATTCTCACGCTTCTTTCACCAACCACTATTTTTTAATAGGTAATTTAATCATTTTTCATCCATATAAAATTTCATAAAAATCAGTCAAGCCGTTTCGGAGGAATATTGTTAAAAACATTGTGACACGAGAATTTTATATAAGATTCACTAGGATCGGCTACTACCTATTTTTCATACCCCTAAGTTATAAGAGTTGTTCACCCCTAACATTTTATTTTTATTTTTGAACAAATTTTCATTTTTCTATAATGTGGCATTGAAAAATACATATAACCCTAATTTTTCACCCTTCTATCACTAACCCGTATTTTTAGGGTAATTTAATCATTTTTCATCCAGCTCGATAAGTGATCCATTATCCTCATTTTGTGAATGTTTTTCACTTTAATAGGATTAAAATTTTCCTGAGCTTACGGCAGAGCTAAATTTAAATACTTTTTAAATTTCCTGCGCTTTTTTTTGTGGATCAACACTCATTTGTCAGATTATACGGGTGTCACTACCCAGTAATCAGCCCGGACTAGGGATGAAACCGAAGCCGGTCTCCTGTTTCTCTCAGTACCTCCACAGTTTTCTGCCATTATTATTGTTTTAGCATCAAGCCTAGTAATACCGTTTACATTTATCATTTTTCTATCTCAGTGTATCTCTCAAGTAAATATTCCTATTTCATTAATTATTAATAAAATTTGTTATTTTATATTGTTTTGTTATTTTGAGGTTGTTCGCACAATTAGTTATTTAAGTGATTTACATAACCTCAAAAGTACTCAACATAAATTTATATATGTATAAATATGGCAAAACAACGTTTGACGGGTCAGCAGTATATATATACACACACACACATATATATATATATATATATATATATATATATATATATATATATATATATATATATATATATAAAAAGTGAAAAACATTCACAAAATGACGATAATGGATCACTTATCGAGCTGGATGAAAAATGATTAAATTACCTTAAAAAATACGGGTTAGTGATAGAAGGGTGAAAAATTAGGGTTATATGTATTTTTCAATGCCACATTATAGAAAAATGAAAATTTGTTCAAAAATAAAAATAAAATGTTAGGGTGAACAACTCTTATAACTTAGGGTATGAAAATAGGTAGTAGCCGATCCTAGTGAATCTTATATAAAATTCTCGTGTCACAATGTTTTAACAATATTCCTCCGAAACGGCTTGACTGATTCTTATGAAATGTTATATGGATGAAAATGATTAAATTACCTATTAAAAATAGTGGTTGGTGAAAGAAGCGTGAGAATTAAGGGTTATGTGTAATTTTCAATGCCACATTATAAAAAATAAAACAATAAAATTTGTTCAAAAATAAAAATAAAATGTTGATGGTGGTTAATCCTTATCACTTAGGGTATAAAAATTAATAGTAGTCGATTCTCAGACCTACTGAATACGCACATAAAATTTGGTGATAATCGGTAAAGCTGCTTCGGGGGAATACGGTAACTGACATTGTGACATGGAAAATTTAATATATTACCAGATATGTATGAAGAAATTAATGCACATTCGGAGCATTATAGTATTCTTTCCGAACAACAAAAAGGATATAGTAAAAAACACCTTGATACTAAAGAGCAACTTGTAATTGATTCTGTTGCTTTGAATCAAACTCAAAATAGGGAGACAAATATTCATACAGCCTTCATTGAAAACCAATAGGCTTTTGATAGTTCTCCTCATTCAGGCTTCAAGAAATTTTGGAAATTTATAAAATTGATAAGACACTTCGTCTTTTTCTTGAATTTGTAATGAAAAATTGGAGAACCAATCTTCATTTGAATATTTCAAAAAATCGTTAATACCCGAAGTAATTCCAATCAAAAGAGGCATTTTTCAAGGTGATTCTTTAAGTGCTCTTTGGTTCTGTCTTTGCCTTACTCCATTATCTCATGAATTGAATGCTACTAGTTTCGGCTTCAAAAGAAAGAGTCTATCAAATGAATTCAAATTAATTCACTGAATTCATTTAGATGATATAAAATTATATGCCGGAACTTGATCTCATTTGAAAAGACTACTTGATAATACTTTAAACTATTCCAATGATATTCATCTGAAATTTGGGCTTCCAAAATGTAAAAATCTTTTTATTGAAAAGGAAAAGATCACCTCAGATTATAGAAAGATTTCCAACATCGAAATCGAGCCAATGCATCACGGAGATACATATAAATATCTTGGATCTGTTCAAGAGAAGATAATCAACCATAGCAGCACTAAAGAAAATATTAGAAGTACATATTACAAAAGAAAATTATCATCAAGAGTCATTCAACTAGTAAAACCATTTCAGACCTATCAACTTGCAGTTCCTATTCTTACATCTTCTTTTGGAATTATTAAATGGTCTAAAACCGATCTAAATGAATCACAATGTCAAACGAGGAAAATGCTTTGTAAATATCATAAGCACCATCCAAACTCAGCTGTTCAGAGAGTTACACAACCTAAACATCTTGGAGGTCGTGGATTGACTGATTTGAATAATCTTCATAGTAAACAGATTTTCATCTACGTTCCCATTTTCATGATAAACAGAGAACGTCTAAATTACATGATATTGTTATTGCTTCAGATTATAATCTTACACCTCTTGACAATGCAAAAGTAGATTTTGATATATTTGATTATAATTCTAAAGAGAAAGTTGAATGCAGAAGGAATTACACGGAAAGTACCCTAAAGAATTGAAGAATGATTATATTGAAGAAATCGCATCAAATAGATGGTTAGTTTCTGGAGAATTGTTTGCTGAAACAGAAGACTTGGCAATTGCGATCCAGGATCAGGTTGTTTTCACGAGGAATTATAGAAAACACATCATCAAGCAAAATTAAGATGATTATTGCCGTAGATGTTTTCGTTCTTAAGAAACGGTTTTTTATATATTATCATTTTGGTCAATTCTTGCTTCAACAGATTATTTACAAATAAATAATGCCGTCGCTAATATTATTCGCTTCAATCTAGGAATTAAACATGACCTCATTCCCAAAAGAAGAAAATGTTACGAATATGAACCTGAGATTATTTGTGAAAATGAGAAATATAAACTTTATTTTGATACAATTCTATGCAACAGCGCTGTAGAATACAAGAGGCAAGATATCATTCTGACTGATAAACAGAATCGAATAACATATATAATTGATATTGCTATACCCGACACACAGAATATACAAAATAAATACAATGAAAAATTTCTAAATATATGAAGCTTGGCGACGAGATTAAAAAATGTGGAAAATGAAAAAATATTTATTCTACCGACTATTATTCCTCGAAAGATGTTATTCTAGGAATCTTCACAATAATATTGAGATTTTGTATCTGAAGAAAAATTTGTTTGAACAGTTACAGAAGGAATCTTGTAATATTCTTCGTAGGTTTCTTTCCGAAAAAATAATGAGGTAGAGTCATAGGCTTCCTCTTTAGTTTATACTGCTCAGAATCTCATTTCATATTTTATTTATTTGTATATATAAATGTAATATAATTAGCGGACAATTTTATCAAATTTATATTCAGAACAGTATTCTATTCGATCGTTCATCACTTCACACAAAGAAAACTATGAATGAGTAACATTCAGTGTTACTTAACTAAGGTCCGTACACTGGATTTTTCTGGCGAGAAAGCATCTGACACTACTCCTTAGTACATTGATGTCATTGTCTGATGATGCTTTAGTTTGTATATATCCTGGTAAATTGATATATTCTCATAACATTTAACGTTATCCTAATATATAATGATTCCAGGATATGTTTTGATTATAATCATTGCCTGGCAATGGTATTTCAATAACCGGGACGTGGATTTATATTTTTCATGAAATCAGTTTGATTGCATGAACAGATATATGGGCAACTCGTCGGGATTAAATACCTTTTCTTTATATATATAGGATGATGATTAAATTACCTAAAAAATATAAAGATATATATATATATATATATATATATATATATATATATATATATATATATATATATATATATATATATATATATATATATATATATATATATATATATATATATATATATATATATATATATATATATATATATATATATATATATATATATATATATATATATATATATATATATATATATATATATATATATATATATATATATATATATATATATATATATATATATATATATATATATATATATATATATATATATATATATATATATATATATATATATATATATATATATATATATATATATATATATATATATATATATATATATATATATATATATATATATATATATATATATATATATATATATATCTATATATCTCGATTCAAAATACATGTTGGCAACGCTGCATTTTTTGTACGTTCGTAATTTGAATGTGCTTCATGTACTTTTTGATCTGCATTCAGTTGATCTTTTCGTTTGTCCAACCTACTTCTTCACACAGTTTTACAACTCTTTCATGTATTATACACTTATTCAAAGTATCTGTTTCGTATTTTGAGTTTCCGCGATACAACAAAGGATTACAAAAAATGTTCAAATACAACACCTTAAAATTGGCCAAAATCTAATTCAACTTTAGAAAGCTTACTCGAAAACCCAATGAACAAAACTAAAGCGGTCGATAAGAGCAGCATATATGTAACAAGTTGTTAAGATAATGAAAAGATCAATTAAAACCTAGCATGAAGAACTTCCAAAATACAGACGTAGAGCAAAATCTAACGTTGCACAACACGCTCTTGAATGATTCCATAGAATATATTTTGAGTATGTGAGACTGGGAAAAATATCAAGAACGCGAATACATTGAACGCTTTTGAGAATATTTATGGAATGAAATGCAAACCTCGACAAAACAAGGCCAAGATCCGATTCCGTTCAGTGTATACTACTTGTTCTTACATATGACAGGCCCATTAATAGCTCATTTGACTAACGAGACAATGGTCATCAAAAAAGTCTAGTATCAGAGATAGATAATGTATAAATGATATAGTCATGTAAAATCAGATTTAGTTTTATCATCAACTCATGATGGCAACTAAGTTGGCGAAACGTCCGTCGAGTTCTGAAAAAAGTTTTGGAGAAGTAGGATTTTAGGTGTTCAACATTTGTATCAACTAGCGTAAGTTTGTGTATTGTGTTAAAATCATATTTCTAAATTTCCCAATTTTTTCAAATTATAGATATGACTTGAAATTCACTGCTAGAAGGCGTTCCCGTTCTACAGGACCATATTTTTTTTTTCAGTGAAATTTTTTTGGAAATAGCACCTACATTTGACCGTTACTTGTATGAATTATATTTTCACAAAATATTTTGAGCATTATGCATTAATTTGTGCTTTCTATGAGATGATAAGGCTCCTCCTCATTTGTTAAACCATAATACATTTCAATTCATTCTTCAATTTCATGATCAAGGCAGACAGAGTTTTCTCACATTTCTAAATACCTTGAAATCGAATATATATGAACCCTCTTATCATACATCGTATTAACTTCCATGATTGTCTGACTTCGAAAGCAGAGCACACTGCCGCATCTAATTTCCTTATTTCATTCCTATTTCTGCATAAACCTGTCATCAATTTCAATATCGAAGTTACCGTATTCCCCGAAAGACAAACGAATGCCGATCCATAATTAATCTCTAATACGCGGGACCGGAAGTTCGGAAGTAATGGGGAAGTGAGCGTCACGGGAGAGGCCCTATGTAACACATCGTGGAATTACGCCCGCTGTGCAACTGTTTGTTAAATCCACCGCACGCAGATGCGGTTTGCTTCGAATGATATATAACTACCCCAATATTATACTGAATGTTATATCACCTTTATTTGTCTGCTGCGGAGATTTACTGCGAGATGAGTTTCGTGCCTCAGTTTCCGATTCTGGCCTGTTTTTCGAAGTGAAATAAGGCGGGCAACTTGGGAACTTCAAGAATGTTGCGGAGGAGCTGTATGCATTGTTGGAGAAGCTTTCAGGAATTCAAATGTCACACATGACATTGTTTAATATTTATAAATCATTAGAGACTTATTAATGCAATAGGCAAATTGAGGGAAGCAGACTGCACCAAGAAATAAATGCACAAAAGCGAAATTCAAATTTATTCATAAGAAATTTAGAAACGCTGCAGAATTACTTTCCCAGTTGTCCAACAGGACTAAGGAATGCTTGAGAACAATCCAAATGAAAACGCTACTCCCACAAATTGAAATTGAATCAATAATGAAAAGTTTTGTTCTATTACCATTGTGACCATATAATATGCTAATCCATTTCCAAATTTTGTTCAGTTGGTTGTTAACCTTATTCACTCATGTCCCAGACATATTCTAATATTGAGTTCTAGACTTCGTATAGGCCACTCGATTGAAGTGATTTCGTGATCTTGAAAGCAGTTTCTAACGATACTAGCTTAATGAATTCGGCGTTATCACAAAACTTTCCATCCTGGTTTGCAAAAAAGCAAAACATGTTCTCCTAAAATGTGTGTTACGTATCTCTGAGCATTCAGGTTTTATATATTCTGGATGACCAGATCAGTATGGTCGTCAAAAGAGACCTTTGAACAATTTAGCATATCTTTTGAATCAGATAATGCGAATACTATATGACATTTGTCATATTTTTCGAACGACATTCCCAACTTTTTCGCAAATTTTTTTTAAATTAAACAAGTTCCACGAAGAAATAATATAGGGCGATGTCAACCGAAATTATTGGGTCCATAACGATTCTAAAACATCTATAGTTTTAGTTATCATAATCGACATCACTTGGAAGACTGAACCTGGCCATCTGGGCTCTCTCAGTCAAACAGAGAGGAATTTGAGGAAATATTGCAGGTTATGTATTTTTCCATTATCTCCTTAGTCCTTTTCAGACCTTGCTTGCTATGTAAAATCTTATCCCAGACTTGTTTAGACATATAAAAGTATGATTGTTGTAATATTTTTCTGCGGGTTTTCTTTTTCCATTGTTACAGATTCCTGTTCCAAACACCCTTCCTTTCACCCTTGTCTTCGTTTGGGTTTTTTCACTCGTTTATTGAATCATATACAAGACAGTATAGTTCCCTGTTACATTTCCTGTGTTCACACTTGTGTTTTCTTTCTGACACACACCAAAATATAGATACAAGCATTTATTGTAAATACAATTATTCAAATTTTGTAAATCCTCTCTTTCCGAAAGAATATATATATATATATATATATATATATATATATATATATATATATATATATATATATATATATATATATATATATATATATATATATAGGGACAATATCTTCCGCGATAAACTTCATGAGAGTCTACATATGTAAACTTGAGACAAGAAGAATTATTCGAAAATCCGTAGATCAATGAATGATCCTCCTGACAAGAGCTAGTTTCTAAATCTAATCTAACCCAAATCTAGCAGATTTGGGAACTAGCTAGTCAGGAGGATTACTCATTGATCTACGGATTTTAATAATTTTTATCTCAAGTTTGCATATGTAGACTCCTCAATTTTATCGCGGAAGATATTTATCCCACCATATATTTGCCGACAGGAGGTTTATCTCGGAAATAGAGGAAAAGAGCACTATTCCAGCGGGATTATTTCACTCGTTTTCTACCGTTGAAGTGATTCACGGAACGGCGAAAGATGTCTGCCAAATGTTTGAAATTTTTAACGTTTCCGCCTCTGTTTGTTATTGTTCGTATCTTTCTCGGAGTGCGGTAGCGAGTTCGCCGTATCGGTCCATAGAGGGCGACTCTCATACGTATGTACGAGGTGCGTCATTTCTGGAATTGATAGGGTACCCCGATGTAGCTTCGTAGGATGCTGAGAAGCGATATGCGGCACTGATGAACTCTAATAAGGGTGAAACTGCAGTCCGCCAAACGGCCTTCCTTTCACCCTTGTCTTCGTTTGGAAATCGTGGAATGCAAGAGAGAATGAAGCGGCTAAGCAGAAAAATCTTTGGTACTCTTTTTGTACCACATACATAAACAGACAAGCTATTTCTAGTGCAATAGCGATAGGAAACGAGTTTTTCTCAGGTTTTTCACTCTTTTATTGAATCATATACAAGATAGTATAGTTCCCTGTTACATTTCTTGAGCTCACACTTGTTTTTTTTTCTGACACACACCAAGTCCTCTCTTTTCAAAAGAATATATATATATATATATATATATATATATATATATATATATATATATATATATATATATATATATATATATATATATATATATATATATATATATATATATATATACTATACAAAACTGGGCTGATGGTTTTGAATAAAATACTCTGACTGCCCAAAGAGAAGGAATTATTAGATACAAAATCATTGGCTCTTATCCAGAAGTTGGGTGTAGAGAGAAAATCTCATTGGTCCGCAAGAATTGAAGAGAACTCCATAGTTTTCCAAAGTTCTGGTTTTCCTCTAAATTTTATAGTTGCCTTTGTTCTATTACCATTGTGACCTTATAACATGCTGATCCATTTCCAAATTTCGTTCAGTTGGTTGCTAACCTTATTCACTCATATCCCAGACATATTCTAATATTGAGTTCTGGACTTCGTACAGGCCAACAAAACAAACCATGTTCTCCTAAAATGTGTATTACGTATCTCTGAGCATTCAGTTTTCATTTATTAAGGATAGTATGGGCGTCCTTCGAACACTTCAGCATATCTTTTTATTCAAATAATTCGAGTACTATACAAAAGTAGAGAAGGAAAATATTATTCTTCATTTTTATTTATTTCGAATATTCTCCTTGACAATTGAAATGACCTTTGAGACCTTGAGACATCCAGGAAGGAACCCCACCCGAAGACATCTATGTACAAGTGAAGTGGGAGGACAAATGATGGAGTTGATGTTCTCCTTCAAAAAAATAGTGGTCAGTTCAAGTAATCCGTTTTTTTACTATTCTTCAGATTGTGGACAACAACCCTCACTTCATTATAAGTGACTTCAGAAAAATCAAAGTTGGTATCAGGCGGTTGTCCCTGCTGAACGTAGCAGAAGGGTCTCCGGTACAATTACTAAGACTTTTAGAAATCTGCAATGGAATCAAGACAAAATAATGATAAAAAATTTAAGAGCCTAAGCCATTTAAAAATAACAAAGTTGTAGTCGATGTTCGGTATAAAAGAAAGTGGTACTGCTGTGAAAACCATTGCCTATTATAGATCAATATCCTTTAACGAGGACACCTTGTATACTGGAGCTAATAGGTGTGAGGTATGTTAAACTACCGAAATTCCTTATTGGGCTCTCTACTACTTATTTTATCCTATCATTTGATTTCTAGCATCAAACTGCGAAGAAAAAACGACCAATCAATGTAAAACATTCATATTCAAACCCAACTTCGAACATAATATTTATTGAGTGTTGTCGCTCCATTAAAGATTGTGCCAAAACTTTTCCCAATTATATAACGAGTTTCAAGGAAATACAACTATAGAGTTTGGGGATAATCGTGAATGTTATCTTTAGAAACTTTGAATCTGATAAAACGTGAATACTTTGAAAGTCGTGAAAAATTAAAATAATTATCCAAAAGAACAAAGAACGAAGTGAAATATCAGCAAGTTATAATTGATTACCGAGTCGAGCACGTGAGGTCTGCCTTTGTTCAATGTACGTGTGCCTTGCATCTGGCCAATTATTTATGAACATCCTATAATTTACTGTTTGCCTATAGAGAAAATCAATTCCTTCAGTCTACATCGAAAAACATCATTCTCCATATCCCGACAAGTCTCATCAGTTAAAGGAGTAGGCCACATGCTATTTCGGCTATTTGAAATTCATGGAAACAGTCCGCCTTCAAAGACGTTTACAGCAATCATCTGACCATGATAAGAGCCTAGATTGCATTGATACATCAGTATTCGTCTCGTGTTCGTACGTGGAAAGAATTGACCTCCTGAATGAAATGTTAATCGATATCTACGTTGCGGATTCTGTTGCATCCCTTGGCAGCAGTTTCCCAAGCGACTATATTTACCATGACTGTCTCGTAATAGGTCCGAATAGATACTTCATCCGTTTATTATTCTTGCAGGGAAGATTATATTCTTGGCTGAAAAATATGCTGTTTTTTGCGATTTCAAGTTATATTACGAACATAATTGATTTACAGAAAGGAAGGAGTAATATTGTGCAGTTTTCAAGAGTGCAAGCTATACAGGGTGTTTTAGGTAAGCGGTCCTTAATTTTTACAGATTCCTTAACCTTCATAAGGTCTTTCATTTCATAAATGTAGCCGTGCATTGGGTAAGATCTGACCCAGTAATTAGTAAAATTATTCTGAAAAATTAAAAAGATATAAAGATGAATTGTTTAATGGATTTATTTGACATATATATTTATTTCTACAGAATTACTATTGATTTTTGTAAAAATTATAATTTGGTATATCTAAGATAGAAAGAATATGCTATGCTGTTGAATATTTTAAAAAAAGTGACTGAGCAGTAATTTTACATACGAATTTCTTACAATATACACAGTTCAAAGGTGTTTTATTGTCAGTTTTAGCACATAGTTGGCAGTTTGCAATATGTATTAATAAGAACTTCAAATTTTGTATTATTATGTGTCTTGAAATTTTTTCGAATTGCATCCTTTTCCGGGTAAAAAACTTAGTCACAATAGAAGGCACGCGCTTCTTGAATCAACTAAAATGAGGGGCGTAATTCAATGGTGCTTTTATAATTTTTAACAGTAACTTGGACAATAGCCATTTCATGTAGTGTTCACCTCGTTTTGAGTTAGATTATACAGAGTGTTCATTCTATTTAGAGAGAATTAAAACACTTGTGTGAAAAATAGAGTATTTTTATGCATCCGTATTTTAGACAAGAGTGTGTTGTAAGAAATTACATATAACTATGACGAAATCGAAAAAAAGCTAATGAATCATATTTGGGCATTGAACATTGAAATAGAAGCAGGAAACGAAAAGAACCTTCTTTCTACAAGCTTTTATTTAACTTGCAATATATGTATGTTTGTATCATCGGGTGAAATCTTACAACTCAATTTTGAGGCACTTGTCCTCAACCGATTGAGCTGTAATTTTGTATACACGTTTAGTTTCGATGACAATGCATGGTTAACTGTGTGACGTTTTTCTAAATCCAAGATGGCGGACCAATTAATTTCAATACACTTCTACAATATGGGTATCAAATAAAAGGGCTTGCTAAGAATTACTAAAACGAAATGTGACGCCTCTCTTAATCCAATATGGTGCAAAACTGAAAATGGCGGATAATTTTATTTTATTCGTTCCTACAAGATGGGTATCAAATGAAAGGGCTTGCCAAGAATAACTAAAACAGATGAAAACTAAAAAGTATAAAATAAAATTGAGGTGAAAAATTTTTTAGAAACAAGCTTTTTTAGATTCGTTAAAAGAAAAAATAAACTTTTACACTGGAATTTTTACTGTTAACTAAAGCGTCAATTCAAATTTAACACATTTGACACAATTTATATGTTATAATATAAACGCTTGTCGCGAGATATGAGTATCCGTATTTACTTGCTGCCTAAAATTTTGAAACAAAGAAAGTCGAGACAAGCTTTTATATTATAACATAAAATTGTGTCAAATGTGTTAAATTTGAAATTACATTATAAGTTGACAGTAAAAGTTTTAGTATAAAGTTTAATGTAGCGCATTCAAATGAAAGCTTGCTTTTAAAGTTCCTTTAAGTACCGACTTGAGGCCTATGAGGCAGTGGCGGGTTGACAAGTTCCTAGATTTACTAGATTTACTAGATTTATTAGTGCCAGCGAATATAATTTCAGTAAGTTATTTCTATTTTAAATTACGACGCGGTCTCTCAGGCCCGACGTCGGTACTAACGTTGGTCTTTAGTTATAACTACGATCAAATTAGTGTGATTCATTTCAGAAACCTAACTGCTCATTTGGAGAATGAATGTACCTGGGACGTCAGGCGTGAAACGTAGTTTACCTACCGTCACAATAATCTTCGGGATCAAAATAACTTGGCTTTGACTGAGAACTTGATTGCAGAAGATTCCAGCTAATCGAAAGTAGATGATATCGGAGACGATTTTATACCGCAAATCAGCGATCATGATACAGATACTGATACTGAGATGTCTGATACTGAGGCTACAACCCAGCCCTTACCTCGGACAGAAAATATTTTCAAATCGTCGTCGGATGACGAAGATGCACCGCTTTCTAGGTTCAGTTATTTTGAGGGCAAAAACAAATATAAATAGTCAAAAAGTTTTCTTAGTCGGGCATCGTTCAGAATACCACAACATAATATTAATTTACCTTGTTCCAATTTGACAGAAAATTATGGAAAGGATCCATATAACATATGGAAACAATATAAAGACGATAACATAATGTAAGATATCATGACTAGGACCAATTGTAAACTATCAGAATATATATCAAAATAAGCGGATCAAGATCGGTCAGAATTACAAAGTATAGATATAATTGAACTACAAGCGTTTATTAGACTTTTAATCTACACATCCGTTTTAAAATCTAATCACGAAGACGCAGATTTCATTTTTGCTACAGACTGTAATGGTTTTTCTCTAGTTTTATTTAAAATTGGAGAAATATTTCAATTCTAATAGAACTGAGAAATTTAAATAAGCACAACAAGACGAAAGTGCTCCGATTCAGTAGAAGAACGCGTACCCCCGAAGAACTGCCTCTTATCCTCAATGAATCTACCTTAGAGGAAGTTAAGCATTACAAGAATCTCGGGATTACTTTCGACTATAGATTAACATGGGGAAAACATATCAAAGAACTATAAGCAAGCTGTATTGAGCAACTGAATATAATAAAAACTTTTTCACACTACAAGTGGGGAGCCGAGGAAGAAGCTCTCTGTAAGTAATACAGATCCCTCATTAGATCCAAACTGGACTATGGCAGTCCCATTTACTCCGCCGCCAGTAAATCACTACTCAAATCACTCAACCCCATCCAAAATACTGCCTTACGCATGTGTCTTGGTGCCTTCAGAACTACACCAGCAGTTAGACTCTGGTACGAGTTGAGCGAAACCCCTCTATGGCTGAGACGTCAACAACTACTCTCAGGATACTCCATAAACGCCATATCCAATCCCAACAAGCCTACCACAAAAATTCTTACTAAAACTCTGATAAATATGAACATAAACATCAATGCCTATTCTTCCAAACGCCTGAGACCTAGCTTCGAACTCCTACTCCCAATAGCTGATAATATTTGCATCACGAAATACACCCCCAACATTCTTCCTTCTTCTCCTCCGTGGTCTTTAACGCCTCCAATGATCGACACAAGCCTCTGTAAATTCAACAAAGCGGAAACCACGCCTCTCTTCTTCAGACAATCTTTTCTAGAACTCATTTCAAAAAGTAACTTTGACAAAGTCCTTTATACCGACGCCTCAAAAGCCAGCGCTTACGTAGGTACTTCAGTCACAACAACCATAGACCCACCCAAAACCCACTTGCTGCCTCACACAAGTTGCATTCATACAGGAGAACTATTC
Source organism: Cryptolaemus montrouzieri (assembly GCA_013387265.2). Classification (NCBI taxonomy): domain Eukaryota; kingdom Metazoa; phylum Arthropoda; class Insecta; order Coleoptera; family Coccinellidae; genus Cryptolaemus; species Cryptolaemus montrouzieri. The sequence continues at coordinate 22,746,469 of JABFTP020000185.1, forward strand.
GCAATTCTGCAAGCCTTCAAAATCCTAACAGCTGCAGACAAAAAAGCAGCAATATGCACAGACTCATTGGCATCGATACATTCTATAAGAGACACTTTCACACACCATCCCCTCGTTCAAAAAATACATGCAATTCATAGAAGTCGCAATATGCAAGGCACACCTGTTACCCTAATATGGTTACCATCTCATGTAGCCATCACTGGAAATGAGGCCGCAGACAGAGCAGCAAAAATTGCAACAGTAACAGAGATGGCAATTGAAGAAATATTTCTGCGAAGCGAGGCAAAAAATGTGGCAAAGAAAATAATTCAACAGAAATGGCAACAAGCACAAGCTGCATGAAATACAGCCCAGACTGACTTCCATAAAATTTCCAGTAAACATGACGAGAAAAGATAAAATAGTCATAAGACGATTAAGAACCGGACATACTAAACTAACACACGAACATCTCATTACCTCAGAACCCCAACCCGAATGTGAAACATGCCCAGGAACCCACATCACCGTGAAGCACATCCTCACTGATTGCTGTAAATACCAGGAAAAACGGGTCATATACAACATCAAAGGACCCATATCAGAGTTACTGAGTGACACTCAAAATTTCAAGAACATCATCGAATTTCTCCAAGCATCCCAGCTATATAATCAGATGTAACCTAAGTAACCTTGTAAATTATAATGTTGTAACACACTAGAAGTGTCAAAGACCTTCGATGTCGAGACACACAAATTCTAAATAAAAAAAAATAATAATAAAGTTTAAGGAGATTCAATTATAGAAAGGATAGTTGAAAGAAAATTACAATTGACACCACCTATTAATACCTATGCCTAGCTAGATCAGAGTCCCTTAATCTCAGTGTGTGAGATCTTCGTCTAGAACCTAGGTTCTAGATATAGCCTTAGGTATAATACTCATCACTTCATTCAACTAGTTTTATTACAAGATAAATATCAAAATTGCAGTAACTGATTAATAAATGACTTACTATTATTAAGGTAACTAATACAAAAAAACTTAACTAAAAAGTTTAACCAATAACAATAAAAGGAGTCTCAGACAAGATGAATTCAAACTATATATTACGAATTTTCAATTTAAAACAATCTGAGCTTTTCAACAAATCGAAACTCAATGATAGAGCTCAGTCAACAATTAACGAAGATAGAAAAGAAGAATTTGATCATTAAGAAAAACATTTAGATTTTAGGAATGAGATTAATTCCCACGATGATTGTATTTGGTGTTTTACATCAGTTTTCTGGTATTTCTATATCTCACACGTGCTTACTTGATTGGCAGAATATGGTTCGCAAGGTGACCGCCCTAGGTGGCAAGACTAGTTCCCTTAAAGACTTGGTTACCCCAGTCGTGAAATTTTAAAGTTTGGCATAAAGATGAAACAAAATATCTTGACGGTGAAAAAAAATCTATAACAATACCATATCTCTCGAATATGTATTTTAAAATGAACAGAATGAATTTGACTTACCCTTGGAATAGCAGATATCGATCTAGGTTAATTTAACAACAGAAAATTAGAAATCTCTCCACTCGCTAATTGAATTGGTTGTCGAGGTAATCCGGCAGAATAACCGACTACTTATAACGCCTCAGATGATTGGAATTTATCCAGAAATTCAAAGAATACTTAATTTATATTACTGAAATTTTTTTTTCATTCCAATCGCTACAACACAGCTCCAATAAAACTACAAGCGATTCCGAAGATTTCTAAAAGGAAAAGAGAGAATCTAATGAATTCCGAACTCATATAGACTCGGTTCTATCAAAAAACTATTGATTTTCAAAAAAAATCAATAAAAAGCGAAATTATTCTCTTCACTATAATAAAGTGGAAACGAAACATAGAATGAGTTACTGTTTTCCGTTCTCCCACAGAAACGAGAAAACGATCTTCTTTCAAGTAATGACTTCACAATTAACTGGTGAACAACCTAGATCGATAGCAGCGACACCTTACGGATATAACTATAATTTTCATTGGGTATCATTACCTGTACATTCCAGATTCGAATTTCAGACTGTTTGAATATTTAACTTAATGAAATGAGATTGAGTTATTAATATAATTATGAAAACTGAGTTTAAAAGGTATAAATGATTCGAGAAATCGGAGTTACAAGACGGCACTGCGTTATGTCAAAAAATAAATTTTTATATTTGCAACAGTGTCTACGTTTCGAATATGTGGCAGATGGAACACAAAGAAAGGAAACTGACAAATTAGCTGCAATATCTAATATTCTAAAACGATTTGTTTCAAATTGTCAAAGAGTCTACATTGTCATTATGTCATGTGGATGAAATGTTGGTACCATTCAGAGGTCGTTCATTTTTGATGATTTATGGACTTAAAATCATGAGCTTATGCGATACTGAAAATGGATATTTTTATAATTGTTATGTATATTCTAGCAAAGGGTCAGATGGAGAAAACCTAACAGAAGGAGAAAAGAAGTTATAAGTGCCCACTCAACCCCTGCTACGTTAGATGCAATCTTTACACGCAGCAACAAAAAGATCATATGTGACTATTGGTTTACATCAATTCAATTAATAGAAGCTTTGAAGCAGAGGGGATTGACATGTGTTGGCACTGTGAAAAAAAAACAAAAGAGAAATACCCCCTGAATTTTAACCGGCTAAAATTCGACTACAAGGTTCAACATTATACCACTTCACAAAAGACATAACGCTTATTTCTTATGTACCTAGGAAAGGAAGAAAGTCAAAGCTGTTATATTAGCTTCCTCGATGTATCATAGTGAAGGTATTGTTACAGGGTCAGGAAAACTGAAATAATAAAATTCTGTAATTCCACCAAAGGAGGAGTAGATGAGATAGATGAAAAGTGTTCCATATACACTAGCAGCCGTCGATCAAGACGTTGGTCAATGACACATTTCCTTAGAATTGTAGACATATGTACTGTCAATGCGCATATTTTATATAACGAGCATCTAGGAAAAACACTGATCGTGGTGTGTTCATAAATAAAATTAGCTCGACATTTAGTATTGGAGCAAATGAAGAGACCTACTCTTGCCCCGTGAACGTATGAATTTAGCCAGAATACTCGGATCTGATATGCCAGATTCAATTCAAAGTCGAGCTAACGAAGAAAAAAACAAGAAAAATATGAGCATCCTGTCCACCTAAGCTAAATAGAAAATCCAAATATCGATGTTACTCTTGCAAAAACACGTTTGTTCACAGTGCGCTAAACAAATTTGTCTTGATTGTTGGACATTTTTTTTCATTTTGAGAATATTAGACATTTTTTATTTTTCTTTTAACATATATAATTCTTTAGTTTAAGAAAAAGTGTATTTCATGGTTCCTAAGAAGTGATATCTTATTATGATTATTATTTTGTCAAGTGCCATTTTTTGAATCAAAAGATTTCAAATCGTATAATTCAAATATATATATATATATATATATATATATATATATATATATATATATATATATATATATATATATATATATATATATATATATATATATGATTATTATAATTACCTCTTCTTTACATTATAGATCCCAAACTAACAACACAACCTTATTTTTATGTATATAATACATATTTTCCGTAAAACTCAGTGTTGTATAGGTGGCCTCTCAAGTCCCGCGTCGGTACTAGTGTGACAAAAAAACCACGTCGGTAGCTGAAGTTTAAACCAATAACTGTATGTAATTCAATGAACCCAACAATACAAAACGCGTGGAAGCAATTTTTGTGAGGAAGCAACAGGTTATGAGTATACTAGGCTTTTCAAATGCCCAGACGAAGTTGTCTAGAGGATTCAGATCGGAGGATCGTGGTGGACAGGCTAGAAGGCCACCTTACCAATCCATTTATTGGGGTATACTTGATTCGAATGATTCATTACTATAAGTCCAAAATGCTGGTGGCCAATTAGCATAAACCACATTCTTCTTCTATTCATCACAAAATCAACCAGTGTTCTGCAGGAAGTCATAGTATTCTAGATACTTGAATGTGTCAGCCAGAATTACTGGCTCTATAATACCAGTCGGTCCAAACATTGATAGATAACTTTTCATGGTGGCTGCACTCAATTGACTCATGATGATTTTGTTCAGCCAACACGTATTAGTTTACAGTATTGTCATCTATCAGTTTCATCTTTACTATTGAGGAATTCTGGGGAAAGTTTCATATTGGTTTTGACAGCTACTTTTTCATGATATTTCAAAATGGCATTTGCTATATTTTAGACGGTAGGGCCAAAATATGTTAATGACACGTATTTATCTGAATTAGTTGATTCTACAGGATGGGACATGGCTAACTCCCACCTATGAAAAATCACTGCACAAGAACGGGTGAGCAGCGTGCGTTTGCTATTGAGACCTTTATCAAAACGAGTGAATCTGTTATCGCGACGTAGCGTGTCTTCCGCACGAAGTATTACTTGAACTCTTCTCAGAGTGTTCCTGACCAGAAAACAATCTTGGCGTGGATGCTAGGATTCCGAGCAACAGGATCTATACTAAATGTAAAGAGAATCGGCCCTCCTGTCACCGTCAGATCCCCTGAAAACATCGTTCGAGTGAGGGCGTCCATCGCGTTCGGCACGCAAACATGCTTCTGCTTTTTAGATTTCAGCTAGAGCAGTGAGAAGAATTTTGCATAGTGATCTCGGGTTGCATCTATAGAAGATCATGGTTGCACAGGAATTGTCCCCGACGGATTGGGGAAGGTGTGTGGATTGTTGTCAGGCAATCCTTCGAAATGTGACTCCCAGTGGGATCTTATGGACGAGCGACGAAGCTCATTTTCATCTTTCAAGGTGCGTAAATAGGCAAAATATTCGCTACTGAGCACAAAAAACCCCGAGGGCTCCACCAAAGACCCCTCTACAGCCCAAAAGTCACAGTCTGGTGTGCAGTATCGAAAATAGGCATCATTGGGCCTTACTTCTTTGAAGAAGGTGGCGTCACAGTTACCGTGAACTCTGATCGGTACTGTGGCATGCTTGAGAATTTTTGCGCTCGAAAATCGCGCTAATGGGTGAAACCTACGACCAACAGAGCTTCTGGTTTCAGCAAGATGGTGCCACTGCGCATACAGCAATTCTTCAGAAGATGTTCCCCAGGCAGGTTGTCTTCTTGCGAGAAACATTTCAGTGGCACCTGCGCTCCCCTGAGTTGAGCCCCTGCCACTTTTTTCTGTGGGGCTATCTCCAGGGTGAGGTTTCTAAACATCGTGCAAGGACCATCGATGAGCTAACAGCCGCCATTGAAGAAGAAATTGAGCAGATAACCCCTGTCACTTTTGTAAAAGTAATTCGTTATTTCCATGAAAGCCTAAAATGTGTGTTGCCCGCCAGGGTCATCATTTGGACGATATCATTTTTAAAGCTCAACCGAAAAACACTACATTATATAACCTTTCTGTCGAATAAAAATACATAGCTGGGCAGTGTCTGTCATATCGGTGGATTCGTCGAACTGTAAAGAAAAGTAGGTACATTTGCTTATGTCTTAGTTTATCTGCCATGTTCTGACTCATGACTTCAATACGCCTTCTGACAGTCGGACGATATAACTGAAGTTCTCTAATGGCAGACATGACTTCTGTCCTATTTTTAAAATCTCCAAATAAAGTTTGACCCGCTTCTATAAATGCTTCCTTCACAACCGATCCATTTTCGAATGGTTTCTTGAGTTTCACCAATATATGAGATATTTTAAATGACGCGATCGTAGCAGCTTTTGATTGTTTGGCTGGTTTTGTGAACATGGTTTGTTTTTTTCTCAAACAAGATATCAAATCATGTACTTTTCGTTTTCTCATTTCACTCTGTGGCGGAAAATCCTTTTCATAGTCTTTATGAACCGTTTTATGATGCCTCTCTAAGTTACCACGCTTAGGTATTGCAACTGACGCACAACAAATAAGACAAATGCATTTATCGTTCACCATACACAAGAAAAATAGATTCTTCCTCCCAATCGTTATTAAAATGATACGTTTTAGATTTCTTCACTGCGCTAATTTTGTACTATTCAATAATGAACTTTGTATCGATGTAGTATTGCCTTCAAGTTACAATTCAGAATGACTCCAATTTCTGCAAGCGCAACATTTATATCGGCGTGAACGAAAGTCTCGAATGTTCCTGTTAAATGCTCCGCCCGAAATTTCTAGAATAATAAAAAACCCGGCTTTTCTTTGTCAAGTACCGCGCGTTGCTATGATAAAGCTACCTTTTGCCGCTAGGAGAGTGTTGTTTAATTACGTAATGAATTTTTGATCTACTGCTCGATTGCGATCCTTTGAGCATCCTTGGTTTATACATTCGGAATGTATAAATAACATGAGCATCACTTCAAGCGTTGTCACAGTGTAATGTTTCTAACAATTTCCCACCACTTCTTCGAAAATCTCCCGTACTGGTGCTTTATTGTCTTGAGGTTTGCGTTCTTCCTTCGTTCGAATATCGTGCATTCGAAGGCACCGCAAAAGAAGCCTCAATCGTCTCAATCCCATTGTAGTAGGAAATACGTCTAATCCCCTCCCATCATTGGACTAAAATTCATAGACTGAACTTCTGTCAGCATGATATGAACCCGCGATGTAGAGTAACCCAAAAAGTGCTTTCAATGAAACCGCGATCGACCGTTTGAGCACCCCTGCCGTAAACGCTCTTACTTAATAGATTGTAACTTATCTAGCTTTACTAGTTCCATCTTGGCGTTGATGAAACAGTCAGTCAGTCTTTGACGTTGTGGAATCAACAATATTTATGGAAATAGACTAAATTGCATTTATGAAGGATAACATCTCGAGTATAACTTTATTATTCTCACACACATTCCACGCCTCAGAAACATATTCCGAATAGAGAAAAAAGGTGAAAGAGAATAAACAACAATTCGGGAACCGCAGAATGTTATCACCATTACTCCGGAGATTAAAGGACTGGGTGAAAAATGTCTTTCATGGGAATCATAACATATTTAGTTGTTGATTTAATACTCCGGAAACACGATGAAATAATATACGTGCAGAAGTTCCCGCACACCGAACACGCCTCCACCTAAAACGATTTTCTCTTTTAAATTCGAAAACTTGAATTATTGTGATGAGTCGGAATATTTTATGTGACTTATTTCTGTGTTATTTCTTCGGATGGAACGATTTTTCCCAGCAAGGTGACGGCTTAAAAAGTTGTTCGTTCGAAATGTTAAATTCGGTTTTACGCAGTAGATTTCGCATGCGGAACTTTTACCGATAAAGCATCTTCTTCCCAGAAGTTTTGATGGGTCCCGAATTTTTAGTTTAAGAATTTCTCTCCGCCTTTCATTTCATTTCGAGTGGAAATTCTGAAATAACTGCACCTACCGGAAAAACTAATGAAGAGAATCGAGCAGATCTTTGTTGATGAAAAAACTTTGGGTTGTTTCAGAAGTCCAACGGCATCTACATAAAATCTATGAATTAATTTATAGGAACTTAAAATATTTAAATCGGATCAATTTTCTGAATCATTAAATTTTTCGAACGAAGGAGCAATTTCACATTGCGCCAAGAAATTGACGCACGAAAACGAAAATTCGAAAGTATTCAGAAGAAAGGAATGGTAGAAAACAATCGAAATGATAGTGGAAAATTTAAACAAAACTAATGATAACAAATGGAAATTGGGCGCTGCGCTGCTACCATCTAATTAAATGGCATAAGTTTAAAGTGCTTCAGAATAACCTATTAAGATTCTTTCAGCATCTTGTCTGCTCGACTCTCTTACCACATTTTTTGGCTTGCCATACAATCAATTAATTTGGAGCTGGAGAGTCTATTAGTATGTACATACGTATATATAGATATTTCCCCCGAAATCTTAAAGCATTCTAGTTTCTGTACAACATCTAACAGACTTTCTGCAATAGTTTATTTTACGGTTGACCACCAAATCACTACAGAATATGACATCATCGGTCAGCCAGCTGTGAGAATCCAGCTGGTCATTTTTGGAGGGAGGATTCATAATTGATCTTTCATAGCTTTCTAGAAAGCAGTTCTTAGTTTGTGGGATTTTCCCTCTAATTGATCGTTCAAAGCAAAGAACAGGTGGTCATCCAAAATATTTGCTCCCTCTGAACCACGCCAGGTTTATTCCGGATAGATTCAGAGCTCGTCTCTATTTCACCCAATTTTTACGAGTTAGCGTTGTACTATTTATTTTGGCCGAATAAACATTAAGTTTTTCATCCAAATACCACTTTTCATTACTTCAAGAAGAGTTTGTGTGAGCGCAATGGAGTAAGAGATACATTTCCCTTATACAAACAATACAATGTGGATGGTAGTTTATACTTTATTCATTCATTCAATATTTACTGGGTGATTCACCAGTGGCGCGGTGCTCTGTAGCTCGTACAATCTTGAAGATTTCATTTTTGTTCGAACGGTATTGTATTCAGAAAAGAAAAATCTACTTCAGCAATTTATTTTGAAGTAAACAGTGTGTCCCAATTTTCTATGAAACATTTTGGGTGATCTTTTCAGATTCGAAGACAACTTTTTTGTCGAAGATTCAAAAGCATCCTAATTTCTGCTATAATGTCTTCAAGTTATAAGTTTTTTTGGTGAATAGTTTGGTCACAATATTTTTTTTTCCGTAAAACTTCATGAAAATAGGCTCTTACATCATCGCATGCTCCGTCGGCCTTAAAGGATGAATCCCTTTTCCTTTCGATTTCTTATTGCCCAATAATAGCTTCATTGATAAATTGAAATAGATTATCCTCATTCTATACTGGAGTGACTCAAAAAAATTATTGAATATTGTAATTTTAAAAATACCATATCTTGATTTTTTCAAATAGAACATTCTGTATTTTATTATTCATGTCTACGCATGAGGTATTGTGCCATTTTTTTGTGAAAGTAACCTTATCTTTATCTTCGACCGTTTTCGAAATAAAAAAGAATAAACTAAAATAATATAATTAGAGGTTGCGAAAGAAGAGATTATTAGTACATATCATTATACTTGATCAGAGAAATGGAGATATTTTAAGGTAGTCGTGTATAAAATACGTAATAGATTGCTTTCGGTGAGATGATCTACAAGGTGTTTAACTATTTCAATGAGTGTTCGAAATGTTGCCCGTTTCTTTGTAGACACAACTCAATCTTTCTGAGAAAAGACCGTTGAACTCTCGACAACATATTCGGATTAACTGACTGAAAGGCGTCGACTATTCTCTGTCTCATATACAACTGCGTTGTAGAAGAATCTGGTAAATGATGCCCTAAATATAATCCCACAAGAAAAAATCTAGACTTGTGAGGTCCGAAGACCTAGTTAGCCATCTAACAGGACCACCACGTCCTATCCATTTGTTTGGAAATACATGATTCTAATGCTCTCTAACCTGATGTGAGTAATGTGCCGGTGCTTCATCCTGTTAAAACCACAAATCTTGTCTTATTAGCTCTGGTACATCAGCAAGTAATATTGGTAGATGATTTTGCAGAAAATCTTGATATATTTCACTATTGAGGTGCGACCCAATTAAATCTACTATAGCGGCCCATAAATTCATAGACCAACGATGCTGGTGATCTATTTGTCTCATGAGGTGTGGATTTTCCGTGGCGTAATAATGAAAGTTGTGCCTGTTAACAAGCTCATTCTTGTGGAAAGTTGCCTCGTCCGAGAAAAGAACTCTGCTAAACATATTTGGATTTTTCGTTACTTCGTCACTTGCCCAATTGTAAAAATTGATTCGATTTTCTTAGGCTTGATTGTTCAGTTCCTGGTGCAGCTGTACATGATATGCATGAGATTTATTCACTTTCAAGATTCTCTGGACGGAAGTTTGACTCATATCTGTCAATTGAGAAATCTCTCTTAGGCTTTTATATGGGTCCTCTGTCACTGTCAACAAAACTGATAACTAGTTGTCTTCAGCTGTAGCAGTTTTTCGTTTTTCATGTTTTTTTGTGAGCGAAATTATCCGTTTCGATAAATCCTATCTAAGTTTTATAAAGTACCTTGCATCAGGATGCCTCTTATAAGGAAACCTTTGTGCGTAAACTCTACTTGCCAACAAAAAATTTCTATCACCTAGAATAAAAATCATATCAACCATTTCTTCTTTGGAGAAATTCATGGCAGTCAACTGAGAAAATTGGATTCAAACCTCACTCTAACTATGTTTAATAACGAAACACTCATAAGTTCACCATATAAAATGCAGAATATGATATGTCCGGACACCTGACAGAAGGCACAAATAAAAAAAAATTTAAACACATTCCTCGATTTACGTCTTAATCATCTTGATTTTATCATTCGTTAAAGGAATTGTCTTGTTTGAGTTTCATTTTTTACTACTTGAATCATTACAGAAAAAAACTTCTGTGCGGATAATAATACATGTTGATGCGTTCGACACGATTTGTAGAATTTTCATCAAGACTTTTCACAAATAATCGAATAGTTCGAAAATGATCGAAGATAAAGATAAGGTTACTTCTGCAAAAATATAGCACAATATTCTCCATTTAAAAAACTAAGATATGATAGTTTTGAAATTAAAATATTCAATAATTGTTTTGAGTCACTCCTGTATAAAATGATGATAATCATTTTCAATTCATCAATGAAGCTATCCTTGGGCAATAAGAAAACGAAAGAAAAAAGTATTCATCCTCTCTGGTCGAAGGAGCATGCGATGATGTGAGAGCCTATTTTCATGAATTTTTACGGAAAAAAAAATATAGTGACGAACTACTTAACAAAAAACTTATTGCTTAGAGACATCATAGCAGAGTTTAGGCCGCTCCTGAATCTTGAACGAAAAAGTGGTCTTACAATCTGAAAAAACCACCCAAGATTTTTTATAGAAAATTGGGACACCCTGTTTACTGACAAATAAATTGCTGAAGTAGATTCTTACTTTCTTAATACAATACCGTTCGAACAAAAATGAAATCTTCAAGAATGTACGAGCTACAGAGCACGGCGCCACTGGTGAATCACCCAGTATATGTACATATGCCATACATTGTACAAATAAAAACGAACGGTACAACCTACTTGAAACAATAAACACCACCATAACATCACAGGTATCCCATGTAATCCCATATTATAAATAACCCAATAACTAAACTATTTGTCAATGTTTATATATAATGCTACCAATCTCAATTAAGAATAAAAATGCAAAAATAAAGACCAGACGTATTAACAAGCAAAAAGTAAAAAGCAGTAATTATTCAATAACATAATACAATTTTATAACTAAATCTGCCAAAACAACTTTTGTAAATTTGAGAAATGAGACACCAAAGTAATTCAACTCAGGAGAAAGAGCATTACTTAATGTCAATAATCGACCAAGAAAGAAATTTTTACAATAATTAGTACGAACTGAACCCGTGTAAAACATCTGATGAATGCGGGAACATAATCTCGGTACTTAAAACCTACACGATTAAGTAACACAATTAACTTCATTATTAAAGATCTTGAAGAGTTCAGATCAGCACAAGATCTACGAATGCTAAGAGCGGGAAGTCCAATTTGTAACCTTAACTGCTCATAAACAATTTACCTCGGAATATACATTTGAAAAGTCACCAATTGTAGAAAACGATTTTGAACTCTTTCAAGGCAGTCAATATAAATTGAGTAGGATGGGCTCCAAACCACCGAAGCAAATTTGAGAATACTTCTTACAAAGGCACAGTTTATCGTTTTAAAGGTATCAATTGAAAACTTCATAATATTCCTCTGTACAAACCCCAATAGTCTGGTGCCCCCCCTAGCAATACCGAAAACGTGATCTCTAAAAATCAGACGAGAATCCAGCGTAACATCCAGATCTTTGATAGTAATTACGTGACTCAAGTCAAAATTATTAATTTGATACTCATAGATCTTAAGAACACCCCGAGTAAACGTTATAACATTACAATTGGAAATTTGAGCTCTAAACGGTTAAGTTCACACCAGGTGTTAAAGAGGTACAAATCAGATTGGAAAATTATCGCATCATCCTCATCAGAAAAGTACTAAATATTCTTGAATCATCGGCAAACATCAAGAATTTATTGTGTCGAAACACCGAGGATACATCATTGACGAACAAGATAAACAGGAGGGGTCCCAAATGCGAACCCTGGGGTACCCCAGAAGGAGAACTAAATGAACTGGAAACGAAACTCTTATAGCGAACATAATAATAATCAGATTATCAGATCAGGCGTAGATTTACCTACACGAAGCACTTTAACCTATTGTTAATTTCCGCCACTAAGGCATCAGGTGAAACCAGAGAATCTTTCTTTGAAACGTTAACTAACTACTTCTTTAAAAGCTTTCAGCTCAACTTTGATTCCATCATAGCATCGCAAAATATGAGGCAGCCTTTTTATGGTTCCGTTACAGTCGTCGCAAAAAAAAGAGAGATCGCTGTTCATTGCCCCCAATAAGTAAATATTTGTTGTGAAAAGCCACACAATATGAGTCACAGCAGCTTGTTGAAGGAGAATACAAGTCACAGTCTTTGTTGCACTTAACACAGGTGGTATCCATTCTTCTCGATATGAGATAAAATTGACGAATATAAATGTGTGTGATTCACAAATCAACTGAATTAAACTCACCAGAAAATCAAATTTCAAACTTTGTTGACCTCAAAAGCTTTATGATAATTAGCATACGGATAATAGTGTAAAAACTTCGCTAATTGAACTTAAATCCGAGAAAAGGTACAGGTTGACAACACCAAAAACGATCGAAAACACGGGATACAGAATGCTACATGTGTCACACACGACGATTAACTTAAGCATTGTTGCAGTTTCTTTTTCTCAAGTAAATTGACATAAACTGAAAAAATGCAAAGAAGTTATAAATACCTCTTACGGAAATTTTTACGTTCAGTATTGCTTGTGTAACTATGTTAGCACTCGGAACTACTTCTGGTGGTGATTCCTCAGCTAAAAACATGAAAATTTATCAAATTAGTTTTCTTCCCTAGGGCCCTCTTTTTCGGTATATGGAAGGCGGAGATATAAAATAAACGAAAAACACGGTCTGCTAGAAATTCTGCAGAGATCGTGGCCAACATGAGTTTTCACATCAGAGTTTTTTGTTCATCCATCTTCACAAAAAATAGGTAAAATCTACAACCCTTATTTCTCATTAGAAATACACTGCGTCTAGAAATGAACGCACAGAATCGAAAATTTGAATGTATTCAGACGAAGTCAAATCTGTTGGGGAATTAGTTTTCTACAAATTCACCAGCACCAAGGAAACTCCGAGATCATTCGAAATGCCAAATGTACTCGTGAAAATTTAAATAAAACTAATAATGAGAAATGTTTAATTCTGGAAGGATCAAAGACCTGAGAAACTTATTTATACCGGATATTTCCAACCATGACTAAAATAACTGCTTGAGATTTATGATTCATACTCAAAATTAATGACCTAATAGCAGTCTGATCCATTCTGTTAATAATTTCGATCAGTCTGTTCGGATCTTCATTCGCAGTAGCTGTTCAGCTTTGCTGGCTTCCTAATCTTCTATTGAGAATATCCCAAATTCGATGGGACTGAAGTCAGGACTCAATGCGAGTCGCTTGATTGAAGTAATTTCGTGATCTTGAAGATATCTTCTAACGAGGTCTGGCGCTATTATGCATAAACAAAAAAACTCCATCCACGCTTGCTTCAATAGGTACTTGTGCTTCAGAAATGTCTGTAACATATCACTGAGCATTCAGGGTGCCATTATTTATGGAAAACAGATCAGTACGCAAAAACTGAGAAATTGCCCCACTCTCCATTATTTGATTTTCCGCCACAGACTGAATTAAGAAAACGAAAAATACGCGATTTGATATCTTGTTTGGAAAAATAACAAACGATATTCACAAGACCAGCCAAATAATCAAAACCTGCTATGATCGCGTCATTTAAAATATCTGAAATATTGGCGAAAAGCGAGAAACCATTCGAAGATGGATTTGATGGTATTCAATAACATGTTGGCTAAGGAAGAATTTTTGACAATCATTCCACTGAAGGGGAAGACCTTTGGCGAAGATATATATGAAGTTTTCTTCAATTTGGTACATAACCACAAGCCAATGGAAATTTTGATTGACGTCACAATGCACTTAAACATTATTAACTTGGTGCTTCAAGGTAAAGGAAAAACTCTTATTGAGATGATTAGCGCAGTAAACGCATTCAAAGGTAAATTGCAACGTACGATAGATCAACTGAAAAAAAAGGATTTGAAACATTTTCCGTCTTTAAAAGCAAGGATTACTTAGTTAAATTATGAAACTTATGAGGCTGAATTATCAAATATTTTGGGACAATTCGAAATACGCTTTTATGATTGCAGTACATTGGCAAATTTATCATCATTTATGAGTTATCCTTATCATATAAAAACATTGAGGAATTCGCAATTAAAAAGCAAGTCAGTTTAATATGAACTCATGTTCTGTTGAAAATGAGGTAGTGCAGATTATATCAGATATACATCTCAAAGCTACAGCATCTGAAACAAATTTCTGGTGTTTTATATCTGATAAATATCCGAATCTAAGGCAAATCGCTCTTCAACTGACGGCAATGTTTGGGTCAAATTACTTGTGCGAGTCTGCATTTTCTGAAGTGAAGATAATTAATTCAAAATATTGCAATCGACTAACTGACGATATATGTTATGCTTGCGATTGGAACTCAGTAGTTACGTAGCATCTTATGAAAGGTATTCTGAGGACATGCAGTGCCACGCTTCAACATCCAAAGTCACTCCTCAGTTGAGTTTAACACCATATGTAACTCTTTTGTTTTGTAACAGCCAATATACACACAATTTTGAATAACTATGAGTTTTTTTCCATTGATATTATAGAGAAGAACCTAACTAAATCTAACCCAAACCTCGACTAAAATAATATATATTGTGCGGAAAGCTTATATCTAGATATTCTACGGTACACCCTACCTAGGTAGGTAGGTAGGTAGGGTGTATCGTGTATATACAACCCTACATCACACTTACTTAGGTGTGTCAGAGTCGATCGTAAGTATTCTAAAAATATTGAGGTAGATCGCCAGCAGTTCAAGTTTGAGCACCCCTGATATACAAGTTATCATTCAAGCTCCATGACGATCTTTCGAAGGTGTTTTCTGAAGCAATTCTAAGACATATTAGTTTTCAATAATTCGGAGTGACCTTGTATGTATTTCATTACATCAATAGAAACACCCTTTCGTATGCAGAAAATGATGATTTCAGGACCCTTGAGGATCAAAATTTTTAACCTGAATATCTCCGAATTTAAAAAAATTCTAATCATGCAATTCCCACCAATTTGTCTTTGAATTTCTTCAGGAACAACAACCTCTCAAAGTTTGTCATAGAGCTTGAAGGCACGCTGTAGTATCCAGTATAATTTAGAGTGGAAAGTAAATTCCTGGGGACATCAAATATTTATTTTTTGTAGATCCTGAGCACTCATGATACATTAACAATGTAATAAAATATTATGAAGACATTAGAATAAATCAAAGGAAATACCACTTTCCTGGAAGAAAATAAACTACAGCCCATATTTTCGTATCGATGAACGGTAAAATTCTGCTTCAAAGTGTTCAATTCGAAGCTCCTAAATTTCGTTGATTGATTTTCTGACGAGATCGGATGAAGTCATAAAACGATAGCAGTAAAGCCGGGGAGTTAGACGTCTTCTCGGACAAACAGTAAATAGAGAAAGGCGAAATAACGGTCAAGGAGAACAGACGTACTAAGTGCGGATCCTTGTAACAAGGGAGGAACTGAGGGCTCTTCCGCACGAGAATTACGTGCCAATATTGCCACCTATTCCTGACCTAAATATACATTTAACCCTTGACGAGTAAGGTGCTCGTATATACAAGGGTCATATTTGTTGCATTGAATAATGAAATTCGAAATAGTGAAGAATCCAATAAGATTCAAGTATTAGCAGTTTGAGCTGAGTCTTAGTTTTGTCTTCGCATTGCTAGATATTTCATTGTTTTTTTTCACAAGGATACTCTGATAGCTCTATCTGCTTTTACAGTATTCTTCCCTTGGTCCCTTGTCTGGAAAATCTGCCCACTTTAATATTTGCTTCAAGCTATCTAAACACCTCAAAAAAGTCTAGGGTACACCTATTCCACCAATATCTTTAAAATATGAATTTGATGATTCGAACTTATAGAAATCTTTCCGTTTTGTTAGAATGTATTGTATATTATGTATTCTCAAGAAAACAAAATAATATTTGACTTCTCCAAAGCACCTATTATAAAAAAAAATTTGAAATTTGAAAATGATGAAATTTGATAAAACACAAAAATAAACCCTGAACTAACATTTTCGAAACGATATGGAAGCACTTAGATTTTTCAGTACCCAGAAGGTCCACCTCTGTTATTAATGACACTTTGGCATCGTCGCGGCATGCTCAATATTAAATTGTCTATTACATTTTGGCCTAAGTCATTCCAAGCCCCCTGAACTGCTAATCGAAGCTCCTGTTTATGATGGAAGACGTTTTGACGCAGGAGATTTATTTTTAAAGTGTCCCACACATGCTCGATGGGATTCAGATCTGGAGAGCAGGATGGCCACGATAGAAGATCGATATCATTCTCTTCAGAACGTTCAAGACAACTCTTGCACGATGAGGAGGGGCATTATCTTGTTGAAATAGTGGATTTTGACCCATTGTTTGGAGATACTGTACCACTACAGGTAAAACTATCTTATTTGCGTAGGAATTTTCCGTGAGGTTGTTCTGTATGTATGTATGAAAACGAGGTGAGTTCTTCCACCAAGGCGTAAACCTCCCCAAAACATCACTGATCCGCCTCCCTGTCTATCAACTTCTCGAGATGGTTTTGCTTTCCAGGTTCCCTCCATATTCGAATTCTTCCCGATAATAACTAAATCTAGATTCATCACTGAAGAGAACTGTGGCCCACCTCTTTTGATCCCAGTTTACGAGTTCTTGGCACCAAGCTAAACGAGCAGCGCGATTTCCATGGGTCAGTTGTGGAACTCTTAAAGGACGTCTGGAGTGGAGTTGACCTTCGTGCAGTCGATTTCTCACAGTTTAGTTGGAAATTTGCACATTATGAACTCGTGATAGCCGTTGAGCTAATTAAGATGCTGTGGTTGTACGATCTCCTCTGGCTTGTAAAACCAAAAATCGGTCTTGGGCGACTAAAGTAATCCTGAAACGACCTGTATGACGTTCTTCTAAGCTACCTGATTCATTGAAACGCGACCATAAATGGTTTATGACACTTGGGATACTTCCCAGAACCCTAGATACTTCCTGTTGTGAGCTCCCAGCTTGGAGCATGTCAACGGCTCGTAACATCTCTTCTCTAGTCAAATGTCGTCTTTCCAGGGTCGAGTCACAAAACTTGAATCTTTTATTCGTGCTTACAAAAGAAACAAAGAGCCAGTTAACGGATTTCAAACACTGAATACATGAAATGATTATTAAGCAGCTTCGCATCTGCTGCATATTTAGTTTTTTGTAAAAAAAAACTGAAATCTGTTGCGGCACTCTACATAATCTGGTGAGAAATTGATGCAGGTATTCATTTTTAAAAAAAAATCATCCATATTGATCGTTTTAGATACGATATATCGATATTCAGAAGTGTTCCCTAGACTTTTTTTAGGTGTTTATGGCTTCCACCTAACGAAAAGACTCGTGGCATTCCCAAGTTATCCCGGAGCAGATTTTATGTCTCTGCAGAGATAGCATTGGTTGACTATTATCTGTGTTGATCTGAAGATTTTCCCTTCATCTTCCTTTGAACTAATTATGATGCTGATAAATTCAAACCTGTCAGCTTTGTGTAAGTGACACTGCTGTACCAATGGATATATTGCACAAGTATTGTCCGATGAAAGCGTTTTTTCGTCGATTGATCACCATCATACCTTCAGCGACAACATATATTGTGCGACACTAGAAAAATTTTTCAGAAGTATTTCATAGAAATAATCACATTTCAGATATATGAGAACCTACAAACAATTTTTGTATTTTGAAAAATATATATTCCTTAAAAGTGAACACATTCCCTATCGAGGGTCATACTTTTTTTCATCATCTTCTATTGTTTAGTTTATGAGGTTAGATATCTGAAGCAGACCATTTCTATGGGGAGATACGGGCATCTCCAAGTGTATGCAGAATTTCCCTTTCTCGAGATATTGTAATATATCTGGGAGAAATTAGGGTTAGCCAGCATATTTACGATATTGCTATCCCCTAGACCGAAACTTTATAACGGGAGAAATGTAGTGGCAATTTTCTCAGCTGAATTCACGGGCCTTTGGCAATATTTCCATAACTGATATACGATATTCGTTGAATTAGTTTTTGATTAAGTTTCTATCCCGGTTATTTTGCAAGGCTATATATTTACTGCATTTACGTTTCATATAGATGAAACCTTTCATACAGTTATTTATTTTGGACCTGTGCAGATTGTGATATAAAAAGGAATGCTTGAGGTATATTACAAATAGCCCCACTATATTTTACTGAAACAATTGAATTTTCGATCGAATATGGCATGTAGATATGTAAAAGAGGAATAAAATGCATTCAATTCCTAAATTGACTAACTATGAAGAACTTTCAACTGGAGCAAATGTTTGTTTTCTCGTAGGCATTTCTGATCGTGTGTTTAGAACATGTCGAATACAAGCCGCTCTAGCACATCCCTGACCTAAGACAAGCAGAAAACACTTCTGTCTTGCATCTTGTATCGTGTCTATATATACTGGGTGATTCACCAGTCGCACGATGCTCTGTAGCTCGTACACTCTTGAAGATTTCATTTTTGTTCGAACAATATTGTATTGAGAAAGTAAGAATTCACTTCAGCAATTTTGAAGTAAACAGGGTGTCCCAATTTTCTATAAAAAATCTTGGGTGGTTTTTTCAGATTGGAAAATCACTTTTTTGTTCAAGATTCAGGAGCGGCCTGAACTCTGCTATAATGTCTTTAAGTAATAAGTCTTTTCAGTGAGTAGTTTCGTCACAATATTTTTTTTTCCGTAAAAACTCATGAAAATAGGCTCTCACATCATCGCATGTTCCTTCTGCAAGAGAGGATGAATACTTTCCTCCTTTGTTTTCTTATTGCCCAAGGAAGGCTTTATTGATGAATTGGAATAGATTATCCTCATTTTATACAAAAGTGACTCAAAAAACTTATTGAATATTGCCGTTTCAAAAATATCATATCTTGATTTCTTCAAATGGAACAACCTGTGTTTTATTATTCATGTCAACGCATAAACTATTGTGCTAAATTTTCGCAGAAGTAACCTTATCTCTATTTTCGATCATTTTCAAAATATTCAATCATTAGTAAAAATTTTGATGAAAATTCTACAAACCGTATCAAACTCATCAACATGCATCATTATTAGCGCAGAAGTTTTCTGTAATCATTCAAGTAGTAAAAACTGAAACCTAAACAAGATAATTCTTTTAACGAATGATAAAATCAATGTTATTAAAACGTAAATCGTGTTGACATTTTTTTTTATTTGTGCCTTCTGTCTGGTGTCCGGACATTTTATATTCTGCATTTTACATGGTGGACTTATCAGTCTTTCGGTATTAAATATTGTTAAAGTGAGGTTTGAACCCAATTCTCTCAATTGACAGCCATGAAGGTCTCCAAAGAAGAAATGGTAGATGTGATTTTCATTCTGGTTGAGTGTGATAGATATTCTTTGTTGGCAAGTAGATTTTATGCACCAAGGTTCCCTGATAAGAGGCATCCTGATGCAAGATGCTTTGAAGAAGTTCTAATTAGATTTATCGAAACAAGTAATATCGCTTACAAAAAACATGAAAAACCAAACACTGCTACAGTTGAGGACAACCTGTTATTAGTTTTTTTGACAGTGACAGAGCACCCATATAAAAGCCAAGAGAGATTTCCCAGTTAACAGATATGAGTCAAACTTCTGTCCAGAGAATCTTGAATTTCATGCATGTCATGTAAAACTGCACCAGGAACTGAACAATCTAGACTATGAAAATCGAATCAATTTATGTAAATGGGCAAATGACAAAGTAGCGGAAAATCCAAATATGTTTAGCAGATTTCTTTTCTCGGACGAGGCAACTTTCCATAAGAATGGACTTTTTAACAGGCACAACTTTAATCATTCTGTCAAAGAAAATCCACACCTCATGAGACAAATAGATCACCAGCATCGTTGGGCCGCTATAGTAGATGGATATTTAATTGGGCCACACTTTTTCGACGGGCACCTCATTGTTGAAATATATTTAGATTTTCTGCAAAATCATCTACCAATGTCACTTACTAATGTACCAGAGCAAGTAAGACAAGGTTCGTGGTTTCAACAAGATGGAGCACCGGCACATTACTCACATCAGGTTAGGGAGCATTTGAATCATGTATTTCCAAACAAACGGATAGGATGTGGTGGTCCTGTTGGTCTTCGGACCTTACAAGTCTATATTTTTTCTTGTAGGGTTATATTAAGGGCATCGTTCACCAGATTCCTTCTACAACACAGTTGGATATGGGACAGAGAACAGTCGACGCCTTCCAGTCAGTTAATCTGCTAATGTTGTCGAGAGCTCAACGGTATTTCCTCAGAAGGATTGAGTTGCGTCTACAAAGAAACCGGGAATATTTCGAACACTTATTGAAATAGTTCAACACCTTGTAGATCATCCCACCAAAAACCAATCTATTACGTATTTCATACAGAACTACCTTAAAATATCTGCATTTCTCTGATCAAGTATAATGATATATACTCATAAACTTTTCTTTCGCAATCTCTGATTTTATTATCATAGTTTATTTTTTTTTATTTCAAAAATGGTCGAAGATTATTACTTAAAGACATTATAGCAGAGTTTTGGACGCTCTTGAATCTTCAACAAAAGAGTGCTCCTCCAATCTGAGAGAACCTCCCAAGATTTTTCATTTTTTTATAGACCCTGTTTACTTCAAAATAAATTGCTGAAGTCGATCGATTTTACTTTGTAAATACAATATCGTTCGAACAAATATGAAATCTTCAAGAGTGTACGAGCTACGATATATATATATATATATATATATATATATATATATATATATATATATATATATATATATATATATATATATATATATATATATATATATATATATATATATATATATATATATATATATATATATATATATATATATATATATATATATATATATATATGTATATATGTCCAGGTTCATTTCTTTATTTATTCTTTATAGAATTTAATCTATCTGGTCCCTTTGGCTTTGCTCTTTTCAGGTTTCTTAGTCTTCTGAAATTATCCATTTTTTCCAGGCTAGAGCTTCGCATTCGTTCACAACTTCCCATTCGATTCATTGTCTAAATCTAACATAAAGGTTCTTTACGATAACTGCCTATTGTCTCTAGATGTTTTCTTAGCCTCCTATGTCCATGTTATGTCCTATGTTACGATGCTCAATTTCTTTCTGCCTACTCGTAGAGCTTCTTCTGCGCATTTTTTAACAAAAAGGATTTTTAAGTTGTGGAATGAATTGCCTTCAGATATTATCGACGCGCCATCTATCAATGCGTTCAAAAACAGATTTGATCTCTGATCTCCATGACAGCTAATGTAAGAGTGAAATATTTCATTTTCGCTCGTATATTGCTACATTAATCTATTTGTATTTCCTTTGAAAGATTCTATTTTAAGAGTGCACTCAGCTTTATTACTAATGCCTAATCAATTCTAAATATTGGTAGACTTGCATATTCAATTAATTTTCTATGGTATTGCTTCTCGCTGTTGCTTTTGCAATTTCGGTCTCGTAATTTCTAATTTGAGGCATCCATAGGTCTTAGACCTCTGTCTCTTATTCTATTCTATTCTATTCCTTTGATTGCTAAATCTGTAAGCGGTGAATTATATCTAGATAACAGCTGAGATAGTGCACAATTCAACGAAAATAAATAATAATAATAACAACCCGGAGGGGTTCGTTTACTCCTCTACCGGGCGCCGCCCCTTCGAGGCGGATTGGGGAACGCTTGTCAGATATGACTGATGCCGGGGAAAACCCAAGGGTGGACACCCATGATATGAGAATAAAAATTGTGTTTTAGAATCCTTGACTGGGGATTTCCAGGGCATCTCTGGAGCTAGCTCTGGGGATCACAGCATGAAGCACAATTGCAAGATGTACAGAAAAAGAAAGCCAAGAAGACAATGATGTACTGAGGGACAATTAACAATAACAAGTAATGCTAGAATACGGTACTGACCCACTTTGCAGACCCCAGCTTGTAAAAATGAACTCCTCTGAGAAATTAACAGTCGCACTGCATACCTTGAACACCGAAATATTGCACGATGTATTAGATGCTCGCATATAAAACTTCTTGCACAGGTTGATTCACAGCAGCGCATTAGCAGCAGCTAGAGTAACAGGTGCAAAAATATATACGAGTTGTGACATGAGCCGTACGAGAAGGCAACCAAACACACCACAATGGAAGAAACGACTGGCTAAGAAAATCGAGGCTCTTCGACGTGACATAGGATAGCTTACGATGTATCTTAGAGGTCCAAAAAGTGCAAGACGGGAAAGATAAACACAATTGATGATAAGCTGGGCCAAACTACGTTCATAACAAGATCCCAGCAATACCACACCAGACCAGAACCAGGATTATCTTAAACAAAAATTATCTGCGTTTTCAGGACGCCTAAAAATATATAAAACTAGCAACAGCCGAAAACGGGACAACGCAATTTATGAAGAATCAGAAAAGACATTTTACCAAAGACTTAGCAACATAGAAACTTCTGATAATAATGGCTCCCTCACCAAGCAACAAATCGAAGAATTCAGGACAGGGCAGTCAGCTACCAACTACAACTACAATACAGAGGCTAGCTGAAATGTAAGCATATTGAATTTTAGTTTGATGCTGAAATATTTTACAGACCTTCGCGTTTATTAATAAGTATTATTATTATTGGGGCTCAAGTTAAGACAAAATTGAAATTCAACAACAAAAATGAACCACAACAAAAGTATATTGAGTAACTCAAAAGATTAAGCCAGAAGGCTATCGCATCATTAGAATTAGTCCATAATTATTTCCAAATTATATGAAAAATAACATGAAACAATTATAGAACAATAGAAAATTCATTGAAGTATCGACAACTCAACTGCCATCCAGACCAAGAAACACTGACGTAGTTGCAACTGAAGCATACAAAGTTCCACAAGGATTCAATTCGGACAGAAATCATACGAATTCTCGAGCTGAAAATTCATACTCTCTCCAAACGAGCAAACTTCCTCCCATCAGTATACATTCTCATATCCTCAGGCATTAAACATACTCTTTTTCACTTACTCCAACTTCCTAGAATGTCTTCTCCGCATATTGGAACATATGCTACCTATACTTTCTTGCGTATCTCAGCCCGCACGATATTGAAAATGGAATTGCACTTCGGCAGGATGTAAGCTCCTCGTAAAAGCGGTAAATGTGCAATGGAGAATGCGGCTACTGTAATCTTTTCCGTTAATATCTATCAAAGTTTAAATGGAGTGCTACAAACTTTGGCCACATATAGTCTCACTCAAAATTCGATAATGTGCCGACGCGGAAATTTCACATTCTCAATTATCATTCACTCGTGAATATTCAGAGGACTCTCGGAATTGATTACAAACAGTTAGCGAGTACTTCCGGGAGAAAAAAAATCGAACGATCTTCGACTAATTTACCGGATGGGATCGCGAGCGTTCTAATTGCCACTTCACACAACAAAACTTGCGGGAATTATTGCCCCTCGAAATCTGAAAGTGGTTTAATTTATACTAATTTCGGCGTATACGTAAAGCGACCCTGGCTAGTCGTTAGATGGCAATTAAACGTTTTTACAACTCCGGCAACATACCGGTATAAAGTAATACTTCAAGCAGATCTATTGCTTTGTTTTTCTTTACAACCTCTGCTCGGCCCCAATTTCAACTGATTTATCCCGGATATAAGGTCCCTGAACGCGAATTATTTTGCGCGCCTTTATTTTTGTACCTTTATTCATCGACGACGGGAGCTTTACCTTTTTTCGCGGTTTTTCCTCAGGGAAGAATGGTGCGAAGTGATTTAGGATAATCATCTCGAATAATGGAAAGAAAACAGCTTATATGATAAAGAATCAATTGCGTCGTCCTCCAATAAAACGTATCGAACGGAACTACGAAAACAAGTGTTCGATATAACGCATTTTCGAGCACAAATATTCTTCATGCCAGGGGTGCTCAAACGGTCGATCGCGATCGACCGTTTCTCAAAGCGAACAAGATATATCAGGTGACGAAATATCTGTGCCAAAAGTTTGAGAACGTGGTCATTTGTTCTTCGAATCAAAAGATGAGATGAGATGGAATGAACAATGTTCCACCAAAAATGTAAGAATGAGAAGCACAAAGGTAATCGTGAAACTTCCTGGAATAGTCGGTGTTGCTATTAACGCTTCACCTCCAAAAGAATGTTGGCAACGTTTATTTGACTATTCTATCATGGAAAAATTAATGCGGAATATTGATACTTATATTGAGAGTATATCTACCCGCTACTCACACGAATCTGATACAAGTCCCTCAAACATATCTGAACTGAAAGTACTTTTTCGTTACTCTACATCGCGGGTTCATATCATGCTGGCAGAACATCAGTCTATGAATTTTGGTCCAATGATGGGATGGGATAAGACATATTTCCTACTACAATGGCATTGAGACGATTAAGGCTTTTTTTGCGGTGCGTTCGAATGGACGATATTCGAAAGAGAAAAAGAACACAAAGCTCTAGCGAAGTTAGCAACATTACGGAAGATTTTCGTGTTGATGGGAAAATGGTTAGAAACATTACACTGTGACAACACTTGAAGTGATGCTCATGTTATTTCGAGGACGCTGCATATTCCGAATGTATATACCAAGGGTGCTCAAACGATCGCAATCGAGCAGTCGGTCACGAGTGCTTTTTGAGTAGATCTCGAGAAGAAAAAAATTTTTAATAAGTAGGTAACTTAACTACAAAAATTTATTACGTGATAAAATAACACTCTGCTAGCGACAAAAAGCGGCTTCATCAAAGAAAGAGCGGTACTTTTCAAAGAAAAGCCACGTTTTTTTTTCTTGCTGCTTTTTAAGAAATTTTGGACGGCGCGTCAGACGGGAACATTCGAGAATTTCGTTCAAGCCGATATAAATATTACGCCTGCAGGAATTGGAGTCCTTCTGAATTGTAACTTGAAGGCAATTCGACGTCGATACAAAGTTTATTATTGAATAGTACAAACTGACTACAGCGAAGAAATCTAAAACGTAACATTTCGATAACGATCGGGAGGAAGAATTTTTCTTTTGTATGGTGAAGGATGAATGCATATGTCTTATTTGTCTTGCGTCAGTTGCAATACCTAAGCGTGGTAACTTAGAGAGGCATCATAAAACGGTTCATAAAAACTATGAAAAGGATTTTCCGCCACAGAGTGGCTTATTAAGAAAACAGAAAGTAAGTGATTTGATATCTTGTTTGAAGAATGAACAAACCATGTTCACAAGACCAGCCAAACAATCAAAAGCTGAATTTGGGAGGCTTTTACCTTGTAAAATTCATTATCAATAATAAAAAACAAACAAGTACTGTGTTTCAAGGAATTCTACTTAATAATTGCGATTCGTAACACCGCTACGGTGTAGTGAAACGCGTTACGAATCGTAATTATTAAGTAAAATTCCTTAAAACACAGTACTTGTTTGTTTTTTATTATTAATCAAAAGCTGCTACGATCGCGCCGTTTCAAATATCTCATATATTGGCAAAACACAAGAAACCATTTGACGATGGATTGGTTGTGAAGGAAGTATTCATTGAAGCGGGTGAGATATTATTTGGAGATTTTAAAAATAAAACAGGAATCATGTCTCCTATTAGAGAACTTCGGTTATCTCGTCCGACTGTCACAAGATGTATAAAAGTCATGAGTCAGGACATGGCAGATAAACTAAAACATAATATCATGTAATATATATACTTTTCTTTACATTTCGACGAATCCACCGATAAAACAGACACTGCCCAGCTGTGTATTTCTATTCCGATGGTATTCAATGACATGTTGAATTTTCCATAATCATTCCTCTGGAGGGGAACACCCGTGGGGAGGATATATGTAACGTTTTCTTCAATTATGTAAAAAAATACAATACAAGCTACCAATATATAAATTAGTGTGCATTACAACCGATGGAGTACCAGCAATGACTGGAAACAAAAACGGTTTTGTGGCATTGGGTCGAGCTGATAAAGATTTCCCTTCATTCTTTTCTTTCCATTGCAATATACTTCAACAAGTTTTGTGTTCAAAAGTTTTAAACACGGAGGAAATTATGGGCATTGCAACAAAAATTGTGAATTCCATCCGTGCACCTAGCTTGCAGCGGCGGCTCTTCAAGTTGCAGTTGGAAGGTAGGGAGACGGCTGAACACACTAGTTTAGTTCTTCACACGGACGTCAGGTGGTTGAGTAGCGCAAAACCCTAAAGGTATCAAGAATTATTGCCCGAATTAATAGTTTTTCTAGACGAAAGAGGTGATGACACTCAGATGTGTAAAAACGAAAAATGGCTGACTGATTTGGCATTTTTGACTGACATCACAATGCACTTAAACACCATCAACTTGGAGCTTCAAGGTAGAAGAAAAACGATTATTGATACGATTAGCGCAGCAAACGCATTCAAAAATAAATTGCAACTTATGATAGATCAACTAAGAAGAAAGGATCTGAAATATTTTTCATCTTTGAAAGTAACGATTCCTCAGTCGAATTATTATACGTATGAGTCTGAATTATCAAATATCTTGGGAGAATTCGAAATGCGTTTTTATGATTGCAGTATATTGGCAAATATAGCATCATTTATGAGTTATCCTTTTTCATGTAAAAACATTGAGGAATTAGATACTGAAAAAACAAGTCAGTTTAATATGAACTCATGTTCTGTTGAAAATGAGTTGGTGTAGATTATATCAGATATACACCTCAAAGCTACAGCATCTGATACAAATTTCTGGTGGTTTATATCTGAAGATAAATATCCGAATCTAAGGCAAGTCGCCTTTCAACTGAAGCCAATGTTTGGGTCAACTTACTTGTGCGAATCTGCATTTTATGAAATGAAGATAATTAAGTCAAAATATCGCCATCGACTTACTGACAATCATATGTCATCATGCTTGTGATTAGCACTCAGTGGTTACTTACCAACTCATGAAATTTATGCTGAGGACATGCAGTGCCACGCTTCAATATCCAAGGCCACTCCTTAGTTAGTTAACTCTTGTGTTTTGCAACAACCAATAAACTCGCAATTTTGAATAACTATGAGTTTTTTCATTGATAATATAGAGAAGAACCTAACTAAATCTAACCCAAACTTTGACTCAAATAATATATATTGTGCGGAAAGCTAATATCTAAATATTGTACGACAACCCTGCATCACACATACTTGCAGCCTCTCAGAGTCGATCGTGAGTAGTCTAAAAATATTCAGGTACATCTTCAGCAGTCCAAGTTTGCGCACCCCTGCTTTATGCAATCTCAGCGCTCCATACACAGGTGGGCATATTCCAATGTTACAATACTTCATTGAGAAAATAGAGAAATGAGATCTCAATCATCCATCATTTACAGGATGATAAACTATTTAGATCTCAGTACAATAACTATTAGAAAAAATCAAAGTTCCCAAAAATCTCCTAATATCGGCTATTTCCACCCCTACCTAGAATTATTACATCACATCTACGAACCTTATATTTCGTTCCGATATTCGATAAGCCTTTTCTGAACCTCATTGCTGATTGGTTTTGCTGGATTCTTTTTTTCGAAAATTGCCAGATATGTTCGATGGGATGGAGGTCTGAACTTCGTGCAGGTCACATCATTGAAGTGATTTCGTGATCTTGAAAGTAGTTTCTAACGATATGAGCTTGGTCAATTGTAGCGTTATCATGAAAAAAAAAATGTCACCCATTTTTGACATAGAAAATGTTCTTCTGAAATGTCTGTATCGTACCTCTCAGCATTCAGGATTTTATGTCCAGATCAGTATAGGCATTAAGATTAATTTCTAATCACGTCTGTATTGAATCTCCACTAAAACGATATATAGGTAAAATGGTGCTCAGGGCTTATCTCTCATTTTGACGTATGTACAATATGGAACGTTGATCACATTGGAAAAGACGAAATCTCGAAATCAGTTACCAAAACTCTCTCCCAGTCAACTTTCAACCAATCGACATATCCCCTGGCAAAGTCAGTTGTCTCAACAAGGGAATTCTTGAATAACGATGATAGATCGATGGAATTCTGCAGTCTTTGAATACGAAAGCAGTTTACAAGAATACGATTAATCTTATCAAAAAAATGCCGAAACTTTATGTAATATACATATTTTACAACGCCACAAAATTTATGTGCCAAAGGAGAAAGCTCTATGGTTCTATAATAAATTTTTGACAGCTCAGAGGTTCTTCATTTCCACTCGTCAACTCTTCAAGAGTATGCAGATAGGCATTCAATATAATAATAATAATAAAGAACTTTAATGGTATCATACAAACGCACTACTGAAAAGATGGTAAAAAAATACATAATACAATAGATCTTAGACACATGATACCATAAGGTGAGAAGCGGCATAGCCTATTAATCCTACCTACATCATAGCATTGAACAATCGAAAATTTTAAAAGAATATTATTACCTACGCAGAGATCAACCAAAGAATTAACTGTGGAAGATCGAAAGAGAGAAAAAAAATAGAATGTTGAAGCTGACACACTCGAACTATCCGTTGTATAATGGAAATTAATATTTCTTCCGCTTATTTTTAAACGATATAATAGACAAATTGATGTATCCACTTAGAATAATATTATTATGTTGAACAATATTGTATGAGGAAGTTTATAAACAGAACTATTATACCTTGACAATGCCAATGTTGCATATACCTGACGTTAATGTTAAGGACATCCGACCGAAACCTAACTTTTTGATGAAGATATGAGGGCTTTTTATCTTGCAACACCCTATAAAACTGGCAGAGCAAACCTTTTCTATTCTTCATATTGAGCCAGCCTAGCTCCCTAAGTTCATGAAATACTCTATCAAAGCTTCTCAATCAAAGTACAATCCTTACACAATAATTTTGATATCTTTGCACCCTTAACTAAGTAAGTTTCGTCAAACACGGTCCATAAACAACATCGTTACAATTGAGATAGCACCATAGCCTCACACAGCATTTTACGCTGTCCGATAACAAGGAATCTTTTGCAACCATAAATGTGTTTTATATTTGCGAAAGTTCTTTACGAAGCATGTTGACGTGAGAAATGAATTTCACGTCAGTATCGATAATCCCCAGGTTTCTTGACTCATCCGACAACGGAATCTCAGTGCCCCTGTATATTTACAGAGTGTTTACATTGTTCTCTCATTTGCTATCTTCCAAAAAACATTGCAATTGTCCTATTTGGATTCAATTTCAGACACAAATCTTCAAAGAGTCTTTCGAGATCCATATTTATCCTGATCAGAGCTTCATCAAACGATTCCCTGGGAAAAGAGTAAAACAATTGGATATCGTCAGCATATAAATGAACATGGCAATAAGATAAGCATTTGAGCATCTGAGCCGTACAATGTGAAGAAAATTGGCCCAAGGATTGAGCCCTGTGGCATCCCACAGGAAACCTGAATAGCACTCAATTTTTGCCTATCATATACAACCATCTGGTTCCGATCACGCAAGTATCTGCTGAATATAAGAACTGTATCTTTGGAATATCTAATAAAATTAAATATTGCTAAGAGCAGATCGTGATTAGTGTTATCGAAAGCTTTACAATAGTCAAGCAAGATCAAAATGATCAGTTCCTTATTTTCTTTAGACTGACTTATATCATCGAGAACTTTAGCCAACACAGTGGTACAACTATAACCCTTTCTAAAATCTGTTTGCATATCCGCAGTATATTATGTGTTTCAAGATAGTTCCTCATTTGAGCAGCAACAAGTTTTTCGAAAATATTGGACAACACATTCAATATGTTTGTTTGTTTGTTTATCCTTTAATGTGCTCTATTTCCGCCTTTCCGCCAATGACACACCGGGGAATTCTGTCACCCACTAACCCAGGAATTTTGCCGAACCCCTCTCGTGTCGAAGGAAGGCATCTTTAATGTCAAACACATTTCTTTCAGACAGGACCGACGGCTTCACATCACCTCCGAAAGATGGATACTCAAGCGATTCCCAGAATTCGAAAAATCTCACCGACTTTGTGGGGATTGAACCCAGGTAACTCTACGCAGGAGACAAGCATCATATCCCCTACGCCACCGATCCAGCTCATTCAATATGTTTATTGGCAGCAAGTCTTTGAGTTTTTTTTGGGGATTGTACTTGTGATATTGGGCTAAGATGTGCCATCTTCCTTGAAGTAGGATTTTTTTCTATCCAGTAGTTGACTATATGACAAATATTCTTCGAAATGACAGGGGTATATAAAAGTAGCATTTTTATACTGATCTCATCAGATCCAACTGCGTTTGACTTGATCGAGTTCAAAGCTTCACACACCTGTTCCTCAGACACCATCGAAATTTTAGAAGATAGTGACTCATCCTGCAAGGTATTATTATATCAGTTCAGAATCTCTATATTCGGTCCAGGATTAGAAGAGAACACAAGAGTAAAGTATTCATTGATTTCGTTGACATCGATGAGACCTGCCGGCAAACGATTCTGTCTTTGCTATTCAAAGAAAACTCCCTTAGATGTTTCCAGGCATTATCTTTAATTTTCTGACGCCGAAAGACTTTCTTTTCACTATTGATTACAATTTTTGTATAGTTCTTTGTCATAAAAAAAATCTGCAGATAAGATTCTGATAATGCTTTTCGGGTCAGGATACGTGAATTGCAGTGATTTCCAAACTTTAACTTTCGTTAAAGAAATTCACGATTAAGAAAAACCTAAGTAATGATCTTGAAGGATATTGTCAATCAATTTTGTTTTCTTTAACATCACGTGTTACGTTCATCCAATGAAAATGCACGTAATTCAGGTTCCTAATGAACAACCTTCCTGAAAGCGTTTTCTAGATGATTGCATGTTTTCAAGCGATATTTGCTTGAGTGATGATGACATACTTCAATCAATTGGGGGTTTTCCTCAGCCCAATAATGATAATTGTGAACATTTGTTATAACAGTTCTCGAAAAGTTAGTTGCGTCTGTGAACATTATTCCACTACAAAATGAGCATTTTCTTTAATTTTATCTAAAAACCATCGGCAGAAATTCAGTCTTGAGGAAAATCTCGAGAAAGTAGAGTTAGGACGCGTTGAATATGAAACAGGTACAATAAAAAGTCGTGGAGAATGAAACTAGAACATGTGAAATATTCATCTGATTTCCAATTTTTCTTTCACATAAGAATTCAAATCGAATCAATTCAAAACTGCTTCCTCAATATCTGGAGTTCTCATAGTTTTAGTTGTACCTTTTAAATGATTATTTGCAGTAAAAGTATCAGTTTCCCTCAACCTTCTGTGGATATTTGAAAATATTCGCCTGTCTAGTGTTACTCGATTTGGAAAACGCACGAAAATCGATTTTACGCTGATCAGTGGCGTACTACAAAAAAGTTCGAAAGGGCAAAATAAGACATGGCTCCGGAAAATGAAACACCTTGTAGATTATAGTTAAAATTCAGAACGTGTAATGATGGAGGCTGTAAAAAATAGCTTGCATTCCAAATTCGGGCTGAAAAGCTCAAAAACTGCATTAGCAAATTTCAACACTCTGTCGCTTCGTAACGAAGCTTTTACGGACCTATGTTTATATGAACTTTTTTTCCTAAAATTGCACATAGTTTTACCTGCTCTAGTTGTGACAAACTATTATGTAACACCCTGTATATCTGCTGTTCTTGCCTAGTAATGTGGCAATTCTTCTAAGTATCACTAGTTGGGTTTATCTTCTCACAATTTATTAATCTACAAATACGCAGTAAGTTGATATCATGAGTGGGCAGTCAGTTTTGTTTTTACCATCTTATAAACTTTTTTGTTATTTGTTCCAAGAACTGGCACGAAAGTCATATAATTATTCAACGAGGACACAAAAAGAACATCATGATTAGAGAACAGACTAGGGTTAAGAATAATTCACGCTAAAAGTTGCTCAATTGGTTCGGAAATGATGAAATAAAATTAAGAGATCTCCATTTCATGAAAGAAGCAAACAAACAAAACGCAAAAATTGAGAAGAGAGCAATAACAAAACATGCAGTCAATGACATTCAGGTAAATCATAGTACTGCTCCATCTATGCTAATCCGTAGTCGTCTCACCCGGTGGTAGATTTTCATAAGGAATTACTAGATAATTCACGAATTTCTGAGCAATTTCCTCCAAGGATATCTGAGAAGATTTCGCTTAAACAACAAATAGAAATAGAGCTACAAGCACTTGACAGAGGAGAACAGAGAAGAAAGATGAACATTAATTTTCGTATAAAGGAGCAATTTGTCATATGTGTGAGACACGGCGGCAACCTCATATTTACCTCGTTTGTCCTATCAGAACAGACGTAACATTTGTCCGGCTACGTAATTCCTAGTTTATCCTGGTCGTGGCGCATTCCGTTCACCGGAACTGCACCTACTGCAATCCCTTATTTATTCGACTTATTGTCCACGGAGTACACCTGCAATCCGAATATATAACGTTTATGCCTCGAATAAATTAAACCGTTACTGTCAAATAGGATCGAAATAAATAAGGATGCAGTAAATTCGGTGGGAAGGAGCATACAAAGAATGTATCTCCTATTTCCGAGCAATAGTGCAAAATTGCACCGGATATAATGATGCTAATAGCGGTTCAGTGGAGATAATTTGAAATCGAATAACGCTTGCATCAATAAAAGCCATAAGCAAATTAGTCTACGAATAAATCAACAAAAGAGTGCCTATAGTCGATTTGGTAAAGCCGAAATAAATCTTTTGGTAATAAGATAGTCATAGGCGTGCCATTAATTATATTCTCCTTCCATATATTAATCCAGGGTACCTGGGTATAATATTGGCAATTCAGGTGGGTTTCATTTAATTCTTTCCAAAAAACTCATAAGCACCTAGTTGAATATCCATTAACTGATATGGAAACCGTTTTCATCTTATGCAATAACCTGGATATGAGATCATTATAGATGCAAATTTGATGATCTAGGTAATGATTAGTTGGCTATTTTTCCTATAATTTATTTAGAATTGGTGGAATTCAGTCAGTTTTGTTCCAAAGATCTTTATTAATACATTCAGTCGACGTTTCGGCACAATATTTTGCCTACCTCAGGACTATGGTATCTACAGATCTCCTACGTAATAATAAAACGAAAGATACATATCTAGATAATTCAAGGGCTGCTTAGTCTTAGTGAAAGGTGATAAAGAACAGGGAGAAGATGCATTCTCATTTGTTACCGTTCAGTAAGACTAAGCAGTATTTGAATTATCTAGACATGTATCTTTCGATTTATTATTACGTAGGAGATCTGTACCTTAGTCCTGAAGAAGGCAAAATATTGTGCCGAAACGTCGACTGAACGTTTAAATAAAGATCTTTGGGAAAAAACTGGCTGAATTCTACCAATTCGAAATAAATTAATGAGTATATATATATATATATATATATATATATATATATATATATATATATATATATATATATATATATATATATATATATATATATATATCTGAATTATCAGTATCAGTATCATGCATTCTGAATCCTAATACCCGTGATATAATACGTCAGTTTGCCTTTACCTTTACCCGGTAATTAATACCATTGCCAGGTAATGATTATAATCAAAACATATCCTGGAGTAATTATATATTAGGATAACGTTAAATGTTATGAGAATATATCAATCTACCAGAATATATACATACTATAGCATCATCAGACAATGATATCAATGTACCAACGAGTAGTGTCAGAGGCTTTCTCCCTGGAAAAATCCAGTGTACGGACCTTAGTCAAGTAACACTGAATGTTACTCATTAATAGTTTCCTTTGTGTGAAGTGGTGAACGATCGAATAGAATACTGCTCTGAATATAAATATGACAAAATTGTCAGTTAATTATATTACATTTATACAAACAAATAAATAAAATATGAAATGAGATTCTGAGCAGTATAAAATAAAGAGAAAACCTATGACTCTACCTCATTATTATTTTCGGAAAGAAACCTACGAAGAATATTACAAGATTTGATGACTGTTATCTTTTGTAACTGTTCAAACAAATTTTTTTCAGACCCAAAATCTCAATACTTTTGTGAAGATTTCTAGGAATAACGCCTGTTGTAGAAATAATAATCGGTAGAATAAATATTTTCTTCATTTTCCACATTTTTTAATCTCGTCGCCAAGCATCATATATTTAGAAATTTTTTCATTGTATTTATTTTGTATATTATGTGTGTCGGGTATAGCAATATCAATTATATATGTTATTTGATTCTGTTTATCATTAAGAACGATATCTGGTCTATTGTGTTTTACAGCTCTGTTGCACAGAATTGTTTTATCAAAATAAAGTTTATATTTGTCATTTTCACAAATAATCTCAGGTTCATATTTTGAAATTTTTTCTTTTGGGAATTAGGTCATGTTTAATTCCTAGATTGAAGTGAATAATATTAGCGACGGCATTATGTCTTTCTAAATAATCTGTTGAAGCAAGGACTGAGCAAGATGATAATATATGAAAAACTGTTTCTGAAGAACAGAAACATCTACGGCAAGAATCATCTATATTTTGTTTGATGATATGTTTTCTATAATTCCTTGTGAAAACAACCTGGTCCTGGATCGCAATTGCCAAGCCTTCTGTTTCAGCAAACAATTCTCCAGATACTAACCATTTATTCGATGCAATTTCATCAATATAATCATTTTTCAATTCTTTAGGTGCTTTCCGTGTAATTCCTTCTGCATCCAACTTTCTCTTTTAGAATTATCATCAAATATATCAAAATCTACCTTTTGCATTGTCAAGTTCAGAGGTGTAAGATTATAATCTGAAGCAACAACAATATCAAGTAATTTAGACGTTCTCTGTTTATCATGAAAATGGGAACGTAGATGAAAAATCTGTTTACTATGAAGATTATTCAAATCAATTAATCCACGACCTCCAAGATGTCTAGGTAGTGTAACTCTCTGAACAGCTGACTTTGGGTGGTGCTTATGATATTTACAGACATTGTAATTCATTTAGATCAGTTTTAGACCATTTAATAATTCCAAAAGAAGATGTAAGAATAGGAACAGCATAGGAGTTGATAGCTCTGAAAAGGTTTTTACTATTTAAATAACTCTTGATGATAATTCTTAGTCTTTTGTAATATGAACTTCTAATAATTTCTTTAGTGCTGCTATGGTTAATTGTCTTCTCTTGACAAAATCCAAGATATTTATATGTATCTCCTTGATGCATTGGCTCGATTTCGATATTGGAAATCTTTATATAATCAGAGGTGATCTTTCCTTTTCAATAGAAAGATTTTACATTTTGAAGCCCAAATTTCATATGAATATCATTGAATAGTTATATATATATATATATATATATATATATATATATATATATATATATATATATATATATATATATATATATATATATATATATATATATATATATATATATATATATATATATATATATATATATATATATATATATATATATATATATATATATATCTGAATTATCAGTACCAGTATCAGATATTCTGAATCCTAATACCCGTGATATGAAACGTCAGTTTGCCTTTTATCTTTAAGACGTGAGAGGAGAACTGTAAAAAATGTACAAAGACTTGGTTTTGAATAAATTTAATTGAAACAAACTCAATATATATATTTTTAATTATAAGCTTAACCTATTGCACAATAAAAGGAGCTAATTTGTGCTACTTAATAATAATAATAATATCGAATATTCATAGAATAATGTATATTTGAAAAATATAAATAATTGAAGGGGAAGATATACTGTATATAACATATTATTTTAGAACTGAATGAACGCGATGTTTTTTTTTATTGATATATTTCGACTGCTACCTAGAACACATGTTCAATATTGTACGATACTTATTCCAGTCTGAATAATAAACTTGATGCATTCACATCGCAAATACAAATTTGAATATACTCATTTTCGACTTCCATTGCGATTACTCAAAGGGTGCAAATATCTAACAAGGTCGATAACCCTTGCATTTTCCATCAATGTTTCCAGATAACGGAGTACACAGTTTCTTACCTTAACTTCACCCCTTTTAGCTTCAGTTTCATGCCAAAAGAAACAGTCAACTTCCTTGGCATTCACACAATTCAGTCACTTACAGTGAAGTTATGAAAGTTCTTCTCTTGTAATAGAATGATGATACTTGGCCCTTTGGTACTAGCATTACTGCCTGTAAATCATAAACACCAACATGAGCATTTTTGTCGATTTTATCAGCTTTTTTGTCCTCACGAGACAATTCTTTTTCTTTCAAGTGATGATCATAGGAATCTTAAATTTTCTTCATCATCTGTATTTTCATTTTTGAAGGATTCGCACAGATCACACTGATCCTTCTTTGGAGTATAGAAGGACATATTGAATTCTCCATTAAAAATACGGTTGAACATCACAGAATTGGTGAACGGAAGTTGCTGTTGTTCACGACTCTCCTTATAGTATCTAAATAGGTTCGCAAGTTTTCAGTAGCTGATAAAAATTTCCTTCCTGATCTCTTCACTTATTTTTTGGCTGCAGCCGATTCTGCATTTATAACCACAAGGTTGTTGTAATTTTTTTGCAGCACTTGATTTCTTTGTTTTAGAATATGATACGTATGCTCTTCTCGAATTTCTCAACAACTTGGCTTTCTTGGTTATCCATTCTTCAGGATTTGCTCTTTTTTTACCTTTCTTCTCTCCTTCTTCTTCTTCTATTTCTTCTATTTCAACTTCACTTTGTTCCGAACTTTCATTTTCACTGCGAACAGAAGACCTACTTGAACTTTGATGAGATTGAATGCAAATCCTGAACTAATATTTTCGAAACGATATGGAAGCACTTATATTTTTCAGTACCCTAAAGGTCCACCTCTGTTGTTAATGACACTTTGGCATCGTCGCGGCATGCTCAATATTAAACTGTCTATTACATTTTGGCCTAAGTCATTCCAAGCCCCCTGAACTGCTAATCGAAGCTCCTATTCATGATAGAAGACGTTTTGACGCAGGAGATTTCTTTTTAGGGTGTCCCACACATTCTCGATGGGATTCAGATCTGGGGAGCAGGATGGCCACGGTAGAAGATCGATATCATTCTCTTCAAGAACGTTCAAGACAACTCTTGCACGATGAGGAGAGGCAGTATCTTGTTGGAAGAGTGGATTTTGACCCATTGTTTGGAGATACGGTACCACTACAGGTAAAAGTATCTCATTTGCGTAAGAATTTCCCAGGAGGTTGTTCTGTATAAAAACGAGATCAGTTCTTTCACCAAGGCGTATACCTCGCGAAAACATGATCCGCCTCCCTGTCTGACAACTTCTCGAGCATGCTGAAGACGGTTTTGCTTTCCAGGTTCCCTCCATATTCGAATTCTTCCCGAATCGGGATGATAACTAAATCTAAATTCATCACTGAAGAGAACTGTGGCCCACCTCTCTTGATCCCAGTTTACGTGTTCTTGGCACCAAGCTAAACGAGCAGCGCGATTCCCATGGAACAGTTGTGGCTTGTGAAACCAAAAATCGGTCTTGGGCGACTGAAGTAATCCTGAAACGACCTGTATGGCGTTTCTCTACGCTACCTGTTTCATTGAAACGCAACCATAAACGGTTTATGACACTTGGGCTACTTCCCAGAACCCTCGATACTTACCGTTGTGAGCTCCCAGCTTGGAGCATGCCAACGGCTCGTAACATCTCTTCTCTAGTCAAATGTTTTCTTTCCATGGTCGAATCACAAAACTTGAATCTTTCATTTGTGCTTACAAAAGAAACAAAGTGCCAACTAACTGATTTCAAACACTGAATACATGAAATGATTATAAAGCAGCGTTGCATCGGCTGCATTTTTAGTTTTTTATAAAAAAAACTGAAATCTGTTGCGGCACTCTACATAATTTGGTGAAAAATTGATGCAGGTGTTCATTTCTCAAAAAAAAAATCATCCATATTGATCGTTCTGGATACGATATATCCATATTCAGAAGTGTTCCCTAGACTTTTTTGAGGTATTTACATGGTTTTATCTCAAAAATTGAAAATTTTGAGTTGTGTCACTTTTGAAGCAAGTGTGCGAAATGAGGGTATATTTAGAATCATCGACGCCGAATTAATAAACAT
Organism: Cryptolaemus montrouzieri; assembly: GCA_013387265.2. Classification (NCBI taxonomy): domain Eukaryota; kingdom Metazoa; phylum Arthropoda; class Insecta; order Coleoptera; family Coccinellidae; genus Cryptolaemus; species Cryptolaemus montrouzieri. The sequence continues at coordinate 22,785,194 of JABFTP020000185.1, forward strand.
CAAATGACATTTGTCATTGATCAGACGAAAAGTGCAATGTTTTTGTCCAGTATTATAGACCTTCGCTTCAGTCGATTCATCAAACGCGTGCCTTCTCATGTAAATTAGTTTTTTTTACTCGAAAACGATTGCAATTTCTAAAAATTTCTGTTGACAAAAAAAATTTAGAATCGGAAGATACTTCAATAACTTTTTCTGAAAAGATCTGTGGCCTACTTCGCTAGGATTTTGATGCAGCCAAATGTAGCATGACTGAAAAAATATTCACTTTGTATATTCTCGCAAGTACTGCACACACCTGATGAATTGATTTGGTAATGATTCCATTTTTACCCTTCTAGATCCCTGGAAAACTACAACAGTTACCTACAGAAACGTGCGAACAAATCTTAAATTCCACACGCTTCAACTCGAGGAGGGAGGATCTTTGGACATAGATTCATGTGCATTTTATTCATTTTATTTTGATGGAGGATCTCCTATAAGAATTATTAACTGAATACCTGAAACACTAGCAATAATATATATCGTTCTGAGGAAACCGTCGTTGTAATGTTAAAATCTTTCAGGAGCTCAAAATTGCGAAAATAATTTTATCAAAGAAAGAAACTGAAATTCGAAAAAAAGTGCATTAAAGTAATGAACTTCTATCTTAAATGATTCTTTTCAATGAAATGTGTGAATTAATGATCAATATGTTATATCTTGAATTAACTGAATATCCTAATTTCTCTTTCAATTCATATATTTAGTTTTTATGAAGAATTATGAAATTATGTTCATAATTAACTTCGCCTTCGAGCTAGACGCAATGAAATACATAACTAATTTATATTTTACTCACCAGCTGGTACGATAATGAAGACGCAAGGCTTTTCCTGACGTCCCACATCGTTGACAGCCCAACAAGAAAGGGATTGCACCTCATCTCCCGACGACGGAGGTTTGAAGTGCAACGTTGAAACTCCCCCCTTGTTTTTCACTCTGCTTCCCTGCACCCTCAGAACATCGCGGCTTGTGTTATAGGTCCAGGAAAATCTGTTCACCTCGGGAACAGAATCGACGTGACATTGAACTTGAACTTCCTCCGAATGGAGGACGCCGATCCTCGTTTGCTCGTGTCCTTTCTTGCATCGGGGTGTAACTACAATCGAAAGGGGTGAGATTAATATCTGACACAAAAGAATCCGGAATTCAGAAATCATGACTGAAACAAAATATAGAATTGAAGGAATTCGAAAGGAATTTGTTTGAATACTCTGTGGATTTTGTTCAAATCGGAAAAATTGAGATTTCTCCGGAGAATACTGTTTTTTCTTTTGAGGAATCCTGTCCAGTATATTGAAGAATTATATGAGAAAGTCTAATACTGATTTGCTGCATATCCTAATAAAGGTTTCAAATATACAAGGAATTCCGTGACATTGATTCCTATCAAAATTATTATTATTATCATTACAGGGTTTGGCATGCAGCCTTGTTGAATAAACTTGCTGCATATGGGCTTCCCTAAAATTGCTGGATTGGATAAGTTGCTTTCTTTCAATTAGATCAATACAAGTTGTGGTCGACGATATAACATCTGATTGTTTCCAGTTGCAAGTAGGAGTACCTCAGGGATCCATTCTTTGGCCAACCTTGTTTTCCTTGCAGATAAATGATCTTTTGTCATCTTGAGAGAACAAGATCTTCGGTTTTGCAGACGATTGAACACTGGTGTAGTCTTTCAGTACTCTGTGGCCGATTACAGTTGCGGAATCTCAGCGTCAGAGAAGTCAACAAATCAATAACTTAAACTCTGGCTTACAGAGGATATCTGCGTGGGGTCAGTTAAAGCTAGTGAACTTCAACGCGAGCAAGCCCCAAGCAACTACGTTTTCTAGAAAGATCCCTGCTAGAGAACCTCCACCTACGATGCAAGGCCAAGAAATTGCATCCAAAGATTTGATGCACCTTCACGGAATAACGGTCAACTTTGGCTTCTGCTGGCATGAACATGTATCAGCAATAGCTAAGTCTCCATCTGAACTTTGTTTTCTTTTCAGAGCGAAGCGATACTTCACGTCATCTCAGCTGTTTCATCTATATAAGGCGCAAATTTGACCTGCTCTGGAATATTGTCACCATGTATAAGGATTTGCGTCCAAATATTTGTTGTAGATGTTAGCTAGTGTTCAAAAAGGAGCTGTGCGCCTCATCGACCACCCAGAGATCACCCGCGATTGTCAACCGCTAGCTCTCAAAAGACTTTCTTTGTTTCACAGATACTCTGTGCTGCTCCAAGGAGCTGAAAGGCCTTATTCCGGGAAAACGTATGTTTTTCTGCAACACTAGGCTACCAAGGAGTTCTCATCATATGGCGGTACATTTAATAACCCCTCGAACCTCTCTATGATATTTTCTTTGTTTACAGGGCAGGTGAGCTGTGAAACTCGCTTCCGTCCAACATCTTTCCAACATCCTACAATTTGGCCCTCTTCAAGTAGTGAGTAAACAGACACCTCAATTCTACCAAGACGCCCAATCATGTGGTGTAACAGGTTCGCCTATTCCTGGAAAGCGCGCATAAGAAAAGATGTTTTCTTGAATGAGAAGACCTTCAAGAATTCCGCCTCATCTCTATCGTCACCTTTAAGTGTGATATTAAATGGGTCTATCAGATGAAGTTTGCTGCCGATACAGTGGTTGCGTGCCTCAGTTGCCCAAGTATTCAAGAAAGGCACTTGAACTTCTCGTCTTAACTACAGACCCATAAGTTTAGTATCGATTGTCTCGAAAATTTGTGGGGGAATGATTATGTCTGAGACACTTAAATTCACATTCGATAACAATATCATACCCGAAAACCAGCATGGCTTCCTACCGTGTCGGTCTGTGATCACTAATCTGCTTAGATGTATCCATGACTGGACCACTGCGCCCGATTCAGGGACTTCCATTGCCGTATTTTATTTAGTTTTCGCCAAAGCGTTCGATGAAGTCCCACAGACGTCTTCTCGCGAAACTAAAACACTTCGGTATTCGCGGTAGTGTCCTTTCCTGGATTGCCTCGTTTCTCTCTAACCGTGAGTTTTGTGTGAGCGTTGGTAACTCTCTTTCTGCTCCCAAACCAGTTTCAAGCGGAGTCCCGCAAGGATCCGTGTTGGGACCTTTGCTATTTTTGATTTATACGGCTGATTTACCAATTATACTCACCTGTACATCTTTCATGTACGCAGATGACACAAAGATTTAAGCTGATCCACTACGAAACCATCATACTGTACAATTGGTTCTCAAAATCAGAGTATACATTGCAATGTTTCTTACGGGATACTTGACACCAACAAACATGAGAATGTTCTGGGAAGTGGAGAATAACACCCACAAAGAGCTAGTATCTTCCAGCATACGACGTAACAGATTTTTCGGGATTTACCAGTACCTTCATTTTTGTGATATGTCCTTACCGCCTACCGACAAATTATTAATTATATTACAAAACTAAACCAAAATTTTACAAGGAATTTTAAAGAAGCGGGCTCATCACATATTTCCAATGACTATACTTTAGTACCATATTTTGAGAGGTTTGGCACGAAACAATACTTTCACGGAAAACCATTACGTTTTGGTTTCAAGTTTTCGTCAGCAGTCACTCGCTTTGTCTTTTCAGTGAATTGTGAGCCTTATCAAGGTGCATCTGGTCCTAGCCTCAAAATGCTGCCCGATATGGGTCTAACAGCTGCAGTTATATTAGAACTACATTCCAGACTATCACCAGAATTGGGACCATATAATTTGTATTTCGATAATTCTTTTACTGGCTCACCATTACTAAAGTATTTTAGAGCTCCTGTGACTGTTCGTGGAAACCGGCTAGAATATTATAAGCTGCTAAATTCGAAAGTTATGAAAAAGAAATCTAGGGGTGAGTTGTGTCAACAAATGTCGGGAGAGATTATTGCACCCAAGTGGCATGACAATAGTATCGTAACCATTGCGTCTAACTGACTCAGATTGACTCCTTTTTTTTACAAAGAATTCTTATAGAGAGAGTTTCGAGGGCTCGTTAAATGTACCGCTATATGATGAGAACTCGTTATCAGCCTAGTGTTGCGGCAAAACATGAGTTTTCCCGTAACAAGGTCTTTCAGCTCCTTGAAACATCTTCCGTGAAAGTATCTATAAAACAGAGAGAGGTCAGCAACTTGTCTTCTGTGATCCAGCGGTTGGAGATCACGGGTGATCTACGGGTGGTCGATAAGACGCACAGCCCGTTTTCGAACACTATGCAACATCCGCAAAGAACGATTGGGGGCAGATCCCCATACATGGGAACAATATTCCAAATCAGGTCGAATCTGCGCCTTAGAAGCAACAGCTGAGATGATGTATAGAATCGCTTGGCTCTGAAAAGAAAACTAAGTTTAGCTGATGCCGACTGAGCTATTGCTGATACTTGTTCAAGCCAGAAAAAACCCGGAGTTGACCGTTACTCCGAGAAGGTGCATCGATTCTTTGAATGCAATTTATTGACCTTGCATCATTAGAGGTGGTTCTCCAGCAGAAACCTTTCCAGAAAACGTAGTTGCTTACGTCTTGCTCGCGTTGAAGCTCACCAGGTTCAACTGACCCCACTCAGTATCATATGTAAGTTAGAGTTTAAGTTATTAATTTGTTGACATATCTGACGCTGCGATTCTACAGTGGTTATCAGCCGCAGACTACTGAAATACGAAACCAGGGTACAATCGTCTGCAAAATCGAAGATCTTGTTCTCTGTAGATGACAGAAGATCGTTTATCTGCATCAGAAACAAGGTTGGCGGAGGAAAGGAACTCTAAGGTACTCCTGCAACTGGAAACAATGAGATATTATACCATCGACCACAACTTGTAGTGATCTATTTGATAGAAAGCTACTTATCCAACTCAGCAATTTTTCGAGAATCCCATATGCAGCAAGTTTATTGAACAAGGTTGCAAGTCAAACCCTATCGAAGGCTTTAGAGATGTCGAGGGCTATTGCTCTAGATTCTCTATGCTTTTCCATCGTTGATGTATAAAAATGATCGGATTGGATTCTTAAATAGAAATCTAAAATAGACTACTCAGCCGTCATCAAGATATAAAACAAGTATATGGGTGGTGTTGACCGTTCTGACGAAAATGTTGACTCCATGAGAGTAGGTCTTTGCAGCAAGACGTGGTGGTATCCTATGTTTACCTTTGGTGTAGAAGCTGCTTGTCAAATTGCATGTCTTATCCAAAAGCAATCAATAGATAATTGGACATACTGTGATTTTCGCAGAAATTCGCTATTACTTATTTACACAAATATGCCAAGCCTCATTCTTGTGATTCTGCTTATGGAGTTTCACTGCAAATTAGAGTGCCTAATAACTTCAGATCTGCAGGTAAAACCGAAGACCATTCAGAAATTGACTGTTCCGAGCGACGTTGCGGATATTGTCACCAACGTACGCGAAAAATGAGTGCTAAGTGCCATATTGGCTTACACCTGAATTGTTGGTATATGTTCCCCAATAAATAAATCTTTTACTACATTATAACAATTTGTTTTCACACGTAAATTAATATTTTCTTGAAATAAATGGTATTCTACTTTTACACAAATAAAGAAAAACTGCAAGAGTGTTTTGTATAAAAATCAAATAGGGCTAGTTGCATATTTATTCTATTTTATTTCGTGATGTTTTACATGTATCTATAATAGTTTATATGGGTTATGGTTTTCCTTGCTTAATATTGGCATATGGGAATTAAAGAATTAACAAAATTGTCCAAATAGGCATAATAAATCTCTATGCTATCCAAAGCCAAGAGTGTAAATGCAACATCGTAGATCAGCTTAACGAAAAATGAAAGTCCTGTTCCTTGTCCAACGTAAAATAGGAAAAAACTGACATATGAACCTTTGAGCCCCGTACTACATTTCATGCAGCCACGTCGAGATTGTATGGTTATAAATCAATGTACCTATCAATTATTCAATCGATCGAATGAAATAATAGGAAAATTAGTATTCGTACGAGTAAAAAATGAACAGCGGCGTGATCAATCAACCCCTAATGCATGCACTTTTATACATTGCCTCCGGCACAACCAATGAACCGGACGTGACGTCATCAAACGTGACGTCGCAGCACGCATTTAAACAATTTGAGTGGAGATTGTTCGGTTAATTACTGACGTTTTTCTGGTTCGCGTTTCTGTTATCGGACGCCATCTGCAATTCATGTAAATCATATTTTACTAGCTCTGAATGTGAAAATATGGCTTTCATGCAGTTTTCACTGAATAAGGATTAACTATGGTTTCATCAACCCGACCAGCACTTTTTCTCGTAATGAGCGTAACTAGTTTTTGCTGTATTATTAAGAAATCGATATCGAAATTAGATCGGGAAGACTTTCGTATTATGTCATTCGATATTATGTAAATTATCGAAAGATGCTTGGGTTCTCCAATAACGTATAGGATATAAATTTTGGAAAATTTTAGAAAATTCTACCTGAATTTCATGTTACATCTAGTGACCATGACAGAGACGAATAGTTTTGGTGGTGTTGATAAACGAAAATTTTATTCAACAGTTAAATTTAAAACGGCGAAAAAATTAGAAATTCGAAAGAGTATCTACAATCTAGTTGGACAATTATCAAAACGAGAGATTGCTTGCTTGTTGAGAAATCAAAATATTAGCAAAACTACAATTTATGGAAAATATGTAAGAAAAAAAACACTTCTGTTAGTTAACCACGTTTATTTGCTAATACACGACCGGTTTCATCCCTTTGGTCATTTTCAAGTGCTGAATACTAGGGTACAAAAATGATCATAAAATATATTTCTTCAATGAATGTTGATTGAGGTTAAGTTATTAATTTCGACTTGGCTATAGAGAGTAGTAAGATATGAGGTTTCCTGAGTTTATTCATCGACAAACTTTCCAACAAATTCATTCTTTTTTCCCTAATGCGTTTGTGGAGACCTTTGAGATTATCTTGAACTATTGTGTGGTTTGTTGATTGAATGTGCTCAAATATTGGGGATTTCTTATCTGATGATATATGTTCTTTGAATCTGGATTCAAACATTCTACCTGTTTGACCTACATGAACTAACGGACATTCGTCACATTCGATTCTGTAGAAACAATATCCCTGTTTTGAATTAAAAAGTAATTTGCATAGATTTGTAATGCTGAAGAATGAGGTGGTTATTTGAATTTTGAAAAATAATGATTTGTTTAATGAGGAGTGGACCGACATAATTAAAACTAGTATATCTTTTTTCCCTTTTTTCTTGAATGCAGTATAATAATTGCGATGTTGGATTTCGTTTTTTGCATCTAATGATTTTATTTATGAAAGGGGCTACTATATTGTTGTCGGAGGCTACTCTCTCAATGTTATTTATTTCAATTCTCAAATCTGCATTAAGTGGCAGTAAAAGCTCTTTGAACCATTGAATATTGATGTATCCTCAATCATGCGAAATGTATGGACCGATCAAGTAAAAAAAAATAAAAACAATCTGCTAGTCCTGTAATTTGAATAATTGAATCTACAATAAATGCTTGTATCTATAATTTTGATATGTGTCAGAAAAACACAGGTGTAAGCTCAGGAAATGTATCAGGGGAACTATACTATCTTGTATATGATTCAATAAACGAGTGAAAAAACCTGAGGAAAAAACTCGTTTTCCTGTCGAAATTGCACTAGCAATAGCTTGTCTCTTTATGTTGTGTTAGTGTCTCGTGTACATGAAGAGTACCAAAGATTTTTCTGCTTTGCAGCTTCATTTTTTCTTGCATTCCATAATTTCCAAACGAAGACATGGGTGAAAGGAAGGGGGTTTGGGACAGGAATCTGTAACAATGGAAGAATGAAACCAGTAGAAGAATATTTCAACAATCATACTTTTTATATGTCTAAACAAATCTAAGAAAAGATTTTACATAGGAAGCAAGGTCATGAAAAGGACTAAGGACATAATAAAAAAAATACATAACCTGCGATATTTCCTTACATTCCATCTCTGTTTGACCGAGAGAGCCCCGATGGCCAGGTTCAGTCTTCCAAGTGATGCCGATTATGATCTGTAGATGTTTTAGAATCATTATGGACCCGAATAATCTGGGTTGACATCACCCATATATTATTTCTTTGTGGAACTTGTTCAATTTGAAGAAAAATTTGCGAAAAAATTTTGGCAGTCGTTCGAAAAATATGACATTTGTCATAATAATAATAATAATATCCCACATCGACACTACTTCAGGTAACTTTGCCAAATTTTCAAACCAAAAATTTATAGAGCTCACGAACTTTTGCTCAATACATACCATTCTGAATTCCAATGACCTTATACAAGAGCTCCCCTCACTTAAAATCACTTATTACTTTGAGCTTATTCCTATTGATGTAAAAAACATGTAACCAAACATTATACCTGAAGATGAATGTTTACCTTAATATGCAGATTATACATTTGGATTACATCTCCACATATCTCCCCCGAATTTTTCAATCTATTAAAACAACTTTTCGAGCTCGAAATAATTGCCAGTGTCTAAATAAATTCTTAGGACGAAAATTGGAATTTCCAATGGGATCACCACTTAGCCCTCTTTTGCCAGATATTATCATGAACAAATGAGAGAGCACATTGATACTTAACAGCAACCTAGTCAATAAACATATTACGTTCTGGTTCAGGTACGTTCACAATTGTTTGGTTGCTTCTCGAGGCTCAAATAGACAATTAGATAGATTTTCAAGGCTTCTTTTAAGCGCTACCCAGGAATAGACAAACCACCACATGAGTGAGCGCCTGGGAAGAATTGAGGTATCTGTTTACTCGCTTCTTGAAAAGAGTCGAATTATAGGATGTTGGAAAGATGTTAGACGGAAGCGAGTTCCATAGCTCACCGGTCCTGTAAACAAACGAATTCCTCGAGGGGTCGCTAAATGTACCGCCATATGATACGAACTCCTTGCCAGCCAATTGTTGTGGCAAAACATAAGGAACAAGGTCTTTCAGCTTCTTGAATCATCTACCGTTTAGATATCTGTAGAATAGAGAAAGGTCAGCAACTTGTCTTCTGAGAGCCAGCGGTTGGAGATCGCGGGTGATCTCCGAGTGGTCGATGAGGCGCACAGCCAGTTTTGCATACTATTCAATATATGCAACGAATGTTTGGGCGCAAATCGCCATTCATGGTATAGCGTTCCCTAAATTTTAATTAATCATAGATCGTGTAATTATGGAATCATACATTCTATGACATCTATTAGCATGACTTAAGAAAATAAACAATGGTGAATCATAGAAGGAAGGTAACTAAAAGTCAGGTAATGTGCAAGGGTTGACCGATCATGCGTCCTGATAGAGGAGCGTGGCCGAGTACTCTGCCCACTTCCTGCTTGAACGTCGAGTAGGGCTGAGTTGAATGATCTAAAGAGTCCAGATTCGGTCTTAGAATTCTTTCAACTAGTGTACCTGTTTAGTATATCCCTGATAAGTTGGCGTTCACTCAGATGATACATAGTTCTACTTTGACCATATATTTCTGGTGTATATTTTCGAACCATTCTTGGTAAGTCGAGACTTTAATTCACCTTTCATTTCTTCATTGTTTCGTGATCTTTTTAGCCGTTTTCGTATGGATTCATTCGGCACATATTTTGGAACATTTTGGTTCGAAGTTTTGTGGCATACTTTTGGATGAAAATATTTGGTTAGATGAAGAGTCTTTTTGGAAATGTATGAAACAAGGTCCTGTCACCTGTCAGTGGGAGGTACCTGCCAAGCCAACCGTCCGTGTAATTCGATAGGTCATTGTTATGATTAGAGGAAGACTTTGAATTAACGCTGGAATTCACTGTCCTAATAAAATTTAGGATGCGTATTACGCAGATTAAGTCAAAACCTAGATCTAAAGGAACAACTACTCAGAAAACTGAATGAAGTATTGATATCCTTTTTTTGACTCTTCGTAAGCAACTTGAATAAGGTATGAATATCTAGTTAATATGTATAGACCTTAACTACTTAAGCGAAACCTTATTTGATATGATTGTTGAACTGTGAATTCAATACAACGATGTACAGAAACATAAGCGTAGGTACCATTATTCTCTTGATCATATCTTACCTGTTATTAGTTTCAATTTTGGACTCAAGCATATCCTCCGACCCTCTTTATATATATATATATATATATATATATATATATATATATATATATATATATATATATATATATATATATATATATATATATATATATGGGTTTTACCCCGACGAGTTGCCCATATATCTGTTCATGCAATCAAACTGATTTCATGAAAAATATAAATCCACCACCCGGTAATTAATACCATTGCCAGGCAATAATTATAATCAAAACATATCCTGGAGTAATTATATATTAGGATAACGTTAAATGTTATGAGAATATATCAATCTACCAGAATATATACATACTATAGCATCATCAGACAATGATATCAATGTACCAACGAGTAGTGTCAGAGGCTTTCTCCCGGAAAATCCAGTGTACGGACCTTAGTCAAGTAACACTGAATGTTACTCATTAATAGTTTCCTTTGTGTGAAGTGGTGAACGATCGAATAGAATACTGCTCTGAATATAAATATGACAAAATTGTCAGTTAATTATATTACATTTATATAAACAAATAAATAAAATATGAAATGAGATTCTGAGCAGTATAAACTAAAGAGAAAACCTATGACTCTACCTCATTATTATTTTCGGAAAGAAACCTACGAAGAATATTACAAGATTTGATGACTGTTATCTTTTGTAACTGTTCAAACAAATTTTTCTTCAGACCCAAAATTTCAATACTTTTGTGAAGATTTCTAGGAATAACGCCTGTTGTAGAAATAATAATCGGTAGAATAAATATTTTCTTCATTTTCCACATTTTTTAATCTCGTCGCCAAGCATCATATATTTAGAAATTTTTTCATTGTATTTATTTTGTATATTATGTGTGTCGGGTATAGCAATATCAATTATATATGTTATTTGATTCTGTTTATCATTGAGAACGATATCTGGTCTATTGTGTTTTACAGCTCTGTTGCACAGAATTGTTTTATCAAAATAAAGTTTATATTTGTCATTTTCACAAATAATCTCAGGTTCATATTTTTGAAATTTTTTCTTTTGGGAATTAGGTCATGTTTAATTCCTTGATTGAAGTGAATAATATTAGCGACAGCATTATGTCTTTCTAAATAATCTGTTGAAGCAAGGACTGAGCAAGATGATAATATATGAAAAACTGTTTCTGAAGAACAGAAACATCTACGGCAAGAATCATCTATATTTTGTTTGATGATATGTTTTCTATAATTCCTTGTGAAAACAACCTGATCCTGGATCGTAATTGCCAAGCCTTCTGTTTCAGCAAACAATTCTCCAGATACTAACCATTTATTCGATGCAATTTCATCAATATAATCATTTTTCAATTCTTTAGGGTGCTTTCCATGTAATTCCTTCTGCATCCAACTTTCTCTTTTAGAATTATCATCAAATATATCAAAATCTACCTTTTGCATTGTCAAGTTCAGAGGTGTAAGATTATAATCTGAAGCAACAACAATATCATGTAATTTAGACGTTCTCTGTTTATCATGAAAATGGGAACGTAGATGAAAAATCTGTTTACTATGAAGATTATTCAAATCAATTAATCCACGACCTCCAAGATGTCTAGGTAGTGTAACTCTCTGAACAGCTGACTTTGGGTGGTGCTTATGATATTTACAGAGCATTTTCCTCGTTTGACATTGTAATTCATTCAGATCAGTTTTAGACCATTTAATAATTCCAAAAGAAGATGTAAGAATAGGAACAGCATAGGAGTTGATAGCTCTGAAAAGGTTTTTACTAGTTAAATATCTCTTGATGATAATTCTAAGTCTTTTGTAATATGAACTTCTAATATTTTCTTTAGTGCTGCTATGGTTAATTGTCTTCTCTTGACAAAATCCAAGATATTTATATGTATCTCCTTGATGCATTGGTTCGATTTCGATATTGGAAATCTTTATATAATCAGAGGTGATCTTTCCTTTTCAATAGAAAGATTTTTACATTTTGGAAGCCCAAATTTCATATGAATATCATTGGAATAGTTGAAAGTAATCTCAAGTAGACTTTTTAAATGAGATCTGGTTCCGGCATATAATTTAATATCATCTAAATAAATTAAGTGACTTAATTTGAATTCAGTTAATAAACTCTTTATTTTGAAGCCGAAACTAGTAGCATTTAATTCATGAGATAATGGATTGAGGCAAAGACAAAACCAAAGAGCACTTAAAGAATCACCTTGAAAAATGCCTCTTCTGATTGGAATTACTTCGGATTTTAACGATTGTTTTGAAATATTTAAATGAAGATTGGTTCTCCAATTTTTCATTACAAATTCAAGAAAATGACGAAGTGTCTTATCAATTTTATAAATTTCCAAAATTTCTTGAAGCCATGAATGGGGAGAACTATCAAAATCCTTTTGGTAATCAATGAAGGCTGTATGAATATTTCTCTTCTTAGTTTGAGCTTGATTCAAAGCAACAGAATCAATTACAAGTTGCTCTTTAGTACCAAGGTGTTTTTTCTACATCCTTTTGATGTTCGGAAAGAATATTATAATTCTCCAAATGTGCATAAATTTTTGGGTAATACATGCAGTTAGAATTTTATATATTGTTGGAAGGCAAGTAATTGGTCTATATTGAGACGGATCAATAGTATTATCACTTTTAGGTTTTAAATAAGTAATTCCTTGTGTGAAAAATAAAGGAGTAGCTGAGGGGTTCTTTATTATAAATGAAAAATATTCAGCCAATTTTTCATGAACGCAAGAGAATTTCTTGAACCAAAAGTTATGAATACCATCAACACCTGGAGATTTCCAATTTTTTGTGTGTTTAATAACTGATGTTATATCTTCGTTTGAAAATTTTTCAAATTGCATGCATTCTATTTTAGAAAATCGAGACCTTTCATTTAAAATCCAACTTGCATTGGAATTGTGTTGCCTTGGCACTGCCCAAATTGAAGACCAATAATCAGTTAAAATATCAATTTTAGGAACTCCATTTCCAGAAATATTTTCATTTGAACCTGAAATAAATTTGTAAAAATGTTTTTCATTATTTTTGAATAGTTTGTTTTGGAATTTTCTATCTGAATTTATTTTATATTCACGTAGTCTAATGGAGTATACTGAAAGTTTTTGTTTTAAAGTATCGATGTATTCTATCAATTGTCCATTACTTATCTCATTATTTTTATGGGTTTTATATTTGAGGAATATTTTTCCAATATGTGCCATAAGTTTTTTGATCGATTACCTCTGGAATATTGAGTCAATCTTCCTAAATCACATCTGATAGAAGAAATTTTACCTTCTAACCTTTTTGCCATGAAGGTTTTTTCTTGATATTATAATTAGATCCAAAATTTTCTAATTTGTATCCAGAATGTTTAACTACTGTAATAGCGGCACAATATATAATCAGATGAAGTGTATAGATATTCATTACTTTAACAAGTTGCTTTGGAAGAATATTCTCATTAAGCTCGTTTATACAATCGAAAATTTTCTTTGAATAATGAATTTTAGGAAGTTTAGGTTATAATTTTTCAAATATATATATATATATATATATATATATATATATATATATATATATATATATATATATATATATATATATATATATATATATATATATATGATATGAGGTAGAGATAAGGGTATTATGGCATAGGGCTTAAGTGATATTTCTCTATTGCAAAACCTATATTTCGGAAACATTTTGTATCATCATCAGGGACTGTAAAAAGACACAAACTGTAGATAGATTGACATTAAACTAAATTGAGAATACACTTACAGCTATGCGAAATTTAACAAATTTAGACACCGTAAGGGCATAGATCACACCATACATACTATCATATCTTTCATAGCAATTCACAATTATTTCATTATTTTACAGAATTGGAGGAGCGCAAAAAGGAAAAACTTCAGATATAACCACAAATTTTACTTGAGTTGTCATCTTGACTGAGAGATCGAAAACCGATCCAGATCTGTTCTGCCTGCTCCGACCGTCGAGCACAATAGACCAATCGATCGAGTACTTATTCTGTACACGAAACCATTAATTGACACCTATTCTTAAACTCGATATTAACGATTGGGATGTTTTATTATCTTGTCTAATCCAAGTATGTATGAGTACATGTTGCTCAATTTTATCATATGTGTCTCTTCATTAATCAAGGGACTCAGTGATTCGTTAATATGGCACATTTCCAAAAACACTCTGTTCTTATCTCTTTTGTGGCAGTCTAATATTTCTGTTTCCTTGTATTTCATAACATGTCCTTTTGAATGCACATGTCTTGCCAGAGCACATTTCTCCGAATGCAACCTTGAGTCACTTCGGTGTTGAGTAAGACGCTTATTTAAATGCTGTATTGTTTGACTAATGTATGTTGCTTTGCAGCTACCGCACGGAATATAGTAAATTACATTATACCGTTTTTTTAATGGGGTGGGATCTATTAGTTTTCAGAATGCTGTGAGCCACCTGAGTGTTGTCATATTTCAGAAAAATCTTGGAAATTTTGTTTGTGAGACTGTAAATGTAGGGAAATGTGACAAATCTTTTTGGAATCACTTGGCGTGGCAGATTGATATGGCTGGGGTTATTCTCATCTGGAGGTTTAGGAACATTATTCAGCAAAGCTCTCATTAGGCAATGAGGATAGCCATCCTTCGACAAAATTTTTGAGAATCTGTTTTTTACAGAGGGCTTCATAGATGGATGTGTGATGTCACTTATTCTCTGGTTCATAGCAATGACAAAGTTGATTTTAGTTTTTCTTGTGTGATAGGAATGAAAATTTGAGTACTTTTCTGAACCCGAAGGCTTTTAGTACCAGTCAGTTATAAGGAAGTTATTTTCTGTCCTGATGAGACATGGAGAAAGGGCGCAATTCTGTTCGTCTCTTGCTCGACCGTGAATTTGATGAGTTTCTTATGCACCTCATTAAACCTATTATTTATACCATCTATACTATCTGATGGAACTGCCAAAATCAAGTCATTCACATATAATAGAGGAAATTGCATCTCGGTTTTAGATTTCACGATTTTAATAATTCTTGTCATCACGATGTTGGCTGAAATGGGACTTAATGTGCTACCCATTGGACAGCCATGTTTTTGTTTGTAGTATTTGTTATTGTTAATGAAATAGTTGGAATTGAAGAAGAATGTAATGATATATAGAAAATCTGACCTTGGTATTTTTGTGTGACTCCTGATCTTGTCCCACTCTTCTTCGAGAATTATCTGTACTATTTCTAATGTAATATTAGTGAACAGCGAAACTGCATCCAGAGATATTATTTCATATTCATCCGGCAACACTATGTCCTGAACAAGTTCCACAAAAGTTCTGGAATCCTACACTGAAGACTAATAGAAGTTGTCAGGGGAACATTTCAATATATTTGCCACAAACTTATTCATATCATATGCTATGAACCAGAAAATAAGTGACGTCACACATCCATCTATGAGGCCCTCGGCAAAAAACAGATTCTCAAAAATTCTGTCGAAGAATTGCTATCCTTATTGCCTAATAAGAGCTGTACTGGATAATGTTCCCAAACCTCCAGATGAGAAAAACCCCAGCCATATCAATCTGCCACGCCAAGTGGTTCCAAAAAGATTTGTCACACTTCCTCACATTTACAGCCTCACCAACAAAGTTTCCAAGATTTTCCAGAAATATTTCAACATTCAGGTGGCTTACAGCATTTCTGAAAACTAATAAATGGCTCTCTTCGAAACTGAAAGATCCCACCCCATTAAAAAAACGGTATAATGTCATTTACTATATTTCATGTGGTAGCTGGGATGCAGCATACATTGGCCAAACAATACAGCATTTAGATAAGCGTCTTACTCAACACCGAAATGACTCAAGGTTGTATCCGCAGAAATGTGCTCTGGCAACCCATGTGCATTCAAAAGGACATGTTGTGAAGTACGAGGAAACAAAATATTAGACTACCACAAAAGAGACAAGAACAGAGTGTTTTTGGAAATGTGCCATATTAACGAAGCACTGGGTTTCTTAATTAATGAAAAGACAGATATGAAAAAATTGAGCAACATGTACTCATACATACTTGGATTTGACAAGATAATAAAACATCCCAATCGTTAATATCGAATTAAAGAATAGGTGTCAATTAATGTCGTGTACAGAACAAGTCCTGGATAGATTGGTCTATTGTGCTCGACGGTCAGAGCAGGCAGAACAGATCTGGACCGGTCTCGACCTCTCAGTCAGGATGACAACTCAAGAAAAATGTGTGGTTATATCTGAAGTTTTTCCTTTGTGCGCTCCTCCAATTCTGTAAAATAATGCAATAATTGTGAATTGCTATGAAAGATTTGATAGTATGTATGGTGTGATCTATGCCTTTCCGGTGTCTCAATTTGTTGAATTTCGCATAGCTGTAAGTGTATTCTTAGTTTAGTTTAATGTCTATCTATCTACAGTTTGTGTCTTTTTACAGTTCCTGATGATGGTACAAAATGTATCCGAGATATACGTTTTTGCAATAAACAAATATCACTTAACCCCTATGCCATAATCCCTTATCTATATCTCACATAAAAAAGCTCTACGAACACTACATCTTCAACTCAACAACACAATCCACCCTACACTATGCCGTATAATCGAGGAAGCATCCCAGAAGAGAGCCGAAATCACTAAGGAACTAAAAACAAACAAACTCAAAACGGAATTTGACAATCTAATGCACCACCAAAAACCTCGATGTAACAAACTCGAAACACTTTAAGTAGAAAAACTAGTCGTCAACCTATCAGATTACCCAATTAATGGAGACACAAAATCTGTGCTGGCAAAAGGTTTCAACTTTGTCATTACACCCAGGAAGGTTCCCTTCGAAGAAATAGCTTGCAGAGTTGAAAATGCCATCAAAGAACTACCAGAAAATGAAGCCGAAGTAATCAGACAAGACATCACATCGATAATAAGAAAATTCAAACCTTGCCACCCCAAACGCATCAAAGAAGAGCTAAACGCATTAAAAACATTGAAGAAAAATGAGGAGATCATAAACAAACATGACTACGAATCAAAAATTACTGACATATTAGCAGATTCCATTTACAAGAAGACCAAACATGACCCAACCACATACTCGGAGAAGACCACGAAAGCTAAAATCTCCGCCAATCCGCTAGAAATTGACTTGAAAACCAGTTGATTCCAAGAGAAAAATCATCTCGCTGTCCAAAGATTTATGGACTACCGAAAATCCACAAGCCGAATACACCTCTCCGACCTATAGTAAGCTCCTTTGATGCACCACTCCAGAAGCTGGGAAAATTCTTGGCCAACCACTTACAACCTACAGTTAGAGAAGCCGATTCCTACATAAGCAATACACCACACTTTGTCGAAGCTGCGAAATATCTCTATCGACCAAGATGACATTCTGTCTAGCTTAGACGTGGTATCGACCCTTTGCTCCGACTATGACTTTCCATCATACAAAATAGATCTAACGCAACACTGCTTGAAAAACACATACTTCAGTTACAAAAAAGAATATTACAGACAAATGGATGGAGCACCTATAGGGTCACCAATATCACCAGCAATAGCGAATCTATTCATGACAAGTCTAGAAAGAAAAGCATTAAAAAAAACGAAACTCACAACGAAGATCTGGCTGAGATACGTCGATGACATATTCATAATTTGGCAAGACAGACAAGATAAACTCAATGAATTTGTACATCATATGAACCAACAACACAACAAGATAAAGTTCACTGTCGAACTGGAATCCAACGATCAACTGCCTTTCCTGGACGTTATGATACGAAAACACTTGGATGGCAATTTAATTTTTGATATCTACAGAATACAGATACATACCAACCGATATTTGAACGGAAATTCGCATCATCACACTACACAATTGAACTCAGTGATTAAGAAGCTAGTTCATCGGTCTGAAACTCTATATTTTATTTATTTATTTATTTTATTTTATTTTTATTTATTTAAGTACAATATAAGGAATGTCAACAGCCGAAGCCAAAATGACATTCACTAGATGAATATTAGTTACATAGAATCTAGTATTCTAAAAAAAGTATTACATAAGGCATTAATAGTGAGTTGTATTCACAGAAAGAATGAAAGAAGAAATACAAAATGCATATTACAAAATCGAACGATTGAATGAATTTTATATCAGTCAGTAAGGAGCAAGCGTAATGTTCTCTTCAAAGAGGCCAATGTGACCCCAAACAAATTGATACTCCTATGCGTGTTGCAGACACGTAGCATCCTATCGATAGGGGAGTTCTGTGCACTATTAATTTTTCTAAAAGTTATAGAGAAGAGGTCGTGGTGCCTCAATGATTTCATAGGAACATTAAAAGTAACCATGTGCAAGATCTCAGGTACCTGAAATACGCAGTTCAATATTTTAAACAAAACCAAAATATCGGATATAGTTCTACGATTTTCAAGTGACAATAAATTGAAATATTTACGGGCAGGAGCGTAGTCGTGGTTCACGATAACAAAGTTAGTTTTGAAGCATATGAACCGTATGAATCTATTCTGAATGCGTTCAAGCCGGTTGGAATAACAATCATAACGAGGGTTTCGAATACAAGAGGCAAAATTTAGTTTACTGTAGATGTAAGCATAATATAAAGTGATAAGTGATTTTACATATTTAAATTCCTTACTTTTCCTGAAAATATAACCCATCATTCGACTCGAACTGTTTGCTATGCGATCTATGTGTGCATCGAAGAGCAATTTCGAATCGGAAGTGACACCCAGATCAAAAGTCGTGGACACACGTCGCAGCAATGAATTTCCAATTGAGTACTGAAAAGTGATAGGGAATGGTTTCTAGTAAAAGTTATCGTGAAACATTTATTTAAATTCAAAAATAATTGGTTTTCTACAGTACTCAACCAAGTTATTCAAATCTAGTTGAAGATCAAGGCAGTCCTTAAGCATGTGATAGATCTAAAACTTTCAGATCGTCTGCATAGATCAAGAATCTGGAATGCCGGAAACATTTATCTATGTCATTTATATAAATTAAGAAAAGAAGAGGACCGAGATGAGTGCCCTGCGGTACCCCAGAAGTACTAATGAAAGATTCAGATTTAAAACCATTTAAACTAACGAAATGTGACCTACTCACTAGATACGTTTGGATCCACTCAAGCAACCACCACTTACACCTGCTTCGGCTAGTCTAAAAATGAGAATATCGAAACTTATTTTGTCGAAGGCTTTAGAGAAATCTGTGTAAGTAGCATCAGTCTGAATTTGAGAATCCATTGCACTCTGCAGGTACTCACTATTAACGATCAAATTAGTTTCCAGAGTCCTACCCTTAAAAATCCGTGCTGTTGTGGGATAATGAAATTTTTCAGATGAGAGAAAAGATACTTATAAATTATACGTTCAAATACTTTAGCAATGATCGAAAGCTTGTTAGTAGGTCTATAATTAGAAATATCATTTTTATCTCCACTTTTGAAAAGTGGGACAACGGCGGACTCCTTCCACTTTTTGAAATACACCATTAATCAGAGACTGATTGAACAAAATATGCAGTGGTTTACTTAACTTCTGAGCGCAATTTTGAGAAAAATTGGTGGAATGCTGTCTGGACCTGAACCCTTCGACATATATTCCCCAAACAACATCCACGAAGAACTAGAACGACTAACAGACATTCTTCAGGAAAACGGACATGACAGGAGAGCGATAAGGAGAGCCATCCAAAACGAAAAACGCCACAACGAGGATACCGACGTAGAAACCAAACCTATAAGCCTAGCCATCCTACCACACGTCAAAAGAGGAACCGATAAGATAGGAAAAATTCTTCAGAAACACAGAATCAAGCCTATCTACAAACCACACAATACCGTCCACAACAATCTGAGAACACCAAAAGACCAAATAACCCTCGAAAACCAAGGCGTCTACAAAATTCCGTGCACGGGCTGTGATCGCGTCTACATTAGGGAAACAAATAGAAGAATAGTTCGGATACAAGAACATAAGAATTCAGAAAAACGACAAGCACCTTCATCAGCAATCTTCAATCACTCGAGCTCAACTGGTCACAAACTCGACTACGGAACACAAAACAGGTAGCCAACATAAAACACATACGAAAAAGGAAAATAAGAGAAGCCATCGAAATAGAAAAACACACTACTATGAACAAACGGGATGACCCCATAAATTTACCAGTGACTTGAAAGACAGTATTAAAGCATACGCCACCGGGAACACAGTAACAAGACGACTCAAACAAGAAAACAGTAAGAGCAGCGTCGAATACACCAAGTCCGCGAGTCGAACAGCCGACCAATAGGAGCGCGCCACTATACAACTCGAAATCGCGGGAGTATAAAGCTACCACTCAACAGAGATACGCTACAAATGAAGAAGAATCTCCGACTTGAAAATGGCTGGTGCGATCCAGCCGAAACGTCGTCAACGACAACCAACGATAATGGCCAATAACAGGATTAACAGACGAGAAACCGGAAGAAAGAATCAACAGCATTATTTTTTTCTAGTTAAGAATAGGTTAACTTTATCACTACAGTAGGTGGCGCCCTCCGATAATTAATTATACATCAAAACAACGTCTCATTACCCTGCTCTCCTACGAAAAGCTGGTAGTCAGTTCGCAGGGTTTATCTTTTCATTACAAAAGACGCTACAATGGGAACAATATTCCAGAACAGGTCGAATCTGCGCCTTATATAGACGCGAAAGCTGAGATTACGCGAAGTATCGCTTGGCTCTGAGAAGAAAAAACTAAGTTCTGCTGATGCAGACTTAGCTATTGCGGATACATGCTCGTGCCAGCAAGTTGGAGTTGACCGTTATTCCAAGAAGGTGCATCGAATCTTTGGATGCAATTTCTTGGCTTTGCATCGTTAGAGGAGGTTCTCCAGCGGGACCTTTCTAGAAAACGTAGTTGCTTGCGTCTTGCTCGCGTTGAAGCTCACCTAGTTCAACTGACCCCACTTCCATATCCTCTGTAATTCACAGTTTAAGTTATTGATTTGTTGACATTCCTGACGCTGAGACTCCGCAGCTGTAATCGGCCGCAGACTACTGAAAGACAAAACCAGGGTACAAACGTTTGTAAAACCGAAGATCTTGTCCTCTGTAGATGACAGAAGATCGTTTATCTGCAACAGAAACAAGGTTGGCAGAAGGATGGATCCCTGAGGTATTCCTGTTTACTAATGGAAATAATCAGATGTTTTACCGTCGACAAAAATTTGTATTGATCTATTGGAAAGGAGGTCGGTTTTCTCTTTCCGAAATGATTTTATACTTCCGTCTTGCTCGACTTGACGAACTCTACTACTGACATTGACAATTGCCAAATTAAGTGAAATTCAAAGCAAAGGCAATATCTGCTGACAAAGTTTTAGTATGTTGCGCATTCTCGGAGGCTGGAGATTCAGCTCCCCATTATGACAGTATCCGAGGAGAAGCTATGGATTCTGAACTTTATATCCAAAGATGCTTATGAAAACTATTCAATTTTATCAATATGCATCATTAGAACATTGATTTAATTATCTGGCATGATGTTGCTTTTCGCAATTATTCCAGGAGAACTCGGGAAAGGTTGAAACAAAATAAATTCAGATAGTTACTTAGTGAAATGGAATATGACAATGGTGAAAAAGACATTTCAAATTCACGACGGAAGTTCGGCAGATCGATCAGTCACATGGTATGCTGAGAGGTGGGAAGATATAATTAAATGGTGACAAATTGATCTTTGAGAATTATTAATCTGTAAAAATATATACGAAAAACCAAACATACATTCACTTGCTTATCTAAGCGAACCTTGAACAAGACATTTAAAACTCTATTTTAATATTCAACTAGCATTAAATAATTCTCCCTAATAAATTTGCATTCGAAATTATCTACATTTTGAATTCCTGAATCTGAAATGAAACGTTTTCCGTTTATAACGTCAGTAAGTAATAGTCGACGTGTAAAAGCTATATTAATCTCGCCCCCCGCCTGAATTTTCTAAATCATAATGTAGCGGGCGGAGTGTTGGAGTAAGTTAAAGAATTTACCGCGAAAAATTGCACCATATCTCGGCTTACCTGCTGCGAAAAAATATGCAGGTTTAGAAGTTTAAAATTTCATTAACGACCCGACTCTTCTTCACTTATTTTCATCAAAAGGGCCAGAGAAGTTACGTAAACATTTTTCCGCACAACAGACCCTTTACACTGGGAGAAATGAAACATTTATTATTACAGAAATAAATTAAGTTGAAATTGCTCTTTATCGCGACGAGACAATGAAGAATTTTGTAGGTGGGATAGGTATTCCTGCGGGGGTCTTTTCGTGATTATCCGAAAAAATTTCATAAAAAGTACATGGTGAACTAAATTCGAGGATTCAGTACGGCAGCTATACACATAAAATATTGTAAATACAAAACAAATGATTGTATCTCCCCTTCTCTAACTTGATTTTCGAGAAAAATTCTTTAGTGAAAACGAATTTCAGCAATATTTTTCCGATTTAGAGTTATTCCGAAATTCTGGATGTTTCGGAATTTCGACATGTGACATCTCGAATCCTATTCAAGTTGAGCAAAAAGTATTTTCACATTCTTCAGTCCCTTTTTGGGATAAACTGAAAGGATGCATTCGAAATTCTTTTGGTCGATCGGTTTCTGAGTTGTGTTTTTTGAAATACGAACTATACCGTGTGGGGCAACTAAAACGACAAAGACCCAATAACTGCAAAACTATTCATTTCTGGACAAAAAGCTGAAACAGGTCAGTTTTTGTCTGAAGGGATCTCGCAACACCTGGTGATTTTATTTTACATCAACCCCTAAGCAAGGGTATATGAAACTCCCTTGAAAGGGGAAGATAGGTCGAGTGATACGTCATTAGAAAGCTCTTTTAATTATCAACACAAATGTGTAACAATTCTTGAGTTTCGACATATTCGGAAGAAGATACAGGCGAGTTATTTTCAGTGATTGCAAAATCTGTCGATCACGAATGAACATTCAGCGAAATACTGTTGTATTTTAGGGAAAAATATCTTTAAGCAGTGGTGCTTCTACTACGTCCCCTCAGACCCCACCTCAGATGAGAGTGTCAACCCCTCAAATCTTCGAATTGATCAGTTTTGAGTAATAAAGGTTTTAGAATTTTTAGAATATTGTAGACAAAATTTTCCCTCATCTGCATTGTGAAGAAGATACAGGGTAAATTAATAAAGAGCGATACATTGTTTGCGAGGTCTGCTGATTTTGGATGGAGATTCGGAACATGTTTGTTTGGTTTTCAAATAAAAGAGCTTATTCATAGAATAATTACCTACATGTTGGTAGGTAGGGAAAAATTGAAAATTGGAAAATTTTAAAAACAATTGAATTTATTACACCTGATACTTTTCATAGGTCAACTCGGTATCGATCCAACAAATGTTCGAAGAGTTCGCCGCCAACTTCCAAACAGAAATACAGATTTTGCTTGAAACGTTCCCGGACATTACGTAGCATTTCTGGTGTTATACGATTACACTCAACTACAATCCGTTGTCGTAAATTCACCAAATCTGCTGGATTAGTTTCATAAATTTGACACTTTAAGTGGCCCCATAAAAAATCCAATAGTGATAGGTCGGGAGAACGTGCGGGCCTTTCTGTAGGGCCTCTTCTTCCGATCCATCTATCAGGAAATTCTCAATCTAGATATTGTCGAACAGGAAGTGCAAAATTCGGGGAGCACCATCCTACTAAAACACAACATCCTCTTCTGAATAGCTAGGATCATTTTTCAAAATTTCAGTTATGGCCGGATTGATTATTTCTTGAAGTAGTTGTTTACCATCAAGGAATCTATTGGAATAAGATTCTTCCGCAGCAGCCGAATCATACCCACTCTCTGTATAACATTCCAACATATGTATCTTCAATTGTTTCAATGAAAGAGGAAAATGTTGATGGAACTAATAACAACTCAAAGAAGTGCCCGTAGAATGCGAAAATACTTTTCACCTCAATACAATAGGATTCGCGATATCATCAAAGATCGAGATCTCGAAAAATTCAGAATTCCGTAATAACTCAAAAACTGTAGAAAATAGCTGAAATCCGTTTTCACCAATGATAATTTTTATCTATCTACTATATGTCACATAGCTGCCGTACTAAAACATCGAATTTGGTCCACCTTGTAGAGGCTACCTCAAGTACTTTATAAGAGACCATATTCACAAGATCTCATTTTCAAAAATCAGTCATGACTTTAGGTCGCGTCCAAATCGTCAGTAATTTGAATAGCACGCTTTTTTGTGTTTATTTAACATACCTTCTAAATATCTGACACGCTCGAATCACTTTTTCTTTTAGTATCTTAACTTTGCACATGTATCACCAACCGTCGGACAGAAAGATGAATTCAAAAACACTTTGGTTTACGCTGATAGAGCAAACAACATATCTAACAAAGCAGAAATAAATTCACTAGACGTCTCCTACCATGTTTCCCAATACCAAAACATTATCAACGTACTCAGAGATGAGATAAATCGTTCACAGCAGAAAATGAAAGAAGAGAGACCACGCTCATCTGGCATCAACAGAATGAATGCTGAAGAAAGAAATAGAGAGGTGAAAAATCTCAGAGAACAGATCATTGATACTTTCAAGAATCAGATGAAGCTTCAACGTAAACTTATGGAAATAGAATCACATTTATAGGGCCTGGGAATGGAAATCCAGAGACAACACCTGATAATTTCACATTATTTTTATCATTAAACAGTTATTAAGAACCAAGGCAAATTTGCCTATTATGACTCAAATATAAAATAAAAAAAAATGGTGGAAGTGCTGGCGCATGAAACCAAAATAACTTATAGTTAACTTAATGAATTAATGAATTCAAACTTTTTTTTCTATACAAGAAAGAGAAAACAAAAATAAATGAGATTCAATATGAAATATTATTAAAGAGTTTGTTATTAATCGGTCAACCTCTCGTCGAGGGAATGCTTGAAAGCGTTGATAGTAGAAGCTTCAACGACACTGTTTGGCATCGAGTTCCATCTGTAGAATTATCCTTATGCAGTTTAAAGATGTGACCTCTAAGGTGTCTTTTCTGATTCAGTGGAAAGATATTTGAGAGGTCGCAGGTGAATAGTGATCTTTGGATTGACTCCAGTAGATCTACATCACTCCTCAAAACAGGAGACCAAACCGGCCCAGCGAATTCCATTAGAGGTCGTAAGTAAATAGAGATCGCAATAATTGGAAAGTAATTATGAGGTCTCCCCGGAGGCGGTGGTTCTCAAAAGATGGGAGATTGAGAGTCTAGAAATAAAAAGTTTTTACAAAAACAGTATCAACGAGTTCAGAGAAAGAACACAGCAGAGTAAGAGGTTGGTTTTGAATGTTTATGATAGGAATTTCAAGTACGTTTACACATTTCATGAACCTTACATCTGTTATTTCCATAATGCACTCCTACATTCTTCTTTTTAGACGTCGTTTCATGAGCACTCCTGATAGCTTCAGATCTGCTGGAACTGATGAAGCTACAAGAGATGAAATAGACGAGGATGCAGAAAGTGAGGTGGCAATACACAAGCTTGGAGAGATTTAGCTGATATTGAAAGAGAACAATATAGATGGTCTGAGCTTAAAACTCATATAGAACAAAAATTGGAAATATGTAGACAACGAGGAGTTTCCTTGGAAACTTGCATGCCCTATCCTCCTCACTAAAATGAAAATTTTTACATACACTTTTTTTCTAGGACCTAATTTTGACTGTCCAATAGGTCCCCATGACGCTTGAGTAACTGCAGATATAGAATCCTGGGCTCCCCTACTATATGTTAAACTCTACCCGAAGAGTATCAGAAATGAGGTTTCTCCCGGAAACTACGGGGTCTAGAGCACCGGAGCCAACGGGACTATTTCACTCGTTTGAATTGTTTTGCGATTCACGGACCGGCGAGAAATGGTCTTCAAGTGTACGAATTTTTACGTTCTCGCGTCTATTTGATATTGTTCGTTGATTTTTTAGAAGTCCAGTAGCGGTTTCAACGTTTCCATCCATCTCGGGTGACTCTCGTATGTATGTACGAGACGGGACTTTTTTAAACCGTTAAGGTGTTTCGATGTGGTTAGTTTGGGTTCTAAAAGCAATTTACGACACTGATGAGTTGGCAAAAGTGAAGTCTGCTGCTTTTTTCCTCGGCATTCTGCTTAATGCTTAATTGTTATTTTAAATATAATAAATAGTATATATATATATATATATATATATATATATATATATATATATATATATATATATATATATATATATATATATATATATATATATATATATATATACAGAAATCTTCACAAAAGTATTGAGATTTTGTTCTGAAGAAAAATTTGTTTGAACAGTTACAAAAGATAACAGTCATCAAATCTTGTAAAATTCTTCGTAGGTTTCTTTCCGAAAATAATAATGAGGTAGAGTCATAGGTTTTCTCTTTAGTTTATACTGCTCAGAATCTCATTTCATATTTTATTTATTTGTTTATATAATTGTAATATAATTAACTGACAATTTTGTCATATTTATATTCAGAGCAGTATTCTATTCGATCGTTCACCACTTCACACAAAGAAAACTATTAATGAGTAACATTCAGTGTTACTTGACTAAGGTCCGTACACTGGATTTTTCCGGGGAGAAAGCCTCTGACACTACTCGTTGGTACATTGATATCATTGTCTGATGATGCTATAGTATGTATATATTCTGGTAGATTGATATATTCTCATAACATTTAACGACATCCTAATATATAATTATTCCAGGATATGTTTTGATTATAATCATTGCCTGGCAATGGTATTAATTACCGGGTGGTGGATTTATATTTTTTCATGAAATCAGTTTGATTGCATGAACAGATATATGGGCAACTCGTCGGGGTAAAACCCTCTATATATATATATATATATATATATATATATATATATATATATATATATATATATATATATATATATATATATATATATATATATATATATATATATATATATATATATATATATATTAGTACTATTATAGCATTAAGCATATTATAAAAACGAGATATAGACTTCAGTTTTGTATATATATAACTCAGTGTCGTATATCCCATATATATATATATATATATATATATATATATATATATATATATATATATATATATATATATATATATATATATATATACATATTAGGTATACAGGGTATGTACTTCATTTAGTTTTTTACGGCGAATCTAATGAATTGAAAAAATATGAGTTACAATTTGAAAAGACGAAGATTTCGATGTTTCTTCGTTTCGAAATTAAAGGCCGGACAAAAGAGCACTCTGTATACTGACTGAGATTTACTAGGATATAAGTTACTTCCCGCATGGTATCTTGTTTGCAAAACACCCTTCACTATTCTAGTAGATCGAGATATATCAATTTTTTCCAAAAGCAAAAGATCCGTAATTTTCAAGTAGAACTAGGATATTTCATGAACGAAACAAGCTGGACTTATGTGTTAGGTGTTTTCGTAATTGGAATAACAAGTGTTATCGAACCAGTTATACAGGGTTTTCAATATTGAATTACATATTTGCTATGCACTTTCGGTATAACCGGGAGTGCCATTGAGGTGAAAATATTTTAGAAACAGTGTTTCGGACTAGCTGAATCAACTACTAAAATTTCAGAATGAAAGCGTTATTAGTTCTCCACAAAAGTCTAACAGGCGATTCAACTTGGGATTCCCTTTATAGATGCCGCAGATTCAAAGAGTTTCATAGTTCACATAGATTTTGAACTGATAATCAAGTGAAAGCTGCAAAATCATATATGTTATTTTACTTATTTCATTTTACTTACACTTACTGGTAGTTTATACATTCACTCACTGATCTAATAGGAAAGGGTAACTTTTTTACATTGCAGCTAACCCATTTACGCAGATAGTCTCAGGATTTGATCATATTATTTGAACATAAAAGTGGAAGACAGTGCCATTCCCATTGTTCGATGTGATACCACCACATCATGCTATAGGCTTCGTGAATCACTTGTGACTAATTTTCGATTGCTTTGCAGATAGTCATCTCTCAAAAGTGGGGTTAGCAGGGATTTCTCAGATGAGACATGATGAGCTCTCCCGGGATAAATTATGCGGAGGTAAACTCGTTTCCTAGTCGGAACAGACTTCTGGTCGACGCACGGAGTTCCCCAAAATCCGATAAGAAGAGCCAATTCGTTATTGAGTTTTTCAACATAAGTTTTTCAGTACACTAGCACTTAAAAGATATGCGAACTTATGTTCTAGCTCTAACGAATACTCAAAAAATACCAACAACAGACACTACCTACCTCTGTTTCATTGACTATAAGTTGTTTTCGAGGTTTCGGTTTAAGAAAGTGCTTTATGTTTTTGCCAGATAGGACGTCGCATTCCGAAGAGAGAATATGTTGGAATACAACGCTTTGGACCTGGCATGGTTGAAAATCTGTTTATATAACGGAACCATATTTTTTGGTTGTTTGAATCGGTTCTCTAACGATAACAACTGGTTCAGTTCTAGGCGACAAAATAGACACGATTCAGATACAGCATCCATCAGCTGAGGGGATCATTATTGGAGACTTCAACATGAACAACATCAACTTGACACATCTTGTTGATGAATATATAAGTATTCTTGACTAAATAACCGATCTTCCTGATACTATCGGTCTCTTCTTTGTTTCAGATCATTTCTGATGCAAATACGACCACAACCTTGTTCCCGCCTTTGGTAACTGCGTACAGTAACTCAACAAGGATCAAACTTTTCCAGAGAGATCTGACATTACAGCCGAGCCAGCTGAGAAGGAGCAGCGCGAGTCTTTCTTGTCTATTTCCTTTAATGATTGACAACGGATGTTGACTGTATTTTTTAGTCATGATATCTCCCACACTGGAGAAAAAGTTATTGAAATCATCTACCTTAAGATTGATGTGATGTTAAGATTTACCTTGGCAGGAATCACTGTTAATAATTCCTTAGGTATCCCCAAATAAATTTTTTAATTTTTTGAATTCGCTTAATAATTTCGTCGTGTATTCAGTCGAGTTGCGCGTTAATACATTTCCTGTAGGTTCGCCGATACTGTATTAAACTCTCTCGATGTTTTGTATCGCCAGTTACATCGAACACGGTCTGCTAGGCCGATAGCTTTTCATGCATTTCTTCTAGTTTTTCTGGGAACCATATGAACGCATTATTCTTCTTCTTCTTACGGTGCCTTATCTTTAAGGACGTTGGCGATTACATTTGCTCATCTTATTTTACTTTTTGCAGCTCTGAACAATTCTATAGAGCTCATATTAGTCCATTGACGTAAGTTCTTAAGCCAGGAGTTGCGTCTTCTTCCCGGTCCGCTTTTGCCATTGATTTTTCCTTCGATGATAAGTTGAAGCAGTTCGTACTTTTGGTTTCTCATAATGTGACCGAATTATTGCGTCTTTCTTTCTTTTATTATCTGCACAAGTTCTCGATTCTTTCTCATCCTCTGCATAACTTCTACGTTTGTCGTATGACTCATGCAAGATATTCTGAGCATTCTACGGTAGCACCAAAGTTCAAACGACTATATTCTTTTTTGTGTTGTTTCCGTCATTGTCCATGCTTCAACGCCATTTAGCACGGTGGAGAATACGTAGCATTTCAGTATTCGAACTCTTAATGAGATATTCAGTTGGCAGTTGCATAGTATTTTTTGCATTTTATAAAATATAGCTCTTGCTTTTTACAGGTGTGTTTTTATCTCTAGTGAGTGATCCAAGGTTTCATCAAGGCTACTTCCTAGGTATGTTATTTTTGTTACTTGTTCTAATTCTGTTCCGTTGACCCTAATTCCGACCTTTCTGTTTTGGTGTTTGCTGATAGCCATCGTTTTTGTTTTCTTTGTATTTAGTTTCATTCCAAATTCTTAACATGTTATCATCACTCGGTTCATTAGGCGTTGTAGTCCTTCAGCGCTATCTGCTAGAATAACCGTGTGATCTGCGTATCGCAAGTTGTTAATGCATTGTCCATTTATTATTATGCCATTCGAGGTATCCTGTAGTGCCTTCTTTAATAACTCTTCCGAAAAAACGTTAAAGAACAACGCGGAACGAACACATCCTTGACTTACTCCTTTCTCGATGTTAATGTCTTCAGATGTCTCTCGATTGATTCTAATTTTAGACTTTTGGTCTTGGTAAAGGTTTGATATGATTTTCAAGTCTTTGTCGTCTATGTTACAAGACCTGAGAATTTCTATTAGTTTATCGTGTTTCACCAGGTCGAAAGCCTTTTGAAATTCTATGAAACATAGATATACATCAGAGTCTACATCCCTACATCTTTCAACAAGCACACGTATTGAAAAAAGTGCCTCTCTTGTTCCAAAGCCATTCTTGAAGCCAAATTGTGTTCGTCCCGTGTGTTCGTCCAATTTGTTACAAATTCTATTGTGTATTATTCGGAGGAACAATTTCAGTATATGATTCATTAGACTAATTATCCTATATTCTTCACATTTCCTGAAGTTCTTCTTCTTTGTTAGTGGTATAAACACCGATGTCAGCCAGTCTTTTGGTATTATTCTAGTTTCGTATTTATTTTATTAAATAACTTCTCCATAACATCGATGTGTTCGTCTGAAATTATCCTTATAATTTCAATTGGGATATTATCTTCTCCAACAGCTTTTTTGTTTTTCAGTTGTTTTGTTGCTTTAATAATTTCCTCCTTTGTCATGTAGGGTCCAGACGCTACTTTCTGTACATCTATGCTTTGTCTCTCCTGGTCTTGAAACTGTTTATTTGATCTTTTATATTCAGTAGGGGTTTCCCATGTTTATCTTCGACGAAAGATGAAGAGGATTGCTTCCATATTCCAGCTCTTCCTTTTATTTTTTTGTGTAAGTTGAAAGTATCATGTTTTTGTTCTAATTTCTCAATTTCTTCACATCTTTCGTTTAGCCAGGTAACCGTAGCTTCTTTGATTTTTATTTTGATATTTTTATGTATTTGTTTATATCTTGTTTCGTTTTTATTTCTGAATTTTCTCCTCACTTGCATCATGTCCAAGATTCCTTCTGTCATCCAAGATTGATTCTTTTTCCTGGTCTCCTGCTTAAGGTGCTTCTCTGTAACATTTTGAGTGTTGTTTTAATCTTTTGCCAGTCTTCTTCAGAAGTTTGCGTCGGCTTTAATGGTTTTTCGTTTATATATCTATGTATTTCTTCCATTATTTTATTGTACGTAGAATCCTCTTTCAATTTATCGGTGTTAATAATAGTTGCTTTCTTATTTCCTTTGGGTCTTTTAAATTCTACCTTTATCCTTGCTAGAAGAAGATTGTGATCGGTGGGAAACTCAGCTCCGGGGTATGTCTTGCATGATTTTACTGCATTTTTGTACCTTCTGTTAACAATTATGTAATCAATTTGGTTTCTTGTGATGCGTCCGTCTACTCCATCTGCTGGTGACTTCCATGTATATAGTCTTCGTGGTGGTAACTTAAAAACGCATTATTAACCTACATTTTCTCATCGGAAAGATATCTTGTATCGAATTCTGAAGAATACCCGTGATTTGCTCAGCAAATCTTGGTCACAATAGTCAATGCATAACCAATCAATGTTTGTGAGCTTTGAGCGTAGTTCAGATAGACCTTCCTGAGTAATTGAAGAAAATTTTGATTTTTTCCCCTTTTTGAACATGAGATCTCTTCTCATGGCCATAGGGCCATAAGGCCGGAATATCTTTCCGATAACTTACAATTTGGCCATCTTCAAGAACCGAGTGATCACAAACATTCAATCATCTTTGGCGGCCATGACTGTGGCTTTATGGGCATTGCCTCCTCTCAAGAAAAGAAAATAATCCAAGGCTCATAAAGCTGCAACGTCATAATCTGTTCACCCTGTACATCAGAATTTGGAGTTTATTATGATTTTGTATTTTTTTCTTCAATTTTCTTAACTTGGTCTTATATGAGATGAGGAGACAGAAATAACAGAAAATTACCACCCAATAAGACTTTTATCGCACTTGTACAAATTACTGACGACAAAAATGACAAATAGATTAACCAACAAAAGGACGTTTATCAATCCGTCGAACCAGCCGGCTTTCGGAGAGGCTTCAGTACAGAGTAGACCATTTGCAAGTGATACGGAACCTCATCGAGAAAACTTCAAAGTACTATGTGATATTGCACATGGCACTTATAGATTTCAAGAAAGCGTTTGACTTGATTGAAACTTGGGCAACACTAAGAGCACTAGATAACGCAAGAGTAGTCAGTAGATAATCAAAGATATTCAAATCTCATTAAATACATAAAGGAAAACGCCACAATCCAAATAACGATAGACGAAGAAACAACATCAAAAGAAATCCCCGTGAAAAGAAGCATACGACAGGGAGACACGATCTCTCCAAAATTATTTACATCGGCTCTGGAGGACGTGTTCAAGGGTTTGAAGTGGGAAACAAGAGGCATAAATATAGATGGTGTACATCTGAACCATTTTCGATGATGCCAAAGTTCTTTGCACACTGCTGGAAGAACTATATGAGGCTGCCTTGACCTATGGACTCGAGATGAACCTGGATAAAACAAAAATTATGAGTCCTGAAAATTTTAGGAAAATTTGAGAATCAGTTTCGATAACCACGAGATCAAAAATGTTACAGAATACATTTATCTGGGGCATAAAATCGTACAAGGTAGGAAAAATAAAACCTCTGAAACATCGAGAAGAATTGGACTAGGTTGGGCTGCATTTGGAAGACTAAGTCATGTGTTGAAATCTCGAGAAATCCTAATGAATCTTAAAAGGAAAACGTTTGAGACATGTATTATGCCAGTCCTCACATACAGTCTTGAGACAATGACTCTAACCCGCGCATACGACAACAAACTCCAGGTGACACAACGAGCAATGGAGAGATCGATGCTTCGAGTTAGTTTGGTGGATTAGATCGAAAATGAGGAAATAAGAGGAAGAACACGCGTAACTGACATTTTGAGAAGAATAGCGGAACTCAAATGGCGCTAGGCTTGACATGTAGGCCGCCAAGAACCAAACAGATGGACTCATAGAATAATGGTATCCAGAAAACAGCATGAAAAAATTGGGTTCAGGTTGCCTTAAATAGACAAAGATAGGGAGATTTGGAAGAGGCCTTTGTCCAACAGTGGATATCCACAGAGGCTGAAGAGAGAAAAGAGAGATATGAGATTTCACAGCTTATTTCGGTGGAAGGACTGAATTCAAATTAAGTCACTTAATTAATTTAGATGATATTAAATTATATGCCGCAACCAGATCTCATTTAAAAAGTCTACTTGGGATAACATTAAACTATTCCATTGATATTCATTTGAAATTTGGGCTTCCAAAATGTAAAATTTTCTTTTTTGAGAAGCAAAAGATCACCTTTGATTATATAAAGATTTCCAATATCGAAATCGAGCCAATGCATCAAGGAGATACATATAAATATCTTGGATTTGGTCAAGAGAAGACAATTAACCATAGCAGCACTAAAGAAAATATTAGACGTTCATATTACAAAAGACTTAGAATTATCATCAAGAGTCATTTAACTAGTAAAAACCTTTTCAGAGCTATCAACTCCTATGCAGTTCCTATTGTTACATCTTCTTTTGGAATTATTAAATGGTCTAAAACTGATCTAAATGAATTACAATGACAAACGAGGAAAATGCTTTGTAAATATCATAAGCACCACCCAAAGTCAGCGGTTCAGAGAGTTACACTACCTAGACATCTTGGAGGTAGTGAATAAACTGATTTGAATAATCTTCATAGTGAACAGATTTTTCATCCACGTTCCCATTTTCATGATAAACAGAGAACGTCTAAATTACATGATATTGTTGTTGCTTCAGATTATAATCTTACACCTCTGAAATTGACAATGCAAAAGGTAGATTTTGATATATTTAATGATAATTCTGAAAGAGCAAGTTGGATGCAGAAGGAATTACACGGAAAGCACCCTAAATAATTGAAAAATGATTACATTGATGAAACCTCATCGAATAAATGGTTAGTTTCTGGAGAATTGTTTGCTGAAACAGAAGGCTTGGCAATTGCTATCCAGGATCAGGTTGTTTTCACGTGGAATTATAGAAAACACATCATCAAACAAAAAATAGATGATTCTTGCCGTAGATGATTCTGTTCTGAAACAGTTTTTCATATATTATCATCTTGCTCAGTCCTTGCTTCAACAAATTATTTAGAAAGACATAATGCCGTCGCTAATATTATTCATTTCAATCTAGGAATTAAACATGACCTAATTCCCAAAAGGAAAAAATTTTTACGAATATGAACCTAAGATTATTGTGAAAATGACGAATATAAACTTTATTTTTATAAAATAAATAAATAAAACAATTCTTTGCAATAGAGCTGTAAAACACAACAGATATCATTCTTACTGATAGACAGAATCAAATAACATATATAATTGATATTGCTATACCCGAAACACATAATATACAAAATGAATACAATGAAAAACTTCTAAATAAATGATGCTTGGCGACGAGATTGAAAAAATGTGGAAAATGAAAAAGTTTTTATTCTACCGATTATTATTTCCACAACAGGTGTTATTCCTAGGAATCTTCAGTATTGAGATTTTGGATCTGAAGAAAAATTTGTTTGAACAGTTACAAGAGATAACAGTCATCAAATCTTGTAATATTCTTCGTATGTTTCTTTCCGAAAAAATAATGAGGTAGAGTCATAGGTTTTCTCTTTAGTTTATACTGCTCAGAATCTCATTTCATATTTTATTTATTTGTTTATATGAATGTAATATAATTAGCTGACTTTTTGTCATATTTATATTCAGAGCAGTATTCTATTCGATCGTTCACCACTTCACACATAGGAAACTATTAGGAAACTATTAATGAGTAACATTCAGTGTTACTTGACTAAGATCCGTACACTGGATTTTTCCGGGAGAAAGCCTCTGACACTACTCGTTGGTACATCGATATCATTGTCTTAAGATGCTATAGTATATATATATATATATATATATATATATATATATATATATATATATATATATATATATATATATATATATATATATATATATATATATATATATATATATATTCTGTTATATTTAACGTTATCCTAATATATAATTATTCAAGGAAAGTTTTTGATAATAATCATTGTAAATGGTTTTAATAACCGGGTGGTGGATTTATATTTTTCATGAAATCAGTTTGATTGCATGAACAGATATATGGGCAGCTCGTCGGGGTATATATTATTACCATGACTTAAATATATATATATATATATATATATATATATATATATATATATATATATATATATATATATTATTACCATGACTAACGTACTCACAAATAATCTATAAATCTTTCTTCTAAACTATATTCACGTCGAATTGATTCGAAAATACTCTCTCTCAAAATAATGAACGTTTTTTCTAACCATATATTTCGCAGTATTCAAGTAAAATTAAATTCTCCTCAAACGAAACAAAACGAACAAATATTTCACTGTCGACTTCAACTACTACGATGAAAACTCGACATAACGACAGATATTGAATTTCGCGATGAAAATATCATTGAAAGTTAGAAGTTTATAATAAAACAAATTTCACGTTCCATAAATCATCTGAATGCAATATGAAAAGTTTAAATGAATATATAAAGGGCGCGAAAAGTTACTTCAGTCTTCGTACAATCGGAATATTCGCAACTTCGCCAACGACTTGACTTTTGTTGGGTAGATAAAGTTTTTGATACTATATCACGAGTTAAGAAGTACATGAAATATTGCTGTTAGGCACTCGTAACGGACATCATTAATGCGCTGAATATGTTGAAATTATTTTCTGAATACTATAAAACGTATGTCTTTGTTAGTTCTGAAAAGAAATAAAGGAAGTGATGTTGTAACGGAAGTTCCTTAATGTCATTTACTATTGTGAATTGTTTTTTTGTATCTTAGAGATGCACCGATATATAAAATCTCAGATCAGACAGACAAAGAGTGAGTTCTATGCTTAACTTGGTCGGAGGGGCCTAGTGCAATCTATGGTTAGAAAGCATAGTGAAGACGGTAACACAGCTCTGAAGATCGCAATAACGCGCCATCATATTGACATATAAAAAAAGAAGAAGAAAACTTTTATATGGTTATCCTACTTAACTCTAATACGATTCCGTGTGCAGTGCGTCTATGGCACGTACCATTTGGTATCAACGAGATGATAACAAGGAAAACCATAGAAAATCTTGTCTTACGTAAGAAGGTAGTAATGTCTAGCCACTTACTAGGTGAGAACGTGGTACAAGGCTCTATTCAAATCTAATATATATAAAATAACAAAACCTGAAAGAGGTAAAGAAAAACGCATCGAATTTTATTCTCAGTTACATAAAACCTTGTTATTAAAAGTGCCCTGAAAACGAGAAATAAGTCCTGGAAGGAAAAAATTTACAAACCTAACACACATAAGAGATTTGACAAGTTCGTCATGTTTTGGAACCAACGCCTGTGACCTGGTGAGAAGAACACATGCTTCCCACTTTGCACACATGCGGCTGCAGGTTCGAGTCCAGCGAAGGTATGGGTGTTGTGAATGTTTATATGTTCAGAGGATATTATAACTAGTTGTTGGAAAAATGTTTAAATTGACAAGTCCAGACTTTATGAAGGTCAAGGAAGCAGCTGAACTGCAAGAAGGCAATCCGTCTAGACGAAATACCGCCAATTATCCTGAGAAAGTGTGCTCCCGAACTGGCCCATTCTTAACCGTCTGTTTCAGATTTCTTATGACAGCCAGATCTTTCCGAGAAGCTGGGAAATAGCGAGAATGCATTCGATCCCAAAAAAAAGAAACAATTCCCTACCACAAAACTACCGCCCTGTTGCGCATCTTACCATTATGTCCAAAGTGATGAAGAGAGCCATAAACTCGTAAACTCATCAACTCATCAAATATCTTAAGTCGCAGGGAATTATTAACGACGGTCAGTATGGTTTTTGCAGGGCAAGATCGACAGGATATCTGCTCACCTACGTCACTGATGTTTGTACATCAATGGTGGAAAAACATGGAAAATCTAGAACAATAGCCCTCGACATTTCTAAAGCCTTCGATAGGGTTTGGCATGCAGCCTTCTTTTAAAAAACTGGCTGCATATGGGCTTCCCGAAAAATTGCGGGGTTATATAAGAAGCTTTCTTTCAAATAGATCAATACAAGCTTAGGTCGACGGTTTAACATATGATTGTTTCCAGTTGCAAGCCGGAGTACCTCAAGGATCCATTCTCTCGTCAACCTTGTTTCTGATGCAGATAAACGATCTTCTGTCATCTACAGAGAACAACATCTTCGGTTCTGCAGACGATTGTACCCTGGTTTTGTCTGCAACCCGATTACAGCTGCGGAATCTCTTCGTCAGAGATGTCAACAAATTAACAACTTAAACTCTGACTTACACAGGATATCTGAGTGGGGTCAGTTGAACCAGGTGAGCTTCAACGCAACTAGACGCAAGCAACTACGTTTTCTAGAAAGGTCCCCGCTGGAGAACCTCATCTTATAATGTAACACCAACCAATTGCATCCAAAAATTCAATGCACCTTTTCGGAATAACGGTCAACTCCAAGTTTTGCTGGCATGAAAATGTATCAGCAATGGCTATGTCGGCATCACCTAAACTTAGTTTTCTACATCTTCTCAACATCCTACAATTTGGCTCTCTTCAAGAACCCCTCTTCAAGACACCTCAATTCGTCTTCCCAGGTGCCTACTCATGTGGTGTAACAGGTTCGCCTATTCCTGGGAAGCGCGCTTAAAAAAAAATTGAGAGGCCAGCAAAACCAACCAGCTACTGTGAATGACGTTCGAAACAAACTGATCGAAGTTCTGAACAATATGGGTGAGATCTCATGCAGTAATTCTTTCCAGGAGAGAAAAAATCCGATATTATCAGGTTTTTGCGGACTTAGATCACTTCCAAAAGTCTTTTTCTATTATTCCTATTTCAATGAGTATCTTTTACATTTTTTTTACATTATTGTTCTCAAGCTTTGCTTAGTGTCAGTGAAGTACTGGAAAATAATTTCTCAACACACGTTAACTTTTGAATGAATTTGAATTTTCGAGATCAATAAGTCTTAATTTCTCGCTAGTTTTTGAAGTTATTGAAAGCTGGTTCTGATATTCTATGTCAATTTTTTGATCTATAAGTTGTGAAAATTTCATCAGCGTAGATTGAGAATTATCGGAATAAAATGAGTCAAATTCTCAGTTTTCTAAAAATTCTATGTTTCTTCTTCCATAGTGACAATGATAATGTACTCAATTATCACGAAAACAGAGCATAGGGAGAAGAAACCAATTTTTTCACAATATTTCACCGAGCTAACGTATTAAGATATCGAAATTTGTACATGCTGGTTCTGAAGGCTTCGATTGATAGTTGACGAACGCGTACGTAGAATCGTAGAATGTCATGCAAGTATGAAAGTCCATGAAAATAACAAAATTGTTTTTTCTATCTTCACGCTGCTATCTCCAATGTTCACTCTTCACCCCCTATGTGAACCAAACACCTCCATCGTGTATCAATTCTATGACAATTTGCAACACGTTGCCACATAATTTCACGTTCAAAGTGGAGAAAAGGATCCATAAATTCAGCGACGAAATCACTAGGCATCAATAATTTTTCCCCTTACCGGTTAGTAAGCAATGTTGCCGACTATGAGAAATGGCTCGCGGAAGTTTAATTAATCGAAATGAAAATGAACGGAAATTGAGCTAATTCAGCCTTCATGAACTTCTGCTCGGGAAGTTTTCCGTTTAAAATAATGAAGTACATTCGCGGACCAAAGCATAACCGCTTGCGTTTATGCTCACGAATAGTAGCAGTTAGATGATGGATTGCTGCATCATCAGGTAAAATTACACGTAGTGGTTTCCAAAATAACTATTGTGTTGCTTTCGCATTTTATTACTATGAATCTGTATCAGTTTTTATTTCGAAGGAAACAAAAATCGTATAAAGCTAAATTATCAAGTAGAGGGGCTATATTTTCGATTCTTGAAGGATGTTTGTTATGTACATATTGTTGTTACAAGAAGGAATTTCACAAGAAACGTTTGTCTCAAAAAGTTAGTTCATCTGATTTATATATATATATATATATATATATATATATATATATATATATATATATATATATATATATATATATATATATATATATATATATATATATATATATATATATATATATATATATATATATATATATATATATATATATATATATAAAAGGCTTTCGATAGTTCTCCTCATTCATGGCTGCAAGAAGTTTTGGAAATTTATAAAATTGGTAAGACACTTCGTCTTTTTCTTGAATTTGTAATGAATAATTGGAGAACCAATCTTCATTCAAATATTTCAAAACAATCGTTAAAATCCGAAGTAATTCCAATCAAAAGAGGCATTTTTCAAGGTGACTTTTTAAGTGCTCTTTGGTTTTGTCTTTGCCTTAATCCATTATCTCACGAATTAAATGCTGCTAGTTTCGGCTTCAAAATTGAGAGTCTATCAACTGAATTCAAACTAAGTCACTTGATTTATTTAGATGATATTAAATTGTATGCCGGAACTAGATCTCATTTGAAAAGTCTACTTGAGATTACTTTCAACTATTTCAATGATATTCATATGAAATTTGGGCTTCAAAAATGTAAAAATCTTTCTGTTGAAAAGGGAAAGATCACCTCTGATTATTAAACGTTTTCCGATATCGAAATCGAGCCAATGCATTGAGGAGATACATATAAATATCTTGGATTTTGTCAAGAGAAGACAATTAACCATAGCAGCACTAAAGAAAATATTAGAAGTTCATATTACAAAAGACTTATAATTATCATCAAGAGTCATTTTAATAAGTAAAAACCTTTTCAGAGCTATTAACTCCTATGCAGTTCTAACCTATTCCTTCATCTTCTTTTGGAATTATGGAAATGGTCTAAAACTGATCTAAATGAATTACAATGTCAAACGAGGAAAATGATCTGTAAATATCATATCATATCACCCAAAGTCATCTGTTCAGAGAGTTACACTACCTAGACATCTTGGAGGTCGTAGATTAACTGATTTGAATAATCTTCATAGTAAACAGATTTTTCATCTACGTTCCCATTTTCATAATGAACTGAGAATGTCTAGATTACATGATATTGTTGTTGCTTCAGATTATAATCTTACACCTCTTAACTTGACGATGCAAAAGGTAGATTTTGATATATTTGATAATAATTCTAGAAGAGAAGGTTGGATGCAGAAGGAATTACATGAAAAGCACCCTGAAGAATTGAAGAATGATTATATTGATGAAATCGCATCAAATAGATGGTTAGTTTCTGGAGAATTGTTTGCTGAAACAGAAGGCTTGGCAATTGCGATCCAGGATCAGGTTGTTTGAGGAATTATAGAAAACAAATCATCAAACAAAATATAGATGCTTCTTGCCGTAGATGTTATTGTTCTTCAGAAACAGTTTTTCATATATAATCATACTGCTCAGTCATTGCTTCAACAGCAAACACATTACTTGTTTTTATTATTGATAATGGAATTTTATCAAGTAAAAGCCTCCCAAATTCAGAAATTCATTTTAATCTTGGAATTAAACATGATCTCATTCCCAAAAGGAAAAAATGTTACAAATATGAACCTGCGATTATTTGTAAAAATGAGAAATATAAACTTTATTTTGATAAAACACTTGTATGCTGTGAAACACAGTAGGCCAGATATCATTCTCACTGATGAATAGAATCAAATAACGTATATAATTGATATTGCTATACCCGACACACATAATATACAAAATAAATGCAATGAAAAATTTCTTAATATATGATGCTCGGTGAAGAGATAAAAAATGTGGAAAATGAAAAAAATTATTCTACTGATGAATATTTCTAGAAAAGGAGTTATTACTAGGAATCTTCACAAAAATATTGAGATTTTGGGTCTGAAGAAAATTGGTTTGAACAGTTACAGAAGATAACAGTCATCAAATCTTGTAATATTCTTCGTAGGTTTCTTTCCAAAAATATAATGAGGTAGAGTCATAGGTTTTTCTTCAATTTATACTGCTCTCATTTTATATTTTATTTATTTATTTGTATATATAAATGTTATATAATTAGCTGACAATTTTATCATATTTATATTCAGAGCAGTATTCTATTCGATCGTTCATCACATCACACAAAGAAAACTATGAATCGGTAACATTCAGTGTTACTTGACTAAGGTCCGTAAATTGAATTTTTCCGAAGGGAAAGCCTCTGACACTACTCGTTGGTACATTGATATCATTGTCTGATGATGCTATAGTTTGTATATATTCTGATAGATTGATATATCCTCATAACATTTAACGTTATCCTAATATATAATGATTCCAGGATATGTTTTGTCTATAACTATTGCCTGGCAATGGTATTAATTACAGGGTGGTTGATTTATATTTTCTCTTGAAATAAAATAAATTGATTGCATGAACAGATAAATAGGCAACTCGACGGGTTAAACCCTTAATATATATATATATATATATATATATATATATATATATATATATATATATATATATATATATATATATATACATTTTTATCAACCTCAGTACTCTTAAAACCCAAACCCAGTGGTCATCTGATCGAAGACCAATTTAGAATCTGAAATCAGAAATCTTTATTGCTCCACGATGGAATGCCTACGCAAATCATTAGTAGGATTGTCATAGTACAAAATTAATAATAAAACAATGAAAACTAAAATCAGAAGTACAATGAGTTCTATATAAACAAATATTAAAATTCAAAAAACTCCTCCAGTCTGTAGAAACATTGCCTGAGAAGGAATTCTTCAACACGACGTTTAAACATATTGAAATTTTCATTCACATCGAGACAATTGGCAATCTTATTGTTACATTTGATTCCTTGATAATTTGGAGAATTTTGTGGGACACTCAATCTTTGGAACAGTGCGATAAATTGTTGATTGTTTCTCGTTCTGTACTGGTGTACCTCATTATGTTCTATAAATTGATTTGGTCGACATAGCACAAAATGGGAGAAATATACAAGCATGGAAGAGGGAGTATTTTCAGATCTTGGAATTTAGGTCTGCAATTGTCTGACACACCTGACATCTGGTCTCATCCGAAAAAAGAACATTTCGTATATTCTCAATATTCAAATTTTTGTGCTCAATACACCAATTAAGTCTGTTAATTTATTTTTTATTTGCTTAGCTCTGGAAGTATTAAGGGCTTTCTGCAGTATAAACTCTTTGGAAGGCGTCTTTGACGTATAGTTTCGACTGATGCACTGATGTCTGTTGCTTCCAGAAGTTCCCTCTGGAGTAAGGTATGCAACGCACTAGGGTATCTTCTTGCAATTTGGCACAAAAAGCGGTCTTATTCTTCAGAAGTGATCTTCCTACGATTTCTTCTAGGCCTATTTTGCAGAGATTATAGCTCCACATATAGAGCGTAGGTTTTTGAAATCACCCCCTGTGATACCTTCATTGTGGTCGCTATATCCCTCTGTGTCACCACTTCTTGAACGAGAGCAATTATTCGACTCATCTGCACATCGGACAATCCAACGTAAGGCATTTTCCATTATGATTAAAGGCAATTTTAAAATTTTGAAATCTCACTGACAACTGATAGAATATAAGAGTCAATTAATATCACAAATATTCCCAGACGTTTTCTTTTCTGAACCAACAATTGGTTAATTATTATAGTCATAAATAAATTGAGGATATGGGCCAGGATGTGCTTTTTTAGATTTTTTTGTCGGGGTCCTGAACCGAAATGGGCGCTATCGAAAATTTTGGGAGGAAGACAATTTGGACAAATCTTTTGGTACAGCTTGATGTTTCGATTACATATTCTCATTCGAGATTTTGTAGATTATTTCGGAATTAGTTCCTAACTATTCGAAATTGGATGTACAATTAGAATTGAAATTGACAGATCTATCAATGATGTTTGAAGGTATTCCTCTTTTTTGAATTTCAATTTTATTTTCACTGGAATACTGTCAATGAATTCAAACAAAAAGATGGTCCGTGAGTATCAAATTTTTGAAACTGAATATCTCCGAACTCAAAAAAATGGAATGCGTGTTCTCACTAATGTGTCTCAAAATTGCTTCAGAAATTGCTCTCAAAGATGTCATAGAGCTTGGGGACACCCTGTATTCTAAATCACCAACGAAATCTGAATGCAATTAACTCGACACACCATCCACAACCGAAATTTTTAGTGACAAAATAGTGAATTTGAAGCGATCAACTAATTTAAAACAATGACTTTGCAATATTCTCAATTCAGAAAGAAACCAATTTAAGGTATTCGCAGTTTGAAAGAATACACCGCACACCATTGCCGAATTCGCATTGTCCTGACGTGAAAATATAACTCGAAATTAAATAACTCTTGTGATTTATAGAAAACGATTTCACCCATTCAAATATAATTCTTTCAAATTTAATATGTTTCATGCGGGTGTTCCTGCTCTCTGCTTTCTGTTCGTGACAGTTTACGGTTCCAAGATTAAATATTTTTCCAACTTTTCACTGATTCTTCCGAAAAAGCCTGACTTCAAACGAAATCAAGTGACTCATTAGTTCCGAGTGGTAGCATATGATGCAGATAGGACGTGAGCTCGCCCAATATTTTATGATAATTCGATAAGAATAAAAATTATTGTTTCATCTTTTTGAAAGATATTCAAAGACGAATACATCTGGAAAATAAGTTTCTCCACGACCATCACTGAATACAATCATTCTAAAATTATTTTGATTAGTAGAATATAAACATCTTCCTCTCGAGTTGGAATACATGAAAAGCATAGGATCTATTCATTCTAAAACACTTGACTCTTATGAGTATAGGGTAATAGGCTCAATTATAATATACTTCACTTACTATCCTACGTGTATTGAGAATTACAGCTTTTTGCATTTCTATATTAGTATTCTTATGCAATTCTAATTTTTTAAGGCTATCATGCAAACTTTTGGGTATTAACCCAGTAGAATGAATGATGACAGGAAC
Organism: Cryptolaemus montrouzieri; assembly: GCA_013387265.2. Classification (NCBI taxonomy): domain Eukaryota; kingdom Metazoa; phylum Arthropoda; class Insecta; order Coleoptera; family Coccinellidae; genus Cryptolaemus; species Cryptolaemus montrouzieri. The sequence goes on from JABFTP020000185.1 coordinate 22,829,731, forward strand.
GATATCTATTTTATCGAGGTGCCACATCTGCTTTATCTCAACAGAAAGGTCTGTGTATTTGGACTTTTTCTCCTGGAACTTGTTCAACACGTTGTTATTATTCGGTATGGCGACATCCACCACCATTGCTGTTCGGGCTCTCTTAACATACACCACTATGTCCAGTCTATTATTCGTCACCATTCTGTCAGTGATAACAGGCCTATCGTAGTATAATCTGATAGAGTCATTTTCCAATACGGGCGCTGGTTGATACTTGTAATATGGCTGGAAGGCATTCAAAAGTCCGTACTTGTGTGCAAGTTTCCGATGGATAAAGTTGCACAATTGATTTGCCTTTGATGATTGTATTGGCCAGTTGTTCGCAACCGGACATAATGTGGTGTATAGTCTCCGATCTTATTTGGCATTTTCTGCAGTTATCTGTTTGTAATGTTCCGTCCTTAATTATAAATTTTTTGAAATTGTTTGTAGCGATTGTATATGACATTTTCTGCACTTATCTGTTCGTAGTGTTCCGTCCTTAATAATTATAAATTTTTTGAAATTGTTTGTAGCTATGACCTGGTCTTGGATAGTCATAAGGAATCCTGTTTCTATTAAATTTGCGGTTTGGAAAAACTCAGTAAGTGATAAGGGTATGTAATAATTTCAAGAATTGATTCATTGTATTTTCTCTCATGTCAATTACTGATATAAGAACTTTAACTGAACTCTGATTTTCTATTCTTCATATTATAATAAAAAATTTGAAGGCACTCAACATATAATTGTAGAAAGGAGTTATAATTTTGAAGTTTGTAAACATATATTGATCATTTATGTGTATAACCTGAATCTAGGACCATGCCACTAGCCGGCTGCGATCATTGTTAAAGACGTGCATTAGCATTTTCATTTGGTAACACTAATAATATGAAAAAAACAAACCCCTTCTGTCAGTTATTGTTTATTTTCTGAGAATAAATGAACTGTGAAGATGTCGTTTTAATTATTCTAACAATTTTATTGTTCATTAGAATTTTCTTTTTCTTTTCTTGTCTCTAGAGGCCTCATCTTCGTTCTAATACCATTTCTTTTATTCTTTTCATACAAGAACAAAACCAAAAACATTTTTGTTTTGAAATAATTCGACAAAATAGAAATGGTGAAATAATTTCTAGTATTTAAACGAAGCTTTCACAGCCATGCTTTAACAATATGAGATTGGCTGTGAAAAATAACTATTAAAACCTCTATAGATATGAAACGAAAATATTTTGAAATTGTTTGTAGGTTTGACCTGGTCTTGGATAATCATAAGGAATCCTGTTTCTATTAAATTTGCGGTTTGGAAAAACTCAGTAAGTGATAAGGGTATGTAATAATTTCAAGAATTGATTCATTGTATTTTTCTCATGTCAATTACTGATATAAGAACTTTAACTGAACTCTGATTTTTCTATTCTTCATATTCAAATAAAAAATTTGAAGGCACTCAACATATAATTGTAGAAAGGAGTTATAATTTTGAAGTTTGTAAACATATATTGATCATTTATGTGTATAACCCGAATCTAGGACCATGCCACTAGCCGGCTGCGATCATTGTTAAAGACGTGCATTAGCATTTTCATTTGGTAACACTAATAATATGAAAAAAAACAAACCCTTCTGTCAGTTATTGTTTATTTTCTGAGAATAAATGAACTGTGAAGATGTCGTTTTAATTATTCTAACAATTTTATTGTTCATTAGAATTTTCTTTTCTTTTCTTGTCTCTAGAGGCCTCATCTTCGTTCTAATACCATTTCTTTTATTCTTTTCATACAAGAACAAAACCAAAAACATTTTTGTTTTGAAATAATTCGACAAAATAGAAATGGTGAAATAATTTCTAGTATTTAAACGAAGCTTTCACAGCCATGCTTTAACAATATGAGATTGGCTGTGAAAAATAACTATTAAAACCTCTATAGATATGGAACGAAAATATTTTGAAATTGTTTGTAGGTTTGACCTGGTCTTGGATAATCCTAAGGAATCCTGTTTCTATTAAATTTGCGGTTTGGAAAAACTCAGTAAGTGATAAGGGTATGTAATAATTTCAAGAATTGATTCATTGTATTTTCTCTCATGTCAATTACTGATATAAGAACTTTAACTGAACTCTGATTTTTCTATTCTTCATATTCAAATAATAAAAATTTGAAGGCACTCAACATATAATTGTAGAAAGGAGTTATAATTTTGAAGTTTGTAAACATATATTGATCATTTATGTGTATAACCCGAATCTAGGACCATGCCACTAGCCGGCTGCGATCATTGTTAAAGACGTGCATTAGCATTTTCATTTGGTAACACTAATAATATGAAAAAAAAACAAACCCCTTCTGTCAGTTATTGTTTATTTTCTGAGAATAAATGAACTGTGAAGATGTCGTTTTTAATTATTCTAACAATTTTATTGTTCATTAGAATTTTCTTTTTCTTTTCTTGTCTCTAGAGGCCTCATCTTCGTTCTAATACCATTTCTTTTATTCTTTTCATACAAGAACAAAACCAAAAAACATTTTTGTTTTGAAATAATTCGACAAAATAGAAATGGTGAAATAATTTCTAGTATTTAAACGAAGCTTTCACGGCCATGCTTTAACAATATGAGATTGGCTGTGAAAAATAACTATTAAAACCTCTATAGATATGAAACGAAAATATTTTGAAATTGTTTGTAGGTATGACCTGGTCTTGGATAATCATAAGGAATCCTGTTTCTATTAAATTTGCGGTTTGGAAAAACTCAGTAAGTGATAAGGGTATGTAATAATTTCAAGAATTGATTCATTGTATTTTCTCTCATGTCAATTACTGATATAAGAACTTTAACTGAACTCTGATTTTTCTATTCTTCATATTCAAATAAAAAAATTTGAAGGCACTCAACATATAATTGTAGAAAGGAGTTATAATTTTGAAGTTTGTAAACATATATTGATCATTTATGTGTATAACCCGAATCTAGGACCATGCCACTAGCCGGCTGCGATCATTGTTAAAGACGTGCATTAGCATTTTTATTTGGTAACACTAATAATATGAAAAAAAACAAACCCTTCTGTCAGTTATTGTTTATTTTCTGAGAATAAATGAACTGTGAAGATGTCGTTTTAATTATTCTAACAATTTTATTGTTCATTAGAATTTTCTTTTTCTTTTCTTGTCTCTAGAGGCCTCATCTTCGTTCTAATACCATTTCTTTTATTCCTTTCATACAAGAACAAAACCAAAAACATTTTTGTTTTGAAATAATTGGACAAAATAGAAATGGTGAAATAATTTCTAGTATTTAAACGAAGCTTTCACGGCCATGCTTCAACAATATGAGATTGGCTGTGAAAAATAACAATTAAAACCTCTATAGATATGAAACGAAAATATTTTGGATGATAACTTTTCTCTAAAAATGTCCCTTCAACCGAAAATATTGTTTGTCAAGCTACTATGATGTGACATAGAATCCACCCAATTTTCTCAATGGCATTGACGAGATTAAATTCGATATTTCGTCAATATTAATACAAACGAAATTCAAGCGTAACAATTAGGTAGCGGCCTGGAAATTTCATGAAAAAACTATGGAAACAAATTGATGAATTTCGCGAAATTTCACAGTTCACGCATCTCTCGTCACGGAGTTTTCCGTGTGTATATCACAGGGCCATATTTCAGTGACGAATTTAATTTGCAAACAATATATTTCCACTTTGTTTACCATCATACAGAAACTGCAATTACCTCCGTCGCATTTTGCAGCGTCAAAACTGATTAGCCAAACAATAATTAATAATAGTAAGTACAGTGGATTGTTCGTTTGTGTATGGTTTGAATATTGGGTAATTATGAGAGACAACACTGTCTAACCATTCATTATGTTGGAAAGTTTGATCAGTTTGTTGTTTTGATTGTCTCTGTGGGAGTTTGAAATTGGAAAAATTGGATTCTTGGATTACATCATTAGATTCTGAATTGTACATAAATAAGTAGTTAATCCATTAGTGCATACAATCCGATTTATCGGATTAAACAATTAGGCAACCAAACATGCACAACAATATATACTCAAAATTATTACCACGTGCAATATCAAACTGAACGTGTCGTGTAATAGTTTTGGGACTCCTTGAAGTGACTGAGTGAACGAAAAAAGAGAAAATAAGGATTTAACAGAGATGGATCAAGCCTTCCATCCAAAAATACGGTAGGGTAAGTATATTTTGATTTCTTTACTTTTCCCGTGTTTTCCGAAACCAAAATCATCAATTCAGACATGTAAGTGTTGAAAGTATATATTTCTTGCAAATACTAGCCTTGTATCCGTAGATCAATGAACAATCCTTCCTGACAAGAGCTAGTTCCCAAATCTGCCTGCCATGCACGCAGCCGCCAAGAGCAACAATAGTTCAACTAAGCAGGATGCCGAGAAACGAAGCGTTGGACTGCAATTTCGCCCTTATTAGGAGCTGATCAGTGTCGCATATCGCTTCTCAGCATCCTATCAAGCTACATGGGGGTACCCTATCGATTCCAAAAAGGACGTACCTCATACATACGTACGAGAGTCGCCCTCTATGGACCGACATGGTGAACCCGCTACCAGACTTCGAGAAAGATACGAACAATAACAAACAGATGTGGAAACGTTAAAAATTCCAACATTTGGGAGACATCTTTCGCCGCTCCGTGAATCACATCAACGGTAGAAAACGAGCGAAATAATCCTGCTGAAATAGTGCTCTGAGCCTCGGTTTCCGAGAGAATCTTGTTGGAATTTTTAACGTTTCCACATCTGTTTGTTATTGTTTGTATCTTTCTCGAAGTCAGCTCTTGAAAATCAAAATTTTGGTACCAATAAATGTTTTCATTTTCACTCTCTCTTGCTGAATTGTTGGATATCGTAGAAAATGATGAGTCTTATGATGGAATGCTTTATATGCTGTTCCACCTGAAGATAGGAAAGATACTGACTGTGATTCAGATAGCAGTGATTAGCCTAATGGAAATTTGAAGCACCTAGGACCGAAAATGTTGAGTGCTCAATGCGAATATTCTGTGAAAAAAAAGAAAATGATTCGAATGAAAACGACCTCCAATCGCAATCGCTTGAAACAGTTGCTAGCACCTCCACTTATTATGAATATGACTCGAGTGACGACGAACCATTAGCAAAATACCTACGTATCGAAAATCGAAAAGGAAGATATAGCACTAAAAGATCTAAACCGGAAACGCTGAAATGGAGGAGGAAACACCCCGAGTTCGATGCGAATTTAGCTTGTGTGGAAAAGCAACCTTCAGAAAATGCGAAACAGGCAACATCTGCCTTAGATTTTTTCAGGCTTTTCTTCAACAGTGAGCTACTATCACAAATTTTGAGACAAACAAATGCTTACTCAAACAAAAAAATAATCCTTTGAATGTATCCCCATGGAGGAGTTGCTTGGATTCATAGGTGATCTTTTATTTTCAGGATATGCCAAATATCCCAACAAAAGATTGTATTGATCCAGACAGGATGACGTGCCTCAAATTTTACAGAAAAGCATGCGACTAAATCGCTTCAAAGTGATCCTTAGACATTTTCACTTGAATGATAATTCAGCCATTGACAAGGACGATCGTTTGTATATACTCAGACCTCTCATAACATCTTTGAATAAGAGTTTTCGAGAACATGGCGGATTACTGGAAAATATATCGAAAGACGATACTATGATTCCATATTATGTCCGTCATCTTGCCAAACAATTTATGAAAGGAAAACCAATTAGATTTGGTTTTAAGAAATGGGCACTTTGTAACAGCGATGGTTACTTGGTTTCTTTCGAGTTCTTCTTCTTCAAGTGCCATGCAGATTCCTGCGTAGGCGTCCATCCTTTCACTCATCATATGATTCTATTGATTGCAGCATTTTGTGGTATCTGGACGTCCTGTATTCCTGTCCACTGTCGTATGTTTCATAGCCAGGATAGTTTTCTCCTACCTACTCCTCTTTTTCCTCCCTCTATTTTACCCTGGAGGATAAGACGCTGGAAGTGATAGCGTTCTCCGCGCAGCACATGTCCACGGTAGCCAATTTTTCTTCTTTTGATGTTTTCGAAAAGTTCACGGTCTATCAAACCAGTTCTTCTCAGTATATCCTCATTCGTAACATATACTAACGATACCCTCAGCATCCGTCGTAGGGTCCACATCTCGAAGGCCTCAATTTTATTTATAATTGCTGTTTTCAACGTCCATGCCTCGACTCCGTACAAGAGAACCTGCCAGACGTACCATTTTTCCATTCTATATCATCTATATCTTTCGAGTTATACGCAGGGAAAAGTGACAAGGTTGAAGAATTTGGAATCGGCGGCGATATTGTTCTTTCTCTAATAAATTCTGCGAGTGTTCCGCCGAATCAAGGATATTAATTCTTTCTTGACAACTACTTTTTCTTCAATACAATTATTTCAGCACTTGACATCGACTTGATACTGCGCAATTGGAACTCTTCGTGACAATAGAGTTGGTAAATGTCCTCTCACAGAAAAATCTGTTATGCAAAAACAGGAGAGGGGTACGTATGGTTATAGAACGGATAGTGAAAACGCAATGTGCCTTGTCAGAAGGAAGGATAAAAAGGTAGTAACTTGTGCCACCCATTTCGATACCATTGTAAAAACAAAGTGTTCGAGATGGTCTAAAGGAAGTAAAGGAAAAATTTCTGTTACTCAAACAAACCTTTCTGTGAATTATAACCATGGCATGGGTGGCGTCGATAAAATGGATCAATTGGTTGCTAATTGTAAATCAAGAATGCGTCAAAAAAAAAGGTGGTGGCTAAAATTCTACTACTTATTGGATGTATCGGTGACTAATTCCTGAATATTGATGAAAAGAATCTGTTCAGAAGACGAGGACTGTGCTACTCTTCTGATTCATAGGAGGAATATAGCTATGTCTCTTCTACAAACTTACGGTAAACCTTCAGAAAGAGGTTAGCTGATGAAAAATCCAATGAACGATACTCGTTACGATGGTCTCAATTACTGGCCAGAATACATTACTTCCGAAAGACTATGCTGATTTTGTGGGAGAAAGAGCAAATTTATTTGCACAAAATGTGGAGTTGCATTACATCCCAAATTATGTTTCAAAATTGTTCATACATTTTAAGTGACTCATGCGCACAATCCGATTTATCGGATGACGCTCAATTTTTTTCATATGAAAAATGAATGTATTTTGTTTGTTGATTATATTATTATGACTACTGAATACTAAAAAATGAAAACAGAACTGAACTTTCATCATTTTTCAACCTTATGCTTTAATGGGTTAATCACAATTTTAAGTATTCTTCATATTGCGGAATTCATTTTCTATTAGGTGCCAATGAAAAAACTATAATTACTGATTAATAACATTATTAAATTACTTTTAAAAAACTTCGGTTATATATTGTGGAAATAAAGCCTTCACCCTTCTCAGCAGTGTATTAAAGACATTTAAAATGTTATATTAACACTAAATTCAAAGAACTGATCTAACGTCCCCTCAAACTTAATGTATTCAATTCCTTAGTACAGAAAAAATCATATGTTATAGGCAATAACATAATTTCCCTTGAAATTTTTGTCTTCTAACATTAAAAGTATGTATCCAAAAACTCGAGGAAATAAAAGTCTTCACGTGGTAAATAACATCTTTGACAATAGTAACACAATTTCTTGAGTTTACTCAGAGATGCTCAATCTCTTCGAAACTCATCTGGAACAAAACCATTCCAGATAAAATTCGAAATTCTATCATCCAAATTCTGGTTTACCATTGGGATCACCACTCAGTCCTCTCTTACCTTATATTTTTATGGCCCATTCAGAAAGCACAAAAATTCTAAATATTGAACTGGCTAATAAACATAAGAATCTTCTAGCTTAAATAAAGGATGATATTTTGGTTGGATTTTAAGAAACGGGTAGGCAAATACAACAATTTTTCAATTTCTTGAATTTCTTAAAACTATTCATATACATGTCCAAGGTAGCCAATTGTTCTTCTATGATGTTTTAGAAAAGTTCACGGTCTATCAAACCAGTTCTTCTCATATATCCTCATTCGTTACATGTTCAACCCACGATACCCCCAGCATCCGTCCTAGGGTCCACATCTCGAAGGCCTCAACTTTATTTATAATTGTGGTTTTCAACGTCCATGCCTCGACTCCGTACAAGAGAACGGGCCAGACGTAACATTTTACCATTTTATATCTGAGATTGACATTTAGGTTTTTGTCTATCAAGAATTTTTAAGTTTTATAAACGTTGTTCGAGCATGCTCGATTCTGCATTTTATTTCTTGATCTGGGTCCCATTTTTGGTTGATCATGCATCCCAAGTATTTAAATTGAGTGACTTGTTCAATGTTTTCTCCATTTATGGATATTATGGCATTTGAGGCATCGTTTCTGCTAATGGCCATACATTTGGTTTTACGGATGTTAATTTTCAAACACAATCTCTGGCTTTCTTGATTAACCTTATCTAGTAGAGCTTGCAGGTCATTTGCACTATCTGCCAGTATCACGGTATCATCCGCGTATCGAATATTGTTGATGGAAATTCCGTTTACTTTAATACCCATGGGACTATCGGAGATTGACTCAATGAAAGCTCTTTCCACATATAAGTTGAACAACATCGGAGACAAGATACACCCCTGGCGGACGCCTTTTTTTATTTCAAAATCCTCAGTTATTCCTGCATTTTGAATTCGGATTTCTGCTTTTTGGTTCCAGTATAGATTACCTATAAGTCTGATATCCTTTCCATCCAGCCCCAAGTCTCTAAGATATGATATGAGGAGGTCGTGCTTTACATTATCAAATGCCTTCTCGTAGTCGATAAAGCACAGAAAAACGTTCTTTCTTTGGTCTTGGCAATTCCGCACTAATGTTTGGAGACTAAATATGGCTTCTCTTGTTCCAAAACCGTTCTTAAATCCAAACTGACTGGCACCACTCACTTCCTCGCACCTCCTGTATAGTCTCGGTGTAGAACTCGAAGGAAGAGTTTGAGGAAATGACTCATCAGACTAATGAGGCGGTAATCTTTACACGCTGTTGCGTTGTTTGTTTTCGGAAGTTCGACAAATGTAGAACGGAGCCAGTCCTAGGAATTTGTCCAGTGTCGTAAATATTGTTAAAGAGTCGGACTATGATATCGAGGTTTTGTTCGCTAACTAAATGAAATGTTTCCGAGTACATATCATCAGGGCCCGGAGTTTTATTGCTTTTCATCAGAGTTATAGAATGTTTGATTTCACTCCTTAGTATACTTGGTCCTGATAGCGTTGTTATTTCGTTCTTGGGGTTTCCTGGTCTGTCATCTAGGAAAAGACCAGTGGTGTATTCCCTCCATGTTAGTAGTAGTTTTTCGGTGGCCAGTATTATTTTATTGTCTTCATCCTGATGAAACTTACACTCATATTGTTATATATTCCAGCAATTTCTTTGACTTTTTTATGGAGATGGAAACTGTCTCACAGCTTGCTCAGATTTTCTGCTTCCAGACATCCTTCAGTCAGCCAGCTTTCCTTTGCTGCTCTTATTTCATTTCGAATTTTTCTTTGGAGACTTTTATATTCTGTGTATTTTCTGTTGACTTTACATTGCCTTCGTTTCTCCATTAAATCTAGAATGTTTTCGGCCATCCATTTGTTTCTCGTTCGCCTTCCGGTGTTTGTAAGGAAGATTTAATTTGTTTCCGTAAAAGCTTCTTTGAGTTTGAGCCAGTGTTCGTTCGTATCATTTATACTGCGTATACTTTCCAATTCTTTATAAAGATGTTCTTCGTATAGTGATCTTCTTTCCTCGTCTTTAAGTACTTTTGGTTCTAATTCTAACTATTCATAAAGAAATTTAATTCACTTCTGAAATAGAGTCGAACCGTTCTATTAACTTTCAAAACTTAACCATGACTAAAATACACACAACCAATTTAATATGGAATCACTAGGTATTTCATATTATTGATTGTTTATAACTATGGCTCTTTGACTACTTATAAAGAATGAAGTATTTTAATGTAAAAACACTGGATAGTATGATAAGAAATGTTTGAATTATCACCACATGTTCGAGATTTGAAAGTGTGAATTTCAAAATTTTAAGACGATTATAATCATTTTTGAAAATACCTTACCTATGATTGTCCAATGTGTATTGGGTCGAATTATTGCTCTCGTTGAAGAAGGGGGACACAGAGGGAAGAGAAGAGGGGCACAGACACAGAGGGAAATAGCTGTCACAATAGAGGTATCACAGGGGGTGATTTCAAAAACCTACGCCCGATACGTGGAGCTACAATCTCTGCAAACTAGGCCTAGAAGAATCGTAGGAAGATCACTTCTGAAGAAGAAGACCAGCCAAATTGCAAGAAGAGGCCCTGGTGCGTCGCACCCCATATTACAAAAGCTGTTTCTGGAAGCAACAGGCATCAGTGTATCAGTCGAAATGATACGTCAAGGACTATGTCCAAGGGGTTTATACAGTAGTAGGCCCTTAAGAGTTCCAGAGATAATCAGACAACAAAAAATTAACAGATTTAATTGATGTATCGAGCACCAAAATTGGAATATAGAGAATTAACGAAATGTTCCTTTTTTGGAGACCAGAATCGATGTTCGATCAGATGCCCGCCGGATTCAGGTTTTAAGGGGTCGTGGAAGACAAGCCAGACTCCGAGCAGCAAGAGAACCTCAGAAATACTAAGCGAGTAGTGTGATGTTTTGGGGTGGCTTTATGCTGGGTGACAAAATATATTTGATTTCGTTTCCTGCGAGTGTATTGGCTAGACATTACGTGGACCTTAAGCTGGAGTCCAAAGTGAGACTGTGGCGAGGTGCCCACGGTGAGAATTTCACTTTTATGCAAGATAATGCTCCTCCGCTCACCAGCAACTTTGTGCGACATTACCTTGAAGCAGAGGGAATCACTATCTTAGACTAACCAGCTTGCTCTCCAGACCTAAATCCCATAGAACATTTGTGGAATAATCCCAAAAGAAAAATTAGATCGCGCCAGGATAATCCAAGAACCTCACAACAGCTCATCCAAGCCGCCACAGAAGAGTGGCAGATTATCACCCCATAGGAGGTCTAAAACCTAAGCCAAAGCATGCCTAGACAGATTCAGGCTCGTATCGGGGCAAGAGGATGTAATACAAGCTACTGAGATCGATAAAAACACCTACTCCGTGAGAGAGCAATTTTCAATTTTTTTACTATTATTATCTGTTTCTTTCTCAAAATAAACCTTAATTTTTTTTTCATTTTCAATTAAGATATCTCGAAAAGAATCAATTCTAACAATCCTTCGAAATTTCCAAAATTCCCGAGGTTATGTTCAAAATATCGGGTGATTCCATATAAATTTGGTTGTGTGTAAATAATTATATCGGTTTCCGAATATTCAGAAAAGACACATTCCCAGATGTTATAATCCCTTTAGAATCATTAAGTCCCTTGTATCATTAACTTGCAGCCGTTAACTTCATGATACACAGAGCGTTTACAGTACAAATGTCGTAGAGTAACTTTAAGTCAGAAATTAATATAATCAAACAAATTCCATGAACAATCATTTTTCAACATAATTGATTGAAAAAGTTATTAAGAAACCTAATAATAAGCGGCTTTCGAATCTTCTATACCCTAATATAGACAACGAAACTTTGAGTTGTAAAGGATATTTATCCACTGAAATCAAAAACTATTTTTAAAACTCAATATAAAACTGCCTTTACCTGCGCACTTAATATGGGAAAATTATTGTCTAATTCAAAAGCCAAACTGAATTCATTCAAGAAATCTGGAGAGTAGAAAATCGAATGCAGTGAATGTACTGCCTGGTATGTAGGCATAACTGGTAGAGCCTTCCAGGCACGTTTCATAGAGAATACATATACAGATAAGAATTCTTCCGTTTTCGAACATATCACAAATACAAATTATATTTTAAATTCTGGAAACCTAAAAATACTTTACTTGTGTAATTGTTGAGTTTTACATTATATTTAAAACACTTATATCATTATCTAGTAAGTGAACTTCAGTTTATATAAAATCTAGTTTGTCCTTTTTTGTATCCATAACTACGAATAACAATTCATTCAATATAATTCAATGATTGCATCCTATTCGTAAACTCACGAAATATTTTTTTTACTCACGGTGAGATTGTATATTCAATACAAACTCAATTATATACATGGTCCTTCGAGCCGGATTTTATATTGTTAAGAAATCTGAATTGATCCCGAATATTAGTGCATTTTGAATATATGGTGTGTGGCACTGATTCATCCTAATTAGTGTTGCATTGCCATAACTCCTGCATGAGTATTTTCGAATATACTGTGATTGGACCAAGCAACCATATTGGATCAAAGACTCGTGCTATATTTGATAAAATACTTCGTTTCGTTACAAGTGAAGCTAATTCTTTTAGTACCTTATATGTATTTTCATCCGTTTTATTGTTCCATTGAATTCCTAGAACTTTAGTCTCCGCGTTGTTGTCATTCAAAATATCGATGGTCATACTCTCCTCTGGTGATTTCTCTTCAGCCTGTGGATATCCACTCTTGGTCGAAATCCTCTTCCAATTCTGGAGGTCTACCAACACTTCTCTTGGTTTGTCTTGGGCGCCATACCATTATTCTATGAGTCCATCCGTTTGGTTCTTGGCGGACTACATGTCCAGCCCAGCGCCATTTGAGTTCCTATATTCTTCGCAAAATGTCCGTTACGCTAGTTCTTCGTCTTATTTTCTCATTTTTGATCTTATGTATTCTGTAACATTTTCGAACTCGTGGTTACCGATACTGATTCTTAAATTTTCAGTACTCATAACTTTCGTTTTATTCAGATTCATCTCGAGTCCATAGGTCAAGGCAGCCTCATATAGTTCTTCCAGCATCGTGCAAAGATCTTCCGTATCATCACTTATGAGAACTATGTCGTCCGCGAATCGAAGATAGTTCTGATGTACACCACCTATATTTATGCCTATCGTTTCCCACTTCAAACCCTTGAATACGTCCTCCTGAGCCAATATCAATAATTTTGGAGGGATCGTGTCTCCCTGTCATATGCCTCTTTTCACGGGGATTTCTTTTGATGTTGTTTCTTCGTCTGTCGTTATTTGGATTGTGGCGTTTTCGTATATGTATTTGATGAGATTTGAACATCTACTGTCTACTCTTGCGTTATCTAGTGCTCTTAGTGTTGCCTAAGTTTTAATCAAGTCAAACGTTTTCTTGAAATCTATGAATTCCATGTGCAATATCACATTGTACTCTGAGGTTTTTCGATGAGAGTCCGTATCACTTGCAAATGGTCTACTGTACCATAGACTTTCCGAAAGCCGGCTTGTTCGACGGATTGAAAAGCGTCCATTTCGTTGGTTAATCTATTTATCATTATTTTCGTTAGTAATTTGTACAAGTGCGATAAAAGGCTTATTGGGCGGTAATTTTCTATGTTATTTCTGTCTCCTTCTTATACATGACTTATACATGGCATGAATGACTTGAGCATCATTCCATACCATTTGTATTCTTCCTTCTTTTAGGCATTTGTTGAGAAGGATCCGAACGTTATCCAACAGATGTTCTCCTCCCATCTCCAACATCTCGATGGTGATCTTATCTTCACCGGGGCATTTTTGGTTATTCATCTGATTAAGCGCAATTTTCAGTTCTTTTTTATCAATTTCAGGAATGTCTTCAGAACCGGTATAATGAATATGTCTTTTAATATATTTCTGTTCTTGATTTTGAGAACTATAAAGTTTTTGTAAAATACTTCAATGACAACTACGATTTCTTCCCTCTTGCTGACCAAGATACCTTCCGGGTTCTTTATTTTCGTCATTTCAGTTCTTCCATTTGATAGTTTCGTTCTGGGGACTTTCATGTTTTTGTTGTTTTCAATGGTTTCTTTAACTAGCTGTGTCTTCCAATCTCTCAGGTCTTTCCGAATACTTCTGTTTATTTACCTATTAAATGTTTTATAGCTGTCATCCTCTCGATTTGTTTTTCTTCTTTTTCAATTAGATGTTTGGTGTTTTGAATCATTTTGTCTGTGTTTCTTTGAGTACTCCACGTCTTCTTTGTTGCCACTTGGAAACAACTTGTTATCTTCTGAATAAGATCATCAATTCCTCCATCTCCCAAATAATCTGAGAATTGTAGTTTCGTCGTGACAGCTTTTTCGAACTTTTCTCTATTTCTAGTGAGAACCTCTAAAGTGGGATACTTTTGTTTCTTCAGTATCATTTTGTTTCCTTTAGTTACTGTGTCGAGATAAATTGTAGCTTTAACGAGCCGATAGTCGATATTTGTGTGGAATTTATTCAGGACCGAAACGTTGTTACATATTTCTCATTTGTTTATTATAATGAAATCGATTTAATTTTTCACTTTTCCATCAGGACTTTTCCAAAACCATCTTCGCGTTTCCAGTTTTAGAAAGAAAGAGTTGCAGTGATTTGACTTTAGATTCATTATTCGATAACCATTTTCTTATAATAAAACCTCCAGATTGAGTGAGTTTCAATAAATCATCGCGTAACTGAATAGCTCGTTTATATCATCAGTACCAGTCATTGAATCGTCAACATTCTCGTTTAAGGATAACACTTGTTCGAGGAAATCTCATGCATTCGTCATCAGCCAATTGTTTCAAAACTCGTGTAGCTAAAAAGGTGCCGATGCACAGCCGAATAACACTACAACGAATGCGTATGTTTTCAGAGCATCACTTTCCATTTCGCACCATAGAAACAACTCATATTGAATGTCTCTTTCATCCGAAAGAACTTGCTCATACGTTTTTTCTATATCTGCTGTCATGACCGAAATGGTGTATCCGAAATCTAAGAAGTATATCTAAACTATCATTTTGAGTGACAGCACCTACAATCAAACATTCAATTAAAGATATACCACTGCTGGTTTTAGCTGAGGCATTGTAAACGATCCTTACCTATGTCGTTGAGCTAGACTCTTTAATAACTGGATGATGAGGTGGATAGCAATGTTTTCTTTAATTTGATGTGATCTAATATCAATTACGTGACCTAATTCTAATGATTCGCGCATATTGTCCATTTTTTGTTTCCATAACTACAAAAACAATTCAATATAATACAACAAGCAATACACAGCCGGCTCGGTGGCGTATGGGATATGATGCTTGTCTCCTACGCAGAGTTAGCTGGGTTCAATCCCCACAAAGTCGGTGCGATTTTTCGGATTCTGGGAATCGCTTGAGTGTCCATCTTTCGGAGGAGATGTAAAGCTGTCGGTCCTGTCTAACAGAGATGTGTTGGACATTAAAGATCCCTTCCCTCGACACGAGAGAGGTTCAGCAAAATTCCCGGGTTAGTGAGGTGACAGAATTCCCCGGCGTGTTATTAGCCGAAAGGCAGAAATAGAGCACGTTAAAGGAAAAACAAACAAACAAACAAACAGCAATACATGATTCCGTTTTATTCGTGAAATCACGAAATATATCACAATTATTCGTTGAAAAATACGGCGTGTTTAATTAATTCTACTCATTTGTGAAACTGTATATTCGATACAACCTCAATTATATACAGTAATAAAGGAAAGAAATTGAAGCTCCTGGAGCGTTTGGAAATTAACAATATTAGAAAAACTCACATTATCAAACATACAACAATCAATTAGATGGAAATAATATCTTCTTGCTTAATCTATAATAACCTCACCCCTTCTGACCCTACTGAGTCTATCAGTAAAATGAATACCGAAACTGTAATGTAGACTCGGAGGCAAAATTAGTGGAACACTCGAAAATTTAACCAAATTCGAAGTTCGATATTTTCCTAATTCTCATCCGATTCAGATGATTTGTTCGGCAAGTTATAGATCAACTCTTCTGCTTTGTATAACTCATAAGAGAAAACAAAAAATTTGAAAAAAATTTTATACGGGGTTAAAACTGAAAGTGTTTTTTGTCAAAAATTCGTAACACCCTGTGGAATTTCGTGGTCCGAGTTGAATTGTACAATATCGTTGTCTGTCAAGACACATCTTCCTACAGTAACGCCCTTCTTGTTTCATGCGTTTATCTCTATTTTTGCAAAATATATTTAATTTCAAGTGGAAAATCACCATTTTGGACAAATTCCATTGAATGAAGAAATTGTCATTAAAATTCGTCTATCAATTTGGAATTTTCTTATTATCACTTAGGCGCGTCGAAATTGTCGCTTGCGATATTTATGTTCGAATTGAATTAGTTATTGATGACAATTTGGTTAATTTGGTGAAAATTAGGAATTCATAGGAGATAACAGTCGGTAGGTATTAAAATACACAACCGAATTCTGGGACCATTGATAAAACTTTTCATTTACACATGTGCACACCTTTTCTATCAAATATGAAATACAACACACGTTTTTTGTATATGACCGCATTTGCACTTGTTTAAAGAATGAGAGTTTTCCATTCTTTGATTTGATACAAATTCGATCGGTTGCGGTGTTTTGTGGTTCTTTACTGTTTACGATTCGAAACGGTATTTTTCATTCAGAATGAGAGATTTACCACTAACCTCAGTAGCAAGGGCAGTTATATTGATCGAGGAAGAGCGCACCTACCGCTCAGTCGGTACCATGTTGGGTGTCTCGACGTCCTTTATCCATCGAATCTACCGACGTTACAGGGAAACTGGATTGTACGTGAGGAGGCGACGACAAGGAAGAAATCGGGCAACCCGCGCTATACATGACCGTTTCATCGTCAATCAAACCATAAAAATCCTCGTCTTACTGCTGTTCAGGCACGTAACCTTTACAAGCAGTGGATAACATTAACGTCAGTGTGAGGACAGTCAAAAGACGATTAAATGATGTTGGTCTGAGATCAACGCGCAAGCAAGAGCACCAAGACTCGATAGAGCCCATGGGGTAGCAAGATTGGCGTTTGTTAGGGAGCATGTAGCATGGACAATCAATCAGTGGAGACGAGTTTTATTTAGTGATGAGAGCCGATATTGTGTGAATTTCGTGGATGGTAGAAATAGAATATGGAGGCATCGAGAGGAACGGTACAATCAAGCGAACTTCTCAGGAACTGAGCAATACGGTAGAGGGTCAGTTATGATATGGGGTGGCATATGCTTGGGAGTACGAACAGAACTGGAGGTTATTGGCAATGGATCACGTAATGCCCATCGGTATATAACAGAAATCTTGGAGCCCCATGTTGTGCCTTTTGCTCCTTACATAGGGAAATTTCCTTTTATGCACGATAACGCGCGCCTCATACTGCGCGCATAGTGATAGAATATCTCAATGAAGTTGGGATCACACGAATGGACTGGCCGTCGCGGTCACCGAATTTAAACCCGTTCGAACACGTTTGGGACATTCTTGGAAGAAGGGTTCGACAACGGAATCCAGGCAACGTTGAAGAGCTAACATTGGCTTTGGTGGAAGAGTGGGACAACATACCTCAACAGATGATAGACAACATCATTGGGAGTATGCGAAATCAAATGCGCGCTGTAATAAGAGCTCGGGGGTCATACTCGCTACTAAAATCCAATGTTTTTTTTGTGGGTCATCATGAACATTTCATCTCACGAGTGTATCGCCAGGATACACACCTGCTCTCAATTTTGGACAGGAATGATAATTATTATAGAGTGTCACACAAAAATTCAAAATAAATGTGCAAAATCAACGATTTTTCCAGTGTACTTCGAGTTCTCTCGGAGCATGAAATTGGCCAGTAAATTTCAAAAATTTTCATTTCGTTAGATTTCCGCTTCTCTAATTTTGATTTCATTTTTGGCTAACCTCCGATGTTATGCACCTACGCAAGATTAAAATAAATTCTTGAAATTTAGGACTTTTCGCTTCAAATTGGATCTCTTGTAGAAAAAATGATAAATGCATAAAACAAGAAGGACGTTACTGTAGAAAGATTTGTCTTGACAGACCATGATATTGTACGTTTCAACTCGGACCACGAAATTTCACAGGGTGTTACGAATTTTTGACAAAAAAAACAGTTTTAGTTTTGCCCCCGTATAAAATTTTTTTCAAATTTTTTTTGTTTTCTCTTATGATTTCTACAAAGCAGAAGAGTTGATCTATAACTTGCCGAACAAATCATCTAAATCGGTTGAGAATTAGGAAAAAATATCGGACTTCGAATTTGGTTAAATTTTCGAGTGTTCCGCTAATTTTGCCTCCGAGTGTAGTATAATGAAGTAATATTCGAAACTAGTCGTGTACCGACCGAGACAATAAATAGAGAAAATTTGATGAAATATAGTGTATAGTTTACCGATATGAACCTTACAGAACTTGCATCTAGTATATGAAGTTATGGCATTACTTTGAATATTCTATCTTATTCTCGGACAGCCTGTAGATAACATCAAAAATAATTTCTTATTTACATTAAAACTCAACCGTTCAATTGTAAAGGTCAATTCAATCCACATAACAATAAGAACCTCAATAAACACGTGGGATGAAACAACATAAAATTTCAAAGTTTTCATCGTATTTCGATAAATTACTTTATTTAGTTTCATACGATATCAAGTGTTTCCATTAGTTTACGAAGCAAGTACTGGTTTTCACAGATAAAACTCAAATCGAGCGATATAGCAAAATGGAGTAATAAAGTGCATTCTCCCTAGTCCATAGTACCATTTTCAATCTGCCCATCTAGCGCATTGATACTAGTAATGAAATAAAGTTACTCGGATAATTGGAAAAGTTAGATAAAACCGGTTGGCAATGGCATCAGTGGTATGTTTCCGGTTGTATGGCCATCTCTAATCTGCAGAACGTATTGCTCGCCAGCTTAATGCGTTATTATGTTTTTATATCATTTTCCTTGGATATCCACAATTAAAAGGAGTTATATGCAACTTTTACGACTAATTTTGCTTTACGATCACCCGATAAAACTAACACTGGTGGTTCGTATTATCCGAGGCTTATGCCGCCTCGATAAATTCCAATTTGGAAGTTGCCTACGAAATTATACCGAATTAATTAGGGGTTAATAAAATCCAATAAAACCGCTTGGATTTCAGTCGTTTGCAATCCAATTTCAAGTTTGAATGTTTGGTGTTTCGCACGTGTTACTCACACGGGCGACTGAAAAACGGTAAAGTTGCGAAAATTCACATTGTACTTTGGGACCAATGAGACGAGAGTCGGGAGACTTCCACCATATTCGTTAAGAGAAGTAAAAATGGTAGAGATGGATCAGTTTCCCAACGGAAGCACCTATGTTCCCTATTTCCAACAGAAGTGCAGATTTTTCAGACATTTTTTTCTAATTCAAATCCTTCCAGAGAGAAAGCCGATGCATTCCTTAGTTTTTCGAATGATAGCAGAAAGAATAAATGGAATGAGTTGATGAATGGTATGAATTTTCGTCATTCTAGTAGAAGTTCCTGGGATTTGTTGAGGAAATTAGGCAATGCTGATCCCGATATGAATCCGTTCTGTAGCATCTAGGCTTGTTAATATCTCTGAAGGTGTGAAGATTAGTAGATATGACAGGAATAGAATGAAACGAATTTTAAATAGAAGGAGGAGGGGTGCTATCACGGTTGAGGATTTATCGATTCCTCTTGAGGGAGAAGAGCTCAAATCTGCAATAAAATCTACTAAAGCTCGTAAAGCTCCAGGATTTGATGGCATTTTCTCTGAATTTTACAAACATCTAGGAAATAACGCTTTAAATTGGTTACTATCCTTTTACAATGACATACACAGCTCAGGTAGTATTCCGTTGAATTTAGAAAGACTAAAGTTATTGCCATTTTCAAACCTGGGAACAATCCAGAACATCCTAGTAGTTATCGACTTACAGCTTACTTTCTGTTTCTTTCAAAATTTTAGAAAGACTTCTTTATCAGAGGTTAGAACCACTCATTGACAGAGCTCTGTACACTTCTCAGAGAGGTTTTCGAAAAAAGTGGAATTATTTTGATCAGGTTTTAGGTTTATACACTTTCATTGAGACAGGATTTCAGGGTAAACTTAAAACAGGCGCTGTATTTGTAGCTCTCTCTTCAGAATATGACGCAGTTTATGAACTCGTTGACATAGTTCTATGTGGAAATGTTGTAAAGTTGATTGAAAACATGTTATTTGCTGAACGACGGCAATAATGTCGTCACGAGATCCTTTAGAGCATAATTTCAGTATAATGTTTTCGGTCGGCACAAATCATTGCGAGTTGGCACCCGATGAACAGAATCGACCATATCGTTATTTATTTTATAGTCGACTGAGGTTCCTATTATCTCGACCACTTCCAGAACACAGGGTGTTCGGGGATTCCTACTATCTCGATGTTGTTCCATCGGTTGAGTTGATCCATATACTCCATTTTTTTATTCATTTCGAGCATCTCAGATTTCAGCTTTTGGTTTTCATTCTTCAGCATATCCGTTAGCTTCATATAATCAGCGAGCTTGTGTTCTCAAAATCGGACAATTTATTGCCGCAAAAGTCAACTGATTCACGAAGGAGGTGTAACTCTTTCTGTAATGATACATTAGGAATCGGTCCAATCTGGCTAGTTCGTCGATTATCACTCATCGACGTCCGTACTTGAGAGGACGAGGGCGCATCACCGCCAGTACCGTTGTCTCCAGAACGAGCTCAGCAATCCTGGCAAAACCACTTGGCTCCGGCAGTCGTACGAAATACATCGGCCAGTTCTCGGCGAAGTTCGCTACGCACCTTGTTAGAATGATAAGAATGCTGGCAAAAACCACTGAACCCGATGATTTCTATCACGGAATAAAACTCAGAGTATAAGCAAACAAAAACTGAAAAATACAGAAGCTCATGCAAAAATATGTTGTCGCGACGGCAGTCTGTACTGTCAAAAAAACTAATGATACTATCGTTCTGAAACTTTGGTAAATGATTCAGCTAGTCCGAAATTTTATTTCTAAAATATTTTCACCCCAATGGCACTTTCGTTTATACTGAAAGTGTATACGAACTTTGTTATTTAATATAGAACACCCTGTATATTGATAATTGGTGCGATTATACTTTCTTTTCCGATGACAAAACACCTAACACATAAGTCTTGCTTCTTTCGTTCATGAATTATCCTAGTTTTACATGAAAATTATCCATTTTTTGCTCTTCGAAAAAATTGATATATCTCGAGAACAGCGTGACCTACCAAAATAATGAAAGATGTTTTGCAAACAAAAAACTATACGGAACATAACTCATATCCGACTGAATCTCAGTCGGTACACAGAGTGCTCTTTGTCCGCCTCACCCTTCGAAACGAAGAAACATCGAAAACTATGTTTTTTCAAATTGTAACCCATATTTTTGTTTTCAATTCATAAGATTCACTGTAAGAAACTAAATGAAGTTCTCCATACATACCCTGTACCTGAGATTTCAAGTTTCCAAGTTATGACGAAAAAACGAATTTTACGTACCAACCTGAAGTTGGCAAAAGCGGACTCTGCACGTGCATAGACACATCCTAGTGCATATACAGGCTCCTGAGTATAGATAACAAACTATTATCGTTTCAAGTGTTAGTCGAATTTATGCGAACAGAATAGCTAGCTACACGAATGGGGAAATAATTAATTTATTTTTCATTCATGGAGATGAGAGTAAAACTTGTAAGGGATTTAACGAATTTTATCCAAATATGCCATCTATGCATTATTGTATGGGGTGGCTGCCATAAAAACGCTTTTAACTCTCTTGAGAAAGCTAAAAATTGTTTCCGACTGCAATGCTTTACAATGAAGCCAGTTTAATGAGCGCGAGGAGGTTATATTATCTTCAGAGCACTTTGTGGGCCTGAAAATACCTGCTCAGTCCTCAATCAAGAGTTTACCATTATGGCACTAGACAAGTCGATCAAGTGCAGCTCTTTCTTTTCAAGACTTCTTTTGCATAAAGAAATATGTTGTACTCTCCCGCCAAATTTCATAATATATTACATCGTGGAATAACCCTACTAAAAAGTTTGTCGAGATTCAAAACTGAAACCAAACTCTACATTTACCAAAATGAAGAGAGACTCGCTCGCGTTCTGCCGCAGTGATGATGTTTAAATTAATAAAGTATTTGTTCAAAATTAACTTTCTTTCTGGTCAGTCTTTCCAGGGTTTTCTATACCAGATACATGTTATTTTCTTTCAAAGTTTCGACAATGTACTTACCATGTGAGGGGGTCGGTGTGATCGAGTTATACACAAAATTTTATTTTAGATGACAGGTCCACAGTACCTCACCACATTGACTCACAGATTTGTCCTTATTACATTGTCCTACGTCATATCTGGTGAGTGAATAAATTTCTTTCTTCCTTTTCTATGACATTTAAAAAATTTAGGAGATACGTTACAAATTTTCTTTCGACTGAAACGGTCCAGAATAAGACATTTTCATCGTCTGTATTCAACAATGAAGACAACAGCTTATTTTGATGGTAATCCACGTGCATCATAGGCAATAGCAGAGCATGATCTAAATTTAGTTCATAGAAGTATTCACAGAAATCTCAAAAACATAAACTGCACCCTTATATATTTTCATTGGTCCAAACTCTACAAGCTGGCGATCCACAGCTTCGAATAGAACTGTGTTGGGTCCTTTTCATAGAACACAAGTGGGTCCCGATTTTCTCAAAAGCATTATCTAGACGGATGAGGCCAAATTTTCTAATGTTGTTGTTGTTTTAACCGGAATAACACTTTTGGGCCAACCAAAATCCTCATATTACGAGGAAAAATCCTCAAAATAAATTTAGTTTCAATGTGTTTGCACTTTTGAAGGTCGACAGATTTTCGTATTTTGTGTATGATGAAAACTTAAATGGTGATATTTATATGTTTGCAGATAGATGGATTAGAACGAACGTTCCGTCTTTGTGGCTCCCAAGGTCACCTGACCTAAGGCCTACGGATGTTGATTTTATTTTGGGGAAAGATGAAATTTATTCTGAACTTGTGTTCATTCAGTTGAATGTGGAGGTACTGAGGCTAGCCACATCACAGGGTGTTATGCGTGGAGTAGAACTATGTCTAGCAAAGAATGGTCACCAATTCGAACAACTATTTTGAAATTTAGGAAAATATAATTCATTTCGTTTTGATATTTTTAAATTTGATTTTGGAAATTCCACAACAACTGCACTCTCAAATGTTTTCTCTCAATTTATCAATTATCGAATGACAAAAGAACAGTTATTTGTTTATGCTCTAGCCATTTGTTCAATCTGAAAAACTTAGGAATTCAGGGACCTTTTCTCGCTTGGATAGGAGCATTTCTTAGGGGCAGGAAATATTTTGTCAAAATCAAAATTCCAAATCTTCGGTCGGGTCGATTACAAGCGGCGTTCCTCAGGGCTATGTTCTGGGACCTATTTTATTTCTGCTATATACATCTGATCTACCATCACTTATTTCTTCCACTTGCTCTAACTTCTCGGACGATACCAAGATCTACAATGTTCCTTCCTTTAGTTCAAACACTCTCCAACGAGATCTAGAATTTTAATCGCTATGGTGTTCTAACTGGCTTTCACCACTCAATTAAAATAAGTGCAAAATCCTCCATATTGGTATAAACAACCCCCTGAAATATCACCTGAATAGAAAGAATCTCGACAGCACCCGAAAGCAGCTTAATCTTGGTGTAACTGTTACAGATGACTTAACGTGATCTGAACATATTCGGAATGTGTTCACCAAAGCTTTCCGTCTCACCTACCTATTCGAAAGATCTTTTAGGCGTTGTGAACTGAAAACTAGTGATCTACCTATAAAACTTATGTACGACCTCTACTGGAATTCGCTGGGCCGGTTTGGTCTCCTGTTTTGAGGAGTGATGTAGATATACTGGAGTCAATCCAAAGAAGAGTGACAAGAATTCCCTGAAGCCGCTTGGGACCATCTCATACACAGAAACTAACAATTTTCGGTTTCCCATCTTTTGAGAACCGTCGTCTCCGGGAGACCACATAATTACTTTCCTATCATTGCGATCACTATTCACCTGCGACCTCTCAAATATCTTTTCACTTAATCAGAATAGACACCTTGAAGGTCACAACTTTAAACTGCATAAGGGAAAGTTCCAAACAACTCAGCGCCAGAGCTTTCTTCCGAACAGGTATTCTCCAGATGGAACTCGTTGCTAAACAGTGTCGTTGAAGCTTCTACTATCAACGCTTTCAAGAATTCCTTCGACGAGTGGTTGACCGATTAATGACAAACTCTTTATAATATTTCATATTGAATCTTCTCTTCTTTTCGTTTTCTTTTCTTTTATAGGAAAAATAAATTTCTGTATTCATTAATTCATTAAGTTAACTATTAGTTATTTTGGTTTCATGCGCCAACACTTATAATATTGTTTTGATTTGTATAACTTTTAGAATAGGCACAATTGTTTTTCTTTCATTTTGTATTCAAGTCATAATAGGCAAACTTGCTTTTACCCTCAATAATTGTTCAATAATAATAGTAAGAATAAACTGTCTATACACGGGCAGGAATCCAAGCCGCCTTTGCCAACTTTAGGTTGCTTTTTTCGCCAATACTTTCTTCCACTTTTTTAGCTGCCATTTCGTTAACGAAAAATATTTTGGAGCGAAAATTCAGGGCCAGATAGTACTCGATAAGATCTTCAAAATGAGGTATCGCAATACCCTTATACCTGTTCAAAATCAGGGGTTGTGCTCACCGCCGGTATGGGATATGGGATTGAAGATACGGGGATGAGAAAATCGGAAAAGTCCAAGCAATTCTCCATATTTTCATTTTAAAACCTGAAAATCGAGGTGTCAAGTTTTCGTTGAACTACCTATATATATATATATATATATATATATATATATATATATATATATATATATATATATATATATAAGGAGTTTAACTCCGACGAGTTGCTCATATATCTGTTCATGTAATCAAACTGATTTCATGAAAAATATAAATCCTCCACTCGGTAATTAATACCATTGCCAGGCAATGATTATAATCAAAACATATCCTGGAATAATTATATATTAGGATAACGTTAAATGTTATGAGAATATATCAATCTAACAGAATATATACAAACTATAGCATCATCGGACAATGACATCAATGTACCAACGAGTAGTGTCAGAGGCTTTCTCCCGGAAAGTGTGAAGTGATGAACGAATGAATAGAATACTGCTCTGAATATAAATATGACAAAATTGTCAGCTATTTATATTACATTTACATACACAAATAAATAAAATATGAAATGAGATTCTGAGCAGTATAAACTAAAGAGAAAACCTATGACTCTACCTCATTAGTTTTTTCGGAAAGAAACCTACAAGCATTTAACGAGATTTGATGACTGTTATCTTCTGTACTTGTTGAAACAAATTTTCTTCAGACCCAATATTTCAATATTTTTGTTAAGATTCCTAAGAATAACACCTGTTGTCGAAATAATAATCGTTAGAATAAAAATTTTTTCATTTTCCACATTTTCTTAATCTCGTCGCCAAGCATCATAAATACCTCAAAAAAGTCTAGGGAACACTTCTGAATATCGATATATCGTATCCAGAACGATCAATATGGATGATTTTTTAAGAAAAGAACACCTGCATCAATTTCTCACCAAATTATGTAGAGTGCCGCAACAGATTTCAGTTTTTTTTATAAAAACTAAAAATGCAACAGATGCGACTTTGCTTTATAATCATTTCATGTATTCAGTGTTTGAAATCAGTTAGTTGGCACTTTGTTACTGTTGTCAGCACATATAAAAGATTCATGTTTTGTGACTCGACCATGGAAAGACGACATTTGACTAGAGAAGAGATGTTACGAGCCGTTGTCATGCTACAAGCTGGGAGTTCACAACGGGAAGTATCCAGGGTTCTGGGAAGTAGCCCAAGTGTCATCAACCGTTTATGGTCGCGTTTCAAAGGACAAGGTAGCGTAGAAGAACGCCATACAGGTCGTTTCAGGATTACTACAGTCGCCCAAGACCGATTTTTGGTTTTACAAGACAGAAGAGATCGTACTACCACAAGATCTCAATTAGCTCATGAGCTATCACGAGTTCATAATGTACAAATTTCCAACCAAACTGTGAGAAATCGACTGCACGAAGGTCAACTCCACTCCAGACGTCCTTTAAGAGTTCCACAACTGACCCATGGAAATCGCGCTGCACGTTCAGCTTGGTGCCAAGAACACGTAAACTGGGATCAAGATAGGTGGACCACAGTTCTCTTCAGTGATGAATCTAGATTTAGTTATTATCCCGATTCGGAAAGAATTCAAATATGAAGGAACCTGGAAAGCCAAACAGTCTCCAGCATGCTCGAGAAGTTGTTAGACAGGGAGGCGGATTAGTGATGTTGGATGGAGGTATACGCCTTGGTGGAAGAACTGACCTCAATTTCATACAGACAACTATATTTAAATTTCAAATTTTTTTATAATAGAAATTTTTCATTGTATTTATTTTGTATATTATGTGTGTCGGGTATAGCAATATCAATTATATATGTTATTTGATTCTGTTTATCATTAAGAATGATATCTGGTCTATTGTGTTTCACAGCTCTGTGGCAAAGAATTGTTTTATCAAAATAAAGTTTATATTTGTCATTTTACCAAATAATCTCAGGTTTATATTTGTGAAATTTTTTCTTTTGGGAATTAGGTCATGTTTAATTCCTAGATTGAAATGAATAATATTAGCGACGGCATTATGTCTTTCTAAATAATCTGTTAAAGCAAGGACTGAGCAAGATGATAATATATGAAAAACTGTTTCTGAAGAACAGAAACATCTACGGCAAGAATCATCTATATTTTGTTTGATGATGTGTTTTCTATAATTCCTCGTGAAAACAACCTGATCCTGGATCGCAATTGCCAAGCCTTCTGTTTCAGCAAACAATTCTCCAGATACTAACCATTTATTCGATGCGATTTCATCAATATAATCATTTTTCAATTCTTTAGGTTGCTTTCCGTGTAATTCCTTCTGCATCCAACTTTCTCTTTTAGAATTATCATTAAATATATCAAAATCTACCTTTTGCATTGTCAAGTTCAGAGGTGTAAGATTATAATCTGAAGCAACAACAATATCATGTAATTTAGACGTTCTCTGTTTATCATGAAAATGGGAACGTAGATGAAAAATCTGTTTACTATGAAGATTATTCAAATCAATTAATCCACGACCTCCAAGATGTCTAGGTAGTGTAACTGTCTGAACAGCTGACTTTGGGTGGTGCTTATGATATTTACAGAGCATTTTCCTCGTTTGACATTGTAATTCATTTAGATCAGTTTTAGACCATTTAATAATTCCAAAAGAAGATGTAAGAATAGGAACAGCATAGGAGTTGATAGCTCTGAAAAGGTTTTTACTAGTTAAATAACTCCTGATGATAACTCTAAGTCTTTTGTAATATGAACTTCTAATATTTTCTTTAGTGCTGCTATGGTTAATTGTCTTCTCTTGACTAAATCCAAGATATTCATATGTATCTCCTTAATGCATTGGCTCGATTTCGATATTGAAAATCTTTATATATATATATATATATATATATATATATATATATATATATATATATATATATATATATATATATATATATATATATATATATATATATGAGTGATTGTTAGGTCTAAAATTACTGATTTTATATACCTGTATATATATGCGTATTTCAGGTCTTATGATAGTATAATACATAATTTAATTTCTCATTATCATCGGGATTATTCTAAACGTAGTAACGGCGAAATCAATTAACTATTTCAAATTTCATTGAATCTACTTGATATAATATTTCAATATGATTTTCTTCTCAGATAAAATATCACTTGTTTCAACGATATAGTAAGGAAGTTATTAAAGGCGGCCAATTTCCTTCAGTACGGTGCAAAAAGTAGCATTTGAAGCAACATAAAAGATCAAGTGATTCAGTAATGATAAATCACCCTGAAAATCGAATTTGTCGAACACCTTTACGCTATTTCACTAAACAAAAAATCACCTCCTGTAATCTCAATAATACCGATGAAAGTCAACTCTGTACATTTCTGTTCAAAGCGGCGCGAATCGATTATCGAAAAGGCATAAGAGGCACGGAAGGAAAAATAAAATTTCCTGTGAAAGAGTCTGTCGCTTTGAGCGGAACGAAGAAATTGGATTTTGCCATTAATAATAAAATTTTATTCAACATGGGAAAAAAGGGTGGCACCCGTTCCTTCGGATGATCCGTCTGGGGCCACCGCCAATCTTAGGCTTATTACGAGTCGAGCTGTTTCTGCGTCACCGACGAAAAATTAAGTTTATCTCGAATTGCTGCCGGTGCTGGTGAAATTGGACGTTTTTTCATGTTGACAGCTGTTCTGCTTAGGCATGACGATGCAATGAATAGGTGTACGGCCAGGGTTGGAAATATCGATTGACAGGCGATTATGAAATTCACAGTTCTATTAAGATTAGAATAGCCGTGTGTGGGGCACTATGATGAAGTGTGGATGCATGTATTTGAATATCTAGTTAATATCTACATAACCAAATGGTTTACTTCAAAGATCATAGATCAAAGATCAAGTCTAATTGCCCCGACACTGTATGGATTAAGCTACAACAATTTCGTAGTTAAGCATGATTAATACACAAATGAAATGTTTTCTACTACCTGAAAACGTGACCTTTTAATTAAATTTATTTGAAGGGGTAAAATTCAGTAAAAAATTCCATTTGTGTTTTAATCTTCACCTCACCAAGAAAGTAACTACCTAACAAAAACAAGTACTATATTTTGAGGAATTCTACTGAGTAATTGTAATTCCTAACGCGTTTCACTACACCGTAGTTTCTTCAGATGAATGAATGTACAGAAATTATGACAACTATATATACACTCGGAGGCAAAATTAGCGGAACACTCGAAAATTTAACCAAATTCGAAGTCCGATATTTTTCCTAATTCTCAACCGATTCAGATGATTTTTTCGGCAAGTTATAGATCGACTCTTCTGCTTTGTAGAAATTATAATAGAAAACAAAAAAAATTTGAAAAAGTTATTATACGGGGCAAAACTAAAAGTGTTTTTTTGTCAAAAATTCGTAACACCCTGTGGAATTTCGTGGTCCGAGTTGAAACGTACAATATCATGGTCTGTCAAGACACATCTTCCTACAGTAACGCGCTTCTTGTTTTATGCATTTATCTCTATTTTTACAAGAGATATCCAATTTGAAGCGAAAAGTCACAAATTTCAAGAATTTATTTTAATCTTGCGTAGGTGCATAACATCGGAGGTTGCCAAAAATAAAACCAACATTAGAGAACCGGAAATCTAACGAAATGAATATTTTTGAAATTCACTGGCCAATTTCACGCTCCGGGAGAACTCGAAGTACACTGGAAAAATCGTTGATTTTGCACATTTATTTTTTAATTTTTTTGTGTGACACTCTATAATAATTATCATTCCTGTCCAAAATTGAGAGCAGGTGTGTATCCTGGCGGTAATGAAATGAACATGTTGAGAAAAATGTTCATGATGATCCACGAAAAAAAAACATTTGATTTTAGTAGCGAGTATGACCCCCCCGAGCTCTTATTACAGCGCGCATACGATTTCGCATACTCCCAATGATGTTGTCTATCATCTGTTGAGGTATGTTGTCCCACTCTTCCACCAAAGCCAATGTCAGCTCTTCAACGTTGCCTGGATTCCGTTGTCGAACCCTTCTTCCAAGAATGTCCCAAACGTGTTCGATCGGGTTTAAATCCGGTGACCGCGACGGCCAGTCCATTCGTGTGATCCCAACTTCATTGAGATATTCTATCACTATGCGCGCATTAAAAGGGCGCGCGTTATCGTGCATAAAAAGGAAATTTTCCCCCATGTAAGGAGCAAAATGCACAACATGGGACTCCAAGATTTCTGTTATATACCGATGGGCATTAAGTGATCCATTGCCAATAATCTCCAGTTCTGTGTTCGTACTCCCAAGTATATGCCACCCCTTATCATAACTGACCCTCCACCGTATTGCTCAGTTCCTGCGAAGTTCGCTTGATTGTACCGTTCCCCTCGATGCCTCCATATTCTATCTTTACCTTCCACGAAATTCACACAATATCGGCTCTCATCACTAAATAAAACTCGTCTCCACTGATTGATTGTCCATGCTACATGCTCCCTAGCTAACGCCAATCTTGCTACCCGATGGGCTCTATCGAGTCTTGGTGCTCTTGCTTGCGCGTATGATCCCAGACCAACTTCATTTAATCGTCTTCTTACTATCCTCACACTGACGTTAATGTTATCCACTGCTTGTAAAACGTTACGTGCCCGAACAGCAGTAAGACGAGGATTTCTTATGGTTTGATTGACGATGAAACGGTCATGTATAGCGGGGGTTGCCCGATTTCTTCCTTGTCCTCGCCTTCTCACGTACAATCCAGTTTCCCTGTAACGTCGGTAGATTCGATGGACGTCGAGACACCCAACATGGTACCGACTGAGCGGTAGGTGCGCCCTTCCTCAAACAATATAACTACCCTTGCTACTGCGGTTGGTGGTAAATCTCTCATTCTGAATGAAAAATACCGTTTCGAATTGTAAACAGTAAAAGAATCACAAAACACCGCAACCGATCGAATTTGTATCAAATCAAAGAATGGAAAACTCTCATTCTTTGAACAAGTGAAAATGTGGTCATATTAAAAAAATTTGTATTCTATTTCATATTTGATAAAAAAAGTGTGCGCATGTGTAAATGAAAAGTTTTATCAATGGTGCCAGAAGTCGGTTGTGTATTTTAATACCTACCGGTTGTTATCTCCTATGAATTCCTAATTTTCACCAAATTAACCAAATTGTCATCAATAACTAATGCAATTCTCACATAAAAATCGCAAACGACAATTTCGACACGCCTGAGTGATAATAAAATAAATAAAAAAATTCCGAATTGATAGATGAATTTTAATGACAATTTCTTGATTCAATGCAATTTCTCCAAAATGGTGATTTTCCACTTGAAATTAAATATATTTTGCAAAAAGAGAGATAAACGCATGAAATAAAAAGGGCGTTACTGTAGGAATATGTGTCTTGACAGACCATGATATTGTACGTTTCAACTCGGACCACGAAATTCCACAGGGTGTTACGAATTTTTGACAAAAACACATTTTCAGTTTTGCCCCCGCATAAAATTTGTTCCAAATTTTTTTCTGTTTTCTCTTATAATTTCTACAAAGCAGAGGAGTTGATCTATAACTTGCCGAACAAATCATCTAAATCGGTTGAGAATTAGGAAAAATATCGAACTTCGAATTTGGTTAAATTTTCGAGTGTTCCGCTAATTTTGCCTCTGAGTGTAGATACAATTGAGAAAATAAACACAAATGTTCTTGAGTAATAAAATGCTTATTGAGTTGCTTCTTCTTTAGTGGTTATTGAAGACAGGTATATCCAATAAAATTTAGGAATAGTTTGCTCCCTGAAGAGATTCAATAGAGATGAAGGGCTTAAATCGACTTGTTCATCAATGAGTCTACCTGAGTGTTTGTGTTTTTTGATGTCTAGCTTCCTAAAGATCTACTTTCCAAAATTTATTATCTGTATGCAAAATTTCAAACTGTGGGTCGAAAGGGTGGTTATCTTCTAGGACATGAGTTTAGCTCAAGCGCCAATAGTTCATCCATACTTCTTTGATTGACGCTCTTTCATGAACGTATACGACTGTCTCAGTCCCAACATGCCAATAGTTCAGGACCTCGGGGATGTTTCAAGTCCTGAAAGAAGGAGAGCATGAGGTTCTATAGTAAAATCAGAATACGTTCTGATTCCATCGACCTAACAGCTATTGCATTTTTTGGCAAGGTTGTCTGCTTCCCCCTGATGGGCTGGGCACCAGAGCAAAATAAGTCTGCTTGTGGTACTTAGTTAACTTAGTGCTTCTTTGCATTCGTCAACTCATTTGAATCTTTAAGATACCTCAGGAATTTTGGCTATCGAAATATATGTAGAGGTAAGCGTCTCTGTAGATCCTGTGTAGCTTCACCTGCACGAATTTGAGAATAGCGTATACTTCTGCATGTAATGGTGACATGGTATCTCTGAGCAATCGTCATGTTTGTCCTGTGACCCTGGATACCTATGCCTCTACCCATCACGGTCTTAGACACGTCTGTGAACCAGGTGAGGCCCTGTGGGATGAGTAAGGAATGGGATGTAGACCAAATCTCTTTTGGTGGATTGATAACTATTTTGGGTTCGTCAAAATGAATATCGGCTCTCATTCGATCTCCTATTGTCAAAAGATCAAGTCAGAGTTCTTCAATTTTATTGAGGGATGTAGAGTGTCCAGAAATCAGATTCCTGTCCCTCCACATGCTTCCTTTCCCTCCACAATGAGGAGCTCATGGCCGGCTTCTCCATCATTGTATGTAGATAGGGGATACCGGAAGACATCCCATGCAATCCGTGGCTATGGATCTTAAGGCTTCCGTGACTGCTGGAGATGTTTGCCTTTGGATCTTGCATATTTTATTCTGCTTGATAAACCTATCTAGTGCAGGCTACCATACGATGGCCTCATTGATCAGGAGCGCTGTTATCACTGTCGTATTTAACCAATATATTATGTTTGGTTTGAGTCCCCATAAGGGTTCAAATGTCTTTCAGCTAGTCCAGAGTGTGTTTTTCGCTTTTCCGCTTGTTTTCGATGTGGTTGTGTCAATTTAGTTTGGTGTCAAGCATCAAACCTGTTACAATTCGATTTTTCACAGTCACAGTTCTTTTAATTCAAGAAAAAATATAGCCCATGTTTCAAAAGTAATTTTCAGTTTTCTAAAGTCTCCACCATTTATTCAGGTACAATACAGTAGAAATTCAATCCTTGCAGTTTGGTATATACATCCAGTAATCTTTTTCGAAAGTTCATTCACATATAACTGATCATTCCAAAGTAACTTCAATGCAAAACATAGTCATTCGGCCTATAGCTCTTTCAAAATTGATTTTTTCATTCACTCTACACCCAAAACGAATAAAATCGAGTGACTAATCTATATAAACCTTTCGTGATAATCCTTACCTTTCTTTCACTTCATTGTATTCGAAAATTAAAGTAATATTATTTGAAATCTTTTTGGGTGACAATTCGTTTACCTTGATAGCGATAGTTCTACGTTGCCTTTCTCAGTTCACTTCAACTCACTGACAAAGGAACTACGAAGTAACGTGCCGAAGGTTCCAGTGGTCACATAAAAAATTTTCCAACTAAGTTCAAGAATTATTTCAATTCAGTTTCGCTAAATACTCATATACCCTTCTCATGTATTCACTAAATTCAAAAATAACTCCTTAACATTTTTTTGGCACCAGTTTTATACTTTAGGCTTCATTGATTGCAGTCTATACCCATTAAATTCTTTCAGAAGTCATATTTTTCTGTCAAAATTTTCTCGCCAATTTTTCTATGAATTAAACAAGTTCCACGAAGAAATAATATATGGGCGATGTCAACCCAGATTATTGGGTCACTAATGATTCTAAAACATCTATAGATCATAATCGGCATCACTTGGAAGACTGAACCTAGCCATCGGGGCTCTCTCGGTCAAACAGAGAGGGAATTTGAGGAAATTTCGTTGGTTATGAATTTTTTATTATCTCCTTAGTCCTTCATGACCATCCTTGCTATGTAAAGTCTTTCCTTAGATCTGTTTAGACATATAAGAAGTATGATTGTTGAAATATTTTTCTGCTGGTTTTCTTTTTCCATTGTTACAGATTTTTCTAGTCCCAATCCCCCTTCTTTTCACCCTTATTTTGGAAATCATGGAATGCTAAAATCTTTGGTACTCTTTATGCACACACGACACTAACACAACATAAACAGTCAAGCTACTGCTAGTGCAATAGCGACAGGGAAACGAGTTTTTTCCTCAGGTTTTTTTACTCGTTTATTGAATCATATACAAGAAAGTATGGTTCCCCTGTTACATTTCCTGAGCTTACACTTGTGTTTTTTCTGACACACCAAAATTATAGATATAAGCATTTTGTAAATCCTCTCTTTCAAAAAATAATATATATATATATATATATATATATATATATATATATATATATATATATATATATATATATACATATGTATATAAGTCCGTTGAACTGTTTGCTTTTGACGTTTGATTGAGATTGAAAGTTCGTCATTCGCGCATCCGCATTCGTCTTCTTTTCATTTCAACCATCTTGTAAAGATCACAACTCGTGTTCCGTTAATTACCTTGTTGCTGCAGCCCGAGTGAAAAGTTCGATAGTTGTGGTTTAACGAACAATTCAAGCTATAAGGCGACGTTAGTTTAAATCTGCTTGTCAGGATAGCTTATGCTACAGAGTACAGAGATTTGTGAATTTTGGAACACGCGGTTGAGGAACTCATACCACGGGTAAGACTGGAGCCAAAACCTTTTCAATTGTACCTTTTCTAAATTAGTATTTTTTTCTCATTCAATTTCATAGATCTTGGAGTCAACTATTTTCTGAGCACCTCTTGATTCTGTCCACCTCAGGAAGTCTTTCAAACTCTGTAACTGGAGAAACCGACCACGTAGAGCTTCAAGACCGTTATTTTTTTCACCTCACCTTTTACCCACCCTCAGCAGCAATAGTTTAAGCAATAGAACCGATCCAACTGTAACCTACCGACCTCGCCTACAATACCAACAAACTCTACCATCAACTATGTGACATGCGTTGGGGACCATCTTTATCTGAAGACAATCAGACAATCAAGTACCTTGGTCATTTCAATTGTTTCCATTTTCGCTGAGTTTCAATTCTATTCAGCTCAGAAGTAATTTTCTAACCATGAGAGTATTAATTGTTCCTTAGTATTCAGAAGTAAGCTAGTTTCATTTCAAGAGTGTAGTAAAGAATTTTAATGTTGTATGGAGAGTTGAAGTCTAGAGAGCGTTCTCAGCTATAATTGTGATATAGATTTTCAATTGTTTTGCCCGTTTGAAGAACGTCTTTCACCAATTATTGTATTTAATATATTTATTCATTTGTGTCGCTTGCTCATAGATTAAACAATTTTGTATGTAGGTGCCTACTTGTTAAACGTCACTTTGTATTTAATATTTCGCTTCACGTCAATTTTAATGTTACTCTTTCTTGAGTTTCCTTATCTAATTTATTATTTATAGTATTACATTTTGCTAGTTGAATTGTGCCTGTCCAGTAAAAATTAGCTTGAATAAATTTGGTAGTTTCATGTGATGAGTTTGAGTTGACAGACCTTGATCTAGAAGCTAACCCTTTTATAGATAGAGAATCCCACCCTGAGTAATTGAACAATTGAGTTCCTCTTTTCTGTAGTCGTATAGAGTGACTGATACCGCTTTCTATAAGTACTCTGGTGAAAGTGTACACACCGGAAACAACACGTTATATACCTGAATGTTTTATTTGTTTCACTGGTGTTAATTCCCTGTTGAATGGAATTGGTTAGATTGGAGCAGGCGTTGATGAACAAGTGAAATCAGATACATCAAGACGTTGTTGCAACTTCAATTCAATCAATACCTGCAATAATGAGATCTGCTATTGAAACACGGGAAAAAATAGTCAATTTTTAAGCAACATCACCAGTTAATGAATGTTGCCGCACTGTAAATAGAAAGTTGAGTAGAAATAATTTGCTTCTGTCCCGTATATCATCAAATCCATTCAAGGTTTTCGAAGAATGGATGATAGAACGTGAATAAAGAAGAAAGATCTGCATTTCGAAAAGTCAATAAAATTTTATGTGGCCAATTAATTTTGCCGTCCAGTTTAGTTGGGGATTATAGCCTAAGAAAAAACGTAATACCGTACAAAAGATAGCTGACTAAAAATGAGAATTTTCTGAAATATATTACCAGACATTCTAATAGATTTATTTCTGCAGTCTGTATACATACACGTTAGTTTGATGGCAATGAGACAATGCAAGCCATAATTCCGTTTTCAGAACTTCGACTATCTGAGAAACTAGCTTCAAGTATAATAGTCCGAAAGTTTTTCGGATGAAGTCTCAAAAATTAACTTTATTCATGAAGTTTTCACGAAGGAACCGGTTAGATGCACATATCTTTTTAATCCACTTCATTCCTTTCCATTTCTCCATCTCCATCCAACCGGGCACTCTCATCGAAAGTACGTAGGGCACGTTTCTACAATCTCGGAGATCACCTCCTAATTTCCAATATTCTTTCCAGCGTTTCCTTGAATGTTATTACACGTGGGAAATACTCGCCAAGCTTTGCACTCCACCCTAATCAAACCTGATAACCTCATATGTGCACCCAAACGTATTGTTTCTCTCGTCTGAGCCTCCTTTTTCGCAGATTGAAAATTTAATCAGGTTAAAAACTTGCGAATTGCAGTGAAACAGGCCGAATGTGAAAAGCTTTCGTAGTAGGGCACCAAAGTCCAAATAAAGAAACTAAATTCAAGAATAAGGAACAGCTATCAGGATTCCCTGGAGCTCACACGAATAGATTAAATGAAATGGAATGAAATCTAGCATGTACGGGGAATTTCAAATCTTTCAGGACATTTTTCCAACAATCCGATCTAGTCTCCAATGTAAAGACAATTCCTAGAAAGAAATGTTGCTCATATACTATGACTAAAAAAGTTTTCGGAAATTTGAAATGAAACGCAAAACTCTTAATTTACTTCAATATTCATTGACTTTCCTTCTGAATATGCTCCATTTTAAGCGATGCACATGTGCCAACTTTTTTTCCAATCATCTAAACATTTTTTATAGGTTCTTTCAGCGATGGCCTTCATCTCTTTCTGCGAATATTCTTTAATGACTTTTATAGAATCAAATCTGGTTCCTCGGAGCGGCAATTTCAGTTTGGAGGGAATAAAAGAGTCACACGGAGCTAGATCAGGCGAATAAGGCGGCTGCTTGATGGTACTTAACGAGTGTCTGGTCTTGAAGTCGTAAATAGCCGTGGCTCTATGAGAAGGTGTGTTATCGTCATGCAAAATCCACGACTTGTTCTGCCACAAATCTGGCCGTTTACGGCGAATATCTGCAAGCAAACGTCTCAAAACGGTTAGGAATCCTTAATGACCGTTTGACATTTCAGAACGAATTCATTTCTTTCCACTCATACGTCGAAGGCGCATAGATTTTTTGAAAATTTTTGCCGAAACGCCCTAAGCGAACGGAACGTTAATAATTCGGATATTTCGGAAGATGATCGGACAGGTCAATCGATCGAAAATTCAGCAAAAATGTCCCGAAAAAGCGAAAATAAAAAACACCTCTGAAATCTTGAGGTTGGAGGGGATAATTTTCATAACAAACTTTTGCAGCGATGCAAATTTTTCTTTCGCCTTCGATCGCTACCAAACCTGGATGACAAAAAAGTCTCGAGTTTCGAACTTTGCGCCGCAAAAGTTTGAATCTCATGAAATCACGGGAAAACGGAAAAATCATCGATCGAACTAAGAGCTATCGGCGAATTTCTGCAAAAGTTTGCTGTATTTGCCTCATTCCGTGAATCTCCGACGGCCAGAAATTAATGAAATCAACGAACCTCGAGCTGTCAAAATACAGGTTTCTCTTTCATCCGTCTCACATATCTTGCGATCGGGTCCGCGAAAAGAAATCTCCATTCTACGACTTGATTTGTGAATTTGGGGCGGATTTTGAGAGCTAAATTCTCGAGGAATAAAGCGGAAACACGGGTGACCCCCTCTTTTTCTCCTCACATATCCGTTTATCAATCTGACGAGGCAGAGAAGAAGAAGTTTTAAAGGGGACCGTAGGCGGACGAGCACCATAACGTTCGTTCATATCGCTCTATTCTCCCGCGAAATGATCGGATATGTCTATCATATAGGACGGACTTTGCATGAAGTGATACTCACCAAGTTTGACATTCCGGATTACCAACATCTAGAATATAGTGCTCTCCCTCTTCCAAATAACAACAATCTGTGAGATTGTTCACGTTAAGTTAACGAAACTTAGAATAATCATTTTAAGGTAAGTAAACATAATTTGACGTATATTTATCTTAATGTATATTTATCTCAGCTTACTGAAGACCCACATAGTCCATAATCACATTCTATGTTCTAATGTCTTTCAAAATAAATTAGATTCAACATTCACTAACCTCTGCAACAAAAAGGGCCACTCTTTTCTTGGTAATGATAAATTGAAACTTCGTCAAATGTCTCCAAAGGATAAATTACCTAGAATCAGTGGAAAATTTCAAATAATAAAACAAGTAATGTGTTTTTGGAGTTTTACTCAATGATTATGATTCGTAATGAGTTTCACTACACCGTAGCTTCTTCAGACGAATGAATGTACAGAAAATAAGAATGAGAATATAAATATAAATGTTCTTAAGTAATTGAAAGCTTATTGGGTTGATTCTTCTTAAGTGGTTATCTATGACAGATATATCCAATAAAATTAAGGAATAGATTGCTCCCTGAAGAGATTCAATAGAGGTGAAAGGCTTAAATCGACTTGTTCATTGATGAGTCTACCTGAGTGTTTGTATTTGTTGATTTCTAAAGTTTCCCAAAGATCTACCTTCCAATATTTATTATCTGTATGCAAAATTTCGAACTGTGGGTCGAAAGAGTGTTTCTCTTCTAAGAGATGATTCGCGTAATTTGAATCTGATTTTTTATTTGAAAAACTGCGTTTATGTTCCGATATTCTAATATTAAAATTTCTATATGTTCTACCAATGTAGAAATTATCACAGTCATTGCAATTCAATCTATAAATACCTGATTTCTTGTTTTTACCTGATTTGGTTTTATTATTTTTATATATTTGCCTTAGTTATTATTAGTTTGGAAAGCTATGTTGAAATTATTGCTACTCAAGAATGATTTCAGTTTCTCACTTGTAATGCCAACGTAGGTTAAGGCGTTGAATTTTTGTTTCAATTTATCGACAGGCTAAACTTCATTAAATGCGGTTCTACTTTGTTTTTATTTAAAATATTATTTATTAGTTTGGGATTGTAACCATTATTTTTGGCTATTTGTTTAATCAAATTTAATTTAATCAATCTATGAATAAAACTATTGAATGCTGACATTTTATGTTGATACGGATGACACGTCTAAGAAATTTATCGAATTATTGCTTTCTATTTCGGTTGTGAATCCAATTTTTGGATATAATGAATTTATATGATTTTCGAAAATTTTAACTGCGAATCTGTTCCTGTGAAGCAAATAATGATATCGTCTACATAGCGATACTAGTATAAACAATATTTACTGAGTGGATGATTATGAATTAATTTCTCCAAATTATTCATGAATATTTCTGCTATCAAAGGACTTAACGGATTGCCTATAATCAAGCCGTCTTCAATAGTATAATATTTGTTATTGAAATCGAAATAATTTTGATCTAAACAAATTTGTAATAATGAAATGATATCTTATTTAATGATAGTATTGACATGATTTTTTCTAACAATTCTTCAACTAAGTAGTACGTATCTCTCGAAGGAATGTTGGGAAATAGATTTTTAACATCGAAAGAAATAAGTTTGGAATTAGGTGGTATAATGGTATCTTTCATATTGGCAATTAGTTCGTATGAATTTTTGACCGAAAATTTAGATTTAAAATTGCAATGTTTTATTAGCAAGTCGTTGAGGATTTTTGAAAGTTTGAAAGAAGGAGCCGTTGCATAAGAAACAACAGGTCTAATAGGGTAATTAGGTTTATGAAGTTTTATCAACGAATATAATTCGGGGATTGTGGATTGGAGTTAATGAATTATTATTTTTCGTGGTCTGTAATTCATGATTTTGCTGTAGAAATTATGTTTTTAACCACTTTCTGAAATTTTGCGGTAGGATCCTTAGTTGATGTTATATAGTTTGCGGCTGTTAAGAATTCTTCAAGATGGCTTGATTATGGGCAATCCGTTAAGTTCTTTGTTAGCAGAAATATTCATGAATAATTTAGAGAAATTAATTCATAATCATTCATTCAGTAAATATTGTTTATACTGGTATCGCTATGTAGACAATATCATTATTTGCTTCACAGGAACAGATAGAAAGTAAAGAAATTTCGAAAATCATATAAATTCATTACATTCAAAATTGGATTCACATCCGAAATAGAAAGTAATTCGATAAATTTCTCAGACGTAACAATTTCGAATGAAAATGGAAAACATGTTTTCGCAATTTACAATAAGCCGTCACATACAGATATTATACATAACTCGTCGTGTCATCCGTATCAACATGAAATGTCAGCATTCAATAGTTTTATTCATAGATTGATTGACATCCCATTTCCACCAGAAAATTTCAACAAAGAATTAAATTTGATTAAACAAATAACCAAAATAATGGTTACAATCCCAAACTAATAAATAATATTTTAAATAAAAACAAAGTAGAATCGCATTGAATGAAGTTTACCCTGTCGATGAATTGAAACAAAAATTCAACACCTTAACCTACGTTGGCATTACAAGTGAGAAACTGAAATCATTCGTGAGTAGCAATAATTTCAACATAGCTTTCCAAACCAATAATAATTTAGGCAAATATATAAAAATAATAACACCAAATCAGGAAAAACAATAAATCAGGTGTTTATAGATTGAATTGCAATGACTGTGATAATTTCTACATTGGTAGAACACATAGAAATATTAATATTAGAATATCGGAACATAGACGCAGTTTTCAAATAAAAAATCAGATACAAATTACGCTCTTAGAAAATAATCACTCTTTCGACCCACAGTTTGAAATTTTGCATACAGATAATAAATATTGGAAGGTAGATCTTTGGGAAGCTTTAGAAATCAAACACTCAGGTAGACTCATCAATGAACAAGTCGATTTAAGCCTTTCACCTCTATTGAATCTCTTCGAGGAGCAATCTATTCCTTAATTTTATTGGATATATCTGTCATAGCCAACCACTTAAGAAGAATCAACCCAATAAGCTTTTAATTACTTAAGAACATTTATATTTATATTTTCATTCTCATTCAAAAACACCTTACTTGTTTTTATTATTGATACTGGAATTTTATCAAGTAAAAGCCTCCCAAATTCAAATGAAAATTTCAAAATACTGATTAATGACAACTTTCAGATAATAAACAACCAAACTGATCTATGTTAATATAAAACTTTCGATATACTCAAATAATAACTTTTTTTCGATAGTTGTAGAATATAGTCCTAATATCTAGTTTTACCAAATCCAAATAACGACCTATTTATATAGATCGATCAAAGATATGTATTTACCATTATAGCTTACATGGCGAGTCAATATTCCTCAATATCCTATATATATTAGTGCTAGGTAAAATCGATAACAACATTGATGTATAACACCCTTACAACATGCTTAAGTCTGGATTTAAATGTACAAGGAGGCACACATAACACAAACTGGTCCCACATATCTTAATCGTTGAATATAATGTCAGGTATCACATCGTACCCCAAAGTATATCTCTTTCATGGACCGAAAGGTTGAAATATGAACACTCGAAAAACCCCGCATTTAAATTTTACGAAAATCGAATACTGACAAAACACTTTGAAGTTTTCCGTATTCTCGCATGGTCAGAAGGCTAAAGCTAAGATCAATTTAGCCTATGAAGACTTCATTCGTGCATCTGAAGAGAAAATCTCCAATGACCCCTCAGATTTCTGGTCCTTTCATTCAGAACAAAAAAAGGACTTTCGCGTATACTTGGGGAAATGCGGTATCTTATAAAGGAACTGCTGATATTGCCGGTGCGTTAGTGTAGTATTTCAGTAGTGTTTACGATACAAGAGGTGACTACGAGACGGTTAGTGATGGTGGTGCTTTCAACCAGAATTCTGTGCATTCGAATGTAAATACTGAGAATGACATAATATCCTCTGCAAAGAAACTGTCAAGTAAGCTGCTGGCTCGGAAGGTATACCTAGTTTTGTAGTGAAAGACTGTATACAAGTTTTCGCTCATCCATTCTCTCATATATTCAATTTGATCTTAAGAATCCGTCGAGATGGAAAGTAACGATAATAATGCCTGTTTTAAAGAAGACAGACCCCGGGCTTGTTGGTAATTATAGGCCTATTGCTATTTTATGTAATTTTTCAACACTGTTAGGAATGATTCTGTACAACTGTATTTATTCCTGGATTAGAGTTAGAATAAACATTGAACAACACGGTTTTATGTCTGGTAAATCGAGCACTAGTAATTTAGTCGTTTTTTCACAACACATACTTGAAGTTTTGGATCGTGCAGTCCAGATCCATGTTATCTTTACAGATTTCCAGAAAGCGTTTGATAGGGTAAGTCATCAGACACTTTTGCATAAGGACCCGATTTGAACTTTCGGATGCCTTTGTAGCTCTCCTCAAATCTTATCTTGTCGGTCGGCGGCAGTTTGTTCAACTAGAAAGTTTTCGTTCGTGTGAGTTTGAGGATTCCTCTGGTGTTCCTTCTTCTTCTTCTTGGTGCCTTATCCGGTTCGGACGTTGGGGATTAACATAGCTATTCGTATCTTGTTAGCTGCACTTCTGAAGAGCTGTATGGTAGTGAGCCCGTACCACTGACGCAAATTATGCAGCCAGGAATGTCTTCGTCTACCAGGGCCTCTCTTGCTGTCCGTTTTACCCTGCATGATAAGCTGGAGGAGGCGATATTTTTCGTGACGCATTATGTGTCCAAAGTACTCCATTTTACGTTTTGTCGCGGTAAATAAGATTTCTCTCTGTTCATAAAACCTACGGAGGACCTTCTCGTTGGTAATTTGATCCGTCCATGATATGCGTAGAATGCGGCGGATAGATAGATCTCTACTGGTGAATAATGGTTTCATGTTGTTG
Organism: Cryptolaemus montrouzieri; assembly: GCA_013387265.2. NCBI lineage: Eukaryota > Metazoa > Arthropoda > Insecta > Coleoptera > Coccinellidae > Cryptolaemus > Cryptolaemus montrouzieri. The sequence goes on from JABFTP020000185.1 coordinate 22,872,816, forward strand.
AATCCTGTTCGTGCTTTCTCAATTCTTGTTTTTATCTCCATAGACTGATCCCAATCTGAACTTACGAAAGATCCAAAATAGGAGTACTTGTTGACTAGTTCCACTGGTTTCCTGCCTATTATCAGTTGTTCCCATTGTTGTGGTCGTTTACTAATACGCATCCACTTAGTTTTCTCAACGTTGAGCTTCAAGCCAAACTGTTCACTAACAACTCGCACTCTCTCCACTAGTTGCGGCAATTCGTTATCGTCGCTGGCAAGTATAACTGTATCATCAGCGTATCTGATGTTGTTGATCAGTTCTCCATTCATCTTTATACCTGCCTCTACCTCGTACAGCGCTTCCTTGAAGATCTCTTCCGTGTATCTGTTGAAGGGAAGGAGGGGATAAAATGCAACCCTGACGCACGCCTTTCTTTATTTCGATATCTTCCGTGAAGATATTGTCTACTTTGACCCGACAGGTCTGCCCCCAGTAGAGATTTGTTATAACTCTTACGTCTTTATTGTCAAGACCTGCTTTATGTAAGATGGATACGAGTCGTTCATAGTTGACGCTATCGAATGCCTTAGCAAAGTCGACAAAGCAGAAATATACATCTTTATTTGTGTCTCTGCAACGCTGGATTAAAACCTGCAAAGCAAAAATGTTCCACAAGGCTCTAATCTCAGGCCTGTTTTATTTATCATGTTCATAAATGATTTCCTGGAGATAATTGATATTTTTAAGTTGATGTACGCTGATGACTTTTTCTTGGAGGTGAGTAACGCACGTATCTGACTGGTGCCTGAGCAATCGTCTGGATCAGAATGCCTCTAGGTGCAGTGTGGTGATTATACTCAAATTTTCGAGTATAAAATGAAAGAAACTGTTCTGAGGCGCTCTAGTTAAACTAAAAACCTTGGTATCATATTTGAGCAAAAGTACACCTTTATATCACATGTCAATAATCTTTTCTCATCTGCTACCAAACTGTATGGTTTCATAATACGTAACTGTGAACTATTTACAAATTCTTTTACTCTCATCCGCCTTTTTAAAAGCCTTGTCGGAAGCAAGCTTGAATATGGGTCGATTATTTGACATCCCATTTATTTTTGTCATTCATATTATCTGGAGGCCATACAGAGAAAGTTTGTTAAGTACCTTGCTTGGGGAGAGGATGGTATCTATCCAATGAGAGGATGTGATCACGACACACTCTTGGCTAGATTTGAGATAACAACTCTCAATCCTAGAAGGGGCCTTCTCGCTTTGAAGTTTTCATTTGGTTTGCTACATAATAAACTAGATTGTCCCCCTTTGTTAGCTATACTACTCTTTGCAGTGCCGATATTGTGCTCTAGAGGCGCTCAGATGATTTTACTTGTAATATCTAGAACTAATACTCCTGCACGTAGGTTGAAACACTAATGAAAGTACGTATGGTAGGTCATCAATGCCTTCTTGTCATGGACTTTTTCTTTATTCTTAATGTCGTGTATATAACCGCTGATAATTTTCCACCTAGTGAATCAACGGGATCCGCCCACCATACCACTCTATACAATGTGGAGCCCAAGAACTTAAAATTATCAGTTTTGCTCAAATTTTTCTGTGTTAAACGTAGTTTTTGTGTCTTATCAACAATGAGACATAAGTTGCTTGCCTTTAACTTTACTTTGGCATCAATCAGAGCTCTTCCACACTTCAGATTCTGTTCTTAGGCGCTTTTCACCCAGTTCATTAAGGTCATATCATCATCAAACAAGACTGTGCCATCTACAATATCTTCAATGTACAACCCAAATAAGGTATAGATTTATTATGTTGATTGGGGAGCTCGTTACTTGATGAAAATCGATATACATATTTTCAATGGAATAAAACTAAATTATTTAGATTTTCACTATATTAACAAAACTATGACCGGTTTCACCACTGTGGCTTCATAAGATAGATACAAACAAATGAACAGAGTTATTCCATATATATTAGTCTTATTTCCTACTTAATATTACAATTCAATAGGTACAAGAGGTTGGAAAACCCATCGGAGTTGCTAACTTTATGAATTGAAAAGATTGAGTAAAGGAGAAGGATTTAGATCTAATTGACTATTAAGTAACCTACCTGAATTCTTTTCTTTGATGATCTCTAAAATTTCCAATAGATTCAGTATTTGTCTGTTATTTTCATTGTGTAAAATTTTGAAATCATCATTAAAATTAGGGTTTTCTTCTAGTAAGTGATTAGAATAATGGGAATCTGATTTATGATAATCAAAACTATGTTTGTGCTCGGATAATCTAACTCTGAAATTTCTGAAAGTTCTACCAATATAAATTTAATTACAATCCCCGCAAGACACATTATAAACACCTACCAACCAAAAATATAAACTTTTCATTGAAAACCCGCAATCACCAAAACTTTACTCCTCGTCAAACTTCATAAAACAGGGTATCCCATTAGACCAGTAGTTTCATATTTTCAAGCTCCAGCTGCAAAACTTTTACGCATTCTCATAGACATCATTCGACAGTACGTTAATTTTGAACTTGAATTCTTAATCAAAACTCTTCAGTCCTAATGAATAAGATTCAGCACACGATACTACCACCGAACGCTAAACTTATGTCATGGGATGTAGTAAATCTCTTCCGTAGTGTTCCACCTAGTGATACAGTGAAACTCATCAAGAATGCCCTTCAAATTAATAAAGTCAATCCGATAATTCAATCAGAAATCTTACACCTTTTAGAAATTTGTTTAGAACAAAACTATATTTACTTCAATGGAGTATTATATAATAGTGAAAAAGGTTTAATCATGGGTAATCCTCTGAGCCCTCTGCTCGCTGAAATTTTATTGGATTATATTGAAAAAACTATTCAAGAACATCCGTTATTCAAACACTTCATTTATTGGTTTTGATATGTCGACGATATCATTTGTTGTTCACTGGCCCAAACAGACAATTAGAGTCATTCAAAACATTCATTAACAAAATTCACGATAATATTAAATTCACGTTAGAGATAGAAACAGAAAACTCCATTAACTTTCTGGATTTAACTATTACTAAAAATAACGGCAAACATGATTTTTTATTTTTCATAAGCCATCGCATACAGATATTACTATCCACAGCTCATCTACATATCCTTATCCACATAAATTAGCAGCTTACAATAGTATGGTACATAGACTCATTAATATCCCAATGGCACAAAATAATTTCATAAAAGAGCTAAATATAATTAAACAAATAGCAGTCAATAACGGTTACAGTCCAACTATGATTGATAACATGATTTCACGCAAAAATTTCAAAAAGCAATCCAGGAAGTATTTCCAAGTATAAAAAGTTCTAACACAAAATACAACAGCTTAACTTATATTGGTAATACTAGTCTAAAATTAAAATCATTCCCTCGCATTATAATTACAATAAAGTATTTCGAACTGATAATTCTTTAGACGGACATATCAAAAACTTCAAATCTAAAATTGATAAAAGTAATAAATCCGGTGTTTATAAACTGTCTTGCGGGGATTGTAATAAAATTTATATTGGAAGAACTTTCAGAAATTTCAGAGTAAGATTATAAGAGCACAAACGTAGTTTTAATTATCATTAATCAGATTCCCATTATTCTCATCACTTACTCGAAGAAAACCATAATTTTAATGATAATTTCAAAATTTTACACAATGAAAATAACAGACAAAAACTCAAACTATTGAAAATTTTAGAGATCAACAAAGAAAAGAATTCAGGTAGATTATTTAATAGTCAATTAGATCTAAATCCTTCTCCTTTACCCAATCTTTTCAATTCATAAAGTAAACAACTCCGATGGGTTTTCCATATCACTTGTACCTTTTGTAATATTAAGTAGGAAATAAGACTAATATATAAGGAATAATTCTGTTCATTAGTTTGTATCTATCTGATGAAGCCACAGTGTGGTGAAACCGGTCATAGTTTTGTTAATATAGTGAAAATCTAAATACTTTAGTTTTATTTCATTGAAAATATGTATAGATTTATTTTCACTTCGTACTTGGTTTTCATACTGTCCAACGATGAAAGACAGTTCAAAACCGCGGAAACAGTGATCTATTAAGTTAAGATAGGATGAAGTTGGACCTGATAGTTTCAGACAGACTCTTTAACATGCACCCTCGTAAGTAGTGGTCACAATCAGCTTCCGCTTACAACTGAAAAGCAGATGGTCAATATACCGATCACTTAATCGCAGATTTAGATTCCTTTCATATTTCTCCATTGATCGCAATGTAAGCCGTTAATCCCGATGCAAATTCGCTGGGACCTCTTTCCTCCCGATTGCTTCATTATGTCGATGTCATCGTCCCGCAAAATCCTTCTGGATAATTCCCAAGAAAGCACGAGTTCCGATTCGTTTCTGATTAAAGGTGGCGCCCGTGTAAAAGGAAGCCCGAAACGAACTACAAATCGAAGTTTGATTGGAATGAAATGTTTCCTAATTGATTTTCCAACACTGCCACTAGTATATCTGAAACTTTCTGTATCGCTGTCGCGGAAACCTATTCAGCTAGAACTAATTGGAAATTCTTATCGCACCTGATTCCTAATATGTCTCGTACTCGGAAACTTTCAAAACATCGTCACACGTGAATCACGCGTTACCAGACGTTTGTAGAAAATGTTGACATATGAGGTTTAGAGCGAAGCGGAGAATTTGAATTTCACCGTCATTCTCCTACCAAAAAGATTGAAATATGAATATTGAAGACTCGTAAATCCAATAAGTCACAACTGAAACAGGTACTACTGCAAATAACCACAAAAATGTACTTGACTTTTCTACTAATTCGTATTGAGTTGTGAGTGCCAACTATGAAAAGAATATATAGATAAAATGAAACAATTTTGTCTGATTTCCACAATGTTTGATTTTAGTATACAAGACCTGTTTCGTCAGTTACATCAGTTTCATTTATGTAGAGCTGATACATATGAGGAACAATGTGCAAATTATACTAATTTAGAATGTTGAGTAGTGAGCAGTGATTCAATTCCAATTGGCTATTGAGAGTGTTGAGGTGTTCAGGTTTTCACAGACTGTTGATTTCCACACTTTCCATAACTTCAAAGAGAAAAAATTAACTCAAATAATAAATTTCTCACGCAAAACTGACAAGTAAAATGGGTCATGTTCTTCTACCAACAAGATTTCAAGTAGCTGCAGTAATAAACCGTCGAGATCTATCCTGCCTGTACATTGCTAGAAATGTCAATATTAGAATCAAAAAACTTATCGTAATTACATTGCTAAGAAATCCAATTCATCTTACATGAATCATTTGAGTGAAAAATCACATGATTTCGACCAACATTTACAAATTTTGATTTGCAGTATAAAAATTGGGGAAGTTCTGAAGAACAAGACCGATTTTTGTGCCAAATTGCAAGAAGAGACACTAGTTCGTCGAACCCTATACTCTTTCTGGAAGCAACACGCATCAGTGTATCAGTCGAAACAATACGTCAAAGTCTTCGTTCAAGAGGTTTATACAGCAAAAGGCCCTTAAGAGTTTCAGAGCTAACCAGACAACAACAAATTAACAAACTCATTTGGTGTATCGAGCACCCAATTTGGAATATTGAGAATTGGCGAAACGTTCTTTTTTCGGATGGGACCAGAATTGGTGTTCGATCAGATGACCGCCGGAATCGGGTTTTAGGGGTTGTGGAATACAATCTTGACTCCGAGCAGCAAGACAAATGCCGAAATACCAAGAGGGCAGTGTGATGTTTTGGGGTGGCATTATGCTGGGAGGCAAAACAGATCATCTTAAAACAGAGGGAATCTCTATTTTGGACTGACAAGCTTGCTCTCCAGACTTAAATTCTATTGAACATTTATGGGATAATCTCAAAAAGAAAATAAGATTGCGCCAGGATAATCCAAGAACCCCACAACAGTTTATCCAAGCCCCCACAGAAGAGTGGCAGAATATCTCCCAAGAGGAGATCGAAAACCTATTCAAAAGCATGCCTAGACGAATTCAGGCCTGTATCAAGGCAAGAGGAGGTAATACAAGCTACTGAGGTCGGGAAAAAAACACATACTCCAAGACAAAACAATTTTCAATTTTTTTACTACATGCTGAACAGTCTCTTATTTTCTTTCACTTTTATTTATTTATTTCATTTTCAATTGATATATCTCAAGAAGGATCAATTTTAACAATCCTTCGAAATGGAATTATGTGATTTTTTGATTCAATTTATTCAAAAATTGCGGATTCGGTTATGAGGAGAGACGTTATTTGAATCTTGATTTCCAGACTTAATTAATTAGTATTTTTTCTTGACATTGAATAGCAAATTGGTTTTGTAGGAACCACTGGAAAAGGAGGTTCTCAGATCAAATTTTGAAACATAATTGCAGATGTTCTCAGAATGGGGACTAGTGTAAGTTAGACATGCGTATTTATTTTTTTTTTTTTTGCATTTCAATAATGGAATATAATAATTGAGAAATTTGTTTTTGTTCTTTACGTTCAAAATTACTGTTCATGTGGGAGAGTAGAATATTATTATTTGATGCAATTTTCATAATGATATTGATTTCCATATTAAAGTCTGTAAAGGATAGGAGATGGAAAGGGCTCTATGAATCATTGAATTATAAACAGGTAGTTTATGTATAATGTGTTTGAAAGAATCGATTGTGATTGATGAGGCTGTATTTGTTTCTTTTTATGTATGTTGAGGAAGAGATTATGATTTAGTTTGGGAAATTTATGGAATTTATACGTCCAGATTCAGCAGTGAAAGTAAGTTCACAATGCATTTTATCAGAAAATCAAAAACTGGTATTTTGGTATGTTTGAGCCTCAAAAAGCGACAAGAATACCATTAACGTATCTGTACCAAGAAATGAAATGTGTTCGTGTGAAATTATTATTATTATTATTCATTATGGATTTGTCAAGATTTTTCATGAAAATATCTGCGACTAACGGACTTAGTACGGATCCTATGAGGAGTCCTGAGTTCGGTTAAAAGTTTTGATTAAAATCGGTCTTTAAAAATTCAAAAAATTCATCTATGTGTAATGTGTGGTCAGCTGTTATTTCCGTAGAAGATTTCTTCATTATAGACAGACATTCATCTCTTGTAATGTTTTGGTGCATATTTTTCATAGCAAAACATAAAAATTTGAAATTGAAAGTTTTTGGAAAGTTACTCTATATAGTCTATAGAATTGAAAATGGTATATTGCGGATGAAAATTGGTGAATTCGATGAATGTGTTATTAAAGAATTTGCTAACGCACCTTCATGTGTATTTTTATTAGATACTTTGTGCAGTTTGATTGAATTGTATATTTTTGGAGCTTATAACTCAAGCTTCTTGTTTTCCCATTCTTGATATGTCAGATGAATCGATTGTTCAAATTCTTGTCTTCTTCTTCTTCTTCTTCTTCACCGTGTAGAAGGCGTAGCGCCTGTTCAGTTCCGGTTTCCTGCAGCAGTTCTTGTGAAGTTGATTGCCAACTGTCCCGGCATCGTTTTGGTGGTCGTTCAACGGGTCTTCTTCCGTGTGGTTTGTTGTTATATACGATTTTGGCTATTCTATCTGTGGTCATTCTGTTTACATGCTGGTTCCATTCTCTTCTTCTTTTTCTTACCCATCTTACAATATCGTCTGTTTCACATTTTCCCTTATGTCGGTATTTCTTTGTCTGTCATTCAATGTGTAACCGGTTATAGTTCTTAGCGTTTTCATTTGTGTTGTTCTTAGTATCCTCTTTGTTACCGACGTTTCCGCTCTTGTTTCTGCCCCGTATGTCATAATTGGTCGCACACATGTTTTGTAGATTCTGGATTTGCATGGTATACTGAGGTGTTTATTTCTCCAAATTGGTTGTTTAAGATGTCCCGATACTACAGCTGCTTTGTTCACTTGTCTCCTCACTTCATCTTCAAGGTATCCTGTGCTTGTTATTTTGCACCCTAAGTATTCGAATGACATGACTTGGTCTATAGTGGCGTTGTCTATTGTTAACTTGCAGCGCAGAGGTTCCTTAGCTATGGTCATGCATTTTGTCTTACTTGTTGAGATTTCCATATTGAAATTTTTTGCGCGTTTGCTAAAGGCGTATAACATTCTTTGTAGGTCGTCTTCTGATTCTGCAATGAGTACGGCGTCATAGGCATAGCATAAGATGTTAATTTTGTAGGTTCCCATGCGGTATCCTAGTCCCAAGTTTTTAACGGTCTCTACAAGTTGGTCCATGACAGTATTAAATAGTAGAGGGCTAAGACTATCACCTTGGCGGATGCCCGACGTTGTTCCGAAATGCTGCGTTAGGGTGTGGTTTGTTCGTATTTGCGTTGTTGTATTAGTGTTCAGATCTTTTATGAGTCTTATATATTTTTGGGTACCTCTTTGTTTTCCAGTATCTTGATTACATCCTTCAGTTGGACTCTGTCAAAGGCCTTCGTTAAGTCTATGAAACAAAGATATGCTGGAGTGTTATATTCAAGAGACTTTTCTACTAATTGCCTTGTTATAAATAGTGCATCGACCGTGGACCGGTTTTTTCGAAAGCCTTGCTGCTCTTCGCTGATTGGCATTGTTGACGTTATGTCATAGGCAAGCATCTTTGTGAGCAGTTTCACAGAGGTGCTTAATAAGGTTATTCCGCGATAGTTGGCAGGATTTGTTTTGTACCCTTTTTTAAAGATAGGCACTGTTACACTTCTTTTCCATTCTTCTGGTATTTTTCCGTGTTGAATTATGATGTTAAACAGTTTTGTGTACTCTACTCTCATGGCTTCTCCGCCATATTTGATCATCTCATTTGTTATCTTATCTTCATTTGGAGCTTTCCTATTTTTAAGTTTACTTATTGCCATAGCTACTTGCTCCTTCGTGATTGTTACCGGTTCATTTATAATGTCGTTTTCTAAGTCTTCTTCTGGGGTTCTTCTTCATATTCTGATTCGGTGTAAAGATTTTTGAAGTAATCTTCCCATGTTTCGTTTGTGATTGTTTTCAGTTGTATAGTTTCATTGGTGTCCTTTTTCATACCCCTTAATAATTTTCAAATTCGTTTTTGCGCTCCGTATATATCCGCTTCCATTTCAGCACTAAATCTCTGCCAGTATTCTTCTTTAATTTCCCGAACTCTGTTATTCACCCTATTTCTTATTTCTATATATCTATTTCGGTTCTCTGGTGTCGGATGGTTCTTATATTCTAGATATATTTGTTTTTTTTCCTTTGTAATGTTTTTGACTTCAGTGGTGAACCAGGGTTTATTATTAGGTTTGCCGTTCTGTGATACCGTGCGGGTTCCCAAGGCCTCTGTGGCACCCTTGTGTATGTTTTCTTTTAGTTTGAGCCATGCTATGTCGGGGTTATCTTGCTGCAATATTGGATTACGAGTTATATACTGTTTGCAAAGGTTTCAATAAAGTTGTTTTGTGCTCTCATTGTTGAACGATTCTACGTTATATTTTTCAGTTTTTACAGGTGGTGTTTTCTTTTTTAATTGAGTTGTCATCTTCAGTTTCCCTAGAACGAGCTTGTGGTCTGTTCCAATGTTAGCTGATGACAAAACTCTTACATCTAAGATTTGTTGGGGTAGAAACATTCGGTTAGTGATAATGTAATCAATTATGGATTTGTTGTTTTGGTTATCGTAGAAAGTATATTTGTGCTGTTCTTTGTGAGGAAAAAAAGTGTTATTAATTCGCAACTCGTTCTGTGCACCAAATTCCGTCAACATTTCGCCGTTTCTGTTAATTACGTCTTCGTTATATTTTTGTTTTACCCCGTTTACTACTTCGTTACCTACTCTAGCGTTAAGGTCTCCTAATATGATTATCTTTTCTTTAGTTGGTATTTTATCTAGTTGAGATTGAAGACTTTCATAAAAATCTACCGCCGCTTTCTCTGGTTTGCTTATGTCAGGTGCGTATACTGATAGGATATGTAGCGGACGGTCGAACGACATTGTGACTTTCAGGATTCTATCGCTAACATATTCTACGTTGACCATATTTTCTTCGAATTTTTCATGTACTATAGTCCTACTCCCGATGTTGCTCTTTGGTCTTTTTCTACTCCAGAGTATACTAAGATGTAATTGTTTAATTTTGATAATCCTCTTCCCTTCTTTTTGGTTTCGGCAAGTGCACATATATCTATTTTGTGTTCGTTCATTTCAGGGATTATTTCGTGGTCTTTGGAGAAGAGTTTTTATGTTCCAGCAGGCTATTCTTACTTGATGCTTCTTCCTGTAGAGTTTATTCCTATTTCGCGCACGGGTCGTATTCCGTGTTTTCTGTCCTTGTTCCGAGGCTGCATCTCCGGTGCTTTGAGCAATGAATTGTTTTACCCTAGGCAGGTTGCTAACCTTTCCTAGGAACCCTCCTCCTTGATCCAGGCTTGGGACCGGCATTAGCACTTGCTGGACTACTCAATCCATTCAGCTTGTACCAAAGGCGGAGTATGAATTCTTGTTAGATTTCTACAATTAATTGTTTTCTGTTTTCCCGAGATTTCTGTTATGTCCAGAAGTATTGATGATGCCTCGCATTTTTCTTGGTAATTGTATTTGCGGAGGCATACTATACCATTAATCCGGTTATTTGATTGAAATAGATTTTATTGTTACACTGTGATTCTATTCAGTGTATTTTCAGTAGGAGTTTTAATAATTTCATTGATTTTATTTTTGTGAAGAACTGAATTATCTATATTGTTTTAGTATCGTTGGATGTTTAGTACGGCTTGAACTGTAATCAATTCCTTATTTTGTCTGACTTTGTAATCATATGAAATGAATTAAAGTATTTTACTCAGCAGGGCGATTTGTTATTTTTTTGAATTAATGTTCGCCTTTTTGTGTTTGATATCGGGGCTGAGAATTTGGCAGTGTTGATTTCTTGATTTCTAGTGCTGTGAGTTTTATGAAAAGATTATTATATATTTCACTTGATGTTTTTATAACTCACATTTAGATCTCGCATTCTAAACAATCGTATTCTATACTATGCGGAAGGTGAAGCAACTCATCTTAGACTGATTTGATGTAAAGTTTTATGTTGTCTCGTATCTTGTTGAACCTTTTGTTTCCTTCTAATTCACAGTAGTACCAGAGTAATGCTATTATTGATGTATTTAACTTATGAAAATTTAATTTACCATGAATACAATGCAATATTCTGGTCTGGTTTTCGAATTGTAAATTTTCAATTCACAATACCGATTTCGACAGTTTCCAACAGATGAATGTCTGCTTCTAATAAAAATAATGTTTCACCATACATTAAAGAAGAATTTTGTAATCAAGAATATCGTTTCAGTGCTAATATAATAATATAACACTCAGCTTTTCTGTCAAAGCCACATTTGAAGGTGCCTTATCAGTAGCGAACCGTTGTCCCAACGAAGAAATTCTCAAATAACGGTCATGATTGTCCTTGCTGCGGTGTCCTTCAATGACTAGCGTTCTTTCTGTACCTTCGGATCTTTCTGAAAACAGTTTTATTGGACACCCATACACCATTCTGTCTTGCAAAAAAAAAACCAAGTAAGTCAGAATACTTGGTTTACGAGATTTTCACACCTCTGGATTGCTCGTAAATAGGTCTGCAAGTTGCTTCTTTCAGATTTGAAATATATGAATCCGTTGAGAATTTATGAATAGTTATTTTTTAGGAAGCAATGTTTTTTCGATTAAAAATTATAAAATATCAATCGAAAAACCAAGTAACTTTTTCATTTCATAGTTAAAATATATCAATATTACATACTCCTCAGAAGATCTTGATATTTCCAAATATAGAACCTAGTATGTCTACTTACTCTATTTGAACAGGATGACTCTGGTGTAGGTAGATACCCGCGAGTGAGATATTCAATAACTACAAAACAAAAACTTAGTAAGTCAACCTACTGGCAATGAATAGACAAATCCTCCAAAAAGTATAACGTCTCACCCTCTGAATTGAATAACCAACACCAATCAGAATGCAGAGTAAAATCACATGATTTCTTATTTCGCGTACTTAAATCATATTAGTGTGGTGGTTCTGCAGTATGTCTTTTGACTACGATACGGAGGAGATTTAATCAAGCTCTTTTTCAGTGCTGCAATAGTGATTTTGCGGAGCGAGCGTCTTCTCAAAATGGCACTTGAAACGGCGACAGGTCGAACTTCATCTAGTCTGTCACCTGTTTCGCCAATGGATGATTCGGATAAGGACCAAAAGTATAGTCCATCAAACGGAAGACGGAAGAGAAAACTTGTTGGTTTATTAGCAGTTCCTCCTGAAACAAATACCGAAAGCCGCAAGAAAGGCCGTTTGTATTTAAATGTTGGTGATATCTGGTGGAAACTAACAGAATTCGAACACAGCTCATTTCTAAAAAGAATGAGTAATGACACCACATCAGCTGAAAGAAAGTTTGGAATGCCGTGATTCAGTAGAAAATATTGATGGCGACATGATTTATTCAATAAGAATTAATAGTACTGACCGAACTGAACCTAATATTTCAGAGAAGACAATGGGGATCGAAGTTGAAGAAGACCAGTTACCAGCAGAATATGTACCTATCTGTACCAGAAATAGAAATCAGAGGTGGAGAGGATCAAGTAGAGACAGAAAATGACATCCTAACACTGTTACAGTGATAGATTTACCTAAACAAAAGAAAAATCGAACTAAAACAAACATTTTACTTCCACCATGTCCAGGCAGTTGTAGGAACAATTGCTCCAGAAATATCTTAAAAGAAATTTTTAGTTACTTCAACTCACTCAACTATGGATAGAAAAGAATCTTTATTGGAAGATACCTCAAAAAAATGCCTGTCAAGATCTATAAAAGAGACGCCGTTGGCCACAAGGAGTGTTCTGTAGTTTATACTTCAAATCGAATCACAGCAGACCAGAATGATATTGTGCTGACAGACACCGAGGAGTAGGAAGACACAAAGCATAATGAGGTTATAGATTAAGTAGGAATAGACAAAACTAGAGGGAGTACTGAAGAAATCACAAATTCAAATGGAGAAATACCAGCAAAATCTATCGATTTGAATAAAACAATGAATGTAGAAGGAAAGACTTAAAAACAAATGAAACACAAACTGTATGCAAAACAATGTTTTTGCACACAATTGACATTCATCTGATGTTATGGTAACAGAGTTCCTGAAAAATTCGGAGTTTCAGTGTGTTACAGATAAAAGAGGACTTAAACGTGGTGAAAGGATGAAGGAAACTACAGAAGAAAATGATAAAAACATCAAAGCTCAAAGAGTTATCATCCAGTAGTTTCACACTATAACATGAAACACGCTCCTAACAGACGGTATCTTACAAGCAACATCTAAGATTTCATATGAAACCTACAGAAAGTTCTTTCATCAGGAGAATATTGGCTTCATTAAACCATCAAAAGATGAATGTCCATCATGTTCATTGCACAAGAATCCTGTCCACCATGAAAACGTAAATGAAGGAGATGATGCGAACTGTGAAATTTGTCGAAACTATGAAATACACAAGAGGAAGTATACTGAAACAAGAAAAGCATATAAAGCAGATTGTTCCGAAGAATGGCCAGAACATAAAGAAATTTTCGCAGTTGACAAGCAGAAGATATCAATAATTCCGAAAATGGTGACTAAGAATTTCTTTTTCATAAGTCGTCTAATATGTTTCAATGAAACATTTGCGAGCTTGAGGAATCATGGACAGAATGTGTGTGTACTATGGCATGAGGCTATTATGGGCAGAACTTGCTACGATGTTGTATGCGCATATTTTAATTTCATGAAGTATCTTGGGGAAAATGTAAAAAATATTGTATTTTGGGCAGACAATTGTGCCGCACAAAATAAAAACTGGAAGCTCTTTACCGCATGTTGAATTCTAGTTAATGAAGAATGGGGACCAGAGACTATCACCTTCAAGTTGTTTGAAGTTGGCCATTCACTGGGTACATGGGCTTATCGGAAAAAAGTGGAATAAGTCGAAGGAGATATTAGATTTTGATGGTTTAGTCAATTCAATCAGTAGAAGCAGTTAGGTTAGGTTAGATAACAATAAACCACTCATTCTCCATTTGGAAGAATTTCTTTGTTTCGAAAACGGTTGCCAAACCCGTAAAAAAGGAGCAGTAAGCAATGGTAACACTGCTGTACCTTTTCTCCGTGACCTGAAGGTGTGTCAATTCAGAAAAAATTCGAGATCACTGTTCTTCAAATCCGAAATAGATAGTCCGGAGATTCAGAAGTAAAATTTTGCAACACCAAAATTCAAACTTCAGTTGCCAGTTAACAAATTATCATGCCGGGGTCTGAACAAGGAAAAAAAGAAAAGATTTTGAATGAACTAACTGCTCATATGCCCGCTAAGAAACAGTTGTTCTGGAAATCTCTCCTGCCAGTATCTGACATGGACGACATGGCCCACTGTGGGGAAGAAACTCAAATTGAAAGAGGCGATCTATAGTTACGAAGTTTTTATAATCACTTCACCTATTTCTGTATTTATTTGAAAGTTCATTTGATGTTCAATATTTGTTACTTTCGTATTCTGTTTGATAACTAAAAAATTTATTCTTTGTTACGTGCTTCTGCAATAAAATATTGAAATGTAAATTGACTTACTTGAATTTTGTATTGAATTATTCGACTTACTAGTTTTATGTTTTGTACAGCTTCGTGCGGATGTGACAATATGAAATCTAGTAACTGATAGTGAGCATCCATTTTGAATTATGCGAAGAATTTTGAATTTAGTACGCTCAGTGAATTTCTAGAATTGAGAAGCTTCTGGTTTTTGAGTAGGCGTATTCTCTCTCATTTGCATCATAAAAATAAGTCTGCTGAAAAGTTGGAAATTTAGAGTTACTTGGTTTTTGCTTTGTAGAGCAGCACTTCCTACCAGTTCAATTTTGTAATTCGCGTTGCATTATTACTGAAAATTACTATTTTCAAGAAGAACGAACAATATTGGCGAAAATAGATCAACAATATGAGGTGGTTTTTTTGAATTTCTGAATTTCATCTCATTTCTCAATGCCTTTTATTCCCTAGCTTGCTCAAGTGGCTCCAATTATCCGTTTATACCGTACTTTTTCATTTGAACAGATATTGTTCGACAGACGTTATCCAAGCTACAAGGTTCTTGAAGTTGCTTTATTTTTTATTGATGCATATAAACATGTTTATCATGGAATATTTTGACTTTAAACAGAAAAATCTCGACAGTTTTTAGTTCTCGTAAATGCAAATTGCAGTAAAATCTTGTCGTGAAATAGAGAATGGATGACTAGAAATTTATTATACAATAAAAATCTGTTTGTAGTGCTGTATTCCGAGGAAGATTCATTACCCTCGAATTATTAAAGGGTTGATATAAAATTGCTTGGCAGACGGAATTTTCCCTTCACTGCACATCGACAGTTATAATAAAGAGACGTTTTCTACCCAATCAGTGTTCTATGTGTAGTGTTTCCTCAGTTCCTTTTGTCGCCATCGTCACCTTTAATCACCGGGCCGGATCAGAGATTGGGCTTTCTTCGAAATTACGGAATAGTCCGGGACGTCGTCCTCGAGGTAATGAAATGTCTACATCTCTGTCCGGGCATTCGCCAGCTGTTCCATGATTAAAACCATCCTCGAGTTATTGTTATTCGAGTATTCCTGGGAATCGAACTATTGTAATCCAACTATGTGAAGCATTGCCGGCCATTTAATGTTCGATAGTTGAAATTTATGTTCCTTCCCCAACGTAGCCGTCGTGGCTTTTTGACAATGCCTTCCTCGGTATTCTTATCTGATTCGGGATTATGTTTACGAGCACTCCTATTCATGTCATCGTTAGGTGGAATCGTTTAATGCATTAATCCATTTCTTACAAAGTAGCATCTATACTTGTACAGTGCTAATGAAAACGAACCATCCTGAATAACTAGTCTGGAATGAAATAGATTCGGTCGTTACCATATGATATGTAATTGAGATTATGAGGATTGCGAATATTACTATGTGAAAAATATCACTTTTTAAGACGGAAAAGTTTATTCAAAGTTTTAGCTATTTTGTGCTTTGGCTCATTATCAGACAAGTATGAGTCCATATAATACTAAAGCAGTAAGCCTTATTTCGAGGAAAGTGGAGGGGACGGTTGGAGTTCGAACCGGGCGGGAAGAAAGGGTCGGCGCGGAAAAGCGGGGTCCATAGGCCCCCGCGAATAATTCTTTTCCGGTAGAGAAACGTCTGAGGAAGATCCGAGCGAAATTCGGAGTCCCTAGCTCGAACGACGGAGGCGCGACGATTTTTTGAAGAATTTCGCCGAAACGTCGCCCCGGGCGAAGGGAACGTCGAAACGACGAGATTTCTTCGGAATCGATAACTCGGATCTTTCGGAGGGCGATCGGAGAGGTCGATCGGGCGAAAATTCCGGAAGAAAGTTCCGAAAAAGCCAAAATAAAATACGTCTCCGAAATCTCCGGGATGGAGAGGATAATTTCTATGGACTTTTGCAGCTATACAAAATATTTCTATCGCCTTCGATTGCTACGAAACCTGGACGACGAAAAAGCCTCGAGTTTCGCATTTTGCGCCGCCATAGTTAGATTATCATAAAACCACGGGAAAACGGAAAAATCTTCCAGCGAACGGAGGGCTATCGGGCGACTTTCGCAAATTTTCGCTCTACTTTCCATATTCCGAAAATCTCCGACGGCCAGAAATTCGCGAAATAAACAAACCTCGAGCTGTCAAAATACGGGTTTTTGTTTTAACCATCCTACATAAACGGGGTCACCGGGAGAAAGAATTCGACCTTCGAACGATTCCTACATATCTCGAGATCGGGTCCCCGACGAGAAATCGTCATGTCACGACTTGATTTTTGAATTTGGGACGGGTTTTGAGACCTACATTTTCAAAGAATAGAACGGAAACACGGGGGTGGAGCCAGTCACCGCTCCTTCTGCCCCTTATATCGCTATTCAATGTCGGAAGTGAGCGTTACCAACGTGTAAAATGTAATGCTCTCTCTCTCTTTCGAACAAAAATAGTGAGATGGAAATAGTTAGTAACTTTGATTCTCACCAACATAATTTCGGTACTAACAACATCTAGAATATAGTGCTCTCTCTCTTCTGAGTGACATTCGAATCTAACCTTTATGTATCCAATCTCTATGTACGTCTTTGTCAAATTCACATTTTTGTTCAACATTCGAATCTAACCTTATTTCAATTAGTCTTATATTCGGTCTGTCAAAATAAGTGATTCCGAATTTTATTTGTATGAAAAGTTTCACGAAACTTGAAATAAACTTTTAGAGGTAAGAGATCGTAGTTTGATGTTTATTTTATCCATGTTAATGTATAATTTGTTTAAGGAAAGAAAAGATAGACTTTCAAAATTCATAAATTTAACATTCTGTGGTTATTCTAACCTAAACAATATGATTTAAACGAAATGTTATAATACAAAGAAATTAAGGAGACTTACAATAATGTTTGAAAGGTAAGTGAATGTAATTTGAGGTTTATTCATGTAACTTAATGTATATTTCTTTAGGCATGCTCAAGAAATGTACTCAGAATTCACATATTTCATTTTTCTTTCATGGTTATTTTAACCTCTATGCATTGAAAAATGTCCTGGAATTACTAGGATTTTTAACGAATCAATTGGAGGATCTTACAAAATGATGGGAGATATCCTTCGAGTTGCTATTAATAGGTATTGAGCTCTTTTATATAATTATATTTTTTCTGAAGGAATTCAATAAAGTTTTCGTTAGGTCATTTAGAGTATGTATCATATGAATATTGAAAGCTATCCACTTAATTCTATATGTGTATTAAAATATTTCAAGCTGGATGTCAATATGACCGTGCCATTTCAATTTGAATTTTCGTTTCAGTTTATTCAAGTGGAAATAAGTTTCTATTCTACAATTATTCCAATGTAAAAGTTAATGAGATTCAATGTGTTTGACAATGTTCAAGTTTGAACCAAAGAAAATAAGATCTCGAATTTGCACAAAAGGTAATTATTGTGAGTTCCTTCCATTCATAACTCATAGTTACTGTTTCTCAGGAAATTTTATCAAGGTTGTTGAATGAATGACAGGAATTCCTCATTGATTTTAAGTTGAAAGTTTCTCTGTTATAGGTGTCTGATAGTGGGAAACATGATGTTCAAAAATGTAGAAGTAGCATATGAAGTTTCATTTTGTACAACTACAACTTTCAATCCGAGATTTATGAAAGTCACAGGAAACATGCTGCTACTTATGCGACTCATATTTTGGGAAAAATTCAACTACTACTTGAAGAATGCTAAGCAATTTGACAATTTTTGTAAAGGGTAGTTGTACTATAGGTATTTCATATAATTGTGTAAAATGAGTATGCTTATCACGTAATATGGAAATATGAAGTTGTTTTAATGCAATTTTTCCTTTCATTTTCATTTCATAGTATATTATAAAGATTCACAAGAAAATGAATTGAAGAGAAGTAATATTGAAGAATAGAAATTTCAATTATTAGAGAGCAAGTTTATAAGAAGCTGACTGCTCGAAACCAACTGCCAATTAGACAGTTAAGAATCTAGGAAATTGACAGTTACAAGAAACAGTGAAACTGATATATAGTTAATATCATTGTATTGTATATGAGGGTCCATAATGTAATTTACAAATTTGTGGAACTCATTTCTGCTTTCCATAAGATCACTTCAATTCAGAAGATGTTTGATCTTTCTGATAAGCAAATTGTGTGAATTTTGGTCAATTTGAATTTATACAAAATAGTTACATATAGGGCAATCACATAAGGTGAAATTTCTATGTGTTCAGTAGTGAACACTCAAATTTTAATTTGAGAAGAACTTTCATTTTCTATTTCATTAATATACTTGACAAGTCATTCTTCCATCTTGCTGTTTCAAGCTCATATTTGTTGTTTATTATAATTCATGAATCTTATAGGATTCTTATCTGATCTTATACGAATCAGAACTATTGAGTAAAAATTAAAATTTGAAACTATAAATCTGCTTATATTGATCTTTCTGAAGTATATATTTAATACTTTTGGAACTATAAATTTGGAATATTGTGAATTAATATTAGAGTTGTTGATGATTGAATTTCTATGCCTAAAGGGTGATTGAACAATTCGCTTTTTGAATCAATGTTGAAATGTTTTAATTTCATCTAATGCTAGCTCAATTGGCGAAAGTTGAGATTTTCAAATTTAATATATGTAAATGGGATAGTAGTGATAGTGTTGAAATTTGTGTGGTTGATGATATCCATAAAACAATACTGGAAGCTGCGTTACCCTAAGGATGACTGAGGTAATATATGAGAGATTTCTATGTAACATAAAGAACTATTGAGTAAATATATGAATAATGAAGTGAAAATAATAAGGCGTTCAGTATAGATAGAGTTGGATATAAAAAGGCGTTCAGTATATTACACGTTTAGTATATTGGCTATTTAGATATAAAAGGCAATCTTAATGGGCTCACTAGTTTAAGACTAAAGTACAAAGTTAGCAATTTTCTTATATACAACATTTATAACTAGAGCCACTCCTGTAACTTTTTCTGGAATATTTGATAACATTTGGGAACCGGATAGAACAACATTTTGAATTTGGTAACATCCCTATAAATTCCTATAACTCCATTATACCGGGTGTAACTGGAATGAGGCTCGCCCCTATAACTTTTTTCCTGTCCAATATTTTTTCATGAAATTTCCTGAACTTAATTAAAAATTTATTTCCACTTGAATGGCACTGACAGTTTATCTGAAACGTTTCTGGTTTTAAAGGAAATTAGTCAAAGTTTCGATTTTCATATGGCTCACCCTGTATATTTTTTGAGAAATCGAATCAAACTTTTGTCTATACATTCAGCATATTTTAAGACGAATTTGCCGAATTTTTAGTTTTTTTTTGATAAATTTGTTTTCAAGTCAAGGTGGCTATGACGACAAAAAAACTGCGTGATTTATCGAATCGAGTACATTTGGATTCATCACTGAAACTGTAGAATTCCTTCTATTATTGGCTTCGTAACATTCCAAACATTGTTTCTTCAAAAAAAAGTTATTTCCTCAAGGTATAATAGAGGCTCATTAGCACTATAATACGCAGAATATTTTGATACCTAATTGATAATTTTTCGTTGAAATTTCCATTCGTAATCCTGGACATAATATAATATTCGTTTTTCAACTCATTATCTGAAGTGCTTTGGGAATATATTTGAATCCTATCACAGATAAAACACAGATCTTAGAATTTTTGTATTCAATTTTGAATGTCATAAGATAAGATTGTGTTGCATCTGAATCGGTGAGTTCAGAGTTTTTGAATTTTCACGGCAGAAAAACAGACGAATTGCTGTACACACAGAATGAAAAAGTAGATATGCTACTCATTTATGGCGAATGCCGAAAAAACTCTACAGCATCAGCAATTTTATACGCTGAACGCTATCCAGAACGGCAACATCCTTCAAGGCACTATTTTCCAAAACTGGAAGTGAAGTTTCATCAGCAACCTGTTGTTGCAGATAATCAAAATTTCATAGTAGGCGAAAATTCTGAAATTGATGTATTAGCGTACATTAATTTGAATTGTACGGCATCTACCAGAGAAATCGCACAAGAAATAGGGATAAGTCATCAGAGTGTTTGGAGAATTCTTAACAAGCATAAATTTCGCTCGTTCAAATACAATCTTCATCAACACCTTCATGAAAATGATAATGGCCGAAGATTAGAATATTGCAACCAGTTTCTTCAAAAGATGGAAATGGATCCTTATAAAATTTTATATTCAGATGAATCCCGATTTACTAACAATGGATTGTTCAATAGAAACAATACGCGCTATTGGGCCCACGAAAACGAACATTTAGTACATGAGGGTAATTTCCAGGAGCGATTTGGGTTTAACGTATGGATGGCAATGGTAGGGCGACATCTCATAGCTCCAATCATTTTGATGGACCATTAAGAGGAAAAGATATTTAGGATTTTCACAAAACGATATAAGCGATCTGATTGATAGTTTACCACTGGATGTTGCTAATAACTTAATTTTTCAACAAGATGGAGCACCAGCGCACAACTGCAGGGAAGTTGTTCAATACCTAAATAATAATTTAAATGGAAAGTGGATAGGCACCAACGGCCCGACAAGATGGCCAGCTCGATCGCCCGACTTGTCCCCATTAGATTTTTTTTGTGGGCCCATGTGAAAAATCGTGTTTATAGAACTGCTTCAGAAAATCGAAAGGATTTAGAGAATAGAGTTCGGGGAGCAATAAATGAAATTTTTCCAAATCAAATGGATAATGTAGTACGGGCGACCATTCGCCGCAATAGGCCGTGTCAGGCACAGAATGGGGGTCTCTTCGAAAACCTGTTATGAAGTTATGCTCAATTGATTTGATGACATTCCATCTATGGTCCATTTGTGTATATTGCCTTATTTATGTGTTTTGTTAAATTTTTATTCATCTGGAATGTACAATGATGAGTATGTGCGCCATGCCAAAATAAAGCTAAGGTTTTGCGTTTATGCTTTGTGTGCATTACAATTTTAGAACCAGCTGAGTCGTCATAGCCACCTGGACTTGAGAACAAATTTATCAAGAATGATTTGAAAACTCGGCAAATACACCTTTAAATATACTGAATGTATAGACAAAGAGAGTTTCATTCATACAGGGTGAGTCATTTAAAATTGAAACTTTGGCTCATTTTCGGTGAAACCGGAAGCATTTCAGATAAACTGTCAATGCCATTCAACTTGAAGTAAATTTTCAATCAAGTTCGAAAAATTTCATTGAAAGATATTGAATAGGAAAAAAGTTTTAGGGGCGAGCCTCTTTCCTGTTACACCCGGTATACTCGGGTATTGAGTCATTTATTCCAAAAAAGAAGAAGAAAAGTAGACGCTATCCACCATAGTTTAATAAAAGCTCAATAATGTTAATTAATTGTAGGAAAAAAGCTCATGCACGATACAGATCTCTAATTATTTACATGATTATCAGGTCTTCAAGGATTTGCGGAGATCAATGTAAGATCAGAACTAGAGAGCGTCATGAGAACTAAGTATTGCAGGCTGAATCTAGAATAAAATCAGATACTCAAACGTTTTGGAGATACATTAATAATCTGAAGGCCTCCGATGGTCAATTGCCGGGTAGAATGTTTCATGGTGACAGGGTGGTTAACGCGGGGATTACATTTTGCAGTCACTTTTTCAGTCAAGTGTTCGTTTCTGAAAGTGTAGTACCTCCTTGCTTTGAAGTACAGGACGTTTTGGATGTTACATCATCATCTTTTTCGCCTGCGGAAGTGTTTGAGGGAATCGGTGCCCTGAAGCAGAGTTACTCCTGCTGTCCAGATGGTATACCGTCTGTTCCTCTCGGTAGTTGTATCTGTGCATTGACCACTCCAAAAACGCGTATATTCAATTCCTCTTTAAATGCAGGCGTGTTTCCATCTATTTGGATACTAAATTACATCTTGCCCATTTTCAAATCTGGCGATCGCCAGGATGTATCCAGTTATAGAGGAGTTTGTATTCCATTAGTTATTCCTGAATTGTTTGATAAATTGGTATCTCGATTTTTGCCATGGAAATTCTTGATTTGTGTTATTAATGAACAACATGGTTTTTATAAAGATTCTGTTCTTGGACGATATCACAACATCTCTTGAAAGTCATTTGAGCTTTAACGCGGTATACACTGATGTTGGAAAGGCATTTGACAGAGTTAATATAACATTATTGTTGGTCAAGCTGTACAGGAGAGGTCTGAGAGGTGCATTACATGATTGGTTCGGTAGCTTCTTGCGCAACCGTAAATTTTGTGTTCGTTATGTTGGTTTCATAGTATATTTTCACATCCTTCGGTGTTCCCCAGGGGTCACATTTAGAACCCCTCCTGTTCCTCAATGATATTTCTTCATTGTTTCGTCATAGTGAATTCTTACACTTTGCTAACAATTTAAAAGTTTATAGAACCACGTCATGTCCGAACGATGCTTCGCTATTTCAAGAAGACCTCAACCGTTTCAGTGCATGGTGTGAGCTTAATGGACTAGATCTTAATTTATCGAAATGTAATATCATCTCGTTCTCTCGGGGGAGTGTCGAGTTGCATCAATATTCTATCAATGGCAGTATGCTGAATCGAGTAAGTTCTATAAGAGACCTTGTTGTTACTTTGAATTTATGTTTATTGTTTAGGAAACATATTTTTGATATCAAAAAGAGGGGTTCAAGGTTGCTGGGATTTATTCATAGGCATTGTATGAACTCCTCTGTTGATACTTTTAAAATTGTGTATTGTTCTTCTGTAAGAAGTATCCTCGAGTATGCCTCGGTTGTGTGGGGCACTTCGTATACTTGCTATGTTAGTTGTCTAGAGAGTGTGTAAGAACGATTTTTGCGCTTTGTAGCGTACAAAATGTACATTTCTAGTAATCAACTTGCTTTCACTCAACTTAGGATGCGGCTGGATCTTCCCTTGTTGAGTGCGAGAAGGTCTTGTGCGGATCTGAGCATGCTCTCTAAGTTGTTGAATGATGAAATAATTTGAAGCGAGTTTCTCAGTCGTGTTAACTTCGATGTACCTAGACTATGTTCTCGAAACTCTTTCATTTTCTATACTGATTTGGTCCAAACCTATTATTGTAAACACTTTTTTCTTCACCGGGCATTATCTTTGAGTAACAGTATCTCTTCTGATTTGCATTATTTTGGAGTTTCATTTTTGAGTTTCAAGAAAATGTAATGAAGTTACTTGGTTCGATGGTTCATTTTGTTTGTGTCTAACTGTTTAGTTAATGTGTGCCTATTTTGGGCACCTTTCTGGTGAATGTTCAATTCGTAGTTCAAAATGGGTAGTACCGTTCAGTCATTATATGTATGTATACAATGTATGTCATGTTACATATGCGTGTATTAATAAACAAATAAATAAATAAATAGATAAATAAATAAATAAATAAATAAATAAATAAATAAATAAATAAATAAATAAATAAATAAATAAATAAATAAATAAATAAATAAATAAATAAATAAATAAATAAATAAATAAATAAATAAATAAATAAATAAATAAATAAATAAATAAATAAATAAATAAATGAATAAATAAATAAATAAATAAATAAATAAATAAATAAATAAATAAATAAATAAATAAATAAATAAATAAATAAATAAATAAATAAATAAATAAATAAATAAATAAATAAATAAATAAATAAATAAATAAATAAATAAATAAATAAATAAATAAATAAATAAATAAATAAATAAATAAATAAATAAATAAATAAATAAATAAATAAATGAACAAATAAATAAATAAATAAATAAATAAATAAATAAATAAACATCAATATGTTTGACATATCGATTCCGGTTATGCCGGAAACGGTGCCAACTTTCGATTTCCAAATGGGACACCCTGTATTTGTTTGCTCATTTTAATTGTTCATCTCACTCTTCGACGTTTTGACATATTTTTGAAAGAAAAACAAGACACAATCTTTTTTTTGTGCAATTTTCATTTTTCGTTCTAGCAGGCCATGAGCAGTGACAATTGGATTTGCTCAACATCTCTTATCACTAAAATACAAGATTATATCTGAAAATTAAATTACTCATTTTTTACGGAATGTCAAATTTTTGAATTTCTGTTTTCCCTCAAAAAGTAGGTTTCTCCTGACACAACCATATCGGGCCAACCGTTATTACAGAAGTAGTGTTTTTTTATCTCTTTTCTTATATCACTCACGTCACTCTATTCTTAACGGTTCGGAGTTCTAGTGAAAATTTGTGCAGACTTTCCCCATTCGCTTCTAACAATAACTACGTTGGTGATGCAAGATTTTTGTTCATGGTTATAATCTTCTGTGATCATAAAAATAACAGTGTGACATGTCAAAATTTCATTGTTGTTAATTATCGACATTTCGAATTAGTGAATTCAGTTTTGAGTATGAATCAATACACCCAGTGAAAAAATCGATATGCTCCTTATTTATTGAAAATGCAGGCAAAACAGCATTTAAACTGAACAATTATACAGAGAGCGCTATCCGGAAAGACTTCATCCGAATAGAACCTATTTCTGTAAAAGTGAATGAAAATTTCGTGAGGTGCAACCTGCTGAAGTGGAGGATTTCGTTATCGACGAAGATACCGAAAAAGACGTATTGATATTTGTTGATATTAATCCAACCACATCAACAAGGGAAATTGCCGAGGAGCTCGAAATTAGCCGCCAAACCACATGGAGAATTTTGAAAAAACATGAGTACCGTTCATTTAAATATTAACTACTCTAACACCTGTATGCTAACGATAGGTTTAGGCAACTCCAGTACTGTGAAGAATACCTTAGGAAAAAGGAGGGGAATCCCCAATATCCCACAGAGATTTTATTTAGTGACGAATCACGTTTCACGAACATGGGATGTTTAATAGGCAAAATACCAGCTACTGGTCGCAACAAAGTGATCACAGATATCAAAATTGAAAATACCAAGAACGTTTTGGGTTCAATGTCTGGATGGGGATGATGGGAAGATATTTAATATGGCCTATAATTTTTGAAGTTTTATTGACAGGGGAGAAATATTTGAAACTTTCGAGGATCCAGATTCAAGATGAATTGGATGAGTTGCCATTAGCTGTTGTTAATTAAATATATTTTCAACAAGATGGTGCACCTTCTCACAACACAAGGGAGGTCTCGCAGTATCTCGACGAAATTGTCCCGAAAAATGGATAGGTAGAACTGGTCTCATAAGAAGGCCAACTAGATCGCAAGATTCTAGTCCACTAGATTTCTTCCCGTGGGGCCATTTGAAGAATGAGGTTTACCAAATAACTATTAGAAGCCAACAAGAATTGGAGAACCGTTTGAGACAGGCTATTGCAGGCATCACAGCCCAACAGCAGTGTTCGTGACAATGGTGGTATTTTTGTACATTTATTGTATTTATTTCATTCTCGCTGTTCGCTTTTTTGTTATTAACTTTGACACCCCGTATTAAATGAGCAATTAAATTTTTAGATACAATCTTGT